>OZ010793.1:188598568-189798568 GCA_963932465.1 Maratus speciosus | reverse complement strand
TTCACATTAATATTGTGTAATATTAGACCAGTTATATCGGTTAAATTACTCCATTAAATTGGAGGCGGCATGCTGCTACTAATTTAATGGACTAACGTTACACCAATTTTTACAGTGTGCAGTATCTATATTATAAAGGACAAACATATCTGTGCGTAACGCATACGTCATTTTGCGAATGGCAACACTTTGAAATTTGAAATAAAATTTTGGCTTTGCAATTTTCTCTACTGCAAATTTTTAAACTTCTAAACATCGCACATTTTAAATTTTTACATCATCGTATAAGGGAAAAAATGTTCTTTTAAATGCAATTTGTTTGAAAACTGTATCTCAATTTATTTTTGAGATATTAATTTTTTTGTAGTTTTTAATACCATATTTCTTATCGTGGCAACAAAAGTAGCTCATTTCATTGAAAGTCATTGAAAGTAGACGGAAAATAGTCGAAAATAGGAGGTACTGTATCTTTCTGTTGCCATTTTCTCATAAAACCTAAAAAAAAAAAATTGAAATTAAAATATGGGATATGTCAAGATTATTGTATGTTATTCTGTGCTAATGACGTCATATGCACACTTTTCTATAGACGAAGTTTAAAACTGGATTGTAAAAGTGGATTGCTTTAGCGGAGGCAAATAACGTCATTTTATAAAAAAGCGTGTATTTTATTTCTTAAACCTGAATTATGTTTTGTAGAAGTGCGTCATTTTCACAGCCAAGCTGCTTTGAAATTCTTCACAAGTGAAAATGCTTCACATTTAAAAATAATGTAATCGAAATCACACACTGATAAAACGCAATGTTTTATAAAAATTTAGAGTATCTTTATAAAGTATATTTTTCAATCTTCTGACCATCGTTACATTTTCAATTTTCGTCGCATAGAGAAAAAATTTACTTTCAAATGCAATTTGTTTAAAAACTTTATCTTAATTGACTGATGTATTATATTTTCTAAAATAATTTTTAAGCATGATTTTTTTTAAGTTTATCTTATCACGTGCCGGTTTCAGTACATAATAATAATAAACATTTTTCACATAAAGCAACAAACATTTTTCAGCATTTGTTTCTGACTATTTTTGCATAACGAAATTAATACTTCCGTTATAAGCAAATAAAAGAATAATATTTAAAAAACCCACCAATCTAACGTATTTGTGAAAGACAAATTAACGAAATTAATACTTCTTTTATAAACAAATAAAAGAATAATATTGAAAAAAACAACAAATCTAACATATTTATAATCGTACAATTTAAATTTTTAGATCACCAAATAGGATTTTTTTTTAAGGGTGCATTCCGATCCAAACTGCTTATTTTCTGATTCATTTTAAAATTCATTTTTGCGCTCAAACGCATCAAACTTGGAAATTCTCTTATTTGGAGACTATATAATGTGCCGTGCTTCTTAATTTTTTGATAAATGCAGAAAATACTGTAAAAAACGCTGTCAAAGTGGGCGTTTTGAACCGAATTTTCCGAAACGGGCGATCTGGGAATGAAAAAAATGGTCCTATTGAGAAAATAATTGTTTAAAAATCAAATTCTAATTAATTAAGCTGAAAATGAAATCACACGGCACGTTAAACATGTCTTCAGAAATCACCCCCAGCAAGTTTCATGTTTTTACTTTTAAAAATGAGTCTGAAAATGTCTCAGAAAATTTCGAGCTGTTGAGGGTGAAAAAATATTTTTTCGAATACACCCTTAATGGAATAACTTTGCAAAGTCCATCTCAGTTTACTGATTGTCTATAGTTTTAAAAACAATTTTTAAGCATGAAATATTTTTTAATTTGTATATATCGCGCGGAGCTCGATTACGAAAGATTAATCCGTTTGCCCTTAAAACAAAATACAGACTTCATCATTTTCTTACGGCTAATATCTATTAAAAAAATTCCCTATGAATAAATAAATAAAATAATATAAATAAAACACAGATTTGCCAGACATGTATAAGCTCTGAAATTATCAGAATATAAAAGGATGCCATAAGTAGCAAAGTCTTGGCAAATAACTCTTAGCATGCGGCTAATAAGAAAATATCGCTTTTGATAAATTTCAAAAAAATATTTGATTGTATAATTCGTATTTTCCATATGAAAAATGCTTTTTTAATGTAAGATGCCAATCTAAAAATATTATGGAATATAAAAAAATTATTAGTTTTCAATTTAAAAAAAAATGATTTCACCTATATTCTTTAACCCGGGAAGCCCGGGTACGATCCCCTAGTATTTAATAATGAAAAATATATATTCACTTAATAGCAGAAAAACAAAAAACTAATAAAAAAAACTGTAAAATTATTCCACTAATAAAAATAAAATTCTATTAAAATGTACGGAATAGCTATGCGTACGGGATAGTTTTATTTTTAAAGAAACTATTCGTTTTTTTTGTTTGTCGCTTTTAGGTTCAAAAGACTATATATATATATTAATGAATTTAGCACATACTGTGAAACACTCTACGTAATGTAAACAAAAACACTCAGGTAATTTTAGATAAAAATCCCAAAAATATTTAAAATCACTATGCTTTTTTTTTTTTTTTTTTTAAGTTTTCGAAAACGTAGATTTTGAAAACCTGTGTCACAATTTAAGGCGTTTTCAATCATTAAGGTTTTAAGGATTTATCACTTTTCGAAACATTCTTTACAATTTACTACAAAATTACAAACTTTCTGGTGCTACACCCCATTACGAATCCTGGCCTATTGTACCAAACGCTATTTTCTTCATCATAGTCGTAAGAGGTGACTGCATATGCCCCCGTCAGGTTGTCAACTTAACGCGCAACCATCGGTGTATCTTTCCCGAGAAAGCTTAAATATTAAAATTGTGTAGCTCTCGTTTTATCGATCGCTATATATGAAACGTTGAGTAAAACTATGTATGTAGTGGAATATGAACCGGTTAGCGTGGAAGCTCGTCTCTCTTACTGCTAGTCTAATGGTTTTTCTTTACAATTTATGCAGCTATATTTTTTCCATTATATATTTTACTACATTTGAATAAATAATACATCTTTTAAAGATCTCTTTTGCTTTTCTGGTTGAACTAGGAATATAATTCGGTAATTTTTTACAATATAATATACAGGGTGTTACCTATTATAGCTGGCCAATAGTTAAATTTTAAACAGCTAATACTGGACGTAAATTCCACCTGCGAAAATAATTCAAATTTCTATCTTCATCATTTTTATGAGGCATTGGTGCAAATGGAAGTCATATTTCAAAACTCTTAGAAATTATATAGGTAAATTGAGGAAACATTCTTCTTTTGTATTTAAACATTTACTTGCTAGTGTAGAAATTGACAATTATGACAACATTTTTTAAATAAATTGAAAGAATAATTACGAAAGAAGCCGCATTTCTATGGATTCTTTAGTTTTCATATTTTATGTTTTTGTATAGTTATATAAAGAGAATGAAAAATTTTATTATTATTATTAAAATCCGCAGTACACAAGCTTTAAAATTTTTAAATGGTATTTTATAGTTTTCTTTTTTCTATTATAATTATAATTTCAGTTTAAAAGCTTAAGAAATTTTCTTCAAGAGATTTATGGAGATAATATGTGAAAAAGCATCTCATGTTTCATCAGACAAGAACAATTTTAGTAAACACTGTGCACTTAAATAATGCCAATTAGGCTAAAATCTAAATTTAAAATAGAAATACAAGACATAATTATTTCAAAGGCTAAAAGGTGCAAATTAAAACTTTAAAAACAGTAAACATACCTTTAGTGAAATCAATTTAACCCTCTGTCTACCAGAAGGGTCCAATGGACCCGACATGTACATTCAAAATATTTATTCAAACCAGAAATTTCTTCAAAACAAACTAAATGTATAAATCAGACAATAATAAGTTAAATAAACAAATTAAATAGTTTTAAGTAAAAATTCTGGTGTAGAATGTTTTTATAAAACTTGAGTAAAATTTCCGGTAGTTCTAGGGTTAAATAAAGGTAAAATAATTTCCCCCTCCAGTCTATACTATCCATCCATTATAACAGAAACCATAGAGATTGTAATGCGCAAAAACTCAATATGTAACGATGCAGCATCACTTCACTTACCAAAAATATGGCTCCAGCTACACAATGGTTATGAAAATAAAAATAAAATAAACATCCAAGTAAAATAAAAAATAACGTGCATAATATGAAAGAATACGTGGAAAACTGAATGATGGCGTATCATAGACCATAGAATAATTTTATTTATTTGTTTTGAAAATGACTCGGGGTGAGTCAAAACATGTCAACACTAGAAATAAACGTATTTTTACTATTTTTAATGTTTTAATGTGAGCCTTTTAGCATTTGAAATTAATATATTATTACAAGGTGTTAATTTGCTACATACAAATACATGACTTTCGAAAATATATGAACTTCATTTACTACGTATTTTCAATAATTCAAGTTTAATATAACCTTTTTGAAAATTTAAATGCAACTATATCCTCAAAAATTAATTCAAAATATACTTTAAAATACTAGATCCTAAAATCAGTTTTTATATTTCGAATAAAAGTGCAAGATTGATTTCATATTTTTTCTAGAAGTACTTAAAAAAGAACAGGAGATGTAAATTTAGTAAATTACAGATATGTCGTAAGCACAGAACATTAGTTTCTCAAGAACTAATGAACGAAATTTAATAAAACTTTAGATCCAATTAGTTCCTGATAGAAGTTGGTGCTGATTTCTTTTTGGTGGAAATCACACAACAGGTGGCGTTGGTAGTTTGCATTAGTCACGATTTCCGCAATAGCTATGCCTAAAAAACTAATGCGCGGATTTTTAGAAAACATCATATTCAGTTAGTACTTGATATAAGCTGCTTCTGATAATTTTTTGGTGTAAATCACCCAACATGTTGCGCTGTTATGCTGCTTTATTCATGAATATCGTAATAGGTCTATCTCAAGAACTAATGGACGAAATTTCATCAAACTTCAAATTCTGTTAGTCCCTGATATAAATTCGTGCTTTTTAGTTTTTGTTGTACTACCCCCAACAGATGGTGCTGATATTCCGCATTTTCCCGATTCCCGCAATTGCTGTATCTCAAGAACTAATGCATGGATTTTCATCAAACGTTGCATTCAGTTAGTCCCTGATATAAATTGGTCCTGATTAGTTTTTGGTTTAAATCGCCCAACAGGTGGCGCTGTTCTGAAATTTGTTTTACGATTTCTGTAATACCCCTATCTCAAAAACTAATGCACGGATTTTCATCAAACTTCAGATTCAGTTAGAATTTGACATTAGTTGTTGCTGATAAGATTTTGGTGTAAATCACCTAACCAGTGGCGCTGCTATGGTGCATTTTTACGAAGTATTAACATGCATGAGCTAGAATAATGTTTTGTGATTGCCACATCCGACTAGTTTATCTTTATCTTCTTGCAATAAATAATGATTGCTATTTTTAAAAAAGATTTCTTAATGTTTCATCATTAACAAATTCTACTTACTATCTTTAAACGTATATTTCTTGATTGCTTGTAAATATTATTAAAATGAATATTCTGTATCGATGTGCATAATTTTCTTTTTAACTTTACTCCTTTATTGCTGCTATGAAATATTTTGCATTTCTTACTGCGTAACTGAAAACAATTTCCTCGTAAAACATACAACGAATGCTCACTCCAGCAAAATATTTTACTACGCTGAAAATGCATTTAATTTTACGAAGTTGATAAATTTATAGGACCAAACGAAAGGTTAAAAAAATCTGTGTTTTGAAGCATGAAAGTTTTTTAAATGTCAAGTTTTCAAGCACTTATAAAATTTAATCACACTAGCGCCCGTCGATCTCCTTTGTTAGCGGTGATTGGGATATTAAATTCTACATTTAATATGAGATGTACTTTGGAATGAAAAACTATTTTATAAAGTTTGAAGTTTGTTTTCGCAACTCATTTAAATCTCATATTTTTATGAGATTTTTAAATCTCATATGATTTAAAATGTTATCTATTACTGTAATTGAAACAGAAATTAAAACTATAGGTTCATTAACTAAAACTATAGGTATTTGCAGTCGTTTTGTTGTTTGCTTCACACCTCAAACCAACTGATTTGAAACTCTATAACGCTGTTAAAATCTTTAATGAACAATACAAGAATTGTTATATTTTAAAAATTTCTAAAAATACATACAAATGTTGCAGAAAATCATTTACGATATTTTGTAATAAAATACAAAGAAGCAAAAGTACTTCACTCATTTTTAACTCGAAACTTGCGTGAAAAGATCTTTTCTGAAATCAAGCTACAGAAACCAAAATCAATCACAGAATGAATTGTTGTAAAATATTTTTGTGCAAATAAAAAATATGTATGTGCTTGTTAAAGAGTATATATGCCAAACATTCATCTGTCGAAAAATAAATTAAATGTCATTTTCATCTTTTCTGAATGTTTAATTCTGATTAATAGGCAACAAGTAAATATAGATAAGTTTTTATTGAATAGTTACCTTTATTATTAGAAGTTTCAACACATAGTTTTATATTCTTTTCAGCATGATGTGGGTTGTTTTGTTTTTAATAAAATAATTTAAAAAATATAATAATTTATTATATGTTGTGTATTTCTCGTTGATCGTGAAATTAAAAAATATTATCAAGTTGTCTGGAACAAATTTTTTTAAAAAACACTGTCTTACAAAGAAAAGAATTTAAGAATTTGTTCGGAATGTGGAATTCGTTTGAGGTATGCTATACCTTTTAAACATTCAATAGGGTATTAAGAAAAGAAACAAAGGTTTTTATATTTTTGGCGTTGCAACTTTGTATAACCGAATAACAGTTAAATTAATAATCAATTACCTCAGTTTTGAAAATTTTAGTATAACTTAAATAAATAAAATATTGGTGTGCATAGCAAGAAAGAAAAATCATGCGTCAAACATATACTATGAAATACTTTCCTATACTTTCAGAATACTGGAACGAAAATTCATCTTTCAGATATATGAAAGACAGATAGATAAAGATAGATAAAGATAGATAAAGAAAGATAGATAAAGAAAGATAGATAAAGATAAAATGCATAACACATTTGAAAACCCAATTTCAGAGTTATCCTCAATAGTCGGAAAGTAGTCTCCATAGTCAAATACTTCTGTGTATCTTGTATTTGGTTACTAGATTTGTATATATATACTACATAAAAAGTTCCGTTAAAAAACGCATAACACTGTTGAAAAGTCACCTTCAGCAATTGCCACAATTAGGTGGAATTGTAAGCATTTTTTTAAATGTTCACACTCACATATAATCTATAGATTTTCATGTGCACCACTTATTAAGCTAAAATTTATTTCGTACAGTAATTTTATAACGCAACTGAAATTTGCAATTGCAGCAATTTGCATGAGAGACAGGAATCTATATACCGAGAGTCCTAAAAAGGACTGACTGATTTTAAAATTCAATAACTTGTAAACGGTGACAGATATTTAAAAAATTCTTGCAGGAGGGTTATGCATGAGGTCAAAAGATTTTTACAGTGATTTTCAATTTTAGTTGGAATTACAAACAATAGATGGCGCTGCGATCAATAGACGCTAAATTCAGGCTCGATTTTTGGTACTTCGTGGCCCGCATAATGCAATTATATCTCCTTTTTCTGCATGGAACAAAAGAAAGGACCAAAAATCGACCCTGTATTTAGCGACTCATGCTGACAGCGCCATCTATTGTTTGTAATTCGAACTAAAATCGAAAATCACTGTAATAAAACTTTTAACCTTATGCATAACCCTCCTGCAAGAATTTTTTTAATATCTGTCACCGTTTGGAAGTTATTGAATTTTAAAATCAGTCAGTCCTGTTTAGGACACCCGGTAGATATGTCAATACTTGAATAAAAATGTATTTCTTATATTCAAACATTTCTTAGTGTACTAAATATAAATAGGTTGAAATACACATTACACATTTAAAAAATACCTTTAAGCAATTCCAATTTACGCACATATGCAATAATACTTTCTAAATTTCTGTGCATCCATTTACAAAATGTATATAATTTATACATATCATGCAATATACAAAAATTTATTGAAATTTAAAAACCCAAATCAAAGTTTAAAACAGACAATTTTCGATCTTGACAGTTCTGTAACGGATTATCTATGCACCTCTATAGAAAACGACAAAGGTACGAACTCTACAGGGTGTTCCAAAATTTGACCGATAAATTAAGAGGGATAATAGAAAGCATCAAGAGGATAAAAAATTACTATATAACAATGGTTCGCAAACCACGCATTAAATAAAAAATACAGGGTGTACTACCGTAACTAAATTTGTGCTGACGGTAATAACTTTCAGAAATCTGAAGTATACTATACTGAAACCTTTAATAGACATGCCCACTTTTGCTATGGATAAGACTACACCAAACAAAAAGTGGTAGAAGTTTCCATTATACGCGCCAACAGTTATGCACTTGTCGCTCCACATTTTCGACTCTGATTATCAATTCATACGGTATGGGCGATTGCGTGAGTACCCTATTTTTCAAGAATTTTTCGTAATGTTATAACATTTTGCACAAAACAATGTGCATATCGTTGCATTTTAATTGCAAGGTTTTAATTTCTCCCCAAATTATGGTCTTCAACCAAAGTTCAGTAAGGATAAAACACCCACTGAAGTTGGGGATAAAACGCCCATGAACTTGGGTTGAAGACAATAATTTTGGGGGGAATTAAAACATTGCAATGAAAATGCAACGATATGCACAAGTACATTGTTTTGGGCAAAATGTTATAACATTACGAAATATTCTGGAAAAACAGGGTGCTCACGCAATCACCCATACCGTATGAACTGATAGTCAGAGTAAAGAAAAATGTGTAGCGACAAGTGCATACTGTTGGCGCGTATAATGGAAACTCCTACCACCTAGGAAAAGTGAGCATGTCTATTAAATGTTTCAGTATAATATACCGGGTGTCCCAAAAAGGACTGACTGATTTTAAAATTCAATAACTTGTAAACGGTGACAGATATTTAAAAAATTCTTGCAGGAGGGTTATGCATAAGGTCAAAAGTTTTTTTACAGTGATTTTCAATTTTAGTTCGAATTACAAACAATAGATGGCGCTGCAATCAATAGACGCTAAATTCCGGCTCGATTTTTGGTACTTCGTGGCCCGGATAATACATTTCCATCTCCTTTTTCCGCATGAAACAAGAGAAAGGACCCAAAATCGAGCCTGTATTTAGCGACTATTGCTTACAGCGCCATCTATTGTTTGTAATTCGAACTAAAATCGAAAATCACTGTAATAAAACTTTTGACCTTATGCATAACCCTCCTGCAAGAATTTTTTAAATATCTGTCACCGTTTACAAGTTATTGAATTTTAAAATCAGTCAGTCCTTTTTGGGACACCCGGTACTTCTGATTTCTGAAAGTTATTACCGTCAACACAAATTGAGTTAGGGTAGAACGCCCTGTATTTTTGATTTAATACGTGGTTTGCGACCCCATTTACTATGGCAATTTTTCATCCTCTTGGTGCCTTCTATCACCCCTCTAAATATGTCGGTCGAATTTTGGAACATCCTGTATATTCTACAGTAAAAATCTTGCAATGAACCAATTATCTTTGCTTTCCTGTGAAAGAAACATAAAATGTTTGTATTGCATAACAAATGTGGACATGTTGCACTAAGTTTGGAGCAATTCGAAGCGAAATTTAAGGCACTGTAGTCGAAAAAAAGCGTTTGGTAAAGAAGATTTTGTTTCTTCTTCAAATCGTAATATGCATTAAAACTTCATCAACGCTTGTCAAAATTCTCAGCTTGTCACAATAGAAGTGAAATCTGAATCACGGTTTGAGAAAATTTTTTAACGCTTTTCATAATTTTTTTATAAACATGAAAATATTTTTGAAGTTTCGAAGTTAAAATTTGATGCTTCCTTTCCGTTTTAAAAATCATTTTCTACGCAGAAATTGTATATGAAATCATAAAATATTTAAATGTCTTTTCATGAATTTAATATTTTTTATAGTAATACATCTGAATGAAAACTTGGTACCAGAAAGAAGCATTAATAAAAAATAAATTTAAATAAGAATGAATTCCAAATATAAAAACTGGAACTTTACATTTTAGCTTATCAAAAAAAGTTTTTTTTTTAACGACAGCTAAAAGAATTTAAACTAAATATTAAACGATTATATTTTGTATGTCATACATTATCAATTCTTTATTGAGTAAATACCGTTCCTTAACATTAAAATAAAGTTTTCACTATAAAATTGAAAATGTAAATGAAATATTGCAATTATTTTTCCCTTTAAAAATTATTTCTTTTACCACATTATTTTGTTAAAGACATTAAATAACTTACCAGTCTGAAAGCATAAAAGGAATTAATATTCATGTAAAATGTATTCATATGCTTTTCGTGTGAACCAAATATTTGTTTTAATTTAAAAAAATGAAATCATAATTCAATTTTTGGAAATACTACTTATGCAGTTTTTCAAAGTAATTTCATTAATTCTTCTTATAGGTAAAAAAAAGAAAAGAAAGAAAGAAAAACCTTGAATTCATTATTTTTGTAAAAATTCCCAATAGGACACATTTTAAAACTGATTTAACTAAAACCGGAAACAATATTTCAACACTCTTTTTTAAATATGCAACTCGTAGCTGTTTGCTATGGAACTTCTGGCTAATCTGGAACAGATCTTTCGTGTAATATAGTTGTTTCCAAAGAGACAATTTGAAATTTGGGTACAAGAATAGTAATCATATACCTAATTTAGATTATTGAAGTATTTTGCATTTATTAGTCTCCGATATGCTAATTCTTTTCGGCAAGAATTAAAGCGTCGTCACTAAAAGAGGACATTACGTTATATAAGCGAGCTGTAAAACGCAGCAGATCCAGCATTGTCCTGTTAAATACTAATAATCTCCATTGCAAATTTTTTAAAAAAAGAAACAAAATGTAATTTAACTGCAATTTGTTTGAGAAATCCATCTCAATTTATTTTTGATATATAATTTTTTTTTTGTAGTTTTTAACGCCATTTCTGTAATAGTGGCAATTGAAGCACTCCATTTCTGAAGAAAACAAATTGAATATAATTGATCAATCTTTTTTGTTGAGATTTTCTCATAACAACTGAAAAAAATTGTAATTAAAATACGTGCTCTTTTAAAAAATATATAATCGAAAGATTTCTGATAAAACATGGAGCTATTATAAACTATATTTATTTTTAAGTATCCATGTTAATGTTACAAACAAATGAAAGCATATGAATCATTAAATAGCTAATTCTTTTTGTCGAGATTACGACTTCGCTTTTTGCTGGGTTTGTGTATTATTCCGCGATAGTGAGGTCATATGCATACTTTTCTACAGATATTAATTAAGGATGGATCGTAAATGTGGAATTTTTGACGTCTTTTTCTATAAAGTAAAAGCGTGTATAAGTTTTAAAACTGTAACATGTTCTGTAGAAGTGCATCATTTTCGCTCCAGAGCTTTGAAATTCTTCACAATTGGAAATGCTTCATTTTTGAAAATAATGTAATTGAAATCGGATACTGATGAAACGTTGTCTTGTTGCATTACAAAAGTAATGATTGAATTGATGTGTAATTTTTACATAAGAAAATGTATACGATCAAAGCAAAAGCGTACTCAATGTAACTATTTTCTGTTTTTATTGACACAAACGAATTAAAACGAAAATTATATATTTAGGGATTTTCTTTTTAAATATTTTTTTTCATATCATAAGAAAAACAAATACTAGACGTTTATATGATGTTACAATGTGTAACAAAATCCCCACAAGATTATTAACAAAACGGTACAAACTGAATTTCTTACATATAAAAAACATAACTGTAAAATGAAAGAGAAAATATGGAAATGAATACTTTTTGAAAATTAAACAAAATTCCAATCCCATTTTTATTTAAAAACCAACGGTTACAAAAAATACTATATATCCATGAAAATACTATATGCCATGGTAAATATTAGGCATTGAGTTTCTACATTCATGGATGCAGAAAAATTACAATGTAATTATTTAGGTTTTTTTTTTTTTTTTTTTTAAATATTGTTTCTTCGGCTCCTAAGAAAGCAAACTTTGTGTGGAGAAATAAACTAGAACGATGTTTGCCTCAAAACAATGTAGCGTTCCATTGTTAAAAGGACATTACTCCAAGCTGGAGCGTCATTTATGTATAGAGATAATTTTTTGTGTGTGTAATCTGGCAACATACCTAAAAGATACGTTTATTTGGAATTTTTGTAGTGCTGATATTTACCTCAGAGCAAAAAGGTACTAGTTAGTTTCTGTTGTGAGAGCAAATAACATGTTTTATATGTTTGAGAAACATGTATTAAATTACTGTAATCCATAAACTTTGACTCTCTAGTTTCTATTATCAATAAACTTTCTTTTCAACGATATATTTTAAAGTAAAGAGAATGTTAAAATGCAATTGCAATATTAAAAGTTGACGTGAAAATATAAGATCAATAATGAAGAAATAAAACATATTTGAAAGATAAAAAAAAATTACAAGAAAGTAAAAATAAAACAATCATTGAGTTCATTAACCAACTGTAACTAATTTTTAAAGTTTTATGTTCTATTGACTGTAAAGCTATAGGTTAACACTCTGTGTCACCGAGTTGAATGTCTGTAACATACCCAAAAATCAATGTTACTTAGACAGTCTGATTTAAAAGATGATTTTTTTTATGGCTGCTATCTCTTAACACAGCAAGTAATATAAATTATTTATAGCATTTTAAACATATGGCGATATTAGGGAAATCTGTAATGCAAAGTTTTACTTATCATTTCAGCAATTTTGTATAGTTATTTGTAAAATAAAATTCTTAAATTTTAGTATACTAAAAAGATCTCAAAATAAACACGTTTTTTTTTTTTTTTTTTTTTTTTTTTTTTTTTTTACAAAGATAAGTTTGTATACTTTAGAATTTTCCATACTTTTTTATCAATATTTTTTTTCATTTTTATGTTCTATATTTTTACTACTTTTTGCTTGCTTAAAATGATGTATAAATCTGATAAAACTCCGCCTACGACAGCCGCTATTTTTTGTTAGAGCTCAGCCACAGTATTCAGTGGGCAGTGGCTAAATGTGTAATTCATTAAAAACGCCTTCTGGTGGTGAAATTTTGAACTAATTTTTTTTGTCACTCAAACAAATTCAATTCCCTCCATTATGACCGTCATAAAATTTCACAACTTTCTGATCAATGGTTTCGTTTCTAGACAACTTGAAAGGGGTGTCGTTTAATTATGGACACCCTGTATATCATCATTAAATGTTATCTTTTATTTATAAAATGTAATAAAAAATATGTAATAGATTTATATTTATGCAATATAATACAAAAGTTTTGAAATTCTAAAATGTCACCTTTTCTGTACAAGTAAAATATCTGAATTGATATATTGGTTTATTTAATAAAAAATTTCGTGTATAATCGTTGTTATATTGCCTTTTAAGTAGATTTCGTATGAAATACTACCTATTGGGATCGTTCCTATGTTGGAATTTCTGAAAAATTTTTGCAGATCTACACCGATCATGACCCCTAGAACCCAAAACCACCCTCAGTAAAAAACTTTATATCTATCTATCTATCTATCTATCTATCTACCTATCTATCTATCTATATATATATATATCACTTTCTTCTGTACACGATAACTTCCGTAATTCTGCACCAATCTCTTCCAAACTGATACATAAAATCAAAGGGCATAAAATCTCGGTCAAGTTCGTTAATGGGCAAAATCGGACAAAGGGGATGGAAATAGGGAGGGGTTTTGTGAATACCGAAAACCCCCCATTACTTCTTAATTGTTGTACATATCAAATCAGTTTAAAGTTTTTATTACTTCAAAAAATAGGGCCAAAATTTTATGTATCGCAGATTTTTGATAAAGTTAAAAATGGGCTCAAGGGGCGCAAAAAATAGGGTTTTTGGGAGAAAAAAATTCATAACTTCGTCAATTCTCAAGATATCAATTTCAATTAATTTTATTACAAATCTCCATAATATTATCTACAACTTTTATATTCACAAGTTTTTGATAGGACCAATTCGTACCGCAAAAAAAAAAAATTAAAAACGAAAACAAAAAGGGGGTTTGAAGAAGTAAAAAATCCATAACTCCGTCAATTCAAAAGATATAAAATCCCCATGAATTTATCATATATCTTCTTAATATTGTCTACAACATCTATATAGACAAGTTTTGTATAGGACAAATTCTTACAGCAAAAACAAATAAAAAAAGCGGTTGAAGAAAAAAATCATCAAAGTAAGGGTGTATTCAAATCCAAACTGCGTATTTTCTGACTCATTTTACAATTCATTTTTGCTCTCAAAGGCTTCCAATTGGTACGTTTTCTTACTCAGAAACTATATAATGTACCGTAATGGTCGATTTTTTGATAGCGGCAGAATATATTTTAAAAAATGCTGTTAAAGTTGGCATTTTGGACCGAATTTCCCGAAGCGGATTGTGTTGGAAAAATCATTGCATTAAGGATACACTCAAATCCAAACTGCTTATTTTATGACTCATTTTTAAATTCATTTTTGCTCTCAAACGCATTTAATTGGTATATTCGCTTATTCAGAAACTATATAATGTACCGCAATGATCGATTTTTTGATAGAGGCAGAATATATTTCAAAAAATCATGTCAAAGTGGGCATTTTGAACTGATTTTGACGAAGCAATTGTGTTATCACTTTCTTCTGGACACGATAACTTCCGCAATTCTGCACAAATCTTTTCCAAACTGATACATAAAATCAAAGGACATAAAATCTCGGTTAAGTTCGTTAATGGGCAAAAGCGGACAAAGGGGATGGAAATAGGGAGGGGTTTTGTGATAACCGAAAACTCCCCATAACTTCTTAATTTTTGTGCACATAAAATCAGTTTAAAGTTTTTGTTACTTCAAAAAATAGGGCCAAAATTTTATGTACCACAGATTTTTGATAAAGTTAAAAATGGGCTCAAGGGGCGCAAAAAATAGGATTTTGGGGAGAAAAAAATTCATAACTTCGTCAATTCTCAAGATATCAATTTCAATTAATTTTATTACAAATCTCCTTAATATTATCTACAACTTTTATATTCACAAGTTTTTGATAGGACCAATTCGTACCGCAAAAAAATTAAAAACGAAAACAAAAAGGGGGTTTGAAGAAGTTAAAAATCCACAACTTTGTCAATTGAAAAGATATAAAATCCCCATGAATTTATCATATATCTTCTTAATATTGTCTACAACATCTATATAGACAAGTTTTGGATAGGACCAATTCTTACAGCAAAAACAAATTAAAAATACATAGCGGTTGAAGAAAAAAATCATCTAAGTAAGGGTGTATTCAAATCCAAACTGCGTATTTTCTGACTCATTTTACAATTCATTCTTGCTCTCAAAGGCTTCCAATTGGTACGTTTTCTTACTCAGAAACTATATAATGTACCGAAATGATCGATTTTTTGACAGAGGCAGAATATATTTCAAAAAATGATGTGGGCATTTTGAACGGAATTTCCCGAAGCAATTGTGTTATCACTTTCTTCTGGACACGATAACTTCCGCAATTCAGCACAAATCTCTTCCAAACTGATACATAAAATCAAGGGATATAAAATCTCGCTCAAGTTCGTTAATGGGCAAAAGCGGACAAAGGGGATGTAAATGGGGAGGGGTTTTGTGATAACCGAAAAAACACCATAACTTCTTAATTTTTGTGCATATCAAATCAGTTTAAAGTTTTTATTACTTCTAAAAATAGCGCCAAAAATTCATGCATCACAGATTTTTGATAAAATTTAAAATAGGCTCAAGGGGCGCAAAAAATAGGGTTTTTGGGAGAAAAAAAATTCCTTACTTCGTCAATTCTCAAGATATCAAATCCAATAATTTTATTATACATCTCCTTAATATTATCTACAACTTTTATATTCACAAGTTTTTGATAGGACCAATTCGTACCGCAAAAAAAAAAATAAAAACGAAAACAAAAAAGGAAGGCTGAAGAAGAAAAGTTTTCATAACTCCGTCAATTCACAAGATATAAAATCTCCATGAATTTATCATATATCTTCTTAATATTGTGTTCAACATTTATATAGGCAAGTTTTTAATACAGCCAATTCTTAAAGCAAAAACAATTTAAAAACACATAGCAGTTGAAGAAAAAAATCATCTTATTAAGGGTGCATTCAAATCCAAACTGTCTATTTTCTTACTGATTTTTAAATTCATTTTTGCTTTCAAACGCATCCAACTGCTAGATTCTCTTATTCAGAATCTATATAATGTACAGTAATGATCGATTTTCTGATAGAGGCAGAATATATTTCGAAAAATGATGTCAAAGTAGGTATTTTGAACAGAATTTCCTGAAGCGATTGTGTTAGAAACGAAAAATATTACCCTACTGAGAAAAATAATTGTTTATTAATCAAGTTTTAATTAATTGAAAGAAAAATAAAAACACAGGTTCCTTTAAAATCTTTTCAAAAATCACGTCAGCATGTTTCATATTTTTTTTTTAAATTAAAAATGAATCTGAAAATGTGCCAGAAAATTTCGAGTTGTTGAGTATGGAAAAAAATTCTTTAATATTGCCTTAACATGATTCTGATAAAACCAGCTATTTTATAAAAAGGAAATAAAAACTCGTCAAAATTAGACAAATAAAACTGTTAAATAGGATTTATGTCTAATAATGATTTAGTTTTTGTTAGTGAAATTAGTATACTTAACTTCGAAATCTACCTCTGCCTGTAGGCCGGGCCGGCAGGGATTTTTTTTATATTTGTTTCTTTACAAAGTAAAAGCGTTTTTCCCTTTAAAAAATTTCAATGCACTTTGATTACTAGAAAATCATAACGTTATTCCCAAAGGCTATGTGGCTAACTTTTGTTAAAATATATTGCTTCATGCTGTTCTGTCATTTTTTGTAGAAGCAATATATTAAAGCTGCTATTCTGTGACATACCTTGGGGATATGTGCTTTTTAACTCGCTAAGAACTTAAACTATGCCCTTCAGCAATTCGTATTTAGAAGCATTTGTATCTTTGTGCATAGAAATATTAGGTTTTCGCATTAATCATGTAATTCGCATTTCGTTTTAAAATGCGTTGCATTTTGTTGATAATTTATATCGTTTCACAAGCATGTCTTTTCTTAAGACTTAAGAGAGTATAAGCACTTAGATAGCATGTACAGGACTTCCACGAGGACTATTTTTATATTCAATTCGCACTACTATTTAAAAAAAAAATTACATTTTGTAGTGTATTTCTCTTGCAAATGTTGCCAAAACGTACATAAAACCTACATTGTTTGAAAAAGACGTTGCGAAATAGAATTTAAAAATAGTCGCCTGTGGCAGCTCCTCATTTAAGTACATTGTTGCTTATCTCAAATAACAAAATTTAGCACATAAACCAATTAAATGTAATACAAAATGCATAAGAATCATGAAAGCTTATAACTTAATTGTGTTATACCTAATTAAAATTGTATTAAAAAATAAAATAACTTATTTTTTTTTTTTTTTTTTTTTTTTTTTTTGCCCGGAGACCATAATTTACTTGAACTGTTTGTGTTTTCCTATAAGCGAAATGTAGCTGATGTGCACTCTATTAAAAAGAAATATCTTTTGCGTATATTGGATTAAACAGATAGGAAAACGAATCGAAGTCATCATTTCTTTGAATTACATAGAATGTCTTATAAATCGAACTTTTTAAAATACTGACACATACATTGTTCTAAAATGGTGTTATTCTAAAATGGTGTGATGGTTCTAACATAAATCCTTCATGGTTCTAACTCATCAAGTATTATTTAAAATCGTTGACATACGGTATCTAACTTTCCTTTAAAAATATTCTCGTGTAAATTTATGAATATAGATCTTGCATAAAGAAAGAAAAACATTTTATTAAAAAAATGTTTTTATATCTATTAGAACAGTGAAAATTGACCAAACATTGTTTCCTGTATTATTAGAAATACAGCATTGATGAAACAAAAAGTATTTAAGGAATATGGTTTCATATAAATTAAATTAGGAGTCTTCAATGTTTCTCGCTCAAAGGCCACGTTTACAATTTCTTTAAATACCAAGTGCCATTACACAATTCAATTAAATAGCATAGGCAAGAGTTGTATAAACTCCTAGGGTTTAAAAACAGATTCAGGTTTTATGTAGGAGTTGCAAAAATTTGTAAAATCTCCTTTACCTTTTGATTAATGAGCAAGAACGAAAAATCATGGAACATATTTTAACACGATCTGAATATTGTTACGAATTATTTTTTGTTCATTCAACAATATAGATGTATAAATAAACATTTAAAATAAACAAACGAAATAAAAAATCATTTTCAACAATGGTCGTCCATAGCCGGTAATGTGCGCAAATTAGTTCGAGAAACCTTGCATATGATATGCATGATACTACACGACCTTGTAATACCGTAAAGATTAGTTAAGATTTTAAGTACATATCGCATCTAAAAACACACATCCAGCCATAAGGAGCATAGTTAGTCTTATAACGGAATTCTATTCAGTTTCTCTATAAATAAGCGATATATTCTACAATTAAAATTTAGGTCTTCTATTACATCCCATGATCATCTAATTTCAAACAAAGATAATTTAATTTGAATCAACCTGTATTACATAAACGCAGTGTAGACACAGGCGTTAAGTGGATTCTTCACGCACTTGATAATACTCGCTCCTTAATGTTAATCCTATGGGTACGTTATTTTCGAATTTCTCGTTTCAATTTGAATATCTTTAAACTTTTTTTTTTTTTTTTTTTTTTTTTTTTTTTGCATAGGATAGCTGAGTTCAATCTTTAATATGACTCTTTTTTACTTTTTCGATTTTAGTTGCAGATTTTTTTTAAAAAGGTACTTTCAGTTTCGAAACCAGTTTGGAAACTGAAAGTAACTTTTAAAACAAGTTGGAAATTGCTCGTCAAACGTGGCAAATGAGGTGCGTTCGTACTATAACTAGTTTTAAAATTATTTTTTGCACCCCATATTGTACTGAATGTATAATTTTTTGCACTTCATAACGTTCATAGTCTGATACATCATTAAAATGCACTTCCAATATTTTTTTCGGAACACTTTTGACTGTCCCTGTAATTAAACTATACATCCGATTTTCCTAAAATTTGAAATACCTCAACAAAATTTTGCAACAATTATATCTTTAAAATTTCAGACCATTCGGAAGGCTGTAATATCATTAAAATGCACTTGCAATAATTTTTCCCATTGGCCGTAATGTAAAGAAGAACTTTTGACTGTCCCTGTAATTAAACTATACGTCCGATTTTCCTAAAATTTGAAATGGCTCGACAAAATTTTGCAACAATTATATCTTTAAAATTTCAGATCATTCGGAAGGCTCTAATATCATTAAAAGCCACTTGCAATAATTTTTCCCATTGGCCGTAATGTAAAGAAAAACTTTTGACTGTCCCTATAATTAAACTATACATCCGATTTTCATAAAATTTGAAATGGCTCGACAAAATTTTTCAACAATTATATCTTTAAAATTTCAGATCATTCGGAAGGCTCTAATACCATTAAAATCCACTTGCAATAATTTTTCCCATTGGCCGTAATGTAAAGAAAAACTTTTGACTGTCCCTGTAATTAAACTATACGTCCGATTTTCCTAAAATTTGAAATGGCTCAACAAAATTTTGCAACAATTATATCTTTAAAATGTCAGATCATTCGGAAGGCTCTAATATCATTAAAATCCACTTGCAATAATTTTTCCCATTGGCCGTAATGTAAAGAAAAACTTTTGACTGTCCCTGTAATTAAACTATACATCCGATTTTCATAAAATTTGAAATGGCTCGACAAAATTTTGCAACAATTATATCTTTTAAATTTCAGATCATTCGGAAGGCTCTAATACCATTAAAATCCACTTGCAATAATTTTTCCCATTGGCCGTAATGTAAAGAAAAACTTTTGACTGTCCCTGTAATTAAACTATACGTCCGATTTTCCTAAAATTTGAAATGGCTCGACAAAATTTTGCAACAATTATATCTTTAAAATTTCAGATCATTCGGAAGGCTCTAATATCATTAAAATCCACTTGCAATAATTTTTCCCATTGGCCGTAATGTAAAGAAAAACTTTTGACTGTCCCTGTAATTAAACTATACATCCGATTTTCATAAAATTTGAAATGGCTCGACAAAATTTTGCAACAATCACATATTTGAAATTTCAGACTATTCGGTTGGGTAGTTTTTGCTCTGTTACATGCGGACAGACGGACAGACGGACGGACAGACGGACGGACAGACGGACGGACTGAACGACGACTATAGGTGCTACGTATTTATATAATTACGAACGCACCTAAAAAATCTGTAACCAAAATTGAAAAAGTAAAAAAGAGTCATATTAAAGATTGAGCTCAGCTATCCTACGCAAAAATAAACGGTCAAGTGCGAGTATTACTCGAGTACAGAGGGTTCCGTAGAATAAATATATGAATTAGTAATTTATTTAATTTAATAAAACTTTAGATTCAATTAGTCCCTGATATAAATTTGTGCTGAAAATTTTTTGGTGTAAATCGCCCTATAGGTGTTGCTGTTATGCTGCATTATTCATGATTAGTGCAATAGCTCTATCTCAAGAACTAATGCAAGAATTTCCATCAAACTTCAGATTCGGTTAGCCCCTATATAAATTAGTGCTGTTTAGTTTTTGGTGTAAATTGCCCACAGGTGGTGCTGCAATTTTCACGATTTCCGCAATAGCTGTATCTCAAGAACTAATACATGAATTTTCATTAAACTTTAGATTCAGTTAGTCCCTGATATAAATTGATCCTGATAAGTTTTGGTGTAAATTGCCCTAGAGGGGGCACTGCTATACAGAACTTTTCCCGATTTCCGCAATAGTTCTATCGAAAAACCAATGCACGGATTTTCATCAAACTTCAAATTTAATTAGAAGTTCACGTAAGTTGTCCCTGGTTAGATTTTGTTGTAAATCACCTAAGCGGTCGCTCAGCTGTGCTGCATTTATCAGGAAGTTTTAACATGTATTAGATAGAAGAAAGTTTTGAATTTGACACATCCGAAAACTTTAATATTATCTTAATCTGTTTATAATGAACTAATTCGGTACTGACAATAAAAGCAGTGCACATTTAAACTTCATTTGTCCTTTCATAAAACTAAATTCAGCGTAGTAATTACCTTTATGTCTACAGTGTAGCTGAAACAAAACATTCTTTCAAACTTTAAATTTGGCATTGTGCTAAGCACACTTCTAAAGGAGGTCACAAAATTGCAACGCCGCCTTGATCTGTGCCGCATTTTTCCAGATAGGTTTTTAATTAATTTTAAAGTCACTCGAGGCGTATTGAGAGATCCATTCAATGCAAACTAGTCGCGAATCCCATAGTATTTAATTCACTCTGATTAAATTAGTATGTTTTTAACAATTTGTCGATTATTGCTTTTATATTATTACTGACCATTGCATTACACATATATATCATTAAAAATTGTTAACTAGGCTTTAAAAGCCAATAGTACATAGAGTATGCCGCGCTTGTCATTATGTATTTACAAACCGTTCGTATCTTTAAGGGTTAATATCTCGGCTAACTACTGACGATTTTTTTTCAAAAATAATGATCAACAATGGTTTTATACTTCTGCTACGATAGGTACCTCCAGCGCTGCTCAACACTTTCGCTGAATGCCCGTAAATCGAAATTTGTGTGTAACGGAAAAATCCGATTTTCTCAAAAACTATGTGACCTAGGGTAATTGCTATAGATTTCCTGCAAGGTTTAAATTAACGTATACTACCTCTAATTGTTTCATAATTTTAGTTTCAGTATCTTCGGGATTAGATGGGGGAGGGGCGAACATATTTTTGCCTTACATTTTCGACGATATCATTCAAAATGTAATACCTAAAATTAAAAGAAATGTATTTTTGAATTCAGCGTTACGAAAGCTTTCACGTGATATACAAAGAAATATTTTTTTTCAAGTAACTTAATTTGCTCCTGTACATTTTTACTAAAACTAGTTATTTATAAATGTTTAATATTCTGAAAATATGTGGGTCATATTTAGGTGTGGGTCTAACAGACTGACAGACACAGGAGTGATCTTATAATGTTTCCGTTTTTAATTTTTAAGTACGGAATTCTAAAAATCGTTTAAAAATATTCAAATTGAAACGAAATTCAAAAATAACCTGCCCATAGGATTAACATTACGGAGCGTATGTTTTCAAGTGGGTGAATAAACCTCTTAAGGATTGAAACATGAAACAAATAAAAAAGTGTTAGAAAAAAATCAGTGAATAAGATCAAAGGTATTTTCCAGTAAAAACAAATTTAGATACTAACAACACTATTCTTGAGCAATTAAGTATTTTGTTACGATATTAACTTTAAAATATACATTCTGTTATAAAAAGGTTATTTCAAATTTCAAAAATGGAAATTTTAATGCCTAATATTTCTGATACGGTTTAGAGAACACTTTTGGAACTGGAATTCTATTATTCAGAAAAGTTAGAAATATTTTTACAAAACTGTTGATTCTCCAATTAAACCTTTAAGTTTCCCCTCCACAACGAATTTAAAATGTTAAATACATTAAAACTATAACACATATTTTAAAATGTATCTATTACATGCTCGTGAAATGTTTTTGTAAAATCTCATTTTCTTGTCAACATAATTTATCCAGTTCAGACTTAGTGTCGAAATATTTTGACAACATAGCAAGAAAACTGGGAGATTAAGGAAGTGAAACGTAAAACAAATGCAAAAGCATCTCAATAAGAAGCCAGGAAATGCAGCAACGTTGAGCCTTTCTTTGGGTACGAATATTTCTGCTTATATATTTTTATATAGAGATAGATTTTTAAAATCTCTTAACAGTATGAAGTTAATCTATACGTTGAAGTCATATTTATAAAACTACATGTGTTTTATTTTTATAGCATATATATGGAAGTATATTCAATACTAACGTTCTGGCGTGAGTTCGTTTGTGCTTTATTTTTGTTATTTTTGTGTGAAATTCGAAACTTTATTTAAAACACACATCATTTATTTAAAGGTTCTTCAATCTGAGAGGTTAGAAAATTGGAACCTACCCCGTTTTCTGACGACGTCTATAACGTAATTCACAGATTTTATTTATACCCGATATTTTCTTTATATTCATACATGTGTACTGTACATACATGTCTACACTGTACACGTGTACAGTCATACATACTTTATATTCAACACGTTTCTCTTTTATTATCTTTATTTAAATAATATTTCTTTTAATGAATATATGGTGACTTCTATTTTAAAATAAATTGATAAAGAAAACTTTTAATACATTTAATTAGATATAAAGAACATGTAAATGGAAGCATCTTTTTGTGCTCTCTTACATAATCAATCATATGTCTAGGAGTGAATAGAAAATTTCATAAGAAAAAGGAAATAATAAGTAAATACAGTAAACTCTCTGAAAGGCGAACTCTGTGTAAGACGGAAATCTATGTACCTCGGAAAGATTTTCAAGTCCCTGTGAATCCACAGACAAAGAGTAAAATTTGTCTAAGGCGGAATACTGTCCACAACGGAAAATTTTCTTGGTCCCAATCGATTCCGCCTTAGACAGAGTTTACTGTAGTTATTTCTGAGTTTCTGAGTCAATCATAATATGTTGTTGCATCATACTGGGATTTCCAAGGTTACATTTCGATGAAGTAGAAAGATTTACAGTTCTTTCATCGTGATTGTGAAACGGAAGAAAATTAGTTTATTGATTCATTTCCATATATATATATATATATATATATATATATATATATATATACATAAATCAACATTGTACCTGATGGTGATTTCAACCTCTAGAGTTCACGATCAGGGAAAATGCATCGGAGTTTCTCTGTTCCGGAGCATTTCGGTAGAACTTTGCTTTTTAGAATTTAAACTACATAATATCTAAATGCGTTTCAGCCATTTACAAGCAGCATATTTTAATTCTAATGTTTGGCATTTCGGACAATTTATTAGCATTATTTATTTCTACAATTTATTTTTGCTTGTGGAGTGCTAAAGTGGTATTTTGTATAGCAGAAAAACCGGAAGCTGCGTAATTAACGAATTTAAGCTATACTGGGTGGTCATAAAAAAAAACTTTGCCGATATATGGAACTCTAGCGGCCGTTTCGTTTAACCGATCGAGATGAGATTTCAGATATAGTTATTCAGAGGTATGAGCTCGGGATTCTGTGAACAGCATCAAATTGGCGCTCACGGTTACGGTTATAGGTGCAGAAACTCGAAATTTTCGAATGGCAACGCCCATTTTTTTTCGTCGCAAAATGCTCAGCGCATGCGAAAACCCTAAATAGCTCTGGAATGGTACGTGCATCGCAATAAACGGACGCGTTATGCATGCACAAAAAACAGCTTACCGAAAGGCCAAAAACAACACGATCGGGGCGCATGGAGGAAATTTCTATATGACAGAGGCAAGAATCCGTTTTCTATGTTGATTATCTGTCGAACGGCGTTCTGTGATTGTTGTTTTGCCTCTGCCATATGCAAATTTCCTCCGTGCGCCTCGATCGTGTTGTTTTTGGCCGTTCACTGAGCTGTTTTTTGTGCGCGCATAATGCGTCTATTTATTGCGATACACGTACTGTTCGAACGCTATTTAGGATTTTCGCATGCGCTGAGCAATTTGCGACAAAAAAAAAGGACGTTGCCATTTGAAAATTTCGAGTTTCTGTACCTATAACCGTAACCGTGAGCGCCAATTTGATGCCGTTCACTGAATCCGAGCTCATACCTCTAAATAACTATATCTGAAATCTCATCTCGATTGGCTAAACGGCCGGCCGCTAGAGTTCCATATACCGGCAAAGTTTTTTTTTTCATGACCACCCTGTATATCGTTACTCATTAAAATGTCACGAACGCGCACAAGTACGTGCGTAAGTATGCCCGAAAAGCTTAAATTCTCGGAAATCTTGACGTTGAAGAAATATAACTAAGAAAAATATGTCGCCATAAAAAAAGCCTTTGTATTAAAGCATACTAATTTCGTGAAAGTTTCATTTAAATACAGTATTAACGAAACGTAAGGATATTTTATAATCGGCTTTCACGAAATTTAAATTAGTGTTTATTCGAAACTTTTGTAACTTTTTAAAAACGAGGAATAACAAAGTTATCCTTCCCTCTTGATACAAGCCGGAACGACGCTTTCAAATTTTTAATATATCCAAAACAAGTTTTATGGAGTGCTATTTTTCTGTATATTTGCATAGTTTGCAGGTACAGTAATAATTAGAAAACGCTTCAACAAGTTTCCTATATGTCATTGAATTTCCCAGAGTTTTCGGAAGATGAACGCCAGTATTTTCTTACAGAAAATCTCGCCTTTTTCAATTTTGTGACTTTATAAGTGGGGGTTTTCTACATAAAAATACTGATATTTTAGCTGAAAGTGTCGTAACCTAGTTCAAGCTGATGAACAGTTTAACAATTTGATTCTTTTTAAAAAGTTCAATCTTGAAGAACATGAGAATATATTATAATTTTCTATGTAATCATTGAAAATTATTTTTAAATTTGCTTTGTTAATTTGAACTAATGATCAATGCAAGTTATTAAAATTTTCAGAAGGCAGTAAGTTGCTCTAAAAAAATAAAAATAAAACAAGATTAAGCATTATATAAAGATTTTCGTAATAAATGCAACCCGTTGAATAAAAGTATTATCAAACTAAGTTTCACATCGAACATTAAACAACGTTCTAAAAAGGAAACAAAAATCTTTAATTAAAAAAAGAGGTTATCACTGGACAATAAAACGCATCGAAGTTAAATCTTAGGCCATTGAAAATATCATACGTATAATGTCTTAATTTTCGATCCATTTTTCAAGCCATAAATGAAAGTACGTTGATTTGTTTTCACAAATAATAATAAATATACTGATTTAAGAACAAAAAAATGCTGAGTTTGCGCAATATTCAAATGCCTCTGCACCTTTAGATCTTTAAAATTGCTTTAAAACAAACGTTAATAAAATTCTATTTTATGTATATTTGTATGGATTGCAGGCGTACATTGCGAATTTGAAAATGCTTTAAAGCGAGAAGTACATAAAACACAGTATGTGTAACTGCATTGAAGTCCTGAATCACATGCTGATTTAATTTATTTTGTATTCTCTTGTGAACTTTTTAATTTTGCATGCAAACTTTCAATCAAAAAGTGATATTAAATTTGCAGAATGTATTAAATTAAACAAATAACCAATACATAAAGCGATTTACGATAAATTCAAATTATTGAATAGAAAAGACATTAACAGCATTTAACACGGACCATTAAACTAAAAAAAAAAATTATTTCTTTCAGAGCAGAATTTACCCCTCGGGTTCGAAAACGCATCAAAGTAAAATATCACGCCGCTGAACATTAAATAAAAATAGAGTAATACATTTTTTCTTTTCATTTTTAAAGTCTTAACTCAAAGCGCCATTGAAATATTTTGATTTATTTTTCACCAACAGAAACGCTATTGAAGGAATTTATGTAAATAAAATGCTGCATCAGTTTAATTTAATAATTGTATCTATTTAAAAAAAATATATTGTAAAACTATACATAGTATAGTTTGTATAGTAGTTAGTAGTATATATTGTAACACTATACCATAATATCTAGAAACTCTTTTATGGAGGTAGTGTATGTGAGAGGTTTGCGATTGTGGTGCCATAGTTCTAATATTTTGGCGGGAATAAAATATCTATTCTGTCATTTCTTACGTTTTGTAAAATATGCTCAGGACTAACAAGATTTCAGCATTTTGAATAAAAATATTTGCAAAGAAATATTTTCGTGGTAGGTTTCTGCAACCTTTTCTATTTAAATACCATTGTGGTAAGTCGAAAGAAAAAAATAAAACAAAAATATCTTACCCCTATCAGCCTTACACTATTATGGATATATTTTGATAATCATCAGTTAAAGCTGTCAGCTTCTTTTGCGTAATAACCGCATAACCGCTCTCTTGTGCTAATACATAATATTTTTTTGAATAACTTGTTATCGATAGTGAAATTTATGTCACGTCCAATTTTCAAGTGTGCTAAGCAAAATAGTAAGTCACAACACATTTTTTATAATCTTAGAACAAATTCGTTTAATGTATTTGAAATTATGCAAATATATAAAAAAAATATTTTGCAATTTCTTTTACATTATTATTTGAATACAATTATTCATTTTGAGTTAAGCAGAGTGAGTTTGACCTAATGTACAAAACGAAAGGGGGTTTGAGATGAGTCCGTGTGAAGTATAAATTAAATATAGCGACTGCGCTCTATTTCTAATCATTTCCAAGTTATAGCAGGCAGAGTAGAAATGCGTCAAATCTGTGCGTATACAAAAAAAAAGTAAATTTGTAAATTTTCTTAAACACGCAAAATATGCACATATTTGGAAAGTGCAGAAAACATTCTATATGGAGACATATTTGTAGCCAGAATATACTTATTATCTTAAACTTACAATGTCGCAAAGTCCTTTTTAGGTACATTCGGTCGCATTTACCAAATTTTATTCAATATTCTTGCACAAAGGTTTCTTGACGAATTATATAGAGAAATTGATTAATCCATTTATTAAAAAAAAAAAAAAAAAAAAAAAAAAAAAAAAAAAAAAAAAAAAAACTATGAATCCAATGGCAACACACATCACCCAGGCTATACGTTTAAGGATATTATGTGACCTAAAAAATCGATTATAGTTTTTTAATTTTAGGAATATATTGAGGTATTCTACATATTTCTTTACAGTATATGTTAGCATACATTATCTAGTGTTTATCTCTGATTCCTGATATTCTATAAGTCCCATGAATCAGCATAGTATATGCAGGGTGACTAAGATCGTAATATTTAACAAAAAAGTGTCATAAATGATGCCAGGTATGAGACAGATAAATCATACGTGGTGAAGGTAATCTTCATAGTGATCAATTGTCGATACACTCATTTTGTCAGCGAGCGGTAGATAAATTATTTGCCAAAACAAAAATGTTCTTGCTACTGCTACAGAGATATCTATCTCACTGTCGCTTGAAATCGGTATGGGAGGAAACTGGGAGGATTAATGAATAGATTTAATTTTCGAACTTAGTATTCCTGAAACAATACAGAAATTTTGAAATAAATATTTGAAAAGAAATTTGTGCGGCAATCTATAAAGATTTTAACAGAAATAAATTTTTACAAATTTCAAAAGAAATTATCACAGGATTTTAGCTTATTCAGCCAAGTAATTTAATGCTTAAAATTCTACCGATGTTGCATTTTGTTTTGCAATTGCTAAATTAATTCTTTCGCGCTACATATATTGAGCACTTTTATGCATTACCAACAGACAATTTTGGCAGAGAGAAATAAAAAGTCAGTAAATCCAGTACAAATTACATATAATTTTTTATAAGTGTTATATATAGGTGTTATTTTACAGTGTTATATATAAGTTTTTTATAAATTATCGCTAACATTATGAAGTTCAGAAGATTGTATACATTTATGAAGTTCTTGAAAAACTATTGGCATTTTTAGGGGAGAGTAGCAATTTTAACATAATTACTCACTTTAAAATTTGAATTATGTTAGAGCATACCTAGAAATCAAGGCGAGAAACATTGTAAGATAAGCATCTAAAACACATCTATGATACATATAAATAGATCGTCAATCATACTCCTAAAATGCTTAAAATGCAAATATAGACAATAAAGTTTTTGAACTCACTGCATTGCCAACATGATTGACAGTATGTAAAAAGCCTAAAAACATATCGAAGAATTATCTTTATAACTAAAACATTAACCAAATCTCGGAGCAAATGTATCCACAGCAAAATCTGCTACAAAGGTAAGTTTATTTACATTTCCTTGTCGAAAATAATACTGCCGTTTTAACCGATGTAATCGACAGTAATTTAACCCGTAACAGGAGACGGGAGTCAGAATGACTCGGCGTTGTTCATTGGCTCTGACTATCATGTTTTTTTTTCTTGAATAAAATCATTCCTCAGTACCTACAAATAGTTCTTTTATCATTACATGGTTTCCAGAATATATTGCCTTTCTAAAAAAAATTCCAATGCTGTTTACAAAAGACAAAAAAGGAAATAACATTACATCTCTGATCGCGTAAGAAAATTCATGTCTCCAGTTACGGGTTAAATACCTTTTTAAGACATAAATATGTACTTTGATGAACACTTTTAGTCGTCTTCCCATAACAGTCAAATACAGTATAAAAATATATGTATTTTAAGTCATAGTAACCGTTAATAAGAATTTTACCAGAAAAGTTTTTAAACAAACCTGTTAAATTTAATGTTCGCGGTTTTAAGGTGATATAATATATAAGAATTTAGTGCCTATCAAGTCGTCTAACTTTCTTTTAGTTGGTTAGAGAAACCCAGATAACAGCAAAATACTCATTCTTTGACATAGTCTAAGAATATTTAAACGTGTGATTAGATTCCTAGATTTTTTTACGCAGGCAGAGAAAACAATCTGAAATGAAAAAATGTACTTGCCCGCCGTCAAACGTCCTTAAATTGTCCCATTGGAATATTTCGCATTTTAATGCAAAATATTGATTGGGTAATATACAATTTAAAAAGTAGATTAATCTGCACTTTAATCTCAATCACCGTATTATCGCAGATATATATTGGAGTTAAGCAAATAATAATGGTTATGCAATGTATAAACAAATAAATCGTGAGATCAGAAAGATAAGTGCGAATAATATTGCGGAAATAAATACACATTATATTATGATGTATAAAAGCAAATAATAAATTATAATACGATTTAAGATTAAGTGTATAAATATAAATGTAATTTACATACACATTATAAATGTAAATAATTCTCAAAGGAAAACCTTTAAGAAAAAAGAAAAAACTTTAAAAAAAGGAAAATCGGAACAAAATTCATGAATGGAAAAAATGGAGCAAAATTCTTAAAACAAATCAGAGGAATCTTGAATAAACTTTATTTTGTAGAGATTTTGAGACAGCTGTAGTCCATGTATCTATATATATAAAAGCCGTTCTCTGAGTGTATGTCCTTTATACAAATCTTCAATTTTCGACCGATTTGCACGAAACTTGATGTACATACGCTTTAGAACATAGAATAGGTAGCTGTCTACTTTAAAAATCACCAGACCACTATTTTTTACTTTTTTCTACCACCTTCCATAATTTAACATTATAGAAATATCTCTTTTTTTAACTCAATCGTTTCATTCCTGTTGCCACACCATTAAAGGCCGCACAATAATTTATAAAAAAAATTATAATACGTGTATTTTGTTTTTACGAGCCAATAAAAGTTCAGATTTTCTCGCTATATTGTTGCATTTTTTAAATTGCCGTCATTATAAGCAGAAAAAGAGCGGTAAAATGACGTAGCACCTTAATTTGAATGTTTTTTTTTTAATTAAAACATCTATTTTAATACAGACAATCAAATTTCAGGAAAACAATTTAGGAAAAAAAAATGCTAGATATGACGTCACATTCTATCAAATCTTTTCAACGTGTAGTTAAACTCACTGTAAATAAATGTCTCCTATATTTTGTTTAGTACTCCGATTGTATACTACAGCTACATCTTATAGCGATACGTTATAGTGTTTTATTGGTTTAGATTTAGTGGTAACATTTTCTGTGATTCATAATAAAAAGAGAGAAGTTATTTTGCTTTTCAAAAAAATTCTTGACTGATCTCACGAGTAAAAATTTATGGAAAATGACATCATTTTCAGCTAATAATTGTAGATTTAATTTATATTAATGAAAAATTTAAGTTTACATTTAAGAGTGGTGTTTTATTTAGAGTGGAAACCCTCTTGATCTAATACTTTAATAAAAGCTTATAATTACGAAGTGAAGGTTTTAGTTTAAACAAATAAAATTTCAAATTTTCCAAATAAAGTTTCAGTAACTGCTACCTCTTTGGATGCATTTATTGCATTTTCTCCCGTATTGTGAGAGAAATCGCATACTTCTGTTACGCGTGTCAAAGAAAACATGTATTTTAATTCTAAAAGTTAAAAAAAATAATAATACCATAATTTTTTAAAAATAACATCCTTTTTTCTGAATTTAAATTTTGCGAGTTCCAAAATTAAAACTAAAAATGTGAATATTTTCATAAACGCCAAGTTAAGACTGTTCATAAAGTTAAGACTGTTCTCAAATCCAAAGAGCTACTTTCTGACGAATTTTTTATTCATTTTCGTTCGGAAACGCATGAAATTGACAGGAGTTCTTATTTAAAAACTGTGTAATCAAAATATAGTTTCCATTTTTTGGTAAAGGCATAAGATCATTCAGTTGGTGTTTTGAACGGAATTTCCAAACGCAACACCGCGATAAAGGAGAAAAAAAGGTAATCACGTGACGACAATTTTGTCAAAACTCGATATGTAATTTATTTATCAAAAATTGGAAAACTCAGTTCAATTCCAAATCGCTTCGATAGTCAGGCCAACAAAGTTTAAGCCTTTACTTTTAGTGAGTCAGAAAATTTGTCCGAAAGTTTCGCTTTGTTGAGCAGGGAACAGGAAAAGTACTTTAAGCATTGTTGCAGGTTAGTATTTTGTAAGCCAGTTGCATGCAAAATATTCACTTAAAGCATAAATGATGCTATATTGTTTTTAAAAAAAGTGCATGCGATAATAGGTGTGATGCAAACTCATTAAAATACGATTACGTCAACTAGCGCACAGCCAGATTACTGAAGATTAACTCGTTAGCACTTAAAGAGATAAAAATAGTTCTGCATTTTTCATTCCGGTAATAAGACTACTCTTTCATATTAGATGTAAATTTCCAATTGGGCGAAAAATGTCCGTACCAGGATTCGAACCAGGGATCTCCTGGCTGAAGACGCCGGTGCTCTGCCATATGAGCTATCCCGGACGAATCTGGTGGAACTTTTTCACCCAGCTAACTTTAACGATTATAGCATCTGGTCTACAACCTGGTTCAGCTCAACAGAATAAATCTCCGGTAATGGAACTCCAGAAATCGCTGGATACGAAATCACACTAGATTAATTTTAACACAATTATTCTAATTGGTAAATGAATCATATTATAAGTAAACTTCCAACTGGGCGAAAAATGTCCGTACGAGGATTCGAACCAGAGATCTCCTGGCTGAAGCCGCCAGTGCTCTGCTATCTGAGCTATCCCGGACGGATCTAGTGGAACTTTTCACCCAGCCAACCTTAATGATTATAGCATCTGGTCTGAACCAAGTTTGGTTTGAACCAGCTGAACCAGGTTTCAGACCAGACGCTATAATCATTAAGGTTGGCTGGGTGAAAAAGTTCCACCAGATTCGTCCGGGATAGCTCAGATAGCAGAGCACTGGCGGCTTCAGCCAGGAGATCCCTGGTTCGAATCCTGGTCCGAACATTTTTCGCCTAGTTGGAAATTTACATCTAATATGATTTATTTACCAGTTAGAATAATTGTGTTATAATTAATCTAGTACTCTTTCATAATTGGATCCACATGATTATTTAAGATTCCCCTACACTTGTATGACTAAGCAAAGGAAAACAATATGTTAAGCTCTAAAACCTTCCACCAAGCCAATATGTGCAGTCACAATAAATTAAAACAAAACTGTTATAAGACGAAAGCTTTTGATTTTATCAATTTCCTTTATTTCAATAAGTCTTCATTTGTTTTTAATACTTAAATTTAAGTTACAAGTTTATTATAGTTTACTTTAATCTCTTAATGACATTATTTCCGGTTAACATTATACAATTTAGAATTAAACTTTTATTACTAAGAGTTTTCTCTAAATTCTTAATACCGTTTCAGTCTTATGACTAAAACTGTATAACCAAACATAACTTCTTTGTCTACGAACTCTAAAAAACTTAATTATTTCAAAAGCAATCCTTTTTAAAATGTTATTGCATGTTTTCTTTTCTTTTTTTTTATCTTTGTATATTGCAAGGAAATTGAGAAAAATAATATTTTAAACAATGTATTAAAAAATCAGGAAGAGGATCTTCATCCGCTATTTAATGTTGATTTCATGTGTTATACGCAATTTAAAATGTTTGAAACAGAATTTATTTTCATGAAAAGTATGTGCATTATTATAAATTTTAAAAGGTTCTTTAAAGCAGCAAAACCTTTTTTTTTTTTTTTAAATAATAAACCTTTTAACTAGTTATGTGCAGATACGAAATGTTTGAAGACAATGATTAAAAAAAAAAAAAACCTCTATAAAAGTTGCATTTTTAGTAATTACTGTTTATGCATATGTCAAAGTTTTTTATAATAATAAAGAGTCCTTTTCGAAAGAATCAATTAGCATTATAAATTTTCGATGAAGCAAAAAATATATATATATTAAAAGCTCTAGCGGTTGGATTTATAAAATATTAATTTCGAATATATAAAATACCTTAATATGAATATAAATATAAATATATATATATATATATGAAAACATTTAAAATCACTTAAAATGCGATTTACCCATTTGGTAAATAGTACAATTTTTTATTCTAATAAATTAATATATATATATATATAGATATACAGCTCCAAGTCAAAAATTAGAATAATTCATTTCATTTGTATTTGGAATTGCATTTAGTTTTTTTAGTTTTATGTTTAGCTTTTCAGTGTAGTATAATTGAAAAAGAACGACGGTTGATGTTTTGATAAATTTGCTTACTAGTAAAGAAAATTTAAACTATAAAGGATTAAATTTTGAGTGAATATTGTATTTTATTAAAATTATTTCCATTATTCAAAATATTAGAACACTAAAATGGGTGTTTCAAAAAATTAGAATACATATGAGTTTTCCTGATTGGTTCAGAAGGTTGCATAAATTAAACACAAAATTGGCTTCTGTGGACTTCTTCTTAAGCAATAAAAACGCTTTGCATCACTATTGTTTTCATTTTTTGTGAAATATGTTACATTCGTCCGACATAAAGAGTTTACCAATTATCGTATTATTTATTTGCACAAAGAAAGTCGTAATCAGCAATATGTGGCCAGTTACTTTAAATGTTCTCAACCAAGTGTCATTAGAGCAATGAAGCAGTATTTTAAATACGGACATTTTGAACACAAACATATGAATAACGGCCGAAAGCCAGAGACTACTAAGAGAGATGATAGAATGCTAAAGAGTGTTGCTGAAAAAAACCTTTTTAGGAGTGAAAGATATTTGAGTAGAAAGTGGAAAGAACACGGTGTTGATTTGAGTATATCTGCAACAATAAGACGTCTCCATACACTTGGATTCCAATCTCGTGTACCAAATATAAAGCCTCTCAAGACTATTAAACTTGAAATGGAGAGAGCAAAGTGGTGCAAAAAAAGTATTTATGGGTTCTGGAGGATTGGAAAAAGACATTGTTTAGTGTTGAGTGTGTGTTTTGCGTAACATATGGTAATCAAGGTGTTTGTGTATGGCGAATGAAGCAGGTAACATATGACAAGGACTGCATGAAACGATCACTGAAACTTGAAGCCAGTATAATGGTATGATATTGCATGACTGAAGATGGTCCTGAAAAGCTACGTATCTTTAATGAAAGGATTAATTATTATGAGATATAGCAAGGAATCTTTGTGCATTTCACGATAACATCGTCGGAAGATCTGTGTGGTGACGATTTTATTTTCCAACATGATTTCGCACATTCACACAGGTCAGTGTTCACCAAGAACTAGCTTAGCCAACACCAAATTAGCGTACTTCCCTGGCCGGCAAACTCGCCGGATTTAAATCCAATACAGAATTTGTGGGGAATAATGAAGAAAAGACCGAGAGATATTGCGCAGAAAAACAAAGTTGAGCTTCTTTCCAGCATAAAGTCGACATGGTCATGTCTCGGCAGAAAACATTGGGAATCACTTTTAGCTAGCTTTGCAAAGCGAGTTCGTGCGGTTATAAAATGTAAAGGTGATGCTATAAAATATCACATAATAACAATTTTCCCCTTTTTTTAAAACACGTATTATTTACAATGCATTATTCTAATATTTTGAACCAGGTGGTTATTCTATTTTTTTTCATTTTTTTTCAAGTGTGATAATTATTTTAATTTTTGTATTATTTTTTTTGACTTTTATGCGAAAATATTCTACAAACTACTTAGATTCTTACAATATTAAAATTAACTGTATTACTTTTTGTATAATCGATACATAAAAAAATCTTTTTCACGATTCCTTTTTTTTTTTCTATTATTGTAATTTTTTTATTTGAATCTGTAGATACATTGATCACGTTTTGTTTATAATGTTAAAAAACCCTTATGGAAAATGTGCAGATAATACAATATTGTTCACAAAATTGACGTTTTAACTATTATTCATATAATTCGAGATAGAAAGGATTTTCTAAAATTCATATACTTATATAAAATTAGATATATTTACTTCCGTCTATCATTACATTTACAGCGTACTGGCTTCATGAAAAATTCCAATTTCCGTTTTTCGGCGGATTGGAATCCTGCTTTTGTCAAATGTTAGAAGAACTCTGAATTTTACAGTGTGCTGATTGACAAATAGTGGAAAATACCTTATAATAAATCTACTTCGAAAGCAACTCTCAATATTGTCCCTATCGTTCTGAATTTTCATGATATTTGACTAAACTTTTTTAATAAGTCTCGCTAAATATCTGACTGCTAGATTATAAAATAATCATTTTGGACTATTTCACGAATGCGCAATTACACATTATTTCATAAAAATGATCATGTTTGATCAAATATTGAATATATTTATGTTTTAATTGCAGTATAATATTTCTACAATCCTTTTCGAAGTTTTCAGAAGGTGGTGTTAAATTTCTTTGAAAACACTACATCATCTCTAATAAAAACCTATAAACTAGTATAAACTGTGAAAAAAAGTTTTAAATAGTTCTCAGACACATTAACTCCTTCACGAATATGCGTGCTGCACACAACTGTACACAAACGTTAAACAAGAACCTCATAATCATATCCTACAGTGACAGAGGATTTTGAGCATTTACTGTTAAATGGTTGTTCGCAAACATGATTTTATATGAAATTTATTGCTGTTCCCTAATTTTTCCCGAGACTATATCTTTATTTAAAATTATGACTTGAAACTCGCACGTGTTCTTTATATCCTCGAAGTTCAAGGGTAATTCGTCATGAATTTCAGTAGCTTTTCTACTAATCGTGTACAGTCAAAGGCATCCGGTCACTGTCCCATAATTTTTGGAAATTTTTTTTACAGTATAACTAACAAAGCGAATTCTTAGAATTTGAGCATGACAAATGATTTTACATTTCTGATATACTTGAATAAACATCTATAATAATAATAAGCACAGAACTTGTGTGAAAATATAAATTATTTGAAAACAACGTTTGGACACACAATAAAACAAGGGCTGGGGGGAGGGACATAATTTTAATTTTGACTCAGCTACCATTATCAAGAAATGCATTACTCCTCTGGATTTAGACTTTTTTGAGGCTATTCATATCCATAAATTTAAAGACTCATTGGTTAATGATTTATCTAGTACACCATACATCTCAACTTTCTGGATGGATTTGTTGTGTCACGACACTTCACTTCCGCATTAATTTCATTGGCTGTTAGAACTTGATGGTCTTTTGGTATTATGTTTTGACATTTGGGTTTTTTTCACCGTACATGCAGTTGGGGGGATATTGTTTTTAAAGTTTTTAAAGTTTTTACACTGAGGATGTGAGTCCTAGTACTCACGAAACGTATACGTATGGTCAAATCTGCTTGTTTTATTGTGTGTTCAAACGTTGTTTTCAAATAATTTATCTATAATAATAATTTAAATGAAGTGCTCAAAGTGTCATCGAAAAATCTGTATTTTCAGAAGAAACTTTTTATTCTCTATTTAAAAAGTATGAATTAGTCAAAAGTGAAATCTGCAACTTGGTAAATTGATAATTGCATTTCACATTTTTCTGAATATCAAACAGTAAACAGATTTGTCTAAAAAGTTTAATCCGGATATTTTTAAGTAACATGTCAAGAAAAAGCTATCTTTATATAAGTCATTATATAACTTATCAATATTACAACCTTTCGAAAAAGTCCGAAAATATAAGCAACATAAATTGTTGAAAATTTCAGATCGCGTATTCTACAAACAAATTAAATGCAGACAATTCTGCCTCAAGTCACCTCCAATACGTCACGTTAACATTAATGAATATAAATTAAGAAACGTTAAAGTTATTTTCTAATTCCTGCTATTCCTACACTATCCCCAGTTCTAATTTTGACTATTTCAATATAATTTGTATACTTTGAATATGCAGCCGCATTTTGAAATCATTTTATTAATAATGATTTATAGAAACGCGATTCTCACTTGGAATGATAATTTTAATTTCTCCTCATTTATTGAGATATTTAAAAATTTGACATATGATAATATTGGATTTTCTTATATTTTTAGCATCGCTAGCAAACAGCATGAAAAATAGTTACCTTAAAAATAAATTTTTGAGCGCGAAAAAACCATGTTATTTATGAATTAGTAGTAATCATAAGTAATAATTACTTTAGTTATTATGAATTGCTTTCCTCATTGAATATTTTCTCTCTAATGTTTTTCTTTTCCTATATTTTTACGTTAGTTATGCTATTTACAAAAACTATTTTAAGTAAGCTGCAAAAATCATTTTTAAAACATTTTGTAAAATTTTGTTTTGAAAATATTTAAAAAACTTCAGAAGTTACAAATACGTACATGTACGACAATATTGTAAATATAAATCATATGTAAAATATATTGACTTTAAAAATTGAACAATATTTCAAAATATATAAGTGAAAAACATAAACAAAAACAAAAAAAAATCTGAAATATAATTATTCACGTAAATTATTAGAAAAATAATTCTCATTAGAAAAGAAATTTTTATTTCGCACATTATTCAGATAATCATGCAGAATTTTCATTAAAAAATATGATATACTCATTTTGCCGGACGTATCGCATGTTTATACAATGAATCAAAAGATCCGTTTAAAATATTTCTTTTCTTTTTCTTTTTTTTTTCACACACGACAACATTACAACCCGTCTCGCAATACAAAAAAAAAAAAAAAAAAAAAAAAAAAAAAAAAAAAAAAAAAAAAAAAGGAATCTATGAAATTCAAATGTACAATTTTAATGAAATAACTGAGGATATCAAGTCTCAACAGAATAACATTCTACATCTCTGTCGGTATCACTCAATCGCAGTAAATTACATTATCTAACTAAGTACATTGTGTAATATCCTTTAAAAGCTGTAGTTGCAGTGTTCATTGTTGAAAAAGGGAAAAAAAGTTTTCGATGTAAATTAAAGAGTAACTTTGTTCTCTGTGTGTAGTAATTTCATTCCTCGTTTTTTTGCTTTCTAAAACACAAAATAAGTAAAATAATTGTAATTCAAAGTATAGAATCAAAGCGATATTCCTTTTCGTCTTTGAAGAATATATGTTCCTGAGATGAAATTTTCTTTGTATTTATTTTTTATCATATATATATATATATATATATATATGACTATACATGCACAAAATGTTTACCCTTTGCGAAAACATAAATGCTGTTTTCTTACGATCTTTTTAAAAAACACCTAGCTTGTACTAAATGAAAATTAAATTATGGTACGGGGATAGAGCATCACTTTATTTAAACATTTCAGGGGAAAGGTACTTCTATTCATAATATACTGAAAGAATCCAGAAAGACTCCAGAACTTACAAACAAATTTATTTCAAAATAAGCAAAAGCTTTTGTTCATGTACTTAATGAAAACTTTCATTAAAAACTTTTAATAAAAGGAAAACTTTCATTCCAATATTCTGATGCTAATGCGGCATTTAAGAATTAAAATTAAATGATCCAGAAATGAACCACCGCCCTTGAAGGAGTTAAGTAGCTGTATCAAAAACTGTGAATGTTCGTATCAGGCAGTAAAAGAAAACAAATCCAGCACAATGTCTTCAAGCATGTAAAGAAAAATTTCTAAAAATATTAGTAATTGCTGCATGATTTTGTTAGTCGAATTTACAGATTAATGAAGGTAAATTAATCTCCGTAAAGTATTCCATGTACAAAGACTGCAGTGCCAAACTTTCAAATCAACTGCCGCGTATTTAGCGACAAAATAGTACCTGATTTTAAGAAATACCTGTAAATTTAGTAGACGGTTCCTCCATGGGCCTCTCTAAATTTGGTTTGTTAACCCATTAACAGCTGACGTTGCGTTCACGCAACAGTCAAAATAATTGCTCATGCAATGAACTAATTACATTGGCACCACTGTTTTAGAACTTAAAAAAATGTCTTATTTATTGGCTGAAATATTGCTATTTTAGTAAAGCGAAATTTACCTTACTGAATTTGTGGTGGGAAACTACTTTCAACAAGAAATTTGAATATTTCTATCGTAATAGTTTTGGCGGTTAATGGGTTAAACGGGTTTTATGAAAACGACATTCATGAACATTAAGCTTGGAAAGCCGTCCAAAGCTGAGGCAAAAAATTCACATGATTGTACTAAAGAGAATTCCACTATTATGTATATTTCGGCCGAGAGTTATAACCAAACATTAAGGTTAAACAATATAGTAAAACAGTTTCGGGAATTATGGATAAAAATAAAGTGTTAAATAGTTTTCATAAAGTACATACGACCGTCTATAAATTTTTGGTCGCAGACAACTCTTTACTGCGCGGCATCTGTAAATACATCGTAAATAACAGCATCTAACTTTCACCTTTGCTTCTCGGGAATACTTTTACGATATACAAATGGGTACGTTTTTATAATGATTCTGATGTGATGTATAATATGCTAATTTCTTCAGAGGGTCTTATAATTTCTTATCAGTAACATTATTTACGTTTTAAAAAAATTAGAAGATTTTAATTAAATGTAACTTAAATTTTAATGTAGCAATTATAACAGAAAACTTTATACGATCAATTTTAAATACACACTCTAAAAATGTGCATAGTGTGTGTTCTTCTTCAGAAGGGCACCAATTCGTTAATGGTCTTATAATTTCTTAACGCTTTTTCCACATTGTGTAATCATGAAAACGACATCTTAAAATTGTGTTAAAGCAAACATGATTTCTAATAGATAGGCAATAATTATTTACTTCACTTCTCCTTACCAGAATCATCGAAAATTGTCATCCAAGAACATGAGGTATTCCTATTCTTGTTAAACAACTATATCATTTATTTCCGCAATAGTTCAAAGCTCTCTTCAGAAGAAATGCAAATTCTTTCCTCCAAATCACGAACAAATTATAACCAAAATACAGTACATTTTGCCATACAAAAACTTCGAAGATATGAGCACTTGATATTCAAACATGTTATTAAATGCATGAGCATGCAATATGTGCAAATTACGACACAAATAAACTAATTATATTTCTTTCTCGATATTTCTTGGTCACAGAATATCGCACTGTGTAATTAAAATGTGAGTTTTTCTTACCATGAAATGGTTGGAGTTTTGAGCGTATCAAGAAAAGGAAATTTTTTTAGTGTCAATTAACGAATCTCTCCGGACTGGGCACGGTAATTACATTCTTTTATTTTCCTTTTCAAAATCTAAAAAGTTATTTGTAAATAATTTTAAGTTCTAATTCAAAGTAGCATTTCCTTTCGACTTTAATGTGTATATTTTGTGAAAGTAAATTTTCGTTCAAATGTTTTTTCTTTTGACCTGCACTTTGTCATAATTTGTATAACTTATTCTTAAATTAAAAATATATTTTATGGAAGAATATGGCATCAAAAATGTTATTTAAAATTGTGTAAATCTAAACATGAAAACGGCATTTGTGTATATTTTCATTCATATTTCCTAAACACATGATTCCCAAATGGATTTCACGTCTTCCCTCACTACGATTTTATAAAAACGTCCATATTTTTGCATCCGTAAATATGTGTCATTCCGATTTTTTTCGACAGGTTGCATGTTTTATTTCTTCATGGAGTTGTTCTCATCAAAGGAAACTCAAATATTTTTTCTTCACAAATACAATCCATCTTTCCATACAAAAACTTGAAAAAAGTTGAACGCATAAAATTCATATACGCAATTAAATGTATTTGAAATAGTATTGGATCGTTTGGAATGTCGTGTCCGTTTGGTAATAAATATCAGAATCAATTTTTCTAATAATTAATTGATAGATTCTTGGCCATTGATTGAACTCGCCACATCGCTCACTTAATAGCTTCTTATTTCTGAATGCAGTTAACAGAACATACGATTTCAAATACAGAACTATTCTTCACTGTGATCATCTCCACAATCCCGTTGCACTTCGCACAAAGAACTCTCGTGGAAATTTCTTGAAAATGTATATATTTTTATTTAAGTTATGAACATTGGCAATGTTCTGGCCGAAGTGAGATGCACTGTTTTTTAAGTGAAAAAAACTATTACGTCCTGAACACAAACATTTTTAATACGGTATGCTCCTTTTTGTCTTAATCCTTACACGGACAAATCAATTATATTTCTGAAATGTGGAAATGAATGACTGGTAGCAGAATCAATGAACAAAGTTATAGGAAAGAAAAAATTAATTTCTACAATTGCATTTTAAAAGCAAAAAAATTTTTTTCAAAAATTCTGGCACAATTCCGGGAGTTATAAATTTAAATTAAGAGGGAAATGTATTCCCAAAACCTTTTAAATTATATGCGTGAAATTTTGAAAAAAATTGTAATGAGACTGGAATAAAAAGAACCTTTTGAAAGATTTTTGGAGATAATGAAAAAGTATTTTTTTAAGAGCCTAATAATGTTTCTATACAAAACTATCATTCAAGTGCAACAATTTAAAAAGTTTAAAAAAGGAGAAAAAGCGTTTTTAACTCCTATGACTCAGCAAAATCCACCCTCTTTTAATTCAATTGTTATGTTAAAAATAATTTTTATGCATTACTTAAATTATAAGACGAGTAAATTTTATGTATATAAAAAACAATTTTACATAACAAGTACACACAAAATTTGTGACAAGTGAATGCAATGTAACAATTACACATAAATAGGTTTTAAATATTAACCTTTATTTAAATACGTTATAACACTACACAGACTTTTATAAATTTTTAAACTAATGGTAACCTGGATTTATTTGAATTTCTAATACTAGGGACACTTTAATAAAGGAACAATTCATAAATTACCCTTTAATAAATAAGACCTTAATAAACAGCCAAATAAAAATTTAATAATTATCTCTTTAATAAAGTAATAAAAGGTTTATTTGAACCTTGATAATTTATCATCTAACATTGCAGAAATGTAACACTTAGAAATTAAATCATTACAACTGATTCATTTCTCAAATGGAAACATGTTATTTTTTAATTTTGTTATTATAAAAAGCGTTGTTATAAAAAAGTTTAATGCCAAGATACTTGTACAATAAAAAGTTTTCATCTTCTAAAATTAATGCTATGTAAACATTTCACAAAAATACCGTACGTTATTTTTTGATAAAGCGAATACATGTGCTTATATGAAAAAATAAACAAATTTCATACGTGAATTTAGAATGACGGATTAAATAAAGTACACAATTTTATTACCTCAAAAAAAAAGAAGTAAAAGATTAAAGTAATATTTTTTTTTTTTTTTTGATTCAGGTAATTAGGCAACAAATGTTTTAGTATGTAATGAAACATAAATCGTTCAGAGGCAATTAACTGCTACACTTTTTTTTGCAAACAAGCTCAATAATATTTTTTTCTAAACAATCGGAAAAAATATCAGATAAATTCTAAAACATATTTTTTTATTGAAGTAGGAAGAGAATAAACTTGATAGAATATTGGGGGAAACATTTTCATCATTATTAATGACGGATTCGCAGTACATTTAGAATTTAAAACATATGGAATTGTAATATCAAATAACGTATGTTAAGTTATCAATCTAATTAATTGAAACTGTGTGTGATAAAGCTAGATCAAATACTTTAAAAAGGGAATTTTTAACCATTCTCAAAATGCACACTACATTAAATATCAGATTCCTATATCAGACTCATGGACAAACTCTATCCCATTATCGTTTAATCCAATGACAGGATAAACTATCATATGTTCATAAAAATAGACTTAAATAAAATATTTATGATCGGGAGCATTATACATAGAACAGCAAATTTAATCATACTTCAAGTGAAAGGAATTAAAATATTTAGAAAAATAAACATTTAATTTTCTTTTTATATTTCTGTATTTCATTTATCTACTTGCATTTTGTGATGTATTTTAAGAAATTAAGACTTCATTCTAAAAGAATTATTTATAGACATAAACCTTTTTTTTCTCGTATTTCTCTATTTCCTTCCTCTACATACCTATCTGCAAAATAAAGGTTATAATAAATATATTATTATAAATCAACACCCTATTTCAAGCTATATATTAAACACACAACGATGATTGCGGCGTCATTCGAAATGCTTATAGAGACTTTTGCCGTAGTACACTCACATTCCGTGAAAAACATGGTTTTTAATTGAAATTTTAATTAATCAAAATTTCTTATGTATGAAACTTTTAGGGCGAAATTGAATTAGGTACACCCAAAATTATCGATTTTCTGAAATAATATAGATTCATTCATCAGTCAATGATATAAAATTGCTTGAATTAGTTGCTTTCAAACTATTTATATAAATGCTTTATCATGATAAAACGGTAAAGGCTGCTTGTTACCATATTGAATCAAGTTATATTTGTATTAAAGTCAAAATTTCGTCATTTAAGTACAGAATAATTAATGTATCTGATTTTTTAAATTTGATGTGCTGTTGGTACATAATAAAACGAAATTGAATATAAACAAAACTGCTGTGATAACTTTTGAGTTACACACATATATATATATATGTGTGTGTGTATATATATAGAAATATATATATATATATATATATATATATATATATATATATATATGTATGTATATATATAATTTTCTTAAATGCACAAGTGACGCCATAAATAGATAAATTCGTGACTGATTCCAGAAGATTCTCAGTTTCTCAGCAACTTAATGTCTTGTCGATGTACAATGAAATACATCATAAAAAAGAAGGGAAGAAGTGTATTAGTAGTGTAAAACAATTGCTTACTTAAAGTAAATGTAGATAACATTAATCGACAGTTAAGAGCAATAAGTGTAAAGGGTCGGCAAATTTATTAAATGCCCACAACCGTACAAATGCCTATAGCAGTCAGTCCTGGTTTTAAGAAGACCATTCCCACCAGAGAACATTCGAATGGTGCAAATACCTAAGGAACTAAAGAAGAAATGAGTAGAAAAGCGGTAAAACGTCTATTTAAGATGATAGCCATGCGAGCGACTAATCCAAAAATAGGGAGGATAGGATTTCACCAAAATGGTTAGTCTGCAGTAAAAAGAAATAAGGAATATAGAAAAAAAACGGAAGGTACGCATTTTACGCACTGTCGGATACCTAGCAGGGCCGGAAACAATATGAAATAAAGACACTTGACATTTTAAAACGTAATATATAAAAATTTTCAGAAGTACGTAGGAGTAATATATATATATATATAGATATATATATATATAACCTATTCGTTACTGAACAAAAAATAGTTCTTGAAAAAATCTTGGAATAGGTTTTCCTATTTATTTTGACATTAAAAATGACAATAATAAAATAATTTTAAAAATTGATATGCGCGAGGGTACCAGTAAACGGAGGTCCGCATATGTGGACCTTGGGACTCAACTGCGTAAAAAATTCAAAATTCTGAAAAATCATTCCAATTATTTATTTATTTGTAAATTTGCGAAAATAAATGTTTTTTTTTTAATATATAACATAGTTAAATATTATATTTATTGCTTTAAATGTATTAAATTAATGAAATCGTAAATCTATAAAATTTTAACTAATTTTTATCGTGAACTATTGTTAAGAAATGACAGCAAAATTTAAATTTTATTTCATTATTTTTTACTTTGTGTGAAAAAATTTAAAGCAATTGTTTTTTAAAATGCATAAATAAACTTTACACTTTATACACATAACTCTTCTTTTTGATTTACATTCTTCCAAACAACACTTTATTTGCTGTATGTAAATCTTGTTAAATGTCCTAAATTGTCAAGGTGGATTTCATTATAAGGTACGTTGACTTTTCTTTGCTTCTTCGGCATTTCTTCTTTCAGAACGGGAAGTTATTCAGGGCCTACGTCTACGGGGAGTTATATTATTTCTTCCTTCATACTTGATCAGAGGTAATATATCTCCTATAATCTATTAATGACATGTATTTTCATGTTAATCGCTTTATTATCTCTTACGTAATATATCCAACTAGTAGATATCATTAGATGTACAAAGAAATTAAATACACGAGTTGGCCATTTGTTTTTGCCGCACAGTGATAATATGCTAAGGTACCGATAAAAGATATACACTATCCATAGATATGTTCTGCATCTTTGCTGCAGCTGGCTAGCTACTTTTACTTTTTCATTATCCTATTTCGATCATCTTATGCATGTAAAAGTTGCTTTGCTTTCAACACATGTTGAAAAATAATCAACTGAATTGTTACATTTCCACTTTAAAACGGAAATCTCATCATCTCTAAGTGCATCATCCCACTCTCCGTTATTATGTTCTTAATCAGATCTCAATTTTTGTTTAGTAGAACTGATTCTATTTGACGAAATAGTTCCGGAAAAAAATATTTTTCAAAAGGTATTCTGCAAATTGCGAGCTAGTAAAAAATCGTCGTAAATTATATTGTTAAAATATTGGGGCACGCTTTAACGCAATAATTTAATAATACCCCCCACCTAAACGAAAATCTCGCATATCATCTGAGGAAATACTACCATTGCTATCACACGTACATGCAGAAATCTAATACCAATCCATCTCTAACAGACCAAGCAAATTTTTTATACCTAGAGGATTTGGTTTTGAAGGTATATATTATGGGAAATCACACTGCGCAGAAAGGGAATCATTTTCCACACCTAAAAAATGTTGTAAGTAAGTTGAAATATTTTTCTCTTATTGAATGTAAAAAGAGGGACAGAATTACCAACAAAATGCAAATAGTTCCTTAGTTTAAATAATCTATTTTGTCATTGTATCAACAAATTGCTGGATTGTCTTGCGATCAATATAATTTGGCTTGGGGGAGTTTCGATATACGCATGAGAATATGCCGGCCTGTAAGCTTCATCATATCATAAACTGTAATATTTAATGATGTGTGCTCTAGATTTTGCATGGAATGTAAATTTCTTTGTACAGCTAGTTACTCAAAAGGCTCACTATTCATAACTGATGGTTAAATTTTATTTTAGAGAAAATTATTAATTTTAACAGTATTAAGCAATATTTTTGTAGACATAAAAATAAACAGCTATTGAATTCCCATCATGTAGTTTAAAATGAATATATAAGAATAAAATGTAGATATGCATTAGTATTAATAGAATTGGGATAATAAAAGGTAAATTCAAAAGTTGGCCGAAAGAATTTTTTTAACATTTTATTATTATTATGTATTATTTATCCGAAAGAATAATATACAAATATAACTATGTAAAATAATTATCATTATTTATTTTGAATAAAAAATACATTATATGTCTAGCTATGGTCTCCAATGTGTATGTATTTTCAATAAAATTGCAGAATTTTATCAGCATTAAATAATATTTGATCAAAATAATATACAAAATCCAGTTAATCTAGCTGAAATTGTAGTATATTCTGTTAAAAAAAAAACACATATATTTTGAGTTAATTAAATATATGAGGACTTTATTATTATTTCTAAACACCGTAACTGTATTCCTTAAGTTTGAGCCTATTTATTGAGCCTATTTATTTATAATCATTGAGTACTGAGGTCCACGTGTGTCGACGTCAATAAAATGTTACTTTTAAAATAGAAAAAATCATAAAATAAACATAAGGAAGTTATCTAGGGAAAATTTATATTTTTAACAATAAAAAAAAATATGACATCTTAATTAAAATTTTAATATTGATAAATATTACTTCCTTTCACGCAATCGCTGAATTGACGATATGTTTTTTAACCTCATTTGCAACCACCGGTTTAGCCATGAAAATAAGTTGTCTTAAAATATGTTTGATTCATTTTGAAATAAAAATTGTCATAAATGTGAATTGCTAATCAAAATTTAGATATTTGGCGTGGTTTTATTACAATGGTCTAAGATCCAAGGTCCACATATGTGGACCTAAGTAGCGAAGAAGATACACTCGCTAACAGTTAGATTTATTAATTAAGCTTTCCATCAGTTTGCTGAAGGCTAATAAATTAGAGAAAAGATCTTTTTTTATTTTGATGAGTTTCAGGAGACTGTTGAGTTTGGCGGGAAATTTTAGAAGAGAATTTTGTTCGTCGTTCATTAGAATCTCAGCTATCGAATGGATAGAATCTGAGAATTCGTGGAACTCATAAAGGTACTGAGTTGGAGTAGGTTTTATATTTTACGGACATTTGTTTTTTTTTTTCTCTACCGCTGGTGGATTTTTGGGAATAGCGACAGATTTTGTAAATCTTTTAAGGAACTGAGTTTTACCGGAAATTTTCACGATGCTTTCTGGTTTGATGGGTGATGTAATGCACAATTGCAACATTTCTGAGGATTTTGCCTGGCTTACGGGAGGTAGTCTTTACATTGAATTCTTTAGATAAGTGTTATCCTCCACATTCCCCACATTTAGGGTTACTGTGGCAGTTAAGGATGGTATGATTTAATTTCTAACAATGATAACATTGCGAAACATTTTATGTCCTTTTTATGTAAACTTTTCTATTTTTACGCGAAGCTTGAAGTTTGTGAGAATTTTATATGTTTCGTAGGAAGTTCTCATTTTTTAGTAACTCGATGACGTAAAGTGGGAGTAATTTCCCGTCTCTTTGACTTTTCATCTCAGATATTTTTTAGGTAGTAAAAACTCTGCAGATGAGGATTTCTTTAACTAAGTTCATATCTAAGGATCGGATGCACCCTCTAATTAAATTTATCATTAGTATCGCGCCGAGATAATGTTGAATTTTATTTTGCTAAAATTGTTTATGAAGTAAGAATTTCATACGTATGTTGTCAGCGGAAATTCTAACAAAATTTCTTAATAATTTTGCTTCAATTTTAAATTTGTCAATAGATGACAGTAAATTCATTATGTTAGGGATTTGAGCAACCATGATTGGTTTTCAGTTTTTTCTTCATAGGGATTTCGGAGAGGAGTTCCTTATTAATAAAGAAGTCCCTCTTTCTGAATCTCCATTATATTTTCATTATCGTTGTTAGCAGGTATTGTTTTAGCGACAGCTTTATAAAGCTAATTACTTGTACACTTTTTTTATTTTAAAGGGTAAAATTATAACCAGTGTCCAATATTCCAATTAGTAAAACTTAATAATATCATCATATAAAATCATAAGACGAAACGCAATTTTTCCCCTTGATTCAAACATAAAATATATAAAGTGAACTTTTAAAATGTCACTGTCTTACTTAAAAGGCGACCAAAATAAGGAGCAAAAAGATGTTACAAGTGAAAAATATACATTTTATTTAAAAGTACTTTCGAGCTTTTCCAATCTCATCGTCAGAGAATATTTAATTGACTAAATGTTGTTTATTTATACAAATACCTCACATTGTTTTGAAAATGATAGTGCCAATAATTATTAGATTTGAAAGTAGAAGTAGCAGTTTCTTGGATTAAATTTAATTAGAGAAAATATATACTACTATTAACTGCAGTTGCATTTATTTTATGACATCCCTCTGTTCTCATACGTCACTTTTCATGTTAAATGAGTAGCTGGGAAGTCGAAGTAGCAATGTTTCACATTAAATTTGTGTAGAAACAAATTATTTAACTGCCATACCTTAAGATTCCATGGTTCGATATCCTGAAAATAAATCCTGAAAACTTGAACAAAGTGACGTCATAAAATTTAAGGTACGGCAGTTAATAATTATCTTTCCACCCAAATTTAATCTGAAACACTGCTACTTCGACTTTCCAGCTACTCATTTAAAATGGAAAGGGACGTATGAAAACAGAGTGATGTCATAAAATAAAAGTCACAGAGGTTAATAATAATATATATTTTCCCTAATTAAATTTAATCCAAGAAACTGCTACTTCTACTTTCAAGTCTAATAATTATTGGCTCTCTCATTTTCAAAACATTGTGATGTATTTGTATAAATAAACAGCATTTAGTTAAAATATTCTCTGATGATGAGCTTGGAAAAGCTTTAAAGTACTAAGTAATTTTAAATAAAACGTATGTTATTTACTTGTAACATCTTTTTGTTCATTATTTAGTCGCCTTTTAAGTAAGACAGCGAATTTTTAAAAGTTCACATTATACATTTTATGTTTAATATCATCCTATATAATGTTTCAGATTTTTTTCCAACGCACATACAAAACTTACAGTGGCCTTTGCACAGGCGTATGTATTAGTAAACCGTCAATTTATTATACGTTATTGTAATAAAAATTGCAGTTAATTAAATTTAGCGAGAAAAAACGTACTAGCAAATAATCTCTAAGACTGAAGAACTAACGCCACTCTGGGTCCATTTTTGTATAATATGCATAAATATATTTACAATATAAAATTTCAGGCATAATTAAGAATACATCCATCAATAAGCAATCGAAGAATTTTTTTTTTAAGTGTTAACATTAAAATAATAAAATTATGGTACACTCTTAAAAAGAACAGTTAATAACTCCCAAATATGAATAAATTGTTATTAAATTCACACAGTCCTAGGGAATTAAACATATTTTGGACAGTAGGCTAGTAGATGTTAACTGCTGTTTGCATTAACCTTCTATTTTCAATTTTGTATGTTTTTAAGAGAGAAAGATGTAAAAATAAATCATCTTATGCATGTAAAAGTTGCTTTGCTTTCAACACATGTTGAAAAATAAGTAACTGAATTGTTACATTTCCACTTTAAAATGGAAATCTCATCATCTCTAAGTGCATCATCCCACTCTCCGTTATTATGTTCTTAATCAGATCTCAATTTTTGTTTAGTAGAACTGATTCTATTTGACGTAATAGTTCCGGAAAAAAATATTTTTCAAAAGGTATTCTGCAAATTGCGAGCTAGTAAAAAATCGTCGTAAATTATATTGTTAAAATATTGGGGCACGCTTTAACGCAATAATTTAATAATACCCCCCACCTAAACGAAAATCTCGCATATCATCTGAGGAAATACTACCATTGCTATCACACGTACATGCAGAAATCTAATACCAATCCATCTCTAACAGACCGAGCAAATTTTTTATACTTAGAGGATTTGGTTTTGAAGGTATATATTATGGGAAATCACACTGCGCAGAAAGGGAATCATTTTCCACACCTAAAAAATGTTGTAAGTAAGTTGAAATATTTTTCTCTTATTGAATGTAAAAAGAGGGACAGAATTACCAACAAAATGCAAATAGTTCCTTAGTTTAAATAATCTATTTTGTCATTGTATCAACAAATTGCTGGATTGTCTTGCGATCAATATAATTTGGCTTGGGGGAGTTTCGATATACGCATGAGAATATGCCGGCCTGTAAGCTTCATCATATCATAAACTGTAATATTTAATGACGTGTGCTCTAGATTTTGCATGGAATGTAAATTTCTTTGTACAGCTAGTTACTCAAAAGGCTCACTATTCATAACTGATGGTTAAATTTTATTTTAGAGAAAATTATTAATTTTAACAGTATTAAGCAATATTTTTGTAGACATAAAAATAAACAGCTATTGAATTCCCATCATGTAGTTTAAAATGAATATATAAGAATAAAATGTAGATATGCATTAGTATTAATAGAATTGGGATAATAAAAGGTAAATTCAAAAGTTGGCCGAAAGAATTTTTTTAACATTTTATTATTATTATGTATTATTTATCCGAAAGAATAATATACAAATATAACTATGTAAAATAATTATCATTATTTATTTTGAATAAAAAATACATTATATGTCTAGCTATGGTCTCCAATGTGTATGTATTTTCAATAAAATTGCAGAATTTAATCAGCATTAAATAATATTTGATCAAAATAATATACAAAATCCAGTTAATCTAGCTGAAATTGTAGTATATTCTGTTAAAAAAAAAACACATATATTTTGAGTTAATTAAATATATGAGGACTTTATTATTATTTCTAAACACCGTAACTGTATTCCTTAAGTTTGAGCCTATTTATTGAGCCTATTTATTTATAATCATTGAGTACTGAGGTCTACGTGTGTCGACGTCAATAAAATGTTACTTTTAAAATAGAAAAAATCATAAAATAAACATAAGGAAGTTATCTAGGGAAAATTTATATTTTTAACAATAAAAAAAAATATGACATCTTAATTAAAATTTTAATATTGATAAATATTACTTCCTTTCACGCAATCGCTGAATTGACGACATGTTTTTTAACCTCATTTGCAACCACCGGTTTAGCCATGAAAATAAGTTGTCTTAAAATATGTTTGATTCATTTTGAAATAAAAATTGTCATAAATGTGAATTGCTAATCAAAATTTAGATATTTGGCGTGGTTTTATTACAATGGTCTAAGATCCAAGGTCCACATATGTGGACCTAAGTAGCGAAGAAGATACACTCGCTAACAGTTAGATTTATTAATTAAGCTTTCCATCAGTTTGCTGAAGGCTAATAAATTAGAGAAAAGATCTTTTTTTATTTTGATGAGTTTCAGGAGACTGTTGAGTTTGGCGGGAAATTTAAGAAGAGAATTTTGTTCGTCGTTCATTAGAATCTCAGCTATCGAATGGATAGAATCTGAGAATTCGTGGAACTCATAAAGGTACTGAGTTGGAGTAGGTTTTATATTTTACGGACATTTGTTTTTTTTTTTCTCTACCGCTGGTGGATTTTTGGGAATAGCGACAGATTTTGTAAATCTTTTAAGGAACTGAGTTTTACCGGAAATTTTCACGATGCTTTCTGGTTTGATGGGTGATGTAATGCACAATTGCAACATTTCTGAGGTTTTTGCCTGGCTTACGGGAGGTAGTCTTTACATTGAATTCTTTAGATAAGTGTTATCCTCCACATTCCCCACATTTAGGGTTACTGTGGCAGTTAAGGATGGTATGATTTAATTTCTAACAATGATAACATTGCGAAACATTTTATGTCCTTTTTATGTAAACTTTTCTATTTTTACGCGAAGCTTGAAGTTTGTGAGAAATTTATATGTTTCGTAGGAAGTTTCATTTTTTAGTAACTCGATGACGTAAAGTGGGAGTAATTTCCCGTCTCTTTGACTTTTCATCTCAGATATTTTTTAGGTAGTAAAAACTCTGCAGATGAGGATTTCTTTAACTAAGTTCATATCTAAGGATCGGATGCACCCTCTAATTAAATTTATCATTAGTATCGCGCCGAGATAATGTTGAATTTTATTTTGCTAAAATTGTTTATGAAGTAAGAATTTCATACGTATGTTGTCAGCGGAAATTCTAACAAAATTTCTTAATAATTTTGCTTCAATTTTAAATTTGTCAATAGATGACAGTAAATTCATTATGTTAGGGATTTGAGCAACCATGATTGGTTTTCAGTTTTTTCTTCATAGGGATTTCGGAGAGGAGTTCCTTATTAATAAGGAAGTCCCTCTTTCTGAATCTCCATTATATTTTCATTATCGTTGTTAGCAGGTATTGTTTTAGCGACAGCTTTATAAAGCTAATTACTTGTACACTTTTTTTATTTTAAAGGGTAAAATTATAACCAGTGTCCAATATTCCAATTAGTAAAACTTAATAATATCATCATATAAAATCATAAGACGAAACGCAATTTTTCCCCTTGATTCAAACATAAAATATATAAAGTGAACTTTTAAAATGTCACTGTCTTACTTAAAAGGCGACCAAAATAAGGAGCAAAAAGATGTTACAAGTGAAAAATATACATTTTATTTAAAAGTACTTTCGAGCTTTTCCAATCTCATCGTCAGAGAATATTTAATTGACTAAATGTTGTTTATTTATACAAATACCTCACATTGTTTTGAAAATGATAGTGCCAATAATTATTAGATTTGAAAGTAGAAGTAGCAGTTTCTTGGATTAAATTTAATTAGAGAAAATATATACTACTATTAACTGCAGTTGCATTTATTTTATGACATCCCTCTGTTCTCATACGTCACTTTTCATGTTAAATGAGTAGCTGGGAAGTCGAAGTAGCAATGTTTCACATTAAATTTGTGTAGAAACAAATTATTTAACTGCCATACCTTAAGATTCCATGGTTCGATATCCTGAAAATAAATCCTGAAAACTTGAACAAAGTGACGTCATAAAATTTAAGGTACGGCAGTTAATAATTATCTTTCCACCCAAATTTAATCTGAAACACTGCTACTTCGACTTTCCAGCTACTCATTTAAAATGGAAAGGGACGTATGAAAACAGAGTGATGTCATAAAATAAAAGTCACAGAGGTTAATAATAATATATATTTTCCCTAATTAAATTTAATCCAAGAAACTGCTACTTCTACTTTCAAGTCTAATAATTATTGGCTCTCTCATTTTCAAAACATTGTGATGTATTTGTATAAATAAACAGCATTTAGTTAAAATATTCTCTGATGATGAGCTTGGAAAAGCTTTAAAGTACTAAGTAATTTTAAATAAAACGTATGTTATTTACTTGTAACATCTTTTTGTTCATTATTTAGTCGCCTTTTAAGTAAGACAGCGAATTTTTAAAAGTTCACATTATACATTTTATGTTTAATATCATCCTATATAATGTTTCAGATTTTTTTCCAACGCACATACAAAACTTACAGTGGCCTTTGCACAGGCGTATGTATTAGTAAACCGTCAATTTATTATACGTTATTGTAATAAAAATTGCAGTTAATTAAATTTAGCGAGAAAAAACGTACTAGCAAATAATCTCTAAGACTGAAGAACTAACGCCACTCTGGGTCCATTTTTTGTATAATATGCATAAATATATTTACAATATAAAATTTCAGGCATAATTAAGAATACATCCATCAATAAGCAATCGAAGAATTTTTTTTTTAAGTGTTAACATTAAAATAATAAAATTATGGTACACTCTTAAAAAGAACAGTTAATAACTCCCAAATATGAATAAATTGTTATTAAATTCACACAGTCCTAGGGAATTAAACATATTTTGGACAGTAGGCTAGTAGATGTTAACTGCTGTTTGCATTAACCTTCTATTTTCAATTTTGTATGTTTTTAAGAGAGAAAGATGTAAAAATAAATCATCTTATGCATGTAAAAGTTGCTTTGCTTTCAACACATGTTGAAAAATAAGTAACTGAATTGTTACATTTCCACTTTAAAATGGAAATCTCATCATCTCTAAGTGCATCATCCCACTCTCCGTTATTATGTTCTTAATCAGATCTCAATTTTTGTTTAGTAGAACTGATTCTATTTGACGTAATAGTTCCGGAAAAAAATATTTTTCAAAAGGTATTCTGCAAATTGCGAGCTAGTAAAAAATCGTCGTAAATTATATTGTTAAAATATTGGGGCACGCTTTAACGCAATAATTTAATAATACCCCCCACCTAAACGAAAATCTCGCATATCATCTGAGGAAATACTACCATTGCTATCACACGTACATGCAGAAATCTAATACCAATCCATCTCTAACAGACCGAGCAAATTTTTTATACTTAGAGGATTTGGTTTTGAAGGTATATATTATGGGAAATCACACTGCGCAGAAAGGGAATCATTTTCCACACCTAAAAAATGTTGTAAGTAAGTTGAAATATTTTTCTCTTATTGAATGTAAAAAGAGGGACAGAATTACCAACAAAATGCAAATAGTTCCTTAGTTTAAATAATCTATTTTGTCATTGTATCAACAAATTGCTGGATTGTCTTGCGATCAATATAATTTGGCTTGGGGGAGTTTCGATATACGCATGAGAATATGCCCGCCTGTAAGCTTCATCATATCATAAACTGTAATATTTAATGATGTGTGCTCTAGATTTTGCATGGAATGTAAATTTCTTTGTACAGCTAGTTACTCAAAAGGCTCACTATTCATAACTGATGGTTAAATTTTATTTTAGAGAAAATTATTAATTTTAACAGTATTAAGCAATATTTTTGTAGACATAAAAATAAACAGCTATTGAATTCCCATCATGTAGTTTAAAATGAATATATAAGAATAAAATGTAGATATGCATTAGTATTAATAGAATTGGGATAATAAAAGGTAAATTCAAAAGTTGGCCGAAAGAATTTTTTTAACATTTTATTATTATTATGTATTATTTATCCGAAAGAATAATATACAAATATAACTATGTAAAATAATTATCATTATTTATTTTGAATAAAAAATACATTATATGTCTAGCTATGGTCTCCAATGTGTATGTATTTTCAATAAAATTGCAGAATTTTATCAGCATTAAATAATATTTGATCAAAATAATATACAAAATCCAGTTAATCTAGCTGAAATTGTAGTATATTCTGTTTAAAAAAAAAACACATATATTTTGAGTTAATTAAATATATGAGGACTTTATTATTATTTCTAAACACCGTAACTGTAACCTTAAGTTTGAGCCTATTTATTGAGCCTATTTATTTATAATCATTGAGTACTGAGGTCCACGTGTGTCGACGTCAATAAAATGTTACTTTTAAAATAGAAAAAATCATAAAATAAACATAAGGAAGTTATCTAGGGAAAATTTATATTTTTAACAATAAAAAAAAATATGACATCTTAATTAAAATTTTAATATTGATAAATATTACTTCCTTTCACGCAATCGCTGAATTGACGACATGTTTTTTAACCTCATTTGCAACCACCGGTTTAGCCATGAAAATAAGTTGTCTTAAAATATGTTTGATTCATTTTGAAATAAAAATTGTCATAAATGTGAATTGCTAATCAAAATTTAGATATTTGGCGTGGTTTTATTACAATGGTCTAAGATCCAAGGTCCACATATGTGGACCTAAGTAGCGAAGAAGATACACTCGCTAACAGTTAGATTTATTAATTAAGCTTTCCATCAGTTTGCTGAAGGCTAATAAATTAGAGAAAAGATCTTTTTTTATTTTGATGAGTTTCAGGAGACTGTTGAGTTTGGCGGGTAATTTTAGAAGAGAATTTTGTTCGTCGTTCATTAGAATCTCAGCTATCGAATGGATAGAATCTGAGAATTCGTGGAACTCATAAAGGTACTGAGTTGGAGTAGGTTTTATATTTTACGGACATTTGTTTTTTTTTTTCTCTACCGCTGGTGGATTTTTGGGAATAGCGACAGATTTTGTAAATCTTTTAAGGAACTGAGTTTTACCGGAAATTTTCACGATGCTTTCTGGTTTGATGGGTGATGTAATGCACAATTGCAACATTTCTGAGGATTTTGCCTGGCTTACGGGAGGTAGTCTTTACATTGAATTCTTTAGATAAGTGTTATCCTCCACATTCCCCACATTTAGGGTTACTGTGGCAGTTAAGGATGGTATGATTTAATTTCTAACAATGATAACATTGCGAAACATTTTATGTCCTTTTTATGTAAACTTTTCTATTTTTACGCGAAGCTTGAAGTTTGTGAGAAATTTATATGTTTCGTAGGAAGTTCTCATTTTTTAGTAACTCGATGACGTAAAGTGGGAGTAATTTCCCGTCTCTTTGACTTTTCATCTCAGATATTTTTTAGGTAGTAAAAACTCTGCAGATGAGGATTTCTTTAACTAAGTTCATATCTAAGGATCGGATGCACCCTCTAATTAAATTTATCATTAGTATCGCGCCGAGATAATGTTGAATTTTATTTTGCTAAAATTGTTTATGAAGTAAGAATTTCATACGTATGTTGTCAGCGGAAATTCTAACAAAATTTCTTAATAATTTTGCTTCAATTTTAAATTTGTCAATAGATGACAGTAAATTCATTATGTTAGGGATTTGAGCAACCATGATTGGTTTTCAGTTTTTTCTTCATAGGGATTTCGGAGAGGAGTTCCTTATTAATAAGGAAGTCCCTCTTTCTGAATCTCCATTATATTTTCATTATCGTTGTTAGCAGGTATTGTTTTAGCGACAGCTTTATAAAGCTAATTACTTGTACACTTTTTTTATTTTAAAGGGTAAAATTATAACCAGTGTCCAATATTCCAATTAGTAAAACTTAATAATATCATCATATAAAATCATAAGACGAAACGCAATTTTTCCCCTTGATTCAAACATAAAATATATAAAGTGAACTTTTAAAATGTCACTGTCTTACTTAAAAGGCGACCAAAATAAGGAACAAAAAGATGTTACAAGTGAAAAATATACATTTTATTTAAAAGTACTTTCGAGCTTTTCCAATCTCATCGTCAGAGAATATTTAATTGACTAAATGTTGTTTATTTATACAAATACCTCACATTGTTTTGAAAATGATAGTGCCAATAATTATTAGATTTGAAAGTAGAAGTAGCAGTTTCTTGGATTAAATTTAATTAGAGAAAATATATACTACTATTAACTGCAGTTGCATTTATTTTATGACATCCCTCTGTTCTCATACGTCACTTTTCATGTTAAATGAGTAGCTGGGAAGTCGAAGTAGCAATGTTTCACATTAAATTTGTGTAGAAACAAATTATTTAACTGCCATACCTTAAGATTCCATGGTTCGATATCCTGAAAATAAATCCTGAAAACTTGAACAAAGTGACGTCATAAAATTTAAGGTACGGCAGTTAATAATTATCTTTCCACCCAAATTTAATCTGAAACACTGCTACTTCGACTTTCCAGCTACTCATTTAAAATGGAAAGGGACGTATGAAAACAGAGTGATGTCATAAAATAAAAGTCACAGAGGTTAATAATAATATATATTTTCCCTAATTAAATTTAATCCAAGAAACTGCTACTTCTACTTTCAAGTCTAATAATTATTGGCTCTCTCATTTTCAAAACATTGTGATGTATTTGTATAAATAAACAGCATTTAGTTAAAATATTCTCTGATGATGAGCTTGGAAAAGCTTTAAAGTACTAAGTAATTTTAAATAAAACGTATGTTATTTACTTGTAACATCTTTTTGTTCATTATTTAGTCGCCTTTTAAGTAAGACAGCGAATTTTTAAAAGTTCACATTATACATTTTATGTTTAATATCATCCTATATAATGTTTCAGATTTTTTTCCAACGCACATACAAAACTTACAGTGGCCTTTGCACAGGCGTATGTATTAGTAAACCGTCAATTTATTATACGTTATTGTAATAAAAATTGCAGTTAATTAAATTTAGCGAGAAAAAACGTACTAGCAAATAATCTCTAAGACTGAAGAACTAACGCCACTCTGGGTCCATTTTTTGTATAATATGCATAAATATATTTACAATATAAAATTCAGGCATAATTAAGAATACATCCATCAATAAGCAATCGAAGAATTTTTTTTTTAAGTGTTAACATTAAAATAATAAAATTATGGTACACTCTTAAAAAGAACAGTTAATAACTCCCAAATATGAATAAATTGTTATTAAATTCACACAGTCCTAGGGAATTAAACATATTTTGGACAGTAGGCTAGTAGATGTTAACTGCTGTTTGCATTAACCTTCTATTTTCAATTTTGTATGTTTTTAAGAGAGAAAGATGTAAAAATAAATCATCTTATGCATGTAAAAGTTGCTTTGCTTTCAACACATGTTGAAAAATAAGTAACTGAATTGTTACATTTCCACTTTAAAATGGAAATCTCATCATCTCTAAGTGCATCATCCCACTCTCCGTTATTATGTTCTTAATCAGATCTCAATTTTTGTTTAGTAGAACTGATTCTATTTGACGTAATAGTTCCGGAAAAAAATATTTTTCAAAAGGTATTCTGCAAATTGCGAGCTAGTAAAAAATCGTCGTAAATTATATTGTTAAAATATTGGGGCACGCTTTAACGCAATAATTTAATAATACCCCCCACCTAAACGAAAATCTCGCATATCATCTGAGGAAATACTACCATTGCTATCACACGTACATGCAGAAATCTAATACCAATCCATCTCTAACAGACCGAGCAAATTTTTTATACTTAGAGGATTTGGTTTTGAAGGTATATATTATGGGAAATCACACTGCGCAGAAAGGGAATCATTTTCCACACCTAAAAAATGTTGTAAGTAAGTTGAAATATTTTTCTCTTATTGAATGTAAAAAGAGGGACAGAATTACCAACAAAATGCAAATAGTTCCTTAGTTTAAATAATCTATTTTGTCATTGTATCAACAAATTGCTGGATTGTCTTGCGATCAATATAATTTGGCTTGGGGGAGTTTCGATATACGCATGAGAATATGCCGGCCTGTAAGCTTCATCATATCATAAACTGTAATATTTAATGATGTGTGCTCTAGATTTTGCATGGAATGTAAATTTCTTTGTACAGCTAGTTACTCAAAAGGCTCACTATTCATAACTGATGGTTAAATTTATTTTAGAGAAAATTATTAATTTTAACAGTATTAAGCAATATTTTTGTAGACATAAAAATAAACAGCTATTGAATTCCCATCATGTAGTTTAAAATGAATATATAAGAATAAAATGTAGATATGCATTAGTATTAATAGAATTGGGGATAATAAAAGGTAAATTCAAAAGTTGGCCGAAAGAATTTTTTTAACATTTTATTATTATTATGTATTATTTATCCGAAAGAATAATATACAAATATAACTATGTAAAATAATTATCATTATTTATTTTGAATAAAAAATACATTATATGTCTAGCTATGGTCTCCAATGTGTATGTATTTTCAATAAAATTGCAGAATTTAATCAGCATTAAATAATATTTGATCAAAATAATATACAAAATCCAGTTAATCTAGCTGAAATTGTAGTATATTCTGTTAAAAAAAAAACACATATATTTTGAGTTAATTAAATATATGAGGACTTTATTATTATTTCTAAACACCGTAAACTGTATTCCTTAAGTTTGAGCCTATTTATTGAGCCTATTTATTTATAATCATTGAGTACTGAGGTCTACGTGTGTCGACGTCAATAAAATGTTACTTTTAAAATAGAAAAAATCATAAAATAAACATAAGGAAGTTATCTAGGGAAAATTTATATTTTTAACAATAAAAAAAAATATGACATCTTAATTAAAATTTTAATATTGATAAATATTACTTCCTTTCACGCAATCGCTGAATTGACGACATGTTTTTTAACCTCATTTGCAACCACCGGTTTAGCCATGAAAATAAGTTGTCTTAAAATATGTTTGATTCATTTTGAAATAAAAATTGTCATAAATGTGAATTGCTAATCAAAATTTAGATATTTGGCGTGGTTTTATTACAATGGTCTAAGATCCAAGGTCCACATATGTGGACCTAAGTAGCGAAGAAGATACACTCGCTAACAGTTAGATTTATTAATTAAGCTTTCCATCAGTTTGCTGAAGGCTAATAAATTAGAGAAAAGATCTTTTTTTATTTTGATGAGTTTCAGGAGACTGTTGAGTTTGGCGGGAAATTTAAGAAGAGAATTTTGTTCGTCGTTCATTAGAATCTCAGCTATCGAATGGATAGAATCTGAGAATTCGTGGAACTCATAAAGGTACTGAGTTGGAGTAGGTTTTATATTTTACGGACATTTGTTTTTTTTTTCTCTACCGCTGGTGGATTTTTGGGAATAGCGACAGATTTTGTAAATCTTTTAAGGAACTGAGTTTTACCGGAAATTTTCACGATGCTTTCTGGTTTGATGGGTGATGTAATGCACAATTGCAACATTTCTGAGGTTTTTGCCTGGCTTACGGGAGGTAGTCTTTACATTGAATTCTTTAGATAAGTGTTATCCTCCACATTCCCCACATTTAGGGTTACTGTGGCAGTTAAGGATGGTATGATTTAATTTCTAACAATGATAACATTGCGAAACATTTTATGTCCTTTTTATGTAAACTTTTCTATTTTTACGCGAAGCTTGAAGTTTGTGAGAAATTTATATGTTTCGTAGGAAGTTTCATTTTTTAGTAACTCGATGACGTAAAGTGGGAGTAATTTCCCGTCTCTTTGACTTTTCATCTCAGATATTTTTTAGGTAGTAAAAACTCTGCAGATGAGGATTTCTTTAACTAAGTTCATATCTAAGGATCGGATGCACCCTCTAATTAAATTTATCATTAGTATCGCGCCGAGATAATGTTGAATTTTATTTTGCTATAATTGTTTATGAAGTAAGAATTTCATACGTATGTTGTCAGCGGAAATTCTAACAAAATTTCTTAATAATTTTGCTTCAATTTTAAATTTGTCAATAGATGACAGTAAATTCATTATGTTAGGGATTTGAGCAACCATGATTGGTTTTCAGTTTTTTCTTCATAGGGATTTCGGAGAGGAGTTCCTTATTAATAAGGAAGTCCCTCTTTCTGAATCTCCATTATATTTTCATTATCGTTGTTAGCAGGTATTGTTTTAGCGACAGCTTTATAAAGCTAATTACTTGTACACTTTTTTTATTTTAAAGGGTAAAATTATAACCAGTGTCCAATATTCCAATTAGTAAAACTTAATAATATCATCATATAAAATCATAAGACGAAACGCAATTTTTCCCCTTGATTCAAACATAAAATATATAAAGTGAACTTTTAAAATGTCACTGTCTTACTTAAAAGGCGACCAAAATAAGGAGCAAAAAGATGTTACAAGTGAAAAATATACATTTTATTTAAAAGTACTTTCGAGCTTTTCCAATCTCATCGTCAGAGAATATTTAATTGACTAAATGTTGTTTATTTATACAAATACCTCACATTGTTTTGAAAATGATAGTGCCAATAATTATTAGATTTGAAAGTAGAAGTAGCAGTTTCTTGGATTAAATTTAATTAGAGAAAATATATACTACTATTAACTGCAGTTGCATTTATTTTATGACATCCCTCTGTTCTCATACGTCACTTTTCATGTTAAATGAGTAGCTGGGAAGTCGAAGTAGCAATGTTTCACATTAAATTTGTGTAGAAACAAATTATTTAACTGCCATACCTTAAGATTCCATGGTTCGATATCCTGAAAATAAATCCTGAAAACTTGAACAAAGTGACGTCATAAAATTTAAGGTACGGCAGTTAATAATTATCTTTCCACCCAAATTTAATCTGAAACACTGCTACTTCGACTTTCCAGCTACTCATTTAAAATGGAAAGGGACGTATGAAAACAGAGTGATGTCATAAAATAAAAGTCACAGAGGTTAATAATAATATATATTTTCCCTAATTAAATTTAATCCAAGAAACTGCTACTTCTACTTTCAAGTCTAATAATTATTGGCTCTCTCATTTTCAAAACATTGTGATGTATTTGTATAAATAAACAGCATTTAGTTAAAATATTCTCTGATGATGAGCTTGGAAAAGCTTTAAAGTACTAAGTAATTTTAAATAAAACGTATGTTATTTACTTGTAACATCTTTTTGTTCATTATTTAGTCGCCTTTTAAGTAAGACAGCGAATTTTTAAAAGTTCACATTATACATTTTATGTTTAATATCATCCTATATAATGTTTCAGATTTTTTTCCAACGCACATACAAAACTTACAGTGGCCTTTGCACAGGCGTATGTATTAGTAAACCGTCAATTTATTATACGTTATTGTAATAAAAATTGCAGTTAATTAAATTTAGCGAGAAAAAACGTACTAGCAAATAATCTCTAAGACTGAAGAACTAACGCCACTCTGGGTCCATTTTTTGTATAATATGCATAAATATATTTACAATATAAAATTTCAGGCATAATTAAGAATACATCCATCAATAAGCAATCGAAGAATTTTTTTTTTAAGTGTTAACATTAAAATAATAAAATTATGGTACACTCTTAAAAAGAACAGTTAATAACTCCCAAATATGAATAAATTGTTATTAAATTCACACAGTCCTAGGGAATTAAACATATTTCGGACAGTAGGCTAGTAGATGTTAACTGCTGTTTGCATTAACCTTCTATTTTCAATTTTGTATGTTTTTAAGAGAGAAAGAAGTAAAAATAAATACAATTCTTTTGTCTAAAAAAATCAGGATATGAGCCATTATCGACTTTGTCATTTTACATTCTAATGTGAGGTCATACAACTCTTAAGTAAAAGTTTACAAATAAGTTTAAGTGAATTGTCTTTTCGTTTATGTACAATTTTTTAATTATAATTAAGAATATTTTATTGAAGATTCAAAATTCAAAAGCATCAAAATTCTTTAGTGATACCTCTTAAAATAAATGTTGAATAACTTTCGAGTAAAATATAAATAAATGAAAGTAAAGGTACAGCTATTATAGGCTTTAAAACATATTCCCAGCTCACAAGCAAATTTTAAAATATGTACTTTACAACACATTTCACATCCTTTTGCACGGACATAAAAAAATTTATAACGAAGGAAACCTTAAAAATGTCTTTAGTAATTTCTGAAAAGTTTACTTATAATAGCAATATTTCTTGACAGAAGCCATAAGCATCAAGATTTTTTATTGACGCAACTCATTATTAAATGTCGAAAACTCCCCCTACATAAAATATTAATTAATGAAGGAATTTAAAATTGCTTAACAGTATTTTTTTACAGTACTAGTTATAAAATTGAAAATAAATAAATATTTTTACAACACTTTAAATGAAGGCGACGAGAATTTATATAGTGTTATTTATATGTAAAAATAATTACATAAATATTTTTTTTTTGTCTTCAATTTAAAGCATAATTCGGAACACTTATTTCAAGAATTCATCGTATTTGTTTTAACTATTAAATCTAAAATATTAAAATAAATTGAAATTTTAAATCTCAAATAACAGTTATTATTCCCATATTCAAAGTAAAAGTTTTAATAATTACAAATAGTCTTGATGAATTAAAAAAATATTTTACGCAATATACTAATAGATGCTAATACTTATTCGCATTCTGTTATACACCTTTTTTTTTACTTTTAAAGTAGTATTTAAAAATGTCAACTAAAATGAGAACAAATCATTTATCACCAAGCAACGTGGTTCAGATAATAAGTTGCCATATATGACAATAAATATTTCTTTAATTGCAAACCAGCTTCATATATAAATACATTCAAAGAAATAAATTGGCTGTTTTTATTCTATAAATACTACAAATTTATTAACACGTTGACTGCCAAGTCTATTTTATCTGTCTTTTCGTTTGGGCCACGAAATAAGATTCCCGTTACACAATCTAGAAATTAGGTGATGGAAGAATGGACTTGTAAGTATTGAACAAAATTTAGAAATATGATATGAAGTTTATTTTATGTTATTATATAGTATAGTTTAGTTTATTTTTGAATTGCAAGCGCGTTCCAAATGGTGGAAATCGATACCTAATCTCAAAATTGGAGATTTGGTACTTGTTAACATGACCAATTCGGCACCACTGCATTGGACATTTGTACGTATTACCGGACTTTTCCTATACTTGACAAAAAAGTTCGTGTTGTCACAATAAATACTAAATATGGACACGTAAAGAAAAGTATGAATACGATGTATTTACTCTCAATGTAATTATTATTGTACACAATATTATTTAGAGTTTTTTTAACCCTCCTTGATACTTCAAGGGGCGCGGTATGTTTAATCTTTTAATTCTTAAAATATAAATATAGTTAACTTTTTAATATAGCGAGGGTACTGTGTCGCCTCGAAATTTATCCTAGTAAGCAAGAAAAAATACCTTTCGTGTGTGAAACTTTCGTTCGGATATGCGTATCCAACAAAATTGTGAAATATTCGAATTGAGGTTGTTATATTAAATGGAAAAACAGCACCACGATCGTCATTAATTAGTGTTATTAAGAATCAGCAACATACAGTCCTGTTTTCAGTGCAATCTATACACCCATTGTTACTTATTTTTCTCAGATTTTACTTTATTTTATTTTTCTGGTTGGAGGAAGCGAAGAGTGATATTTCATTGAATTAAATGAGATTCTGATCCTTATTTCGCTTACCGGGTTAATTTCTTAAAATAGCGTGTAATATTTATCTTCAAATGGCTGCTGATTTGCTAGATTTGCAGCCATTTTTTTCTTCTTTTTAAAACACAGCAATAGAGAGGATTTCATTAGAAAAAGTTTTTAAACAGCGGTGACCGGAATGCGGTGTTATCTCGCAGGAAGCAAATACAATAGTGTAATTAAATAAATAATTAACATGGCAAAATTAATTAAAAAAAACAAGTAGCTTTTCGGAATACTTTCATTCTTGCTTTATTATTTTAAAAGAAGGCGGATAAAATACGATTACCAATTCCCTTAGCAGTCGCCACATAAAATTAGGAAATTCATGAAAGAGGTAAAAATCAAACTCTTCATCCTCAGTTCTCAAAAACGTTTTTGTAAGAGTAATGCGGCATTCGAAAAAGGTTTATAATTTAAGATTCAAATTACAAGAATACATAAGAGCAAGAATGTATTTTAATTAATGAAACAATTCATCATTTATTTTATTATATTAATTGGAGACGGAATAATATTGCACAGAAATAGTCTTTAAAATAAAAAAAAAGTAGTTTTTGACTTTAAAGAAAAGGTATCGTGTTAGATTTCGTTTGTTCAAATTGTGATAGAATATGTAACTTTTTTTTTTTTTTTTTTTTTTTTTTTTTTTTTTTTTTTTGTTTATACGTTTTGCGTTAAGAGAAATAAACGTTTTAAATTTTGTAAAGAAATAGGTTCTTTTTAGTTATTTCATAGTAACACTTTAAACTACGAAAGGATATGGATAATTTTAGTATTTCAGTTGTTTTAACTGTTACCCCACTAAATTTAAAAATTTGTTCTTTACGAGAGTACAAGGATTTTTTTTCTTTTTTTTTTGCATAAAATGAGTACGTCTTCCCAAAATGCATTAAAATTTGATCACAAATAAAAATAAACATTTACTATTTTAATTAATAGATTTACTGATCTTTGTTTCTTATTTTTAAAAAGTAAAAACTATGTTTTATAGAGTTATCAATAAAGTCTATGATTTATAAAATTTTTGAAGAAAATTGGGGAAGAGAAAGATTTACTTTAAAACAAAAAAGACAGAGGATTCTTTATCATATTGAACACTAAGACATTAAGCATTTTCTGAGACAAATTTCTTCATAAAAATTGCAAAACGAAACAATGATGTTGTTATAACTATTTTAAGGCAACTTTTGTAGTTTGAAGATTTCAAATGTTCACAACCGACCTTTCAATGAATTATAAATTTAACGAATACTGACTATGCAATAATATCAATGGCGTAACTAAAGGGTGGAGAGAACGTTTCTGGCCTGAGATACAGTGTGGTCCTTAACCTGACAATACTTGTTGAAAAAAAATAATTATAAATTTGAGAATAAACTGATTTGTAAGTACAATGAATTTCATTGCTGAAATCTAAAAATAATAACATAATAGACTAAACATAATTATACTCATTAGAGATGTGCAACAAGTTTTACGCGCCAATTTCCACGTGAGTGGCATCGGAAAAATCTCGTCGTAGGGAGTTAAAAAAAAAAAACTCAATGGAACTAACCGTCACAAATCAGCCGTTTTCCAGATATCTGATAATTTATGTCACGCATTTTTTTATTATACTATATTAATGCTGTAGCATACGTTATATCGTTACATTTATATTTGTTGCTGTTAAATGGCTTACTGCACACTTTTATATAGAAGATCATAATCAACAGTGAACACTACAAATATCCAACATCACAAACACACGCACAGCACAAGAAACAGTAAATTTACAAGGCCACTATTAATTTTATTTTTTAATTCAACTGGTACCACTTTCTCAAGTAAAATTCTTTAACATGTATTTTTATTACATGTACAACTGCAATGTGCAACAAAGTTTATCTTTTCAAAAATAGTGGTGCGAACAGAATATAAAAATAATCGCCCGTGGAAGCCCTGCATTTATTGCCATTAACTTCTCTTTATTTTTTCCACGGGATTTTTTTTTTCTTGTTTTGTTTATTTAATTTTCACATAACATATTCAATTTCTAACAAAACATATTTAATTTCTAATTTAAGTAACATAATTAAGTTAACAGAAAGCCATTTAACAGAAAAAATTATAAATTTAACGGTATGACAAATGTAACAGCATAAATACATTGAAACAAACAAACAAACTGAGTGACATAAATTGTCGGATATCTCGAAAAAGGCTGATCTGCGTAGAGGAGTTCCATTGAGATATTTACTCGCGACGACGAGATCTTTCCACCGATACTAACTCTCTTCAAAAACGGCGCTTAACACTTCTTACATTTCCCTAGTCAGAGTATTTATTCGTAATTCCAAGCCACTGTTTTTCTTTTCTGTTATTTTCTTTAGACTATTGTAAAACAGAAATATTTGGTAACTTTTTCGAAAAGAATGTGAATGACATAATTTTCAACATTATCTTTAATCGCATATCAGTGGTAAATGGTAAATAATTGCTAAAAAGTCACTTTAGAAGACATTTATATTCTGATACAGTTCTGTCTTCAATAGAATGCATACGCGTACTAACAATGGGGGAGGGTTATTTTGTGTTATTGATTATCTAGGTATATTATCAATAACGTTAACATTTATGTATAACTTTATTGTTTTTTATCGTTATTTAATAATAGCGCGAACGTACAGAATTAAATCACTGGAGTCAAGACCTTCAAAGATGTTTATGAATTTAACGGCTTTTCAAAGCAGAAAATAAATAGCATTCACTAAATATTTTACATTTAACATCCATTTTCTCTTTTATATAAACATTTTCACTACATTTTCCTATAATTTAATATTAAATAATTATAAAATACTTTAAGTCAATTTTCTGAATAGCTGGCAGATTTCTGCCAAAGTTTTAGTTTAAATATCAAATTATCTGTAATGAAATATTATCAGTTAAAATCTATTTTAAACAGATTTTCAGGTACGTGAAAATCATGAGACGTTGTCAGGATAAGTACCGTATATCCCGGCATATAACACTTCCTGGTGTACAACACGCATCATTAATTTGAGAGTCTATATTTTTATTTCAAGCATATACTGCTGTATAACACGTATCACGTTTTCCACACAATAACAAACCAGAAATACCAGCTTTGCCCCACTTTGCCCAAAATCTTCCGAAAAACTTAGAATAAAATTTGTTCAGTTTCCAGAATTTATTTTCCATGGACAAACACCAGTAATGTTCGATATAATAGAAAACAAAAGTGCAAAAACAAAAGGGGTAAATACCATTCACGAAAAAACAAAGGCAATTGGTAATTTTCTAAATGGAGTTTTGTTCATGTCCATGAGAAGGTGCTGGATGGACAAAAGTGTGTTTAAATTATGAATAAAAAATAATTCGGAAAAACGACCACGAGCGTTAAGAAAATCAGAAAGTCTCCTTTTTTGGGATATGTTTAGATCCCATAGAACAGACGGAATCAAAAAAATTAATAAACGAATTTATTACAGATTTGGCACTAATTCCTGGACTGACTTCGTTAGTTAAACCATTAGTTGTTTCCATATACAAACCTTTCAAAGAAAGTTTAAGACGGCAGTGGAACACATGGAATCTAAAAGGAGAAAAAAACATTTACGAAAACAGAAAATATGCGGCATGCGTTATTAGAGTAAGCGGCATGCGCAAGCGACAGTAAGGAAGAAGATAACATTCCCGAAAACATAAATGAGGACGAAAACAAAGAACATTTCATGTAACCTGATAAAAAAGATTAAGTTAGTTAGAAAATATACAAGGTGTCCCAGAAGTAATGGGACAAACTTTAAGGGGAGGTAGAGGACATCACAAAGGATTCAGATTTGCATAGCAACCCAGGGTCGGAAACGCTTTCCTGGCGCGGTAGTGACGACATAAAACACAAGAAAGACAGGATACGAATAAGAGGCGAAAACATGTTTATTATCCTTAGTACATCAAAAAACTAAGATGAAAGAACATTACAGGGTCAACGATCGTCATCAAAGTAGGTGTTCGAAATTACGACCCCGGGCCGTGATGCATGGAAGCGCATCCCCCGCGTATCGAAGATCTAATGTTCTCGATAATACTGGGAGTGCCCCGGACTTCCCAGTAGCTGCCACGATGCGTGCAACAAGTTCCTCAACACTTTCCAGCATTGTCCCGGCATTTTTGCAGTATTAAGAATAATAAACATGTTTTCTCTCCATGTTCGTGTCCTTTCTTTCTTGTGTTTTGTGTCGTCACTACCTCGACAGGAAAGCGTTTCCGACCCTGGGTTGCTATGCAAATCTGAATCCTTGTGATGTCCCCTACCTCCCATTAAAGTTTCTCCCATTACTTCTGGGACACCCTGTATATTGTAAGATTCTTTGTCTATATTGATATATAAATGCATTTAAATATACCTCTAAAATTTTGTAATGATTTTTTCTTATGATTTTACATTAACCATTTTATATTCGGTGTATAACACGCACACGGAAAAATGAAGGGATTTTTTACAGTTAAAAGTGCGTATTATACGCCGAGGTATGCGATATTTACTATTAATACATATTTATGTGTAAGAAGAAATTTTTAGTCAACAAAAATAATCCTAGCTCTATATAAAATTTTTATAACGTGTTCTTTTAGTATCACACTTCGGCTCTAAAGACACATAATTTTTCGATCTCGGCTTATGTCCAATTTCAAATTGACGGTCTTGTGCTCCGAAAAAAGAAGAGTCAGAAATCATCCACAGAGTGTATAGAATAGTAATCAAGCTATTCGCTAAGAAGATGAGTTATTAATTTATTAAAATGGCAGGGGGTGTAATTTCGTCCAAACTACAGCATTTCAAATCAATTTCAAATGAAAGGATCGCAAACCTTCTTGAGAGGCAAAATGCGATTATGAACTATTTTCGTTTATGTATACTTTCAAGTAAGTGGGCCAAAATGGAATTTTGCCACGGCTACCCAAGAGCGTAGTTACGCTGTAACTTGATCTGTAACTTTACCTTATCTTTAACTGTAAGATTATGCCCTATAAATATGGTGTACTTTGTTATCTTCAATTACTAAGGAATTGTACAACAATTTGAACCAAATACCTCCTTATTCAAATTATTGTCATGTTTTTCATCATTTAAAAACCGCGCTTAATGTGTGCTGGCTTGTATCACAAATTGAAATCCAATAATAGTAGATATTCTTACATGTCCGTTCATGTACGTACGATATATATTTGATTAATAACAAAAAACGCGTAAAATAAACATAAATAAAATAACGCAAATTATGTAAAGGTAACATACTTCTTAAGATGTATTTTTCCGATAACTAATTTAATGCGTTAATAGTTGCAAATTAATTTTACCTTATTGATTATGATATAAAAAAATAACGATAATTCATCGAATGAAATTATGACTCTATCTCGCTGTCATTTTCTTAAATTCCACAAGTAGTACTAATTTTATATAAAATCTTTTAAGAAAAAAGATGTTTCCTTTTAGCGCAAATGTTATAAATATACGTCGTTCACTCCTACAAAGAAATACTGATTGTGGGTCAAATAAACGGAAACACTTTTCCTCAAATTTCAACATTAAAGTTTCATGGAAATACAATCCTCAGATTCCAACAAAATTTTACAAAAAAGTTCAGTCGTTATTTTAAAATATGTAATTAATAGATTTAAACGCTATAATTAGAAAAATATAACGTATGTTCAAAATAAAACTAACCATATCTCACTGTTGATGTTATTTGGTTTATAAAATATTACGCAGAAGGTATAATTAAAATCTGGGTTTGATTTTAGGTGACACTTGCATTTTTGAAAATTCGTATATAGCAAAGATGATTGTGATGTAATTTAAAGAGTAATTTGGTGTAGTGTATGATTATTGTTCAGTTACTTTTACATTTTTATAAACAATTTTGTTTAATAATTAATTATAATTCAAGTTTATGTATTCTGTTTGAAAAAGTATATATTAATTTGAAGAAAGAATAAGTCAAAAAACGTCAACATTCTTTGTGAAAATATAATTTTAATAAAGTATGAACTGGTGAGCTTAACTTCAAAGAAAATATTTTTAGTTAACAAAGATTGACAAAAAACAGAAGGAAAAATTTACATATTATGCATATTTTGTTTACGTTTTTCATTAACCGTTTTGTTTAATAATCGCATGTCATTAACATTAAGTACATTGTTGGTAATCTAAGTCTCAGGATATTAAAGGCATGATTATAAGACCATAAGTTTTATTTCTTACGCGCGATTTAGAAAAGGGTTATTTTTAAATACAAGATTTGTGTTCAGATATTCAGATATCATTAACCCCTTGAGGGGCGGTGGGATAAAATATATCCCACCTACAGGGATGTAGTGGAGGGTATACGGGGGTATACGCCGTATACCTTCTGGATTTTTTTAAGGAACACCGTATACCCTCTGTTTCTCAAGTAAGCTATAGTATATACACTCTAGGGTATACGCTCTGCCTTAAGCGTATACCCTCTGCTTAGAGCGTATACTCTCTGTTTTTTTTTACGAATACACCACTGCCCACCTAACTTAAACAAGATTCTCACCAGAAAATTTTAACTAAATTTTATATCTTTAACTTTGGAGGAAATTCGTTGAAAAATTGCTTTTCCGTATTTAAAGATAAAACTTTTCGATGATTCCGGTGAGAATTCAATATTTAGAGACATTTTTGCTTGCCCTTCAAGGGGTTAAGTAAATCTATTTTTAAGCGACTTTAATAAAAACAGTTTCCGTCATTCGTTATTATATAAGTGTATGTGCATGTATGTAGTATATCTGCAAACTTTTTAACAACGACTGAACGAACTTGATAAAAAAATGCTTACACTGAGGAAATTTTAATCTAGAAATATTCATCTCATCTTATATAGAATTTTTTAAAGGGACAAGTGAAAAATTTTTAATATATGAATGTCTGCTGCATGTTAAACCTGACCAAATTTGAAAAAACTAGAATATCTTTAAAAATAGGAAAGTGCCGATACGTACGACCACTGTAATTTCATCTTTCGAGAGGGGTTTTGAGAAACATATAGAGCGTTCCATAATTGCCAATCAACTGTAAAGTTTATTTGTCCATTTTGTCTAATCGAAACTGTACACATAATAGAGTTAAGATCTGGAATGTGGTTTGTCACATTTTAGACAACATCCAATATAATTTTACACACTTTCCATTTGTCGCCAAAATCTACATTGTAAAAGCTCTGTTACTGCCAAATAAATATAATTTTTTGAATGTGGATAGCAATAAACGTTTACCACAAAAAACTTTCTATTATAACAGCTCAAGGTTAAATAGAGGTATCCACACACAAAAAGCAAATAAAAGTTAGGTAATGTTAAGTAATGAGTATATTTTCGCTTTCGCGAATAACATTGTGAAACGTTTGTAACAGCTTCCATTTTTTTTCACTAAATAATACTTGTTATCACTTGTTATCACTAAATAATACTTGTTACATGTTATCATATCTAAAATGAAAAGGTGAACTATATGGATATTATTTACTTTTCTAATGTATTTATCCTTCTATAAAACGAATGGTATATATGGAAATATTATTTTCATCGATATAGTAACTAATCCTAAATATGATATCTCAGTTATTTATTCCATATCACCAAGGATGTGCTGACAAAGAAAACATCTTAAAAATATAAAAGTGTGTAAAAAGGAAAATTAATTACTCTCTTTCAATATTACAATTAATAGAGACATTAAGAGACAGAATTAAACACTGATGCTCCGAGCATGTGTCGAGTATGCTAGAAATTAAGAATCTACCTTTATTAAATCTTGAACAATGTCCGCAGCCGACGTGTACTGCTTTTCTATCACGGATTCTCTAACTGTCAACTGTAGACAATTAGGCAACACGATTACGAAAACAACTATTAGACTGCTCGAACTTGCGCTTTGTTTTTTTTATTATTTATAATATTATTTTATTATTTTTTCGGTATCAGTCTTTTTATTGTAAAAAGAGCTTAACAGCATATTCCTTATTTATTTATTTAGTTTCTTATTGTTCGTATTAAAGGAGTTCGACTGTATTTTACTTTCTTATCATCCATTTTATTATTTTTCAGATAGGTTTTTTATTTCTTTTTATGAATTGGACGTCAGATATAATATTTTTGCAAATTATTCAATGGATTTCTGGAGATTTTTCCGACATTAGTGTATTTGGTTCTTTGTATCAGATGTTCCAATTACAATTAATGTATATTTCTAAGTGGTATGAATGAAAAATAAAAATCGTAAGAAAAATTTATTTATTTTAATTTAATGGAAGAAAAAAACTTTAAAATATTTTTAATGATCCTTTGATTAAGATACATGTTCTTACATAAATAAATATATAAAAGCTGAATACAAAATCAACCTCATAATTTTTTTCAGTCGAATACTTTCTCTTGTTTTTTATGTATAAAAACATGTCATATTTAGAATCTTTCAGAATCCATTAGCATAGAATGTATTCGTTGATTGTGAGTAAGAGCACATATCGAAATTGTTGTCCTTTGCATACAAATGTAAAAATTTGCGAAAACACCTAAAACCATTTACAACACCTATATTTGCGTCATTTCAGTTCTGTGAGTAGTTTAATATATTTCTTTGAAAACAACAACAAAAAATCATCTTTTAAATGTGCAAAGTTAAACAAATTTATTTTTGAATATGATGTACTTTATAAATTTTTTGTAAGGATTTAATTTATATTAATTATAGCCTTAGTTTATGCTAATCTTGAGTTGTTTATGAAAAAGAAATGCTCATTAGAGTCAGGTTACATATATACCTTTGAAAAAAATATTAATATCATTAAATGTGGATTCCTCATCGCTCGGAAAATTTTCTCAATTTCACATATAAAATTATTAATATCTCAAACCTTTTGAATAAATGTTCTGTAGGCACTTTAAAACAACGCTCTATTTCTTTAATTTATAATATAAATCATCAAAGTTTTAACTTATATATTCGAATAGATAAGTTATATAGTCGCATGTTACTCTAGAGAATAAACTGTGATATCTGAATATACTCTGCTTTCTATTTAAATTCAATAACATCTTGTAAATGTTAGCAGAATTTATCTAATAAATAACTTGTTATAAGGCAGTGAAAAATGATATGATGATTCTTCCAAAAGTATTACATACATAAAAACCAAATGTCAACATAATTAAATTAACTAACTTTTAAAATTTGAACTAGTAAAGATTTGATGCGTTAAGGCAGCCAGTCAGTCGATTTCCGAATTGCTTTCACTAGATCTAAGTCTAAGGAGTTTAGTTTGGTGTGATCTATTCGTATATTTTAAATATCTTCTCAGGAAATCAATATTTTAACTTATTTTTTCTGTGTACTCTTTATAACGGTGTCTCTTTTTTTCTTAGTTGTCAAAATATTTCTAAAATATACACTTAATTTTATGTGAGGTTTAAAAATCGTACACTGAGTTCGTTAGCTTTTAACACATTAAATATAAAATTAATCCTATATATTAGAAATAATTCGAGAACTAGGGAAAATAAACATGTTTAGCCCAAAGTGCACAAAGAAAAATGGGGTTAAAATAATTATTTTCCGAGGAGATATTTTCAATATACGAATGTATTCTGTGTCCATACACATTAGGGATTGGAATTAGGAAACTGACATAACAGCCTTAAGTGTATACACAGTTGCAAACCAACTCCACTTCATGTGGATGAATATTTGTGTTATGCATCGTAGAGGAGCCATTAAAAATAGTGTCTAATCGTGGTTCTCTAGCTGTATCAGAATAAAAATATAAAGAGACGGAGTTAAATGGATAATGAAAGGTTTTTATCTCACACAGATAGAAAACGAAAACATTCATATTGCAACACGTCATATGGTTTCGTAAGAAGCGTTGGAAAATAGACGAATACCAGTAATTTTGGAAAATCTCAAAAAACAAAATATCATTTACACCCTTTCTGTTCATAACACTAAACGTAAACACTTCACTATATCCTATATTTTGAAAAAGGAAATAAAATTCTCTACAATTTATGTGTAAGTCATTTTTTCGGATCTTGAATAGTTATGAGAAAAACAACGTCGAATGCACGAAATAGTCAGCTGCCACTTTACTGAAAACATACAGCTTAAATGCTTCATTATATGCCAGGACAATGTTGTACAATATGTTGCACAGTATGTTGTATCTATATAACTTATGGTTAACGATTAGTTACATATGCACAACAAAAATACGAACATTGATTAATGATCGGTTAGTATGAAAACAGTTTAATGTTACGCAGTATAATAAAATAGGTAGGTAAGTATTTTTTATACAACACTTATTATTAAATTACTAGGACTTCCCTCAGAGGGATTAGTCTGAGCGATATTACTGAGAACATAGATTTAATAATAACATGTGGAAGCAAAGAAAATGAGATGTTATCTTTAATTGTCCATATACTGCGAAAAATTGAAATGATGAAAATAAACGAATTGTAGAATGACAAAATCTTATATATAAATTCGTATACACTGTTTGAAAAAAAAATGGGAAATCAAACCATTCAAGACAGCCATGCATGGATATAAAATTGAAAGTACGCACTATATTAAAAGTAAAATAGAAAATGAAACACTAATTTACTTATATCGGAATTTTAACTGTATAAAATGATGTCAAGAGCATAATAAGACGCTCCGCACCAATTTGAGTAACTTTAAATGACAAATATATGATGTTTAATAAGAATGGACTATACTTTATATAGTGTGTGTTCCCCCGGAATAGTTAATATTGTACAATATCTGTTTTCCACGGATGCAATGAGGTTGTCGATAACATTTAAGGAATTCTCTTCTCAAAATCTAATATAGTATCAAAGTACCGAATACAGCAAAAGTTGCATGCAATGCTTCGTTAGAGTGTGTTTTAGATATGCTCGATCGCATTTAAATGATGAGTGTATGCTGGCCACTACATACGCTGTATTGTTTTGTTTTCAAACATATTCTGCACAAGTTGAGCTGTATTTAGCATGTATTAAATAAAAGAAATCTGCAATGATTACAACATAAAGTATGACACAAGATCTGAATATATCGTCTGCATAACTTTTGAGCTGTCAAACTGTCATTTGAAGTAATTTACAAATCCATACATATTTATTCAGCAAATCATACAAGCTAACATACGCCAATATGAACCCGATTACAAAATTTCACCAGAATAAGTTAATATATAAAAAATCTACTAATGATAATTGAGAATATGACCTTATGATAAAATGTCTAGAAAAATGAATCGGATAAAAAATTCATATCACATTTAAAACGGCACTTCCCTCTGTTAGTGGCCTTGGCAAGAGAGAGAAAAGCATAGAGAAGGAACACAAGTACTTTCGGGCAACCTACTCACTGTTTCATACAGGTCTTTATTCAATATTTACACAATTTATTTAATGCTAGGTGGGTATCTATCCGTTTTGTTGCATTTAAATCGCATGTTTTGCGGAGGAAATGCAGCATTATGAAATATTTAAAGTTGCTGTACCTAATAATTTCAAATTAAAGGTAATTGAGATCGCTTTTCGTTAATTTCATCTTTTTAAATTTTAAATTTTATAGAAACCATTCATAGAGACAATTATATATTTTAAAACTAACCCGAAGCAAAATTTCAAGATTTTGGGCTCAGCAGTAACAGAGAAATAGAAAATTTTTGAAAGTTTTTTGTTTCTGCACTGTTTTATATAGCGACATTTTTAGAAATTGTTCTATTGCGAGAATTTACGTCATGATAAATACAGTCATGTCAATTTTCATGTTCATATTCCTAACAGTTCCATGTTCTTCGTTACTTAGATCATCTTTAGATCTTTTCCGCTTTGTTTAGTCTTTCTATTTTTTAGAATTCGTTCTACAACGAGCATTTACATCTTATTAATTACTACCATGCCAAAGTTCTAGTTTCTAACCCCAACAGTATTCCAAAAATTTCAGTATTCCAAATAAATCACAGTTTAGAACCTTTCTAGAAATTTTTACGTTTATCCGTCAAATTGAACCTTTTAGAGAGCGTTCATTACGAGTATTCACATCTTAAAAGTAACTACCGCACCAAATTTAAAGTTTCTAACCCAATCAATATCGCAGTAATCACAATTTTAGAACTTTTTTGCTCCTGCAGCGATATAGTTTCTTGCACTGGCATAAAATAGTCTTTTTTTCGGAGCAGAGATGGCCACCAACATTTTTTTAAGTTGGCTATATAGTTTCAGAGATAACATCTCACAAACGTACAAGCATTAATAATATTATATACTTTATAATATTATAACGCTTTATAATATTAGCAATAGATATACAGATACAAAAGACATTTATCCGTTACAAACTAAAGTGCCGGCGTTTCCCAGAATTTGAAGGATGTTTGATCTGAAAAATCAATTTCAAAATTTAACATACAACACAAAACAAACATTAAAAAAAATCAGTCGAAATGTTGTTGAATGAATCATATGAAAACGCTATATAAAAATGTATAAATGTATATAACAGACGCAAAAGAATACAGCTATAAATGAACTTATTTCAATTTATAATTGGAGCAATAATGTTAAAATACGCCAATATTTTCCTAATCGGGTTTTTATCATGCTTCAATACATTTTTCACACTCATATGACGCTATACTATATCCACCATGCCCTTTATATTTCCAATATGAAGTAATATTTTCCTCTTTCACATGGAAACCTTGAAATAGAAAAGTTATGAAGTTATATTCACTTTCATTTAAATTCGTCAACCCATTTATTTCATTTTCATATTTCACGTGAATATCTTGCAAAAGAAAAGTTATGACGTAATATTCAACTTTTTTTTTAATTCGGCAAATTATTTATTTCATTTTCATTTTTCACGTGGAAATCTTGCAGTAGAAAATTAATCGTTGTAGTAATAATTTTATTGTGTTTTTTGATTGCTGGCAACTGCTATAACGAAAAATGATTAAATTTGATAAGAAATTGCTGTTAAATTGGTGGTTTTTTATTAATTAAAAATTAACTATAAGTTATTTTAATTTCGGATTACTTTAGTTGTCTCGGCCATGTTTTAATACACATGTACGTATCTCTTCACAATTTTGGCTTCCAAATTGTGGATTTTATATAGAATTACAAACAGACAGATAGACAAGTTTTCATTTTTATATATCTCTCTATTCTATAAAAGTAACTAACGCTGTCACCGCCGCCGCCGGTTTTGAATTTTTTGTGACCGGGGGACTTTCTTCGTTAATATTAAGAAAACTATTGCATACAAATATATGAAAATCGGTGGTATTATGGCGAAATGTTTGATCAACACACTAATGCATACAGTTTTCAAATCGAAGAATTATTTTAAGAGATATTTAATGCTAAAGTTGGACAAAATCGTTCCATTAAAAAAATTTCATAAGAGCAAAAGCTATACATGGGAATTTAATCATTTTTAGATCATTTTATTCAATAGAAGATCCCGGTCTGCAGATTGCATTAATTTTTTTAATTTGACTAATTTTTTGAGGTTTTATTTCTATTTTAAATTCAAATATTCAGCATTTTGACAGATATTTTTTACATATTTTAGAAAATGGTATTAATTTAAACTATTGCCAATTGTATAAATAGTGCAAACAATAATGTTTGCTTCAAATAAAAAAAAATTATTTACACGTTACTATTATAAACAGAAAAAAACCTTCAAATTGGAATTAAATAATTATTTATAAAAATCAGGCACTTATTGGAAATTACGCCATAAAAACTATATTTACATGTGAATTTTAAAAGAGAAAGGATATTGTAAAACAAATTCATTAACATGCGTTAGAAATCTGAAATTGAAAAAATTACGTCACATTACACTTATTATCCAAAATGAACAAAAAATAGTATTGCAAAACAGTTTAAATTTAAAAATTGCGCGAGACAAAATATTAGAGGTTAAATATTAGATTTTTTCAAAATTTTATTATTTGTCGTTTAATGTGAGGTGTTCAGCTATAAGTATGCAAATTTTTGTTTCCAACATAATTAGGGGTTGAGTTAGAAAAATTGCTTTAAATACACAAGTTAGAGCTCAGAGGGTTAAATAATAGACTTTTTCAAAATTTTATTATTTGTCGTTTGATGTGAGGTGTTCAGCTATAAGTATGCAAAATTTCATGTCTCCAACTTAATTAGGGGCTGAGTTAGAAAAATTGCTTAAAATACAGAAGTTAGAGACTGGGGGGGTTAAATATACGAGCCGTTAATTCCCAAATTGGCTCAACCGAGCCCAGCAATCTGATTGGCTAAAACTTATATTTATATAGTAGATAATTATATTTATTTTCTTATGAAGTAGTGTAATGTAAAATAGAATGCAATTATAATGACTTAAATTGATTTATTTTGTTAAATTTGATCAAAATCACAGTAAAGTAATCCAAATTATTAATATTAACAAAGGATCAGATTGCTGAGGTCGGATGAGCCAATTTGGGAATTAACGGCTCGTGTTAAATATGACTTTTTCAAAATTTTATGATTTATCGTGTTATCGCACGTGTTCAGCTATAAGTATGCAAACTTTCAAGTCTCCAACTTAGTTAGAGGATGAGTTAGAAAAATTGCTTAAAATACATAAGTTAGAGCCCAGAGGGTTAAATATCAGACATTTTTCAAAATTTTATTATTTGTCGTTTGATTTGAGGATTTCAGCTATAAGTATGCGAAATTTCATGTCTCCAAATTAATTAGGTGTTGAGTTAGAAAAATTGTTTAAAATACATAAGTTAGAGCCCAGAGGATTAAATATTAGACTTTTTCAAAATTTTATTATATGTCGTTTGATGTGAGGTGTTCGGCTATAAGTATGCAAAATGGTAAAATATCATGTCTCCAACTTAATTAGGGGCTGAGTTAGAAAAATTGCTTAAAATACAGAAGTTAGAGACCGGAGGGTTAAATATGACTTTTTCAAAATTTTATGATATATCGTATTATCGCAAGTGTTCAGCTATAAGTATGCAAAATTTCATGTCTCCAACTTAATTAAATTAGGGGCTGAGTTAGAATAAATTGCTTAAAATACACAAGTTAGAGCCCAGAGGGTTAAATATTAGACTTTTTCAAAATTTTATTATTTGCCGTTTGATGTGTGGTGTTCAGCTATAAGTATGCAAATTTTCAAGTATCCGACATATATAGTTTCTGAGAACGGGCTCTGTGACAGACGGACAAACAGACAGACAAAGGAATGAGACAGGTAGGGTTTCGTTAGATGAACGAAACTCTAAAAACATGCTGCGGATGACTGTAACAACATCCTAAAATTACATTACCATCAGCGATCTACCAATCCCGAATTTAGTTTATATTCGTTTCATATATTCTTATTCTTTTGTGCGGCCCTGTAAAATAATTATCAATATTATATACAGTAAAACCTCTGAATAGCGGACACCCCGAGAATGCAGAATTTGTCCTCTATTTAGAGGTGACCGCTACTGAGAGTAAAACATGTACAGTTATTTAAGTGTTGGTAATCGAAAAAATGTCCGCTAAATAGAGGTATCCGCTAATCGGGTGTGTCCGCTATGGAGGTTTTACCAGTAAAACTTCTGAATAGCGAACACGTCGGGAGGGCAGAATTTGTCCTCTATTTGGAGGTGTCCGCTACTGAGAGTAAAAAATGTACAGTTATTTAAGGGTAATAGAGGTGTCCACTAATCGGGTGTGTCCGTTATGGAGGTTTTACTGCATAATAATATCATCCTTTAAAAGAAAATTGCATGCTGTATGATAGACAGACAGACATCCAGAGAAAGATAACCTCCCGGATCAATAAACACTCATGTCTTTTGTTTTAATCATCCACAATTGTATGTCATACAACATGCGAGATTTTATACAACAGGCTAAAAACGGTCACCGTGGTACGGAATACTGTATTGTTATTTGTTTGCCCACCAAAACTGGTTGCCACGGGTTGTTGCAAGGTTTGTGATCACGTGGTTGAAACTGATCTATTCAATATTACTGCGTGCGTATTTTTTCTTATTTGCTCCATGTGTTCAAACCAGTTGTCTACGAAAACATCAACCGGTGAAAGTGACGCACACCAAATTTCTGTGACGTATGCAGATAAACTGTGCTTTTTAAAGAGTTTTTTCTATATAATTTTTAAACGGTTTGGAACTTATTTTTCATAGTAGGTGCATTCAGTAGGCGACCCTCATAGGTACCTTCTGGTGCAATCAGAAACGAAATCCGACAAATATTTTTTGAGTTATGCTTGACGAAAGGTTTTTATTAGGCTTTTTTTTTAGTAGGACATGGCGTTAATATCCATCGTAGTAGTAAAGTGTCCGGACAGTAATATTTCGCTGAGTATTAGCCTTCGCTTCGCTCAGGCAATTATTGAAATGAAATGAGACTCGTCAGTCAAAATGAACACTTTTGGCCAAAGGCTGCATGCCTTCCAATTCTTCTACTCCTAAAAAAATAATGAAACATAATATTTTTTTACGCACCTGGTCGTGAAAGAGACGTTTTTGTCCCGAGGAAGGAGATTACTGCCCCAGCTGTAGGCTAAGACTACAAATACCCAAGGGTTGAAGCTTAGGGTCCTGAGCAACCCTGTTGCACATAATATTTAAAGATACGAAGGAAATAATTGTAAGTAAGTAATGATTTATAAAACATTTCATAATAACATAATTTTTACATCTTTTTTTATCCCTCTTTTACAACTCAAGTCATGAATAGGTTACTTTTGGGCCCCAATTTAAGAAGCATATTAGCCTATTATATTACGATGCACCGTTTAAAAAAGTCCTTCCGGCCAATGCCGGGAGGAAGAGGTAGCTTTCATATTCCTTATTTTAAAAAAGCCAACTTATATTATTCAAACACACGAAGCTCAATTTAGTGGACACCGAATATAGGAGATTCAATACTATTTTTTATCAATACTAAATCATTATGAATGAGAATTTCGCGAAATTAGTCAGCTTTATCCAAGTTGCTTTTATTTAAAGTAACTTATACTTGGCTGCCAAATTCGGCGATTTCTTAAAGTGCCTGCCATTTTAAGACAACATGGTGGATGAGGCTAACGAGTGAAATTGGTCGAGACCTTAGTAATTGCTGTGCACATGCTCACTCACATCGGAATCGATTGATATATATGAGTGCTGTCGCAGGCAAAAAATCAGATTTTTCAAAATGTCACCCACATTAGATATTGAAATTGCTATATCTGAGCCATTTTTTAAGATAAAGACAAACAAAAAAGGCTTCTGAATCCTTATATGAAGGTCAAATACTGAAGAAAGAAACCTTTTTCAATTTCTAATTTTTTTGGACCTCACTTTAAGTATAATTTTTTTAATTTAATGGCCGCCATTTTCAAACAAGATGGCTGACGAAGCTGGCCAGGGAACTTGGTCGAGATATTGATGTATACTATCCACATGCCTTCTTACATCGAAATAGGTGAATACTTGTGTTATCGCGTGAAAAATACAAGATCGTTTCAAAGTGTTAGCCATGCTTGAAATTCAAAGTGCTATAATTCAACCATTTTTTAAGATATAGACGAGACAAAACTGCTCCGGAATCTTTGTATAAAGGTTAAATACATAAGAAAAAAATATTTTTCCATTTTCAATTTTTTGGAACCACATTTCAAATTTTAATTTTTTTTTTAATTTTTAAATGGCCGCCATTTTTAAACAAAATGGCGGATGAAGCTGGCCAACGAACTCGGTGGAGACATTGGTATGTACTATGTACACACTGAATTACATTCAAATCGGTTCATAAATACGAGAGTTACAGTGTGACAAAGGTCAGATATATATATATATATATTGATATATATTGATATATATATATATATATATATATATTGATATATATATATATATTGATATATATTGATATATATATATATATATATATATATATATATATATATATATATATATATATGTCAATTTTGAACGGAGGGTGGTTTCGGGGTCTGGGGGTCATGATCGATGAAAATATACCAAAATTCTTTGAAATCGCTGTCCTCCGAACGGCTGCAATAGGTAGCTTTTTGTAATGAAAGCTACCTAATATATTTATGATTTAGTTCTAATTGTTTGAAAATTGAATAGTTATACACACTGTGTTAGGATATATATTTCGATCACAAAAGTTAAAAAGTTAATGAAACAATAAAAGTGCAATAGAATTATTTATGCAGAGTTACCTTCAAGAACTTCGGGGCATTCCGGATCATCCTCGTCTTCTTCGATTTCAGAAAGAGGCATATTATTGCAACTGCTTTCGCCGTTCACCCATATAATAGAGCCCTTGAGGTCTGCTTTTTTGCATACACTGTTTTTTTGGCAGTTCTTCTTGCATTTGCAAGAAATAAGATTCAAATCGGCTTGAGATGCTGGAGGCTATTGTGTTGTTATTGGCTTCAGACCATCTTTCTTTTTTTTCCCAACCCCACTGTTCAGGATCTTTTTCATTCCCAAACCGTTGCTGAACCTTCAAATACACCCTCAGGGCAGGTTGCTGAGCTGCAGAATGAGTAGGAGGTAAGGGCGCCTAATGGTTAGATGTCATATATGCAGACCCAAGGTAACATAAATACCTCAATTTGTTTAATGACGTAGCTTTCTTGTGAGAAAATTTATGCAATGTGACGAAAAAACAATTGCCATCATCAGTAACTGAACAGCATATGCCATAGGGTCTTTAAAAATCTCACTGGTATTAGATAAATGCAGGGTTTCTCGTGACGTCTGAAGAAACCTCCTCTTTCCTACTTTGAAAAAGACTGACGTAGTATCACAGCCTCCAGGGCGTGCAAAAACAATAAGTTGTTAGCGGTCATTTGGTCAACTTTGTATTCAGAAGAAACAAATGAGTGATGAATCTGTCCCTTTGCCTGGCTTTAGAAAGCATACATATAAATATACATTCCTACAACGACAAATCATGATAACTAGCAAACCGACGTCTTCACACACGATAACCACAGTGTTATGTTGTTGTGCAAGGTCACTTGTTGTGGTGACAATAAGTGTATCCGCATCCTCTCGTGCCTGTTTCTCACTCAAAGAAGTAAGAACTCGGAGAATATTTATACCTATTAATGCACAGTATAATCTCGAAAATCTGGAATTATCGAGACCGAGGCTAAGCTGGGTTTTTCAAAAATATAGATTTCTGAAATAACTGAATTTTGTTTAAAAAACTTACTTTTGTTGATACTTTCTATGTTCGAAAAAAAAAAACGAAATCTGATAAGCAGTGTAGTAATTTCTTCTCATGCAATTTCTCAAGCATCACTGTCAAGTAACTATCTTCTTTCTTGTATTTTATACAAGTGAGGAATTTCGATTTTGGAAATACAGTCTTTGTTCTCTGAAGATGACATTAATTTTCCGATCAAATTTATGCATTTTTTCTGTGAGACTTTATCTTCTGCCTGGTCCTCGTCTTCGTTCCTCAGAGACGCTACCAATGTCATCGAGAGTTCTATTTACAACAGCGTCAACGATCTCGCTGTCTGCTAATCCCCGTTTTTAGGTGCGTTCGTAATTATATAAATACGTAGCACCTATAGTCGTCGTTCAGTCCGTCCGTCTGTCCGTCCGTCTGTCCGTCTGTCCGTCTGTCCGTCTGTCCGTCCGTCTGTCCGTCTGTCCGCATGTAACAGAGCAAAAACTACCCAACCGAATGGTCTGAAATTTCAAATATATGATTGTTGCAAAATTTTGTCGAGCCATTTCAAATTTTATGAAAATCGGATGTATAGTTTAATTACAGGGACAGTCAAAAGTTTTTCCTTACATTACGGCCAATGGGAAAAATTATTGCAAGTGCATTTTAATGATATTACAGCCTTCCGAATGATCTGAAATTTTAAAGATATAACTGTTGCAAAATTTTGTCGAGCCCTTTCAAATTTTAGGAAAATCGGATGTATAGTTTAATTACAGGGACAGTCAAAAGTTTTTCCTTACATTACGGCCGATGGGAAAAAAATATTGGAAGTGCATTTTAATGATGTATCAGACTATGCGCTTCATGAAGTGCAAAAAATTATACATTCAGTACAATATGGGGTGCAAAAAATAATTATAAAACTAGTTATAGTACGAACGCACCTCATTTGCCACGTTTGACGAGCAATTTCCAACTTGTTTATCTTAGTTTTTAATTTGTAAACAACAGCTATTTTTTACTTCTCCCGTAAGTTGTAAGTGAAAAAAAAGGGGGGGGGGGGAGGTGGCTTTAATGCCGCATCTCTGAATGTCGATTTTCGAGGTACTGTATACCTATATCATAATAATATATAACCTAATAATAAGTGAGTAAGTTGTCAAATGTTTACAGTGAAATGCTTACTTTTAGTGTTATGAACGGAAAGAGTGTAAAATTATATCTTTTTTGCGATATCCCGAAGACTACTGGTTTTCACCGATTTTTCAACGCCTCTACGAAAGCCAAATGTCATACAAAAATTATAAGAGCAGTGTAGGTAATTTTCTCGTCTGTATTTTAACGGTCAGCTTTTGCATAAAACGGGTACTTTGCAAGTTATAAGTCAACCCCCCCCCCCCCAAAAAAAAAATAAATCTGGGATTTTTAGTGGGTTTTTTCATGATTTTTTATATTTGCCGAGAAAATTATTGTAGGACAACTTCAGATTCGTGCTCAGCATCTCCGAAAACATAAAGTAAGATACTAAAAAAATACACCAGGATTTTCACTTTAAGCTGTTTTTGAACCTATTTTTACTGGACTAAAAGAGAGAAGCTGCGCAGAAGAAAATAATTGGAGCAATGGACAATGTTAAGCTGTTAGACAGACTTTCAAGTTGCTTGGCAACTTAACATCCAGTTTAGAGGTGATTAGTTTTGCAAGTTTAGTAGGGGGCCTTAAAGAAAATGATATTTAAACGCGGCTGATAGCGGCGAAGAGAAAGTTAACTATAAGGCTAATGTCAGACGAACGTCTTTTTGCACGCTTTTTTCTCTCTTACACCATCCGTACATATGCTAGCGAAGGTGTAGGTATGGTTTAAAACAGAAAACAGCGTGCAAAAAGATGTTCATCTCACATTAGTCTGAGGGGTTAATAAAAAGTATAATAAGTAAGTTGAAAAATCTCATTTCAACATTTTATTTAAACAAACATTTTTTAATACCGGTTTCTTTTTTGCGAAAAAAAATGGTTTATTGCTTTCTAATCAACAATTACTGTGTGTCAGATTTTGATAACTGAAAAGTGATTTGATAATTTGATTATTGAAAACTATCGTGTAATCCGCAATAAATAATTTTTATTTATTGTCATTAAATAGAGTCCTTTATTAATTTTATATTAGTTATTTTAGCTACTCATTAGTAGAGAGAAAAAATGCATTAATTTCATTAGTTTTGCACAAGTTTAAATCATATACGTAATAAATGCCTTTTTAAAGCAAACATTGATAATTTTGCAAAACTTAAATCTGCATTGTTCTTTTAATCTTTTAAAAATTTAAAAAAGTACTAGATTTTTATATCACGTCAACTAAAGTATGTTATTTTTTACATTACTACTTAAAATATTATTCTACTTAAAAGCATTTAAGACTAAAAATTGCACCATTCAAATTTATATATTGAGAATATTTGATCATTTCAATAAAACATGTTTATAACCTCTAAATTTTATTCGTGTTAAAAAGAATTAGGAGTTTATGTTATCAGCAGTATGTGTTAATGCATGTATGCTTGTATGTAATGCACATACGTATTTATATGTAACTCCGCATCTTTCTTAGTAATAACTCAACGGATGATTGCAACTTTTTATGCCACAATTCTAGTTCACCACGGATGGTTTCAAGCTTAAAGTAGTCATCTTAAAATTTATAACTGTTTTAATGACGCGTCAAAAATTTTAATATATGTTAATACATAATTAAATTTAATAGTGTAATACTTATTAAACGTGATCAATGCAGGCAATACCAGTTAAGGTGCAAATAAAGGGAGGAAGCATCACAATTTGGTAACCAATTTGAGCATCAATGATTCTGATAAATACAGTATGATTCATAAATATCAAAACATTAGGCTATCGCCTTAAATATTGCCCCTAAGCACATTAAAAAAGGTGCAAAATTTGATGAAATAAGTTGCAAATCCATGGGGGGTGTATTTGAAAAAAATACAAAAATAAAATGTCCCCATAGGATAAAATTTCCAATTAGGGAATTTTTCCTTATCCATTTTTGAATTAAACAAAAAATATTCATCTTGATATTAGCAAAATTCACAGAGATATTGAAATCCAAAAGTCCTGACTTACATCACTTAAGCACTCCTCTGAGCGACGCGATGCCAGTTCATTTGTAATACAAGTTAGGAATCGACCATAATTTTACGCATTATTAAAAATCGATCTAAGACAATGCCTTAACATTTAGATATAAAATAACGTGCCGGTCCGGGACGTGTATTTATTACTCTTAGGACGTGTCGGGCAGGCAATAAGTTTTGTAAAAATAGTAATAATGATAATGAAACTTCCGTTAACGGAATCATTGGAAATATATTTCAATAAATTACACAGAAATATTTTCAAAAATCTACTTTTTGCTATACAGCTTCAAAAGTTATGATGTTTTAAAACCTATTTTTCATTTATTCCAAACAATATATATATATATATATATATATATATTAAATAAATCTTCATTCGAATGTAATAGTCTAATCATTAACGTTGGTCTTACGTATTTTTTGAACAGATGCGAAACTCCCATTAATCTTCCGTTATAAGTATATTTTTTTAACCTAGTTTTAATACGTTTAAAACAGAAACTCTTTAAAGAAATTCAATTTAATAATTCGACGTAAAACCGTCAAATGAAGTAAGTCAAAATTTCATTAAATAAATTTTCTGGTTTAAAAGTGGTCAATTAATTCAAATTAATCTACATATTACGGAGGATTAGAGGAAGGTTTGGCAGCAATGTTTTTGTCTACATGGTGTATAAATAAAGTGTAAAAGTTTCTTATAAATATGTATGTAGTATTCTTTAAAAAAATCTTATTTGAATCTTTTGCAAATTTTGGCCTGTACAGAACTCTATAACATGCACAGACACCTGTCTAGATAATTAATTAAATAAAATTAAGTGCATCGCCTATGAAAATGGTTTTCTTATGTAATCATATCAATAAACCCATCTATGAGTTGAAACATAAAAGAAATTTAATTCATAAAAAAGTTGAAAGTGCATAAAAGGAATTTATATCTCTAATAAACTAAAACTTGCTTTCGAAGCAACTCGTTTAAAGCCATAGATTAATAGTGAGTCGCCCGTAATTAGAGGCAACTTTTACGTCTCGTGTAATTGCACTTTTAATTGGAAAAATAAGAAGTTGTTAGGGCTAAAACTATGAAAAAACTCGAAATCGACATGTTAGAAAAGGCATGTTTAAATCAACTGATACATTGAAACAGTAAAGAATGAACGATAGAATGGCAAAAATTAAACTAAATCAGAAATTGAAGCTACAGGAAAGAGTTACTTACTTACCGGGAAACTTTTAAAAAGCATTTAAACGTTCTATTAGTATCCAATCTTTGTTTAAAACTTAAAATGCATTTTTCTGCATCATAGGTTTTTTTTTCAACATTTCTCATCTTTAAATTTTATAAGTCAATAATCGTTATACATAAATTGTTCAAACTTACAATATATCTTTTTTCAAATATATTACTTAATCTTTAATTCGACAAATTTGAAAAAAAAAATACATTCACTTTTGAAAATATGATTAGTTTAAAATAAGTTGCATCTTTTTTTAATTGCTATTTTAAATTTTAAAAAAAAATTTTTAATTAATATTTTTTAAATTGCTGAATCAAAATTAACACTTATATATTTCTGTTTAATTAAAACAAAAAATTTCAATTTGATAAATAATATTTCGAGTTATAACAATTTTATATTACGCGGAATTTTTTATCTCTTTTTTTTTATTTTATAAGAAGTTTTGTGATGTGGTGTTGTTTATAAATTATATCGTTAACCACCACAAAAAAAAAAATCAAAATTCTATCTCTATAATTTTTTTTTTTTTAATGTTTCTCGGACATCAGAGTGACATTGTTCTTAAATTACACGCATTTCAGTTTGTGTCTGATCCCTTGAAACCTCACGAATTATTTAAACGGATACATCTCTCTGAGTTTTGCAGGTATCAAGATGGAATTTCTTTTGTTTAATTCAGGAATGGATAAGGAGAAATTTTCTAATAGAAAATTTTATACTACAAAAGGTCGTACAAAACTTTTTATTTTTTATTTTCTCAAGTCCACTCCGCATAGAATTTCAACTTATTTCAGCAAATTTTGCAGCTTTTTTTGTATGAAACCTTGCAATTAGAAGTATGTGCCTAGGGGCAATATTTAAAGAGATGGCCTATTTTCTCGACATTTATGAATCACACTATATATGATAGATTATAAGTTACAAATAACGAAATCGACATTTAGCTGGTTCACCAGTGGGAGTGCTTCAATTACGGCATCATAGAGCTTTCGGAAACGTGAAACGAATGTAACCCTCTTACTGATGTTACCCGACATGGAAGTATCATAAGTAATTGGGTTGTTTATTTCACATTGCATAGGAATGTGTAATGTTACATTGACAACATTATCCTGCCTTCCATAAATGGTGCGTCAAATAACAGGCTATTTCATTATCTGTATAATATAATCTATCATATTCTCGTACATCAAAATGAACAACGCTATTAGTACTTGGAGAAATATAACACTGCCCCACGTACTAAGGGGCTACATAAATAAGAAAATGAATTCTCAAGATTTATTCAAAATGATTTGTGAAGAGGATTTGAAGATACATCTGACGAATCTCGCGTTATCGCCAAGCTAATTTCTCTGTTCCTCACTTGTTTTTAATAAAACTTCTCCAGGTGAATATTGATAAAGTCTGAAATGTGAGCTGCTACTGTTTTGATAAACACTTTCATTCTAAGCTAATCAGAAAGAAGAACAAACGAGTTTAAATTATAATGGGTACTCTTTAACATGTTTTATGATTTAATGTAAAAATGTTCCATTGAAATTATCATAATGTTAATCATTTTAAAATTCTGCGGAATAATTACAATCAAGACGAAAAAATTTTTTGAAATTCTCTTATCTTTAAACGTCTATGCATATATGCCTATTTAATTTGTAACTCACTACGCGAAATTTATTTTAAAAGAAAGAAATATATAGGTGCATCATTTAATCATAAAGATTTCCACCCCCCCCCCCCCATCCCCGAATATATTATTAAAATATAAGCTTTTCCAAAGTTACGTGTTCATATATAAAAATATATATGAAAGCTGAATGAAAAACAAACATCATAAATTGGTCGCTTGAGTAATTTTTCTTGTTTTTTATGTCCAAAAACCAGTCATAATTAAGATTTTATTAGAAATAGTTCATTAGCACAGAAAGCTTTTGTTGAAAGTAAGTTAAAACAAAAAATGACATTTCATGAAGATCGCTTTATAAAACATTAATTAATTGAAACATTTAAAATCATTTATATAAGTATTTTTAATTTGAAGAATAATATACTTTCATTTATCAAGAACTAATTTAAATGTTCTTTGAAACATGTATTATAAACAACGATAATGATATTTTTATGAAAGTCTTTAATAACAATTTATTTTTAAATTTTTATATACTTGAGATACGAGGTCGCTAAGATAATGGTGAAAAACAGACATATTAATACAGAATAGTAAAAAAAAATAGTTTAATTTAAAAATGCGTACTACAAGTGCTAAAGCTCTTTCATCAATTATTTCTCATAGAGAAAGCTGTATCCGAATACTTTTGTTTGTTACTGAACGATAAATTCTATGTCCACCATGATTTATATTAAGCATCTCAATCACGTACATAAATTTCAATATTTTTCAAATAGAGTAACATCATTAAAATGCACGTGAAATTATTTTTTTCTATACACCTTACTGTAAAATTCATTTGACTGCTACTTTGAACGAATTATGCATGCTACACACTTCCTTTACAATACCGAACATGCCGTGGAATACCTCAATAATATACACAATTGCTTAGCAATCCGAAATTACATTTATGTACAAAAATTAAGCATCAGTGACCGGACGCTTTCGAATTTACTCGTTTTGACAAAGACCTACTGAAATTCTTGACGCATTGTTCTTAAATTTCTTGTCTGTAAAAGAACATGTTTAAATTCATATTTCTCAGTGAATATTTAGTCGGGAGGACAATTAAGTGGCTAATAATAAATTTTATAATAAAATAACATTTGTGATCACCTATGTAAAAAAAAATGCTGAAAATGCTTTGTGATTGTGTCAAATGACTATTTCTGTCATGGTCAACGATTGTGTGCATCTGTGCAAGTATAACACAGATATTCGGTAAGATGTTAACGTGCCTGTAAATTTTTTATTTCCTAATTTGGTAGTCAGATATACTAGGGCAACTTCTATAAAATGTCCAGCCAAATATTTAAAAACTCAGAAAGATACACTGAGCTTGTGAAGGTGATTTGTGTATCCAGGTTCACAAATGAGTAAAACTCTAACACAATATTTAAAGGGCTTAACTTCATTTTATTATGAAAACTTTTAGATGGAGGGCCTTGAACACACAGAGAAAATGGGGAGAAGTTCGTTAACTGCCCAGCGGCAGAAGCCCACAGCGGGGCTTAATTACAGCCTACATAGCTCTAGGTCAGCAGCAAAAGTGATGAAGATTTTGTTACAATTACTTACACATTGGCGAACATAAGATAACCATACGTAAGATATTTGGCGATAAAACAAATCGGGTAGACAAAGCAATCAAGAAGTTTTGCGTTGAATTAAATTATGCGCCATGGCGTGTTTATAGGGTTACTATTAACTAAAATTCCTGTGGGAAAGCGGGGTGATGGAAGAAATAGCTAACACGTGATATTAGATGTACGTTACAGATTTAACGACAGCTGAAATTAGTCAGCAGGGGCATATGGCTTTTATCTGAGCAATTAAAGAGTAGGAAATAATAGGAATGGAAGCCAAGTGGCTGAGAAAATATGCATTACATATTGTCGGCTGCGAGGCGAAAGAAATTCACTTCTATTTTATTCTTTTATTTTATCTCAACGGAAAATCACTGCGGTTAAGATTTCTATCCGTGTGAAAGTGAAAGAAAAAATAACTGACTGATAAATGATTCAGGCATTTAAAACGTACTTTTAAAGTATAAATGAAACTTACAGTAGTGTGAGGGGGGGGGAGGCAATGAATACCGACATATGAAATTAAATATAAAATGTCAAATTTAAACTAAATATTTTATTTGGAGTGGGGGGGGGGGGAGAATAATGACAATATATAATGAAGCAGAGTAAAGTTAAATGTTGATTTTTGAGGGGAGAGGAGGTTAAATGAATATATAACGGGAAAGCCGTTATAGAGCTGATTGAAAAATTGTAGAAAATCCCTTATAATAAAGCTATTTTTTAGAAATTAACTAAGTATATCGTGTCTATCTTTCTGAATTTTCAAGATAGTTAAAAAGGAGTTCCATGAAGAAGTTTTTTCTAATTAGCTGACTACCAAATTAAGAAATAAAAATTTTGGAATCTTCCACAAGCCCATATCTTATCAAATATTTAATATATTCATATTTTAATTCCAGTATACTGTGTCTACTGTTGTTTGTCGAGTTTTCGGAAAGTTGTTTTAAATTCGGCTGAAAACTCTGTAGGCTATAAACAAAATACGTTTTAAAATTTTATAGAAACATTAACATCGTCACAAATATGAGTGGTATGCTTACACAAATGCACACAGATGAGCATAGTAGCCAACCTTCCGATTTTTCCAATACCAGTAATATCTTACAAAAATGTTAGCTTTATGTAATTGGACAAATTGCGCGATTGTACAAAACAAGTTTTTCTGGAAAAAGTATTGGTATTAGAAAAATCGGGAGGTTTGCAACTATGGATGTGGAACAGGATCCACATTGTCATTTAATTCAGAGATAGACCATTCTGTACATTTTCTATCACACGGGGAATCGCACATATTTTTTTTTATTTCGAAATTTATTATTAGTAATCTATCTGTCCTCCCGACTAAGTCTTCACTGAGATATATGAAGTCAAAAATGTTCTTTACGTACTAGAAGTTTAAGAAAAATTCGTAAAAAATTCATTAGGTATTCGACAGAACGTATAAAATCGAAAGCGTCGGGTCACGTATGCTTAATTTTTGGACATGAGAGTATTTAAGGGTATTCAGAACGCAGATAGATGGCCAGAGAACCCGAGTTTATAAACACTTTTTAATAATGTTGGAAAGTAACAAATTGCATTTTAGGTCGAAAGAATTTTTTTATTATTCTTTAATTCTTAATATCTTAAAACTATGATCCTTTATTAAAAATTAAATTCCGATTTTGAGCTTTATTAACTTTGTCTAAAATACTGAAAATACCTGTGACAAAAAGAAATAAAGTATTTTCACTTAGATTGAAATAAAGTTGTTACCCAATGCTTCTAGCGATTAAATTTTTAACTTTCATAAACAAAATCACTAGAATACGCTGTTAAAATTTTGTCATAGCAATACAAATACAATGAAATTGTATCAAAGAACAAACATTCGCAGAAACATCTAGGCTAAATGGTTAGTAGACAAAATCATCGGTTAAAACTGACTGAACGCCATACTAAAATTGCGTCATTTGAAAAATCAAACCGTAACATCAGACTACACAGATGAACACATTTTTGTTTATAAAAAGTTAAAATAAGAATAATATTTTAATTTGGTTTTGCAATATAACAAATTACGTTCAAAGGCATTGTCTATAGAAAATTATTTCACAATATGTCACTGCTAATTGCTTTGGATATTTTAGGAATGCATTCTTTTTTGTATTCAAGTAGAGAAAGAAGGTTTTAGAACACTTTGATGGGAACATTTGCCGTTTAGAAAGCAGATGGATAAAACTTGTCTTTGAATTCTTTAACCCTTTGGTTACGGGCGAGGACTGGCAAATAATTTTTATATTCAACCGCAATATATTTATTATTTTCCCTAGTAAATTATTCGTCAGAATATTGCGGTATATGGCAGAGATTAGTCTTCAAAAACTTGTATCAATAAAATAAAAATTAGTTCATTTGGATTTACACAATATAACTATTAATCGCCGCGTTTATTTCAATTTTAGACATTTTGTCGAATGTTTAAAGGTATAGTTGACACGGATTTATCAGAAACTTCAGGATCATGGAGAATATTTTTGACTTCATATTTATCAATGGCGATTTGATCAGAAGGACAATTAGGGAACCAACAAAAAATCGAAGAAAAATAAGAATGTTTGGAATCATACTGTAAAATAGAATGCATGAAATGATATATCGCTATAGCTTACGAATATATGGATATTGTACAATATGTGCATTTATTTTTTACGAATAGCACGTAGATTCATTGAGATATATCGATAATTATTTTAAGTTCAAAACATTCTTGCATTTTTTATGCTTATATAACTGAGGATTTTCTACCAAATTTAACGCCAGCTTCAACAAATTTCACAAAATGTAGTATAAATATGATAGTGTAAGTGAAAGGTAAATATATTAAACGTTTCATGAAATATGGGCAGTTGTATGAAATTATTTTTACCTGCGCATACGCACACGATAAAGTATACTTATTTCCATCATTTAATAGTAAACTTTATGGAGCAATGCGTAAACAAGCCAGTCAAATATCGTAATAGATATCGATGATATAGTGGGGTGAATTTTAGTTGTTCTCAAAACGCTTCTGAATGATAAGGGGGTTTCCTCAAATATTCATTTTTTATTAACTGGCTTTCGGCAAAGGAGTTTGTATTTAATGAAAGTTAGCGAGTAGATTTAGAAAAAAAAATGCTTAGATCATAATGAAGAGAACGAATACTTTTTCCAACTGGATTAAATCATATTTAAGGCTTAGATTTTAGTATTTCTCCTTTTCTTGGTATAGGCTCGCTCCGGCGGTTTTCCAATAGGAACTAAAGCATCAATAAGAAATGAAATTTAAAAATATATATATAAATTAACAAAAAATTAAAAATTAGAAAAGACAAGTTATGGAAAAACCCTTATCATTATCTGTTTTTACAGAACAACTAAAAATAAGCTAATTCTATCGGCGATATCTTTCCAAATTTTCACGATATTTCACTAGCTTTCATTTATTAGTCGCTCATTACAGTTGACTATTAACCCGGGAGAACGCGCGCATACCTAGGGTATGGGTGTTTTGTTTACTTTGTCACCAATAAAAACAAATAATAATCGTGACCTTATTTCATCGGAGACAGTTTTGCGATAAAATAAATTCAAGATTACTTTTAAAGAGATAGTGGTGACAATTGTAAAAACCGTACGGACTGTGGGTCTATCAGGCGCGGCGCACGTCCTTAAATCAGGCTTAAATCATGAAAAAAAAGTGTGCGCATCCGCAGATGAAAAATATTTCATACAACTGCTGCTATTTCATCAAATGTTTAATGTATTTACATTCCAATTGCACTATATTATTTCTACTACATTTTGTTAAATTTTCTGAAACTGGCATTAAATTATGCATGATGTAAACAAAAACCATGCTAACATTTTTTGAACTTTAAAGAAAAATGGATATACCTTCATGTATATGCGTGCTATTCTTACACTAATGAATACACATTTTTTATCCATATATTCGTAAGCTACAGCGATAGGTCATTTCGTGCATTTAATTGTTCAGGGTGATCAAAAATATTATTACTTTTCTTTGTTTTTTGTTGAGTCACTAATTGTCCTTGTGATCAAATCACCGTTGATAAATATGAAGTCAAACATATTGTTCATAATCCTGAAGTTCCAGAAAAATCCAACATTATATATTCGACAAAATGTCTAAAATTGAAAGTGTTCGGTGATTAATGGTTATGTAGTGCATATGTTCCAACCCGTAATCATAGAGATTATTGGGTAAATAACTGTACACCCAATTCAAAGACTTTTGAAAATAATGGAAAAGAATAGTTTAATCTACAATATGAGATAAAAAATACTCTTATCATAAAAAATGAGGTGTCCAGGGACATTATGTTAGTTTAGTTTAAAATTACGAGCGCAATTGACATACTTGATTAAATTGTTTATGTTAATGTAATGTGGTTACGTACAAATAAATTAATAGGTTTTAACACAAATGAGATATATCCCTCAATAAATATGTTTTTATTCATTAAAAAAGAAAAACATTTATTCGTTGGCAAATCTACAAACTCAAGTAATAAAAATATTCTCGAAATGTGACGATTATCACATTAATCTTAATTTTATTGATAAAGATATATTTTTTCAATTTTTTCATTTTAGTAAAAATCAAATGTTATCGTGTTTACCATGTGTTACCGAACAGCCTACTCTTGTGACATAACAGAAAACTTACAACAATGCTCTGAACTTAGTAAGAAAGGGGGAAACACTTGGAGCGCTCCTAGGTAACTCTTTTTACATTCATTTATACAAATAAAACCACTTTTCCAATATCTCACTATTTTCACAAAACACCAACGTATTTTATCAAATTTGAATATACAAAATACTTATTATTCTATTTAATGCAGTTTTTCCAATTAACAGTGAGGTAAAACGTTCCTTTCATCGGTAACAGCTGATATAAAACTTTTATAAAATACAGGATTTGGGAATATACATTTCTTTAACTGGTACTGTTTCCCCATTTGTAATCGGCTATATGACACTTAACAAAGCGTACCAAACATATATCGGTGTCGATGTGAGTAGATCTGTTTTACATTTACAGGGTTGTCACGCTTCAGGGAATTTCCTGATCAGGAAATTGTTCGGTACAACTATTTTCTTATAGAAAATCTCTTTTTACATAAGGCGAAATTTCGTGCGTCTAACCCAGATTTACTTTTCTATAAACAAACACTGATATTTTACCTGGAAAATTCCCTGAAACGTGGCAACTCTGATTTAATACAACGTATTGTAATAATTGTAGTAGATATTTCGATCGAAAATACTTTAATACTGTATTTCTCGTCTCACGTATCAAAGAAATAAGCTTTCTTAGAGCTTCGAAGATTCCGGCTTTTTGGATACCAGTATTTTAATACAGTAAACGTCATTTTATTTAATGGGAACATTTTGACGATTTAAAAGATCAACATTTTTAAGATAATAGTTGTGTGCTAAAAGGCGGAATACTTGGAAAATCTACATTCTATTCTGCAATTCTAATTTTTTCTCCAACTAGCTCAAAAGCTGAGTTAGATACCTTGATTTACAGCATATTTTAAAGAGAGCATCATTCAAAAGTTAATTTTATATTAATTTGTTATTTTCTTTTATAGTTTTTCCGGTATCTGTTTGAGTATACTTTCTAATACTAAAAATGTGTTTAATACCACAAGTGTAACTGCAGTACATGTTTCCCTATGTGGCTTTAGTTAGTGCATTATTTTTCTTTTTAGATGATCCAACGATTAGTGCGGAAAAAAATTCAATTAGGACTACGTCATCCCATTTTGAAAGTCAAACGTCGGTGAATTGTTATGACAATAAAATAAAAATCCGACAAAAAATTTGAGACCAATGCACAACAACCAAAATATTGAATTAAAGTAAAAATGGACTTTTTAATAATTCTTGATTGAAATAACTCGAATGTGATAGTTCGTGTAATTATATTTTAAATTTTATTAAATTGTGTTTTTTTTTAACCAAGCTGGAATATAAACTAATAGCAGTAACATATTCAAAACAATACCGCAATACATTACTGATTACTAGTTTTCAACTGGAATGAAAGTTCAGCGGGTGTTCAGAACGCGTGTTACGTTTTTCTGCAAGTTCTCTAGATTGCCAAAATGATGACCTTTTAAGCTGAACCTAGAGAATAGAAAAAAGCCAGGCGGTGACAGATCGGGGCTGTACGATCACAGAAAAGTTTTCGCAAATGACAGTGAAACTAGCAAGCTTAAGAAAAAGCCTTTGACATGCCCCTGATATTCGTAATTGATTTCATTTAGTACATCTAAAAATATCAATGATACGCGTTAATTGGAAAAAGGGATTAAAAGTTAATGAAATAAACTTTTTTAAGTTGGTAATATTTAAGAAATTAAAATCATTGAATAAATAAAGTTAAATTAATATCTTAAAGACATAAAATCGCTCTATCCAAAGACGCATATCGACCGGAACATAGAGTGGTTAGACATTGCGTTAAAACGAAAATAGAATCAAAGCCATCTATCTAATTTTTAAGAATTCATTAAGTTGCAATAACATCTGTAAAATAAAGAAAGTAAAAAGACTCACCCGTATGATGTGTAGAGAAATTAATACTTATAATTTTCAGACAAATAATTTTATTTCTTATTAATGCAGACTTTAAAATATATATTCAAAATTTAAGTGCTTGGCCAAGTTGTATTTAAAATATTTGTTAATCATTTAATTCACCAGTACAAAATAAACATGTTAAATTCTTTCTATTAAATTGACGATGAGAAGAATTATTTAGTCATATGGATTCAATATTAAATTATACGTGATGATCGTCTATATGGCTGAAAGTTCTCCACTGTCCTATATTGAAATGTAAAGATTATAGACTTTAATATTGAGTTCTAAACAGTTTCTGCGGAAAGAGAATGTTCAAATAAAGAACGTTGGATAATGGGAGTATTAACTGTAGATAGCAGCACACAGAGATCTTTTAGCTGTTCCAGAAGTTTGATGTTGGAGAAATTAAGTAAGATCGCTCCACATTCCTTATTAGAAACTTAGTTGATCACTAGAGTAGAGGTTCATTATTCTTCTTAAATCAATTTCATTAATCGAGGAGTAAGATTTTTTAATTTTTTTAATGTAGTGTTGCGCTGTTATTATATTTCACCACTCGTAAGTTGAATGTAAAGCTCTATTTTCAATGATAAAATGATTGTCGAATACCGGCGTTGTAGGATGACACTTCTGGATATCTTATTTTGTCAATAAAGGCTCAGGGTCTTGATTTTCAATGAATTTAAACTAATCACATAGTATGGCACTGGTATCTTCTTCAAATTCCATGCAGAAGCAGCGTTTTAAAAAACTAGTTTTTCCACCTGCATCTAAAACTCATTCTGCCCGGACGCAGCCGAAGCTGCGCCGAGCTCACACACCAACGTCTGTCTGCTTAATCCCTAAAATGACAGACTCAAAACAGATCTCAGCCTGAAAGAATGTGTAAGATTTTGAAAATAGCCAATCTGATGCATTCAAGTACCGCGCGTCCATCCGGGAACGCATGAGTTCAATGAACTATCCGCGTGGGTGTCTCGCGATGTCACCGAATTGTACGAAAAGCATCCTTTTATCAATGGCGGACAGAGAGCATCGCGCCAATATTTAAAAATAGAGAAATGCAGAAAACGTTAAATTAAATATCTCCAATATTTGTTGACGTATTTTTCTGCAACTTATATCAAATTAATCAGAAAAATATTTTCTATCTGTTGATTATAGATTGAGCACGCAATATTAAAATATAAATTATTTTTATTTTCGTTGTTTTAAACTTATAAAGGATGTAGAATCGCGATCTTTTCGGAAAAGTAAACACGAACATAAAACTTCGTTTACACATATTATTGTAATTGTTTAGTTTAATATATTTTAATAAATGATTGAAAGATAGAATTTAAGTTTGATTGAGGAAAATAAATAAAATTTAGAATATCTTTATTAAGAGGAAACTTAAATATTTTGAAGAGAATTTTCTAGATTTGAAGTTGAGTTTAAAATGAATAAATATTAATTTAAGATTGAGGAAGATAAATAAATAATAAAATTGAGATTATTTACTACTAGAGATGTTGCATTTTATAACATTTCCTTCCCCCTGTAGAAAAAAAAATCAATAAAAAAAATTCTTTGCTGACGGCTCAAAAAATTGCTGGAATGGCCATGATCATTGAAGTTTGTTGCTAATTTATATCAAACTGTCTGTAGTATATTTTGTACTCAATAAATTCTTGCTTTGAAGTGAATCCTAGTTGCATTACTCTATAGCTGTCACACTGAATACTTAAACCAACAAAAGTACAGAGATAACAAATGCAAACACAATATATACAAATACAACACTAAACTTTCATACAAATACAACACTAAACTTTGATACAAATACAATGAATATAAATATGTGATACATAACAATGATATATACTTAACAAAAATACAAACAATACAAGAAATAACATTTATCATTTACACACTAAGGGTGAGTATACCTGAGAAACTGAAAATTCTGCGAAATCATATGTGCAAATCAAAAACCTGAACATATTGCACGATAAAAAGAATAGCAATTTATGATAAAACTCATATTTATGTACAAACAATGAAACAGCAGATATTGGCACTTGTAAATAATTGACAGTTATTGAGTATGACAAGATATATTTGAATGCAGTAAAATCAAAACTACTAAACAATAACCAGAGATTCCTATGTAAATATTGCTACGTAACTTGTAGAGTGATGTTGAGACAAAATTGTAAACAATAGAAATAATATTTCATATTTTTAATAAATTGCAAAATTACTACATAACATTTAAGAGGAAAACTTGCGTACACCTCTTAGAGAATGTAGTTGTGTCCCCAAAAAAATTAAAATTAATTTATTTCTTCATTTCATCTTTGTTACCATTAAAACAACTAACTATCCTCACTAACTTTCCCATCGGCTGGCCCACAAAAATGTCTCTGCCGGAAAATGGTATCTGATCTTGGGGGCCTGTCCGTAAATTAAATTCGGGTCGGGAAGCCTCGGTTCAGTCCGTGGGCCCAGCGTCTTTATAGGCGTCTGGTTCCTGCGATGGCTTGCGGGGTCTACCGGCTCGGGTAACCAAGTTTAGGGACCACTTGGTTTTTCTAGCTGGGTGGTGAGGACTGTCGTAGCGGCCGTTCGTCTCTTCTTGGGAATAGCCGTCACCGTGTGCGCTGGGCAGCGGTGTCGGTTTGACCGGAGTTGGCGTGGGGTTCCGCTCTGTTGGAGCTTGTCTGGCGGCGACCTTCGGGACGCGCCATGGGCCTGTTTCACGGGTGTTTCCTTGCGTCGACAAATGGGCCTGAAAAGGGCCTGGGACCGGAAGATGAACCCCTCATCTTACCATTAAAACAATGCGAAACTGGACACAATTTTACAATTCAAAATGTTATTCCCTTTAAAATTATAGCTTAACTGCACCTTGAAGGACTTATCGGAGGGGTAAGAATTTTGTGTTCAGTAATTCCCCAAGCTATGCCGAATTTACCTTCCGTGTGTGCTCATTAAATTTTGTAGGAATATAAAAAAAGAGAAAAGACTTAGAGCAGTTGCTCCATCGTATTCTCATACTAAAATCTCCACTAGTACCATATAGGCTTGCGCAATTTTGGAGATAATTAAAAATTTTAATTTAATTTCATTATCTTTATATTATTTATTATTTATATTCATTTTATATTTTTCTTTGAGTAATAAATTGTTTACTTTCTTATAATCATATGTAAAAAAATTAATTTAGGATCCTAAAATTGTAATATTTGAAATATAAAAAAATTTTATCACTCTAAACAAGTCGTAGAAATTAGTAAAGTCTAAATCACTCTCTCTTCACAATATGACATGGACGATATATTGAATTAAGATTAATAGTTGAGAATTAAAAAAAAAATGTGGTAACATAATATTGATTTCCAAAATAAAATATAAATCTAGGGAAAATAAGTTGGTGTAGTTGTGGCTATGGCAAAAATTAACGATAAAATTATGACAAAGCTGTATCATAAAATAAATAGATCCCAGTGTGCCACTACGTATTAGCACACTGCTGTTTCGCCAGCAAAACGTGGATTATTTATTTTTAAATGACTTAAATGTTACCACTGTACTAATAAAAAAATATATCTAATAAAAAAAAGCAAAAGGATATAAAAATGGAATTAAAGTTGTAGGAAGATTGGTAAAAAAATAAAAATTGAAAAAAAGAATACCCATAATCAAGTGAGAGATGAAGGAGTAGAAGATAGACATACTATTTACCTCCTGTCCTAATTAACTTAGTGACATTTACTTTTATATCTCTTATTGTGGTGTCATTTAAATGTCTAATTAAATAATTATCACCTCTGAAAGCTCTAATAATTTTATATGGACCAGAATTTTTTGGATGAAAGGGTGAACCATGATGAAAAATTTTAAGTATACTATATCACCAGTTTTAAATTTACAAGCAGGGCGACCTTTAAGGAATTTTTCATTTTTATCAAAATAATTTTTCTCAAATTGTTTGACTAATTCTCTGGTTGCTGTGATATGTTCTTGTTGTTTTTGAAAATATATAGAAGGTTCTTCTGCCTCTTTGGGTGGTTGAAAAGTATCTATTGGCAAATTTAAGTCTCTACCCAAAAATAGATTAGCTGGGGTGAAGTTAGTAACTGAATGTTTTGAATTATTGTAGTGAAGGACAAAAAATTTCAATCTATCTGACCACTCAATAACTTGATCAGATAGTGCTGCAACAGACTCTTTGAGCGATCGATGGATACGTTCCAAAAGTCCATTCGACCTTGGAAAGTAAATTGAAGAATTTCTACGTTTAATATTTAGAGATTTAAGAAAATTGATAAAAATGTCAGATGTGAAGTTTTTAGCATTATCAGACAATATAACTTTAAGAAGACCGTACCTGGAAAAATAGTCATTGAGAGCTTTGATTATTGATGGAGAAGTAACATCTCTAAGTGGAATCGCTTCTTTGTGAGCAATATCAGGATTCTGACTTATCAATTTCGTGAATTTTGATGAAAAATTGTGACGCATTGAGCATTTATAAAATCTAAAAAAGTTGAAAAATCAGTTTTGAGGAAAAAAAAAAGATTTGAAGTATATTAAAGTGCCGAAAAACTGTTTGTGTGCAAAATACAAACGCTCGCAAGCTTGCAGAAAATACTCACATCTGCATGCGGTTTTTCACAAATGGTTCCGAATGTACTGGAGAATAATAATATACACAAAAATCATTTTCGATTTTTGCTGAAATAAAAGTCCACGGTTTCCTTCAAGGAAACACATTCAGATGCGTTCACTCTGTGATTGACACTTTTATAGGATGTGTATGATGCTCGCTGAAAAACAATTTTTCAGACAAAATTCTTTTACTTGGCATGTATTATTAATATAAGTTCTTGTTCTACAACGCTGTTCTTAATTGTCATCTAAACAATCATTTTCCTTTGTTTTTTTTGTTCATCTGTCATCAATTCAGAAAAAATGAGTTTTTTAGATATAATCAATCCAAAGAAAATCAAGCAAATATATTTCATAAATTTATAAAACAAGTCTTTCATAATGTCAAATTTATTTCTTAATTTGAAACATTTAGCTGAACACATTCTCAATATTGCTTTATTAGACAAACTGAAATGTTATAGCAGGGGTTCCTAAACTTTTTGATCCAACGTGCAACTAAATCGAAATTTACACTCTTACCGTTCCACTAATTTTCAATTGCTTTTCAATAACTTACACATAAATAATTTAGTCATATAATTTACTTTTTAAATTAAAAAATAAAATAAATATAGATATGAATCTGCTGTCTGACGACTTGTAAATCAGAAACTAATGACACAATGTTTGCTGCTTGTGCTGCCTTTAAAATATTGTATATACTCTTCAAGCAATACTGCATAATGTACTGAATAAAATAATTATGTATAAATGTTCAAAATATTTATAGATAAATATTTTCTATTTTTAAAAGTTTGACAGATTTTAATATGTTTTCAAAGTGTGCAAACTTTAATATAAGAGAAACCGTTTTAGACCTAAATAATAGAATAATGCTGTCAGATCCACAAATTGAAGCTAAAAGGAAATTCAAAATTCTTCTAGTTGTTCTGAAACAATTATTTATAAAATATAATTTTTCATAAAATCATATCAATTATATTCAAAAGAAAACAATTTCTAATGTAGTTACAACATAGATTGAATACAATTAATAGAATAATTTAGAATTACTATTTTTTATAGAGTAATAAAAATAAATGCTTATTAATTTAAGACATTGTATTTAGTTAAAATATCACAAATAATGATGTTTCAAATCACATCACAATTTAATTTATGGTTATCTCTTCAATTACAATACAAACGTTAGCAAAGGACGAATTTAATAATGCACATTTTTCACTATTGTGCTCTTAAATATGAATTCTTTAATAATTAGAACAGACAGTGTATAAATGTCAAACAAATTAATAAAATTATAATATACATAATTATTCTATCATTTACTGTTAATTTAAATTACAACTCATAATATTAATTCGTTCAAAAACTGAATTGGATACTGTTATATTTATTTTAATTATATAGTTAATTATTATTATATTAATTATTAATATATTAATTATTATATTTATTACTGCTTATATTTATTTTAAATGTCAAAATTTTAATCTTATAAATATTTCATTATTTTTAAAAGCTTGGAATATGTGTGAGTGCGCTTTCTCTTACTTTGATTTAACAATAATTAAGAAAATTATTGATAAGTAAATATCTATTTTCCCTGTACTTTCATTTTTCTTTAAATTTCACATAAATAAGAAATTATTTTTATTATTACGAATAAGATTTCTCAGCAGTTTATAACTATATTACATTTTTAAACTAAAGGAAAAAGGCATAAGTTAGTAGTTGCTTATATTATAATTAAAATTTTGAAAAAAATCAAGAGTTCATCTTTTTTTCTGTTTGAATTATAATAAAGCTATTTACTGTGATTTTTAAATTAAATTTCTGTCTCCTTTAAGTACATCTGGCCGACTGAATTCTTCTTTCCGCTGAAAAAATTAAAAATGTTTAATAAAAAGATATTTGTTATATAAACATTTTTTATTAATATATGAAATACTCACAGATTAACAATTAATAATATAAACAAAAAGAGATGCGTAAACACACACACACACACACACACCAACACACACACACACATACATACACACACACACAATTTTTGCTCGCATTATAGTAAAAGATTAAGTGGTTCAAAAGTTAACCACTGCCCTTCAAGGTTAATAAAATGAATCATTATGCATAAAACATCACTCAATCGACCAATTTCAGTGTAAAATTATTAGCGTTTTAAAGAACTAAAAGCGAGCTTCTTTTTCTGTTTTTACTCAAATTTATCTCTATTCAGTTCACTAGCATTTCAGATTACACCAGGCAACAGCTATTTTGTATCTTATTTCTGAGAAACTCGTTTTATATTTTTTTCATGCAGAATCCAAATCTGCTAGTAGAAATTTTCTGTACCGTAAGGGTTTTACAAAATTTTACAATTCATTTTTTACACACATGGTAAAATACGTAGTAAAATGTGAATTATAATTTACATTTCGTGGTCAAATAATAACGAAATGATTACATATGTTTAAACATTTATTTATATGCATTCTTCTGTAAAAGTAACTATCAAAACACTCAGCACTGTCATCAAGAAATAAATCATCCTATTTTGAAAAATAGAATTGTTAACAACATCGTTATGGGCTTTTGTGCAACAGTTTCGTGCTCATGTTAGATTATAGTTTGTGTTAAGTAATCAATAAAACATTTTTACTGATGAATATTATATTTTCTTTGTATTTCAAACGGTCAGTTTTCGTCAAATATTTCCCTTTTTCTTCATTTAACTGCCCTGTATTTAATAAATGTGACGTAACTGAAAGAATATCATTATTCCACTTACTACAGCAAGCAAAAATTAGTTAAATGCACATATTTAGAAGCCAGAAACAGAAAAAAAAAAAAAATTGTTGACTAGTGTTATGTAAAGGGAATAAAGCTTTAATAACATTTTAATAGTGTCCAAAGTATTAGGATTGCAATATAACTATTTTTTGTACCCTTTCAAATTCCCGAAATATATTCCTTTAATTTAATTTAAAAATAAATCAATAAATTAGACAATATTTTAACAATAACGCACCGCTAATTTTTTTCCTCAGCTGTCATTTTATATAGCTAAAAATTAATGAAATCTAAATGTGCGTTTGCATTTTTAAAATTATGATCTCCAGGAAAATATAATTAACAACCACCTTCAGAGATTGGTATATGCTAATGTGCGATATTCGTCATTCCAAGTTTATATTGCCCTACGTTAATTTCTCAAATTAATAACTTGGATGAGTGACGTCTACAACGTTATGATGATACACTTGGGCAACTAAACTTAATAAAGTGCTCCCTTCTAAATCATATTCATTAATAGGGAAACGGAAATTGTGACGATAAATATAATTATAATTTATCGCTTCCGTAATGCATTGTAAACATTTTCTAATACATGGAACACACCTGTTTATTATGATTTTTTTAAGTTAATTTGGATGATTTATGTTGATGAGAAATTTGTCTGGTTAATCAGAAAATTTCTATCTTTACAAATCCGTACATTACATCATTCAGCATTCGACTGATCATTATTTTATTGTTTTTAATAAGAGTTTTATTTCAAGATATAATATTAATGTCATAAATGTCGTTTATTCAGTTAATTTTAGAGCTTAATCATTAATCACAATAAAAATAAAGCGTTAAAAATCTGTGATTTTTAGAGGTTTTTTTTCGTGGTTTCTCATAATTGCCGAAAACGATTTTGTAGAACAACTTCCGATTCCTGTTCAGCACGCCAAATGACATAAAGTTGAACACTAAAAACAATTACACCAGAATTTTCCACTGCAAGATCTTTTTGAACATGAGTTTACTGGACTAATAAAGTATTTTGAAATTTATCTCTTTAATTTTAAATTTTAACAAACAAAATATATTTGACACTAATTGTGTGTGCCGAGTATAAAAGCGAACATTTTGTTAAATAGTTTGTAAATTTTGCCTCGAAAGTTTAATATTTTATCGTTTGTGACTTAAATGGCACAGTTTGCTGTTTATACGTTTTATTTAACATAATAGGTGTGGTGCAAAAACATCGTTCAAATTAATAACGAAAATCGTATATTGTTACATAAATATATATATATGTATGCATATATACATTAAAATGCATGAATACTAATTAATTAATAAGATAAGAAACATAGTTCGTTTTTAACAATTCGATTCTCCAGTTGTATGCTGAAGTACAGCAAAATACCATTAAGTATGTAAAATGAGTGTCATTTTAACAAGTAATCGAATGAGACTCAGGTTTGTTTTAAAAAAATAACCCAGTAAGAAGAATTTAAAATACTTAGTCTTGCATATAACCTTTAAATAAAGTGTTAACAGAAATTTTGTACAGTTTTTAAACAAATTATTACAGTTGCTTATAAGTAATTTAAAAACCTTTATTTATGTTATAAAGTACATTTAAACTATTATTTTAACACAATCAAACTGATTGGTAAAGTTATCATACGAATTGAATATTTCCAACTGAGCGAAAAAATGCCCAGGCTGGGAATCGAACCCAGATCCTTGGCTTACAAGGCCAATGCTTTTCAATTTAAGCTAACTGGGCCGACAACCAGCCAGCATATTTCGCTCAGAAAACCTTATTGGTAATAACATCTGGTCTGTCATGTAGACAGCTCAACAGAATAAACCGCAGGTAAAGGAACTCCACATAAACGATGGATACGTAGATGAACTATTATTTTAACACAATCAAACTGATTGGTAAAGTTATCATACGAATTGAATATTTCCAACTGAGCGAAAAAATGCCCAGGCTGGGAATCGAACCCAGATCCTTGGCTTACAAGGCCAATGCTTTTCAATTTAAGGTAACTGGGCCGACAACCAGCCAGCATATTTCGCTCAGAAAACCTTATTGGTAATAACATCTGGTCTGTCATGTAGACAGCTCAACAGAATAAACCGCAGGTAAAGGAACTCCACATAAACGATGGATACGTAGATGAACTATTATTTTAACACAATCAAACTGATTGGTAAAGTTATCATACGAATTGAATATTTCCAACTGAGCGAAAAAATGCCCAGGCTGGGAATCGAACCCAGATCCTTGGCTTACAAGGCCAATGCTTTTCAATTTAAGCTAACTGGGCCGACAACCAGCCAGCATATTTCGCTCAGAAAACCTTATTGGTAATAACATCTGGTCTGTCATGTAGACAGCTCAACAGAATAAACCGCAGGTAAAGGAACTCCACATAAACGATGGATACGTAGATGAACTATTATTTTAACACAATCAAACTGATTGGTAAAGTTATCATACGAATTGAATATTTCCAACTGAGCGAAAAAATGCCCAGGCTGGGAATCGAACCCAGATCCTTGGCTTACAAGGCCAATGCTTTTCAATTTAAGGTAACTGGGCCGACAACCAGCCAGCATATTTCGCTCAGAAAACCTTATTGGTAATAACATCTGGTCTGTCATGTAGACAGCTCAACAGAATAAACCGCAGGTAAAGGAACTCCACATAAACGATGGATACGTAGATGAACTATTATTTTAACACAATCAAACTGATTGGTAAAGTTATCATACGAATTGAATATTTCCAACTGAGCGAAAAAATGCCCAGGCTGGGAATCGAACCCAGATCCTTGGCTTACAAGGCCAATGCTTTTCAATTTAAGCTAACTGGGCCGACAACCAGCCAGCATATTTCGCTCAGAAAACCTTATTGGTAATATCTATATAACATCTGGTAACAGACCAGATGTTATTACCAATAAGGTTTTCTGAGCGAAATATGCTGGCTGGTTGTCGGCCCAGTTAGCTTAAATTGAAAAGCATTGGCCTTGTAAGCCAAGGATCTGGGTTCGATTCCCAGCCTGGGCATTTTTTCGCTCAGTTGGAAATATTCAATTCGTATGATAACTTTACCAATCAGTTTGATTGTGTTAAAATAATAGTTCATCTACGTATCCATCGTTTATGTGGAGTTCCTTTACCTGCGGTTTATTCTGTTGAGCTGTCTACATGACAGACCAGATGTTATTACCAATAAGGTTTTCTGAGCGATTTATGCTGGCTGGTTGTCGGCCCAGTTAGCTTAAATTGAAAAGCATTGGCCTTGTAAGCCAAGGATCTGGGTTCGATTCCCAGCCTGGGCATTTTTTCGCTCAGTTGGAAATATTCAATTCGAAAGTACATTTATTCAATAAAATCTTTATCCTGTTAACACTTTATATCCAGAATTTTGAATAAAAAATTTCTTGACCTGAATAATTATTTACGTTAATGTCTAAGATATCCAAAACAACATATATAATTAGACTTTTATTTTTAGATACTTTTTTTCAAATTAAAACTGATTTAATAAATCGGTAGTTAGAGCTCTTTTTGCAAAATATTGACAAAAATTATTAGTTTAATTAAGAATAAGTACTGTTTAGAAAATCTCAATATCTTTATAAAAACAGTGTAAATAAATGTATTGTGATCCTGTCTGGCAGAGAGAAGTACTTTGTAGTTGCATGTTTTTCTTATAACTTTTTTAATAGGATAAAAGCTACACCTATGTAAATCGTTCAGAAAATAACCACATCAAAAAATATTTAGCTTCGACTGTTTTGCTGCGCTTTCTAAATTATTTTGTATGAAAATTGTAATATACTTTTATTAGTAGAATAAATAAATACATTTTACATTGTATTTCCTTTGATGGTACATAAAAGTTCCGTCAGGATATAAAGGGTTAAGGTAATTGAATAATCAGCCATTCGTGTCAAGTTAATAGCAAAGTTATTTTAAATCATAGCATATTAATAATATTTTCTACATATTGTTTTGCTTCTCTCTTTAACTGACTATTACCTGATATTTTTAATCCCCCAAATACTAAACCACAAAACTTTATACACAACATGTTTACAGCTTCGTCCGAAACTGAAAATATACGAGAAGGTATTTCCGAGCAATGAGAATTACTAACAGAATAAATAGGAATATTGGATAAGAAATGAACAGAGAAATTGAGAATTAAAAAAAAAGAAAAAAAAACGTTTTTTTCACTACAGTTGGGGAAGTGGGACACGAAGAGAAAATTTACAAAACATGACTCTGAAATCTGAAAAGAAAATTTAAGATGTAATTTTCTACCAATTCTAGCCCATATTTTAGTTGACACAAAATATGCATATCAAATTATTTATAGATGTATTTGGAAAGAGGAGACTGAGAATTGTATTTTTCTGTTTATAAACGAATTTGTACGCTTTCTTTAAATAAATTTGATTTTCTTAGGCAGTTTGAACATATTTAAATTCCTTTTCTTTTCTTTTAAAATCAGATAAACAATCAATTTGTTCTATCATTCCTCTTTTTAAATAAGATCCACTTTCAAATCCCGTAAGGCATGGTGACTTCACAGCGACGTCATTCAGAAGTCACACTGCGACATTGTGACCGTCGATGTGAAGTCATGGTGACTACAATGGGAAGTCGTTATGATCGTTTTAGAGCTCGTTTGTAACGTCCCATTGTGACCACTTTGTGAAGCCACGATGTGACAAATTTGTGGAAAATGTGTCATTTGTGCCTATTTTGGCAATAATTTTGTGACGAAAGCGACATTGCTTTGAAGTCGCATTGTGACCAATTTGTGAAATATGTGTGACGAAATTGTCATTAACACTGTGATGATTCTGTTACGATTTAACTTCTTTTGAAGATTCTCTAACAATCTAAATGAAACAGGATCGTTTGAAATTATTATTACTGCACGCGATCATTCTGTTAGAATTGGTTTGGAATCCTAAAATCGTATACTCACAATTTATGAATAAGTACTGTATAACATGTATAAATAGTAATATACAGTATACAGACTTCCTTCTAAATTAAAGTTAAAAATTCAATTTCCCTCACTTGCCTTACAACTGTAACAGATTGTATTCTTTTCAATATTTGATGAATGTTGCCTTTTAAAAATATTTATACATTCCCCTCCCCCCACACACACACATACTAAAAACTCCACAGCTTTAATTGTATTTATAACATACACACAATGACTATTTTCTTTTGCTGTGGTAAGCCAGGCGAAAAGTAATATATATATATTTCTCTCATTTTGTAGAAGGTTATTGCAAACTTTTTTGCCATTAAGTATTTTTGCACTCTCTTTAAAAGCTTTTACCCACGTTAACATCCAAAGGTATCAGCACATATGTAAAACTGTACAGCTTGCCAATATTTCTGACCAATAACGTTCAAGCAAAATTATCTTTTATTGTTATTTTTCCAATTGAGTGAAAAAAGTGTCGAGGTCAGGATTCGAACTAGGGACTTTTGTCGTAAGCTGCCTGTAGCGAAGCTTTGGATTTTGTACATTTGTGTTGAATTTTTCCGATGGCTGTAAGAGTTGATAACGAAGTGAAACAATATTAACAGAACGAATTAATCCATATTGCAGATAGAGACAAGCCGAATGTTACAACTAATTCTTTATTGACCAAATCGGACACCAGGTTCGGGTAGTTTTTTTTTGCAAGGCGAGCCCTCGGCCGGAGCCGGGCGTTGGAGAGAGAGTCTCGCTACATTCTTATGCTCAGAGCATGCGAGTTCAGAAGAAAGTCTCACTCAAAATACACTTTCTCGAAATCTGGAGTGTTGGCAAGCTTACATACACAATTTCGCCAAATATATATACTATATGGCGAGATTAAAGAGAGGAAGACATGTGGTCAAAGTACAATAATTGAAATTGAATGGGGAATGTAAAAGATTAATAAGAAATATTTAGCGCCAATGGCTGTGAAGGAATTCTAGCTCATAAACCGCATTCTATAGGGGTTGCTAAAGTTCTCATGGGATTGAAGCGGCCGAAAGAGCACGTTAAAAAAACAAAAACAAAATAAAGACAGGGTTAATAACTGAAATGACACATCTATCTAACATCTGGACCAACGGCTAAAAATGTAGAAGTAATATGTCTGATTAATTTCTGCATATCATCAAACTAAGGCAGAAGGATGAAAATTAGAATCCAGTTATTAGGCGAGAAAAGGAAATGATTTCTTTTCTTTTAACTGCAGTGCGCTGCGGTTAAAATATTAAAGAGACAGAGAATTGAATGCTTAATTTATGAAGGGAAAAGAGCGCTAAAAACAGATTGAATCCGAATGCAGACAGATAATTAAATTTAAGAATTAAAAAAATGTAATTTTAAAGGGGGGAAAGAGGAAAGGTCTTAATATTAATATGTGAAGGTAGGCGCCTTCACATATATCTCTCCTATACACGACAACATCAGGATGCAGAAAAGTCAAGTCAATTGATGAGCATCGAAAGTTTCCACCAAATACTTTTAGGAAATCGATAAATTATAGTCTATTATACCGTAAAAAAATTTCTCCTCTCTCCAACTGGAACTCGCTTGCGCCTGAACGGCACCAATTGTCTGTAGCGAAGCTTTGGATTTTGTACATTTGTGTTGAATTTTTCCGATGGCTGTAAGAGTTGATAACGAAGTGAAACAATATTAACAGAACGAATTAATCCATATTGCAGATAGAGACAAGCCGAATGTTACAACTAATTCTTTATTGACCAAATCGGACACCAGGTTCGGGTAGTTTTTTTTTGCAAGGCGAGCCCTCGGCCGGAGCCGGGCGTTGGAGAGAGAGTCTCGCTACATTCTTATGCTCAGAGCATGCGAGTTCAGAAGAAAGTCTCACTCAAAATACACTTTCTCGAAATCTGGAGTGTTGGCAAGCTTACATACACAATTTCGCCAAATATATATACTATATGGCGAGATTAAAGAGAGGAAGACATGTGGTCAAAGTACAATAATTGAAATTGAATGGGGAATGTAAAAGATTAATAAGAAATATTTAGCGCCAATGGCTGTGAAGGAATTCTAGCTCATAAACCGCATTCTATAGGGGTTGCTAAAGTTCTCATGGGATTGAAGCGGCCGAAAGAGCACGTTAAAAAAACAAAAACAAAATAAAGACAGGGTTAATAACTGAAATGACACATCTATCTAACATCTGGACCAACGGCTAAAAATGTAGAAGTAATATGTCTGATTAATTTCTGCATATCATCAAACTAAGGCAGAAGGATGAAAATTAGAATCCAGTTATTAGGCGAGAAAAGGAAATGATTTCTTTTCTTTTAACTGCAGTGCGCTGCGGTTAAAATATTAAAGAGACAGAGAATTGAATGCTTAATTTATGAAGGGAAAAGAGCGCTAAAAACAGATTGAATCCGAATGCAGACAGATAATTAAATTTAAGAATTAAAAAAATGTAATTTTAAAGGGGGGAAAGAGGAAAGGTCTTAATATTAATATGTGAAGGTAGGCGCCTTCACATATATAATTGTCTGTAGCGAAGCTTTGGATTTTGTACATTTGTGTTGAATTTTTCCGATGGCTGTAAGAGTTGATAACGAAGTGAAACAATATTAACAGAACGAATTAATCCATATTGCAGATAGAGAGAAGCCGAATGTTACAACTAATTCTTTATTGACCAAATCGGACACCAGGTTCGGGTAGTTTTTTTTTGCAAGGCGAGCCCTCGGCCGGAGCCGGGCGTTGGAGAGAGAGTCTCGCTACATTCTTATGCTCAGAGCATGCGAGTTCAGAAGAAAGTCTCACTCAAAATACACTTTCTCGAAATCTGGAGTGTTGGCAAGCTTACATACACAATTTCGCCAAATATATATACTATATGGCGAGATTAAAGAGAGGAAGACATGTGGTCAAAGTACAATAATTGAAATTGAATGGGGAATGTAAAAGATTAATAAGAAATATTTAGCGCCAATGGCTGTGAAGGAATTCTAGCTCATAAACCGCATTCTATAGGGGTTGCTAAAGTTCTCATGGGATTGAAGCGGCCGAAAGAGCACGTTAAAAAAAACAAAAACAAAATAAAGACAGGGTTAATAACTGAAATGACACATCTATCTAACATCTGGACCAACGGCTAAAAATGTAGAAGTAATATGTCTGATTAATTTCTGCATATCATCAAACTAAGGCAGAAGGATGAAAATTAGAATCCAGTTATTAGGCGAGAAAAGGAAATGATTTCTTTTCTTTTAACTGCAGTGCGCTGCGGTTAAAATATTAAAGAGACAGAGAATTGAATGCTTAATTTATGAAGGGAAAAGAGCGCTAAAAACAGATTGAATCCGAATGCAGACAGATAATTAAATTTAAGAATTAAAAAAATGTAATTTTAAAGGGGGGAAAGAGGAAAGGTCTTAATATTAATATGTGAAGGTAGGCGCCTTCACATATATCAATTGTCTGTAGCGAAGCTTTGGATTTTGTACATTTGTGTTGAATTTTTCCGATGGCTGTAAGAGTTGATAACGAAGTGAAACAATATTAACAGAACGAATTAATCCATATTGCAGATAGAGACAAGCCGAATGTTACAACTAATTCTTTATTGACCAAATCGGACACCAGGTTCGGGTAGTTTTTTTTTGCAAGGCGAGCCCTCGGCCGGAGCCGGGCGTTGGAGAGAGAGTCTCGCTACATTCTTATGCTCAGAGCATGCGAGTTCAGAAGAAAGTCTCACTCAAAATACACTTTCTCGAAATCTGGAGTGTTGGCAAGCTTACATACACAATTTCGCCAAATATATATACTATATGGCGAGATTAAAGAGAGGAAGACATGTGGTCAAAGTACAATAATTGAAATTGAATGGGGAATGTAAAAGATTAATAAGAAATATTTAGCGCCAATGGCTGTGAAGGAATTCTAGCTCATAAACCGCATTCTATAGGGGTTGCTAAAGTTCTCATGGGATTGAAGCGGCCGAAAGAGCACGTTAAAAAAACAAAAACAAAATAAAGACAGGGTTAATAACTGAAATGACACATCTATCTAACATCTGGACCAACGGCTAAAAATGTAGAAGTAATATGTCTGATTAATTTCTGCATATCATCAAACTAAGGCAGAAGGATGAAAATTAGAATCCAGTTATTAGGCGAGAAAAGGAAATGATTTCTTTTCTTTTAACTGCAGTGCGCTGCGGTTAAAATATTAAAGAGACAGAGAATTGAATGCTTAATTTATGAAGGGAAAAGAGCGCTAAAAACAGATTGAATCCGAATGCAGACAGATAATTAAATTTAAGAATTAAAAAAAATGTAATTTTAAAGGGGGGGAAGAGGAAAGGTCTTAATATTAATATGTGAAGGTAGGCGCCTTCACACTGCCAATGTTCTGCGCTATGTCAACTGAGCTATTCTGGATATATCTGACGCACACAATTCACCCAGTGAATCTGAATATGTACTTATTATTATTATACATCCTTATGTAATAATACTTTAATTATTTTCCGTACCACCCGTATGAATAACACATACTACTCATATAAGTACATAGTAATAGTTTTCTGGGTGAAATTTGTTCGGGATAGCTCAGTTAGCAGAGCATTGGCAACATACGTCAAAGGTCTCCGGTTCGAATCCTGACTTGAACACTTTTTCACTCAGTTAGGAAATTAAAATTTTGTTAATTAATTTACCAATTAGAATCATCCTGTTAAAGTAAATATAGAATTATCTTTTGACAAAACTACGTGTATTATTTGCGCAATATTTCCACAAACAGATTTCAGTTGAAAATCTTGAGTATAAATGAAGGCGAAGCAACTACTTCTGCCATTACGCTTTGGTACTTCCTTATTATAGTGGTTTGTGTATGTACGATTACGCCAAGGTTTCAGTTGCGATTTTTCCAAAGTCATAGTTTAACTTACATACGTACATATATATATATATATATATATATATATATATATATATATATATCATGTGTAGGTCTTATATATGTTTTATATGTCATATAGGGTAGATGAGTAATGGACACCCTTAACCCGTTAATAGTCGCGCGTTGGTCTTTTCCCCGCCCGAAATTCGTTATCTTCCTGTAACTCATTTCCCATTAAAGTTACGATAGCCAAATTCCGTGTAGCTGACCTTGAGTGTTCACACCCTTGTGTAGTAAAATTGCAAGTCATTCCTGCTATTTCTTATCATTTTATCGCATTCTTAAGTTTCAATTGGTCTAAATGACCGCGTTGCGACCATTTGCGTTAGTTGAATTTTTCCCCCTCGTGTTCATCCTTTCCCATTTCCGCGAAATGTGTGGGGGAAAGTTTCTTCGAAGTCCGGACTCTCTGCCTGTTGTTATTTCGTCTTTCTATCTGCTATTTTACCCGTTCATAGAATACTTTTTTTAGTTTTAGAATGTGACTTAAAATTGTTTTATTATATTAGTTGTGAAGTCAGTTCGCACAAAAAACTGATGGATGGTCACTTACATTTTTTTTTCATTGTCAAATATTGCGGGAATAAATTCTCAAAAAAAGGGAAATTCATCATCATTATTTCAAAGAACTTGCTTTCCATTTATTACCGGAACAAATAAATGAAAGAAAACAGACAATAACACTGCCAAACCATTAAAAAATAGAGAAGAGTATTTTGTGGGAATCAGTAAAAAAATTGCCGTATCTCCAAAATCTGAAAAGTATCGTTTTTGTACAATAAAACAAATTCGAAAGATAAAACAATTTTCTCAGAAATGTAGTATGTATATCTGTGAAGAACATACATATAATTTATTTGTACAATAAGAAAAATAATGAGAATTTTATAATGTAGGTTAGAAATTACGAAATAAAAATCTCTTTTGGATAATTCAGTGAATGTTTATACTATGATTTAAAAAAATATTTTAAGTATTTTTCTAAAATTTATCTATTTTTAAGTTTTCATACTGTAAATAAAAACATATTTTTTTTTTTAAACAATGCCTCAGAAAATGTTTTTATTACTATTATTATTATTGAAATCCAATAGAGGCTTGGGGGCGGTATCTAACAAATTTAAATTTGTTGTCCTTCATCAATTGTTCAAACTATTTTTCAGAATAATGTTTTCCAGAATATGAGAGAAAATTCATTTAAATTAAATTATTGCTGCATATTTATAATTTCGGAGAAAATTTTCTTATTGTTTTTATTATTTTAATGAATGTTATTATAAAACAATAAATTATAATATTAATACCTTATTATGAAATGTACAATTGAATATTTATTTTAATTAAATAGTTGCTGTAAAATACATCCCTATTAAGATGAACCTTTCAATGATTATATTAATTAAAATAATTTATCCATCTTAGGATTTAAATCTACAATTGCAAATATATTTAAATTAAATATATAATTTCAATAACTTATTTATTATTTACTTTATATAAGTCAAGTTCGTATCCAGCGTTTTTATTCAAGGGCGCTGCTCCCACCCTGAAATAAGTACAAAAACTACAAATCGTGCATTTTCATTTGAAAAATGGATTTAATCACAAAATCTCGAGAGCCCCCCCCCCCCACCTCTCCCCCCTCATACACACACAGACACCCCACAAAATAAATAAATAAAACGTAGTTACAATATTTACATTTATAATTTCGAAGTTAAGCATTTTTTACCTTTTTCTTTATTATTATTATATATATATATATATATATATATATATATATATATATATATATATATATATATATATATATATATATATATATAATATGCTGGTAAATTAGTGGTATTGTATTTGGTTTTTTTGTTGCATGTCATAGGTTCCATTTTTATTTTCAGTTTAATTATTCAATTTAATGTCAGTGTAATATATTGATGCTATATTTATTAATTTTATTTTATTAAATGGATATAGAGTGCCGGAGTATCATAAAAATCTACCTGACTCTGATTATGTCCTTTCAAAAAAAAAAAAAATGAATAAATAAAAAATAAATAAATAAATAAACCCTATCACGAATTTAGATTCATATTCGTAAATGTTTTCCTACTAATTATTGATTCATAGTAACATCAGAAATTCAATCAAATCATTTATTATTTACTTTTAAGTATTTATGCAAAACTAAGAAAGAGTTATTAAAAACACTTATCTAGATGCTAACTGAATATATACTTAAGCGAAATAAATAATTGCTGTAAAGGGTTGTGAAATAAATAATTGCTGTAAAATGTTGTAAAATGAATAATTGCTGTAATCTTTTAAAATTCGGTCAATATTTTCACCCTACGTTATCCGTTTTCGATCATCTGATAACACCGGCAAGTTTCCCCTTCGTTTTCGGCCTGCTGGTAACGGCGGCAAATGGACCGAACGCGACTACTAACGTTCTAAAAAATGTCGCGACTACTCTCGGGTTAAGAAATTTCTTTACAAACTATTTTTTAATTAATACCTATAATTTTTATATTCAAGTTTTTCAGTATTATATTAATATATCAATAATATTTAACTATTCTCATAGTCTCATTTCCCAATATTAATCAAAATTTTATTGTAAATAACAGAAATGTATCAAAATACCCACAATTCCAGTCATGGACACTCCACAGAATATAGTACATATAATTGTTTTTATGACTGTATTTAGAACCAGAATTTATCGAAAGCATACTAATGAAACAAAATAGTTATTTTCAAATAAATTTAACAATTAAGTTATCAATAATTAATAAAATATATGTGATAATTATTCACAATCAATTATTGTGATTAACAGAAAATCAATATTTTAATTATTTTAGATAGATGGTTTAAAATAATAAATGACAGGGAATTACAGGGTGTAAAATTTTAGAGACAGTGGTGGATTTAGGAAGGTAATTAAAAAAAATCTGAATTTTTTTTTTGGAATATTAGGGCACAAATTCGTATATTTACCACTATTTTTAACAGTGAAACACCCCGAAACTACTTGATATATTACTTGCAGTAATTAGTATTACAAATATGAAAGAAATAATACCGCAGGTTGAATGTTTTAAATATTAAATAAAATAATTTCAAAATAAAACTTCAGAACTCATGTTTGAGGCCGCTAATCCGCAGGTTTACAAGTTTCGTTTACTACTATACATATAAATTTAATTAGGGTAATTCCGGTATTTATGCCGCACATTTTTTTGAATTTCTGTATAAAGTCCCATGTGGACATAAAAGAAAAAAAATCGTGCTGTGCTATTTAATGTTAAATATACAACGCGTGTACTGCGATAAAAAAATTCAAAACAAATTATTAATATTTTTAACAATTTTTTTCTAAAACATTACACTGCGGCGCGTCACCCGTACATTCAGGCTGAGACGCCGCACTTGTGCGGTAGTTATGCCGCGCTTGTAATAAGAACAAAATGAAATTATAAATAAAAATATTTAAAAAAAATATTCATATCTGGACTATAATTAACGATGTAATAACAAAATGAAACTAAATGAGTACAATGAAACGTATTATTAGATTCAAATTAATAATTGTTGCCTACTTTCACTATTAAAATTATCGACATTTTTTTTTACATTAAATTTTAATTGTTATTTCAGCAACAAGGTAACATCAATGTATTAGAAAGGGAGAAGAAAAAAAGTAAAATTGTGTTTACATAATTTATTTGTTAACCCTTTCGGGACTGGTGGCTTTTACACAAAATTTATTAGGTTCGTACCACTTTTTTAAAAGAAGTTACGTTTACTTAAATAATCATGAAAATGCTCTAATTAAACAAAGCAAATAATACTTTTCTTTCTTACTGGTGCCAGAAACAAATTTTGTAAGCTCTTTATGGAGGTGCTAATATGCACCTATGGTCCCGAATGTGTTAAGAGACCTATTTTTTCGACTACAATCTACAGAAAATGTGTCGAAAAAGTACAGTCTTTATGTAACTACATTTAAACTCATGATGCAACGAAGCCTATTACACTTCCTCTTTTTTGAGCAGTTTGCAAAGAACGTCTGCGTCACGCGTTATCCAATTTTCCATTATTATCATCTTGACTTGCATCTTTCTTGCCCTTCTTACTTTTTATTTCCCCCTTTTTCTCCTCTGGTTTTAGTAAACTTGATAACATGCCTAACATGGTTAGTCTGTGCAAAATGAAAAGGAAAAGTTAATAACACTTAACCCTTTAACTGTTTCTTTGTTTTTTACACAATAAATTAAAAATCAGGACCTGCCACCACTTTTTTTTTTACTAAAATATTTGGCTTTGTACAATCGAAAAAAGTACTTCTTTTAACAAACCCAAAAATTACCGTTAAAATTAAGTGGTATCCAAAAGCTTTTAGTATCGAAGTTAGAAAACACCTTTTGCCCGAGAGGCACTCGGACACGACAGTTAAGGGGTTAATCATCCTGTATAAAAGAAACTGCGGCATGTATACCTGAATTGCAGTGTGGCATGTATCCTATTTTGCATGGTGCAGACATCGGCCATCACAGTTACCTGCCATCGCTAAGGGGAATGGCGTAACCATACGCATAGTACTCTAGACAAGCGCTGCACTTAGATTTGACTTCGAAATCATGCATTCATTTAGTAATTAGTGTATGAAAAGTATTTAAACATAACGTGTTTAAAAGTTTGGACAGTAAAATCATGCACTTACGTCAAAGTAAGAATTGTACTTCTACAAGCAAACATCGAAATGGGATTGACGCTATACACTGGTTAAAATAACCTCATTGTGCTCCTGTACTGTGCGTTTGACGACCTTCTATCGATAATTACAAGAAATACAAGGGGTGCGGCATCTATCCCGTATGCGGCGACTCTCTCGGAGTTACCCTACTAATAAGGGATTTTTAATTAATTATTTATTTATTTATTTTGTTCAGAGATGAATGAAAAACGTTTAAGAGAAGAAACAATAGGTATATTTTTAACAACTTCTGTGATTTTTTTTAATGGGTAGAAATTGAGCACATCTTTCCCATATGTCCTTAAACAATATTCTCTGATTCCTAAATTGTTTGTTTCATTACCAGATTATAAAATATGTAAGGCAAAGTTATATAAAATTTGTGTTATTACATTCTGGTAAGTGCAATATAAATTATTAAATTTGATTACTTAGGTTTTCAGTTTTGTCAAAAGATTTTTATCTACTATGAACATTACTTAAACTGCATTTTTAGCAATGTCCACATGGGATTTCTATTACTGTAAATTGAATAATTAAACGTTTTAAAGTATTCTATTACTACTAAAACAAAAAACATGGAAGTTTTGTTAAGAAAATAAAGAGTATATAAAATTATTATGTGAATTAAGCTTTTAACAGGTTCATTAAGATTTTCACTGAAAAACAGTAGAACTTCGAAACATTATTTTCTGCCTGATTGCTTTGAGTAAGAGTGTCAACTATAACCCAGTTTATAAAACATGCAAGAGAGAGTTACGAAAAAAATAATAAAAGCTAATTTTCTATTGGTTATTTTTTAGAAACCAAAAACATTCAAGGGTGTTCATTATTTTCACACCTACCCTATATAATATGCATGCGTTTTATTATGTGATATGCTTCATATATGCCTTATACACATGTCACATATATATATCATATACATAATAAAATGTTATGCACGTAAATTTTAAATTGCTGTTATCAAAGAATCAAAGAACTAAAGGCGAATCATGTGGGTGAAAGGTGTAATTATCAAAGAACTATTTTAAGCACTATTTAATGTTGAAATTACTAGGATGTTAGAATAAATAATTTTAAGCAAATAAAAAAACAAAAATTAAGCAAAATTAAAAAATTATTGGCTAAAAGGTATCTATTTTTATATTTGCAATGAACAGAAAATTACCATACTTCTCATAATACTGTCAATTTTCTAACACAAACTTGTAAAGAATACAAATTTACCTTTAAAAAAATATAATATATGTTTGGGCATCACCAGCCTTTTTAATTTTATAAAATTTAAGAAGTTGCTTTTAGCAATAATGATGTGAAACTGCTCAAAAGATAAATAAAACTTTGATGTGGAAAATTCCGTATCGCTGAGCAGGTATCCATTTTTTATTACATAAAAACATGCAATGCAAATTATTTCAGAACATTACTTAACGCAAAATTAACAATTTAAATTTGCAAACACTTTTATTCTATAAAAGGTTTTTTATTCAGTAATTTAATTAGATTTAAATGTTTATCAATTATGTGAATTATTGATTATATATATTTTTTTAATTTACGAAAATGTGATTTTAACGAGGTAGTTTTAAAAAGGAAAATAAACGCGATTAAACTGCAATTTAAATGAATGGTTCTAACCATCTGATTAAAAATGTTGACACACTATATTTTCTTTCAACTACTCAAAATAAACATTAAATTTATTAAATTTTATTGAACAGATAAAAGTTAAATTAATGGCATTTATTACTTTTATAACATATTTTTTATGTGAAATTAACTGAAATCATAATAAAAGAAAGCTGGAAAAATCATTTTTTCTTACCCATTTCTTGTTGACATCGTCCGCTATAATTCCATTAAGGTAATCCAAAAAGCGAAAGTTCTTAAAGTCGAAGAATTATGTCCGAATACAGTAAGTAAACGACATCGGCCAGCTGAGATTAACCGGTCGCTGCACATTGTACTTTTTTCGGGCTGATATTTTATGTAAAATATTTCTTGACCGCGTTCCTGTATAAATTTTGTAAAATTTAAAAAACCCGTGCCAACTTCTCTCATTCATAAAAGAGCTACTGTTTTCTGCTGCTGCCACTGTTCGAAAGAATAAATACGCTGTTTCCTCTTGTTATCGTCTGCAGAAAACAAAATTCGCGGACAGATGGTTTTATTTGTTATTGTAGATTTGTTAAATGCATTTATGAGAGCGTGGCAAATTAAAATGTTCTGTTTGATTTTCTTTTGTGTGTGTGTGCATTTCACTTTAGCCTTCAATCAATTTCAAATCAATTCAAGTAATAAAGGATTGTCTCTTTTTTGTAAATTATAAAAATTTTATTAGTCATAATTAGAGTATATAAAATAAAACTTTTTTTGAAATTTCTAGTGGACAATAAAGAAAGGCCTTTTGAAAAAAAAGTTAAAGTTTGTATCACATGTAATAAATACCAAATATGTTTTTAAAAAAAAGAAAGAAAGATTATCGGGAAAAGAAAGTTTCTTTTCTTTATAATCTTTTATTTTTTTCTGTATTAATTTCTTGTAGAATAAATCAGCGTGCACAATAACTATTTTTTAAAGAAATTTCTGGGAAAAAATTAAAATATGAATAAATATGCCATGCGTTTTGCATATATTTTGTATATTTTATTATATTTTCAGAAAATGTTAAATTTGTTTAAAAAAAAGTCAGAAACAAATATCAACATTTATTTTTAAATAGTGAGTTAAACTAGTTAAACATTAACAGAAAAGAAAAATATTATAGAAAGTATAAAAGTGGATTTATATATTATAATAAAGAATACGACAAAATCAATCCGATCCAAGCTTCAAAATGCATTAAGACGGCCTGTTTAAAATATTTCTCTTCATTTTCAAAGCTTTCTGAAATTCATATTTTTGTCACACTGTGAGTTTACAATATGGTGGGTTTTTGGCCACATATGTGACGTGACGTATGTACGTATGTTACATGCAGTGACATGACAGTGACATCACAATTTTTTTTAATTGCCAGTTTTCCAGTAAATAACATGTTTTGAAGAGCTTTTGTAATTTTTTAAAGTTTTCTAAGAAGTTCACGTCTCAGTCACAATGAGACATCACTGACTGGTGGCATTTTGGTCACAGATGGGACGTGACCACAGTGACGTCACAATGACGTCACTGTGGCCATGCATGCTATGAGGCATGCAGGCAGATGTTAAATATATTAAAATTGTTTAAAGAAAACATAAAAAAAAGAGAAAAAAATTATTCATTCATTTGTACAGGATGGCCATAAACAGGTGTTAACAGGTAAAATGCTCCCACATAGTAATTACTAATTTTACTAATATCTCTAGAGCATTTCAAGAAATGAGGGAAAATAATATAAATTATTATCATCATTGCCATATTGCTGAGACCAACATAAAGACAGGGGATTGGAAATAAGTAACACTAGATAAATAATATTGGACGCAAGTAACTTTATGGACTTTTCATCCCTTTTATATTGGTTTTTAAATGAGAAAATGATACCAATTATGATTTATTAGCATTCGCTAATTATTGTCATATAACTTTATCTTAATGGGCGTTCATTTTGAAAGTTAAAAGGAATTAGAATGAAAAGGCTTTTGTTTCGAAATTTCAACTACATTTTATTATATCGGTAAACATTAGTTTTATTACTTCAAAAAAATGGCTGCAAATAGTTCGTTGTTGAAGAATATTTTGAAAAATAGGAAACGATCATTAAATTTTTGGGTGATTTCAAAATAATTTTTAAAGAATTTTAGGATCTATTTATATAAAATCCAAGTCTCTGTGTGTCACTCACAATTCCGGTTGGACCACCTCGTGCCATGTTAGGCTTCCTATAGAGAGATTGGTATCAGCTTCAACAATGAGTAATTGTTGAAAAGTACTAATACAGTGTTACTACAATAGCTGCAATTAGCGCCATATACAAAGCGTACTTGACAATAGCTGGCTAATTTAGCGAAATTCCAAATCAAAGTCATTAATCTTTATAATCGAGTTCACCACAATTTGATTTAATCTTAGCGCATTTAAGGTTTTTTTACAAACTCTATTGGTCAGAGTTTAAAGAGTAATATACGAAAATTTTCGTCTTTACATCTTCCTCCCGATGCTGCAAATAAAATAACCGCCACTAGACGGCGATGTACTATCTGAGCTCCTAAATATCCGATTTTAATGTGCTTTACATAGCCAGATGGAGAAATTAATTTCTCGGTACTTTTCCAGTATATGGCCTTTGTCAAATAGAGAAAACGACCTTGGCGAAAAGGGAAATTTGGTAACATATTTTCTAGCAATCTATTCACTATTCATTTCATATACGCATGCATTTTTTTTTTCAATATTTATACAATTTATTTAATATAAAGAAGCCATTTGTCTAATTTTATGCAGAAACAGAAGTAATTGGTACATAAAAATCAACAATAATATACATTTAAATAAAATACAGATGCATACAAACAAAAAATTCTATCAAGTGTGTTTTCATAACTGTTTATATCATTTGTCAACAAATATCACTTTCTGATGCATGAAATTCGCCAAGCATTTATAAAAAAACGCCAAGGGCCCTATATTGGAAAAGTACCAAATTCTTTATTATTTTGCACTATCTGCACCATAGTTTCTACTATATGCAGGAAAGGCGGGGAGGGGGAAGTTTAAATAATAAAATTTTTAAATTTATATAAGACTAAAATAAATTTAAAATAAAACTAAAAAACAGCTGCATGACAAAAAAAAATTAAAATTAAATAAACGGATTTTTTAAGACATATTCACAGAAATGTAGAAAATACATATTTATGTATATAATACATTTAACTGTACTAAAAAGTAGAAAATAATTTTGGGGCCAGAAAAGAAATTGTTTTATTTTCTCATGTCCAAGAAAAAAAATGAAAGCATGGGCTACAACTTTACATTATATCTATCTATCTATATATATATATATATATATATATATATATATACATATGTATATAATATAATATAATATTATAAAAAAAAGTTAAATTGCATTGGCGCATTTGAAATCAATTAGTAATGAATGTAATGAATTTATATGAATGACATTTCCAGTTATATTGTCATTTGCAATGACGTCGAGTAAGTCACAAAGACAAACATTTTCTACAGTTGGACTGTATTTAAAAGAATTTTTTTTTTTTGCTCCTGTACAGTTGTATGTACGTATTTCAAGTTGTAAAGAGGAAGGGCAGTTAAAAATTTATGTCGAAGATACTGAAGAGCAAGATCAGCATTTAAATAATGAAAGAGTTTTTACAAAAAAAAAAAAAAAAAATGTCATATCCTGTGGATTTGTGGTTAAATTTTATTTTATCCTTAAATTGCATTTTTTATGTATTCATCACATACTATATAGTTTTTCATAAATGTATTTCATATTTAAAATGTGTTTTTCATCTATCACTGCGAAATAAGCCAGAAAACACATTATTGGTCATGTGTTGTAGACATCTTTCTATCTCATTTTCCGTCATTTTGGGCGGGCTATCTTTCTAGTATTTATTAAACATTAAAAAATATGTGAAATTATTATAAGCAGAATATTAACAAACTAATAGAACCGTTCAAGGCTTTCGCACTACCATCTTTGAGATTAATTTGCGATGGTTTTTTATTTAATTACATTTTTTAATACAAAAACGTATTTTAGCAAAATGTGAGTGTACTATGTCAAAATCATCTTGAAAACAGACTAGATAAACATTGAAAAAAAAGCTCTGTAGAGATCTGTTAAAAAAGGCATTTCGTCGCAATCTGTGGTGGTTATGCATTAATAAATTAAGATTTTGTTTTGTTTTAAATGTAATATAGCTAATTACAAAAATTTATATGCGTAAAAATATCTTAATACTTCTAATTAAATATACATATATATATATATATATGTTTGACTATATTCAGTTGCGTGTTAAGTGATTGAAAATAATACTTGTTATTTGTACATAATTTATAGAATTGAATTTGAAGACAATATCCATTTAATGGTTATATGAAACTGGAGAGAACACAAAAAGATAACATTAAGAGAAACAGATCAAAGCAGAGTTAAAACAAATCGAATCAAAAAGTTCTTTTAACAAAATAATTTTCCTGCGCAGAAGATTTTATAAAAATTAGTTTAGCAACTTCAACGGAAATAAATTTAAGAAAGTTTGAATTTGTGAATCGAAGGGGGAAATAATTTCGTTCAATCGGTTGTAAATTCAACCAAATCACTCTATCAAATATTTTTTATTAAATTTTTAGTTTTCATATATTTCTTTTAATGTTTGGTTTTATATATTTTTTTTTCCATGTAAAAAAAGCATTCTCACATCTTTAAATTTTCGGAATTCCCAAACTGCGATTTATCTCTAACATAGAAATTAAAATTTTAATTAAAGAAAAGACTCTTTTCATTTTTTGACAAACCTTGTAAGATGATATTTTTTAGTCATGCTTCACATTATGTTCTTTTGTCTGGTGAATGCTTTGTTATTGTTTTTAATTCTCTGAACGCATTTTTAATATTTGTGGGGGTACTTACTTTGAGTAACATTAATACGTTTACGCCGGCGCAGTGGGTCACACTCGACTGTCTCAGAGTTGTGAAGTCTCCGGCTTTTTTCACACCACTATTATTTTAGAGAAAATGTTGTTCCTTTAAATCACCCAATTGTTGTAATTAAATAAAACAACATTTTCTGTATTAAAATACTGGTATCCAAAAAGCCGGAGACTTCGCAGCTCTGAGACAGTCGAGCGTGACCCACCGCGCCGGCGTGAACGTGTTAAGCTATAAAGAAAATTTAGAGCAGTGGTTTGCAACCTTTATTTTAATGCGTCTCAGCTTAAAATTTTAAAGTTTGCTGTAAACCTATTAATAAATATAATCCATAGGGGAAAAGGCAAAGTACAGCTGAAGTAAATCGGAAGGAGATTTTAGAAGTGAAAAATGTTGAAGCGATAAACGTTTGCATAAATAATAAAATACTATATATAGGTTTTAAGAATAATTATTTTTAATAAAAGTACTTAGAACCTATTGCTATTAACAGTTTTAAGTCTACCGTTCAGTCACGCGAAGTCTTTCGCTACCTAAACCTGCGCGAAGGTTTTTTTTTCAAAAATCTCATTTGCATTTCGACGCTTTTTTAAAAGTTCTATTTGTATTGGATAGCTGAGATCGATCTCGACATTCGCCGTATTTCACTTTTTTAATGATCCTTGCAGATTTTTTTATATAAAGTTGCATTCAGTGGTCTCATAAGCAAATTATCTGCGTGAGCAATATTGGCCGATTTTTCTGAGAGACCCTAATTTCGTATTTACACAAAATTCGAAAAAAAACGGAAAACTTCAAACGGTTATGCCGACGAACGCGACATAAGTTAAAAGCCACCACCTCCCACTTTCCAAGAAGAAAATGAAAAAGTCGTATTATATTTGCTGTACATTTTAAATATTTTATGTACTATTGTTACTAAACCTGCATAGCCTCACTTTCCAAATTTTAGGTAACTAAAGAGACACTGAATCGTTGCAAATATTTTCGTTGCGGGAAAATATCATTTTGATTCCCAGATAATTGATGTTAAATAATATGTTGACGGATAAATTATTCTCTTATTTTAAAATTCGATCTATAAAGATTCTTTGCTGCATAATCTGGCCAAAACTGTGGTTCTCTTGCTATATTTGATGTCTGCTATATTTTCTTTGATTCTAGTTTTAAGTTTTCTGCTAGTCATGCGTATATAAAACTGCATTGTTCCATCTTCTTTGGTGAAAGGTATTTCCTATACTCCTGATAACGGGTTTGATTCAATTGGATCTATTTTCTTCTATATTATATTTTTTAATTTCATGGAGGATTTTGCAACAAGGGAGATATTTAATTTATTGAGTTTATATTTTAAACGTTCAAAGAAACCAGGTAAATATTGTAATATGGATAGCATGGAATTCTGTGGATTGAAACCTTTTTTCTTCTTATCCATTAAGCTCATAATTTATTTTTCTATGGTGCTTTCTTTTTATCCATTGTTTCTTGCAATATCATATATTTTATTTATTTCGTTATTTAACTACTCGGGGGTACAGTCTTCGAAAGCTCTTTGAATAGAATGCAGAAAATTTGTATAAAAAGAGTGCTTGAGCATTATGAGAGATAATGGATTGACTGGTTATGGATTTTCTGTAAACAGTTCATTCTACTCCTTGGTGCATCTTGATTAATAATACATCTAAATAAGTTAGGGTACCGTACTGTTCTATTTCCAATGTAAATTTAATTTTAGAAGCAAGGCTATTAATCTGGTTTAAAAAGTTATTACGAAAGGTATCTGCATGTTGCCAGATGATGAAATCATCACATACGTATCTGATCCATGTATGTGGGATATAATCCAATTTTTATATATCCATTTGAAGAGGTCGTAATATGAATTCAGATAATTATCCTGATATAGGAGAACCCATTGGAGACCCATTATTTTGTTTGTAAATTTTGTTGTCGAAAGGGAAGTAGTTATTATTGACTATAATATTAAAAGCGCTCTTTAATGTAGTTTTTATATTTTCGTTAATATTCTCCATGCGCTCAATACAGTTATTGAAAATGTCGCTGTTTGTGCGATGAAACGAAGGTTAATCTAAATAAAAGTATTTTATCACTTTTACAGCATTTTTTAGCATTTGTTAGCTTAGTTTGTTTCATTTATTTATAATTTATCCTTCTTCAAAATTCCCCGAATGCTCTCGGTTATATCGCATTTTCTGATACATCGCTCCTGCTATTGGGACATGTTCTAGATAAAGAGGACCACTCTACTTTATCGACATAGTAATGAGACTTAAAATTATGAAGATTCAGTGCACCTGAGCTTTATCTGCAGTGACAAATGAAATATTAAAAATCAAAGTAAATAATTTTATGTTTTATTCTTGCTGTATTACATATGAATAAAGATATCTATTGGCTAATTCCATGATAACTTGTCATGTCTGTCACACAGCTGAAAATCGCTATGGTTGTTGGCCACCGTTATTTTCGAAAAGTTCGCTTCTCGGTATTCAACTAATGAGATGTCTCCGGTAAAATAAGTCACATTTTTTCATTTTAAAATACTGGTAGCCAAAAACCGCAGTATGTGACAGACATGACAAGTGTCCATGGAATTAGCCTATTGCCTCGCAATCAGCTATTTCTTTCGTACAACTTGGCCGGGTTTCGAAAAAACTAAATTCTTAAAAATGTCACTCATTATTAAATTCTTTTTAGATGCAATTTATTTTCTTTACTATATCCTTTTGTCTTTCTCACCAGATGGTTCTAATGATTTCTACCACAACCTATCCACATCCATATAGAAAAAAGAACTGTAACTTTACATTAATTAATACTTTCTGATACAGCAATAGTAACCAAAAGTAAAAATTTATAGCTAAGAGTTTTTATGTAGAATTCGTAAGAAATACTACCAATTACATTCTCCCCAATGTTGTAATTTCTGAAACAAATTTTCAGATTTACACCTAACATGACCCTTAAAACACCAAATCACCGCTAGTTTAAAACTTTATCTGTCTATCGATCTTTCTATCTATCTATCTATCTAATATATATATACACTATACGTCCATTAATGGCCGGTCACTTTCAATTTCAGACATTTTGTAGAATATTTAGAAATGTAGATTATTTCATATTTATCAACGTCGATTTTGTAAGGGTGACAATTAGGGGGCCAAAAAAAAGAAAAAGATAGTTGGGATCACGCTGTAAATTAAAATGCACAAAGAGATCTGTCGCTGCAGAGTATACTGTACAACATGTTTAATGATTTTAGTAAGAATAGCACGTATATTCTGGAGATACTGCGATCTTTTTAAAAAGTTCAAAATCTCCATGCATATTTTTAGCTTATGTTTTCAACAAAATTAAACGCAGTTTCAGAAAAATTTGAAAAATGTAGTAGAAACAATATACTGTAATTGAAACATAAATGTATTAAATATTTCATGAAATATGAGCAGTTGTGTGAATTTTTATCTGCGATGCGCGAACGATAAGAAAGATCCCCCTCTCCCCCATAATTTAATAGTCAACTCTATTAAGCAGCTCATAAAAAAAATGCCAGTCAAATTCAGAAAGGTATCGTCGATAGAGAGCTGATTTTTAGTTGCTCTCTAAAAGCAGCAGAATGATAAGGAATTTTCCACAAATTTTCATTTTTTATTAACACGTTTACTGCCAAAACCATAAAGTAAAAAAAATTCAAATTTCTTGTTGAAAGTCATATGCCACCACAAACTCAGAAAGGTAAATTTCCCTTTCCTAATACAGCGATATTTCATCCAATAAATAACGCATTTTTTTAAATTCTAAAATAGTGGTGACAAAGTAATTAATAAATTAAAGCCACGAGTATACTCGTGGTTGATAGCGAATGGGTTAACTGACTTTCAAAAAAAAGTTAGTATTTCATGAATAACAATGAGTAGACTTGGAGCAAAATGCTTAGATTTTTATACTCCTATTTATCATGGAATAGGTTCGTTCTACTGGTTTTCCAAGAAGAACTAAAACATCAATAAAAAATGGAAAAATATAATTAAAATTGACAAATTGTGGAAAATCCTTTATCATTCCTTTGCTTTTAGAGAACAACTAAAAATCATCTCACTCTGTCGACGATATCTTTCTGAATTTTTACGATATTTGACTGGATTTTTTTTTTATGAATTGATACATAGATTTGACTATTAAATTATGTAAAACAATCTTTGTTACCGTTCGCGCATGCGCACTGCGCAGATAAAAATTATTTAATACAACTGCTCATATTTCATAAAATATTTAATGCATTTATATTCCAATTGCATTACATTGTTTCTACTACATTTTGCTAATTTTTCTGAAACTGGAGTTAAATTTGGTTGAAAACACTGCGTGATATATGCTGAAAACATGCATGGATTTTTTGAACTTAAAAAAAATCCCTATATCTTCAAGAATATACATGGTTTTCTTACAAAAATCAGTAAACATGTTGTAAAGTATCCTCAAATTTGTATTCTGCAGCGATAGCTCGTTTCGTACATTTTAATTTACAGTTTGATCCCAAGCATTATTTTTTTCTTTAATTTTTTCTTGGCCCTAATTGTCTCGTCAAATAGACGTTGATAAATATGAGTTCAAACCTGTTATTTTAATTCTGAAATTCCAGAATAATCTAACAAGTAGATTTCTAAATATTCAGCAAAATGTCTAAAATTGCAACTGTCCGGTCATTAATGGTCATATATTGTATGTATCACAATTTTAAGGACACAATAACGTCCACAATTCTGACAAATCTTTTCCAAACTGAAACATAAAATAAAAAGGATAGAAAATTCCGATCATGTTCGTTAATGGGCAAGATCGGATCAAGGGGTTGGAAATGGGGTGGGTTTTCTAAAGACAGAAAATCCCCCCAAATTCTTAATTATGTTACGCATAGTATCAGTTTTAAATTGTTATTACTTCTAGGAAAAGGTCCAAAATTTTATGTATGACAGACTTTTGATATCATTAAAAATTTCCTTTAAAAAGGCAAAAAAAAAAAAAAAAGACATTCGACTGATAGGACCATCTCTTACACTCTTACAGCAAACAAAAATAAAATAAAATAAATAAAAAATAAGAAGGAGGATGGGTTGAAGAAGGAAAAAAAAATCATAACTCCGTCAATTCACAAGGTATCAAATCCGCTTAAATTTATTATAAATCATCTTAATTTTATCTACAACCTTTAAACTGACAAGTTTTTGATATGACAACAACAAACTCTTACAAGGAAAAAATAATTTTAAAAAGGGGTGGAGGAAAAATGAGCGGTAGAAGAAAAAAAATCACATCTCCGTTAATTCTACAATAAAGAGATAAAAAGGTACGATTGGCGCAATGGAAATTTTTGATAAGCCTAAAAGAAGCTGAATATAGGGTTGCATTATTAACCGCGCGTGTGTCTCAAGAAAAAGAACGTTAGAATTCAAAATATTGCGTGGTGCATTTAATGAAACTATCACCACACATTTAAAGTTATGATATAATTCTGATTAATGATATAATTCGATAAAATCATTTTTATAGTAACGAGTTTTGATAAGATAAACTGTACTAATGGATGATATGACTCAAAATATTCTCAAGGGATGAAAAAAAAAGGGTTGAGGAATGAATTAGCGTATTAACATGTATCTGCTAAAACCAACTCTTACAAAAAAAAATTAAATAAAATATTCTTCAAAAGCGGCCTGATTAATTTGTTTAACAGAGCTAATATATAATCATGATTTAGTTTTTGTTGATGAAATTAGTACTTTACTTTGAAATCTACCTGTGCCTGTAAGCCGAGCCGGGAGGTATTTTTTTTTTCTTTTATAAAGTCATTCAGATTTTCCGTTCGCTACTCAGTTTTTATGAAACTCCTAAAAATAGTATTTAATGAGAAATATGAATATTTTAATATTTTTAATTATATTTTTACATTTATAAATGCTTATGAGATTTCTTTTAAAACCTTTATCTGACTTATAATACGTATGTGAATTATTAACAAAATAGAATTGTGCATTCATTATAAAAGATAGTGAATCATTTTTCTCTTAATCTAACGTATTTTTTTTTTTTTTTTATTAAAATAACATTAAATCAACGTGATTTTGAAAAAAAAACAGAATTTTTATCAATATGAAGCACTATTAATTACTTTTAGTTGCCATTTCTTGACTTCATTCTTTTGTCTTCCCTGCGAAGTATTGCTCATGATTTTTGTTTTAATCCTATACACCTCTAGACAGAAAAAAATATGTTTGCAGCAACTAATAGTTTCCGTAACTGCAATCCAAATAACAATCTAAAGATAAACTTTAGATTGTTATTAATGTTGAATGATTTAGATTAATATTAAAGGGTCTTTTTCTTTTTTTAGAATTTTTTTTTAAATCATATAATGGTATATATTTTTTTTCTTTTACAAGTATGCATTTATAGTAATCTTGTTGAAAATTTTATTATTGATATTTTTTTATAAAATTTCATCCGATTCTTCATTTTAAAGTATTTTTGTATTTATTTTTTTAATAATATTTCAGAATCTATTTTACTTATTTTCGTTTAAAAAGCAAGGTAAATTGCAAAAGTCTCTTAATAAGTAAAGCATACTCAATTATTAAATATTAGATTAAATGCAGTTTATTAAATTTCGAAAAATTCAGCAATTTTAACAAACGTTTGTTTGTGAAGATTATAAAAAAGATGTATTTTAGTAGTCTGTGTGTTTCTTCTTACCTTTAACCATTTTCGAAATCGTCCATTATAGAAATATAATTTCAATTACAAAATTATTTTAAATGTTGTTCTATATCGTATCTATTTACATCAATGTCTTTTTTTTTTTATTTGCAAAATTGAAATTTTTATGCGGTCCATGAATTCTATAGGTTATATTTAGAAAACTTTCTTCAGGATATTTCAAGTGAAAATGTAAAAGGTTCATTTATATATGATTAAAACTCACAAAAATATAATATGTTGAATTTTATAAATTTGCAGCTTTTTCCAGAAATATATATATATTTTTTTTAGTTGTATACCATATGAATAAAAACATATGTTGCTTCATCTTCCGTTATTTTATTTTTGTACAGTAGAACCAAACTACTAAAATATTCCATTCTCATAAATATCAATCGTTATTAAATTTTTTTTAGGTACCATTTCCTAGACATTATCTTTTGTGTTCTTTTGCAAATGGTGCTAATAATTTCACCCGCAACATATGCGCCGTCGGATTGAAAATAAATCAATAACCTAGTGCTTTCTGTAACTACAATCAAATACTAATCTAAAGATAAAATTTTATATTCAAGCCTTTTTTTCTTTTGAAAAATTTTTTTCGTTCTATTTTATTTTATTTTTATTATTATGAATTTCAAAAAAATTCTTCATGATAAGTTATTTCTTCCTAAAATTGTGTTTGTTTATTTCTTGCGAAGTACTTTTGTATTTAAATTTCGGCATTATTTGAGAAGGTATTGTGCGTTTTTTTTTTATTCAAGAGTTGGCAACATTGTAAAATGTCTTTAACAATTAAAATATTCTGATAATTAAATATGGCTTAAATGAAATATTCTGATAATTAAATACAGCTTAAATACAATATTGCGGCAATTACAAAACTTTTTAAACTAGTTCAGTAGTGAAGATTGCATAAAAGATATACTTTAGTATTATAGCAGATACCATTAATTAAACAATAACAATTTATTATTTATACAATATCTGACGGTAGAAAAGGACACATTTCATCAATTATTTGAAATTTACAGGAAACGGAACAAAATAAAGCCAAAATATTTTATTTTTTAAGATATTATCGAATTATAGTATGCGGTGACGTATCGTTTTATATATTTTTTCTTTATTATTTCTTGATTCATATTTTAACATGATTGTTGATGAATAATTGTTAAATTTTCTTAACGTAATATATACTTTGAAATAGAAGAAACATATCTAAAGGATTTTAGAGATATCCTGTTATTCAGGGATATATCGTTTATATAACTATAGCCTGTGATACTCAGGAAGACAATAAAAGATTTTGGCAACGTATTTATTAAAATCTACACACAACTTTTTTTTTTTATCAGAGATTAAACAATGTTATAAATCCAACGTCAAAAATATTGCCTTCCTTTTTTTCGAGCCGTCGCGTAAAAACAGATAAAGCTTCTGGAAAATTATGTGTAAACATTTAAAATTGTGACTATAATCACAAATCACGCACAATAATTCGAAATATTGGTAGATACCATAAATTTAATTCGGCTATATTTGACTATTACATAGTATCTATATTATGAACGAAAAACATGTCCATGAATGACTTTTACATTATATTGACAGTGACAGCACTTGACCAATAAATGTCACCTTAACAGAATTTAATGCTTTTTGGTATATATTAAATGTAAAATTTTTCTTAAAATTTTTAATTAAATAGTTTTTAACATATATTCTTTAATCCAGGAAGCCCAGAATGGATCCCCTAGTTATTTCAATAGCGTTTTGTAAAACTTAATATTATTTGGGGTAACTTAATAATATTTGTTAAACTTAATATTATTTAACCCCATGTATTTAGAAATTATGAAAATTATTTATCTGTCATATAGAAGAAATACAGAAATGTGTTTAAAAATAGAACTTTTAAAGTTTTAAATCCAAGATATAAGTATGTAAATTTTTCAATTGCGGATTTTTTTAGAGAGAGAACTGTTCTGCCACATAATATATATATTTATATGATCTTACAAGATAATGTTCAAAATTATATTTTTCTGGAGCACAGTAATTGTTGTAAACTACAGTTAAATGAATTATCCTACACAGGATTAATTTCATAAATATAATTCTCTCTAAATATTATATTGGTTTTAAAGAGAGAACGGAAATCGGTGTTACTTTACTCATACTCGTCCATTACCATGGCGACAATTACCCCACTATCCAAATGACGCCCGAACATATTAAGATATAAAGAAATAAAATTATTTTTATAAAAGATTTCTAATCAGATGCTATAAAAATTTTAATAAGCTCAGAATTTTACTGGTTATAAAAATTTTATGAGTTCATTTTCGAATATTTTGTTTCAATTATAATTAAACTTTATACCTTCCTTTAATAAAGTGGTAGGCCTGATGCATGTTGAAAGTAAGATTACTTTTATTACAAACAAATTAGAAAAAATCCTTACAGTACTCAGATATATTTAGAAGCATTGTGTGAATATGTTCAACAAAGTTAATTGTTTTGATATATACCCTCACTTGTATGCTGACACCCGCATGCTAAGTCCCGCAAACACTTGGCTTAAAGAAAATATTACCCAATCATTTTCGTTATATACTTTCCGTTAGAATAAAAAGATTAAAATGCACAAAATGGAGCCCAGGGGATTAAATATAAGACTTTTTCAAAATTTTATGATTTGTCTTTTGATGTGCGGTGTTCAGCTAAAAGTATGCAAAATTTCAAGCCTCCAACACATATAGTTTATGAGAACGGGCTCTGTGACGGACAGACAGACAAAGGAGTGAGACGAATCGGGTTTCGTCAGATGAACAAAACCTTAAAATCTAATTATCCGTCATTAGTGCTTTCACGCCGTTAATAAATCAGGTTTTGAATATAATTAAAGTTGCTGCTAACGAAAACAAATTCAAAGCAAAGAGTAACATATCAATATCGAAGCAATATGTTAACAAATAAAATTTCCGAAAACACGCTTTTATCGAATGATGTATACCAAGTCAGTATTTTTTATTTGTATTATTTATTTATTTATTTATTATATGGTTGTCAAAAGCACATATAATCACATAATTAATGTTTTGAATACTGCGTACATTTGCATTGCACCAAATTGTATGTAACTACAGAGGTATAATATTTAACGTTTCGTTTGCTGATTGATCATTCTTCTTTATTCCGTCTTTTAGGCATAATTTTCTGTTGTCAGAGCCGGAACATTATTCAGATTCATGAATAAATCCATATTTTCCAAATATATGGCTCCATGTTTTCGAAACTTTTTTTTTTCGTTCTCTGACCCTAGAGAAAAGTATTTTCAGTTATTTGTAGAGCTAGTACAGTAAAATCCGGATATAACGCTCATCCGGGAGACCGGGCTAGAAGAGCGTTAAAAGCGGGAAAACGTTAAATGCGGGAGAAGGTTTTCGGCATTTTAAAACTGAGACTCTTAGATTATCTGCTTTAAATAATGCGGGGAATCATTTTTGTGTATTATTTAAAATAGAAACTCCACAACATAGGTACAAAAACCTTTCCTTTATTTAAAGTATTACGAATTTACATAGTGTTTACAAAGTGTATTATTATTTCAAATCAGAATAAGTAAAAGAATTGTTAGCATTAAAACAAATGCTACAAAATATATTTAACATTTCTAATAGGAACCTTTATCGTTATATTAAATAAAATTATGAAAGAAACTAATAATAATATTGTGTTTTTAAAAAAATATATAACATTTGTATTCTTGAGCACTATTATGAGGACAATAAACTTTCACTTACTGTTTATTCTGTTTTAGAGAAAAACTCTTCGAGTTTCGTCTGACGGGTGGACGAACGACCACAAAAAGAGCGTTTTCTGCTTTGTTTATGTGTCTTCATATATCTTCATGTGAAACGGTGGTATCTACTGAAGCGGTTTATAGGCGGGTAGTGCTAAAAGCTTCCATTACTTCATCTATCGTTGGGATGCGCTCTTGAACATCGCCATCAGCAACTTCATCAGGGTCTTCTTCTTCTGCGGCATCCTGTACAGTGTCCCCTATAATGTCGCCAATGCTCCTAACGTTGCTTGTGATAACGTCTTTATCAGTGTTAAGATAGCTCTGAAGGCTGTGCGCGTTTTTTGCAAGATGCTCGCAAATAGCTTGCCAGTCCTCGTCGTCTATAGGATCCGATCCCTCTTCAGCCGCATCCATATCATCGTCGGCGTCCGTTTATGAAGCCTGCCTTTTTAAAGCAATTTTGAATTAATTTAGGTTCGATTGCATCCCAAGCAGCGCTAAGGTAGTTCATGGCTTCGAGGAGAGTTACAGAAGATCGACTACTTTTAATTTCCATTTCATGTAGAAATCGTTTCGCTATACGTTTGCGATAAAGTTGTTTTAAAACCTTTATGATCCCATGATTCCTCGGTTGAAGTACTCTTGTTGTGTTTGCAGATAAAAATTCCAGAGAGACGTTTGAAATATCTGGTTTTTCTTAGAGATGGGCTGCGCAATTGCCTACGAATAGTATGACATGACTATTTTGCTTCCGCATCTCGGCATTAAAATCAGAAACATATTTAATGAACTAGGGACCCGTCATCCAAGCCTTACGTTGATGTGCGTAGTCAGGACAGTCGTTTGATGTTTTTGAAACAGTGAGGTTTGGCCGATTTTCCAATCACCAGAGGATTGCGTTTCTCGCTCCCATTCGCGTTGGAACAAACAAGCACATTCATACGTTCTTTACTGAGCTTCCCTCCATGGCACTACTCATCTTTTAACGTTAAGGATTCATCAGGCATCGTTTTAAAAAATAAGCCAAATTCGTCGGCGTGATAAATATCACAACTGGCATAGTTTTTGATAAGCCTTGGAAGACTGTTATTTTTCAAAAATTCTGCATTTTCTATGTTTACGGCAGCGGATTCTCCTCAAATCTTCTTGTACACAATGCCGTGGTGGTTTCGAAATTGTTCTAACCACCCATTAGATGGAGTAAAATCTTCAATTCTTAGCTTTTTGGCGATTTCTGCAGCTCTTTCTTTAACCATGGATCCCCTGATAGGAATGTTACAGTGTCTTGACTCAAGAAACCACTGGTACATCTTTTTCTAAATCTTCACATTTTCCTGTTTTCTTCTCTTTTTCTTTGAGCCACCGATCGCGGCACTTTTTATTAATATCTTTTCTGTTTTGAAGAAGAGTCCAAAGAGACGACGGCGCGATATTCATAGATAACTCAAAATCTTTTTTTCTCTCAGAATAGGCGATTTTTTGTCACAATTTTTTAGAATTTCTAATTTTTTCGAAAGTGTTAGAGTCTTTCTTTTCATACTCTTAACTTCCATGTTGCACCTAATTGGAGTCGGCAGCGGTGCTACTTACTTATGTGTAACTGAAAAAAGCGAAAATAGTTTGTGTGAAGTAAGAGACAGACAGGTGCTGCTGAGATCATTTTGTTCTCTGATCCAATGAGTAAAAAACCGCCGAGCCGACTGATTTTTTTTTACATAGTCTTTGGGCGTTGGCTGGATGCCAATTGCACGTATCCTCTCTTTCTGTCTCTCTGTCTTTGTACGGGCGAGAAAATGAGAACTCCAGATGTAAACCAAAGCACCAAAGCGTAATAGAAGGGATTTCTTTGTTCAAAGGACCAATAAAAAGCGCGTTAAAAGCGGGAAAGCGGGGAGAGTTAAAAGCGATGAATTTTTACATTGTTTTTATGGGTATGGTTCAAGGGATCGGGAGAACTGATCGTAAAAGGCGGGAAAGCGTTTTAAGCAGTGAGCTTTATATCCGAGTTTTACTGTATTTGAATACTTTTCAAGCCAGTTTAAATATTGCTTGATTTCAAGATCGTTCAACAATGACGTCTAGCAGGCACCGTGTTCGCAAAAATATTATTTTATAATTAAAAATATTTCTCATAAATTTTCCGGTGGCGTAAAAGATAAAGATATGATACATTGTTATGTTTATAATATACTTGTAAAGAACGCGGCTTTTTATACATAGCTGTTGTACTCGTAATATGCCAAGTGTTATTAGTATAAATTTGCAATGGATGGTTACTAAACGAATATTGTATAGAGATTGTAATTTAGAACATTTTGAAAACGTTTGACGCACATTTCACCACTTTTAAATTTTGTATATTTTAGAAACCATTCTCATCCAGTATTTGTATTTAAAAAGTAACTGCTCAGTTATTTCAGCATCACAGACATCGTAATTTAAAACTTTTCTTTTCTTCTGTCCCCTTTTGAATTTCGAATTTTTATTTAAATTATTCTGTGCGTGCCTTTGCGTCTTAAAAATAGGAATGGAAATCAGTTCGCTAGTTCCAGATATTGCCCCGTACAAACAATCAATCAAATAAACAAACGTTACTTCTTTATAATATTAATATAGATTTGCATATAACGCACGTTTTCAGACATAATCTACCTACTTCGTTTGTAAAATGCATACCCAAATACCACGTCTTTAGAAGCTTTTACTTGGACCATTCGTGTGCATATATACATGTCCTTCCTGTTCAAAATTTATAGTTACATTTTAACTCACTTCCGATTATTCAATGAACTTGAAATTTTCCGTATGTATCATTCTGATTACAACTTTTTACGAGTTACAAAAACAATGGGGTTAATTATGTAAAAAACCACGAGATCACCTAAATATACATACAAACACCAACAACGAAATATTTTAAACAATAGAGAATAGAAAATATAAATAAAGAGGGAGATACATAATTTTTTATATACTCTTTTATCATTTATAAGTTTAATTTTAAATTAATTATGTTTAAAGTATAAACTATCAGATTGTTTAATTCAAATAATGATTTTTTCTTTCTTGTTTGTATATTTAAAAAAAAAGAAACATGGCAAAAAATTATTAAATAAATTTTCTAGTTTCTTCTTTTTTATCATAAAGAAATCAAAGTGATGAATTTCCAATAATTGGGGAACGTTGCGAACTAACGTATTATAACGGGTTCTTTCTCTCGAAGTACAGGAATTGCAGTCTTGGAGTTACGCATGCTTTTTAAGAAAATCGCTAAATCTTTTTAAGAATGTTTATAATAAATTAGCGGTATTTTTAAAGTTTGCAATGGATGAATCTTTTACGTAATGTTTTTTAATCAAATGTTAAATATACCTGCATTTTCGTATAATAACAGCTGTATATTTAGCGATTATTTTATTTTATTATTGTATCTGTCGGTAGTTCGAAAGCATAAAAATTATTCTCGGAGAATGGAAGACGACGATAATAGTTTAAAAATAACTGTAGCCAAAACATAAAAAAATAGTTACCAATTGCAGCCCTGTATCAACACATTTTGATTAAATTAAATTAGTGTTTACCTTAAAAGATTGGTTGGTTGGTTGGAGTTTTATGGCACAAAGTCCCTGTAGGGACATGCTGCGCCAAGAAAAAGTTGAGTAAAACATAGTTAAAAATTAAAAGTTACAGCAAAATACTGTCAGAAATATAAAAGTGAAAAAACAAAGTAAAATGAAGAAAGCAATGTGATGATACATGTAATTAAAATAATGCACAATGAAAGCGACAATACACAAGGTTTTAAAAGTTAAAACATAGTTAAAAGACAAGAATATTTAAATTAAAAAATTCTAAAAGCTCTAAAGTTATGAAATGTTATATGTTCAAGAAATAAAGCATAAAATTATCTATAATACTGCTTTAAGAACGAAGTTATAATTCAAAATTTTAAAACGATATAAAGCTACGTAGGATGAATAATTTCAAAAACTGTATTATTGTCATCGTTATCAGAGTCATAACTACAAGAGGCCATAGCCTCTTCTGCATAGTTGAGCAGCTGTTTGTGATCTTTAATATTACTGATTTCTGGGCTAAGACATGATTTATTGCCTTTTCTCTTCACAGTTTTCCACTGTGAAGAGATTTGAGTTGGAGGTTTCTTTCTTTCTTTTTGCGCACAAGTTTTTTCATTTGCTTTCAGAGTTGGGCGAACAATTGATTTCACAGATTTGCTTTTATCTGGAGCTGGTGTTTGTTTAGTCTTATGTTCGGCGGATATTTTTGATTGAACTGATGATGTTCGGGAGAAATAGGTTTCTGTAATGGTAGAACTGGAGATGAAGCAGCCTTAGTTTCAGTCTGATGATTAGATGATTTTTTGGATCCAGCTGGAGATTTCTGTGACTCAGTAAGACGATATTCTATTGTAACAGGTTCTGAGGATGGTAGCCAACGTTCTAATAATGGGGTAGCATAGCATTTACTACCACAAGATACATCTCTGGTTTCTCTATTTGAAGTGCTCGTTGATTGTGTCATTGGTGGAAAACAAGAGTCTGCCTGGGTGATTATGTGCCTTATAGATTTTGATTGTTGTTTGAGTATACTAGAGTAAGAAACCCCGATAGTCGGGGTTCTAGACTCAACAAGTTTACGAGCTTCGGGATAGGAAATTTTTTCGGTTATTTTAATAGCAATTATTTCTTTTTCACGGATCCAGTTAGGACAAGAACGGGAGTATGCTGGATGATCACCCTTACAATTTATGCAGCGTTCGGATTTTTTTCAAGATTTACCGTCGTGGCCTACTTCTGCACAACGAGGGCAGGTAACAGTACCACGACAAGTAGTGTTGGTATGACCATATCGTTGACATTTGAAACAACGGAGAGGATTTGGAATATACGGCTGGACAGGACAGCTTAGGTAGGCTGCTTTAATTCTAGTAGGTAAATTAGGACTATTGAAAGTCAGAATGGTGTGCTTTGTGGGAAGCACTTTCTCATTCCGACGAATTGTTATGCGGCGTACATCGATGACATTTTGGTCTTTTAAATTTTCTAAAAGTTCTTCTTTTGTAGATAGTAAAAGGTCAGGTTCCGATATTACACCACGGCAAGTATTCAGAGTTTGATGCGCTGTAACAGAAACATAGAAAGGTCCTATTGTATTAGAGTTTGAAAGATGCTGAGATTGGCTGGCTGAAGAGACCTCAACAAGCAAATCTCCAGAATGCAGTTTTTTAAGTGAACAGTTGTCACCAAATAAAGAATGAAATGTTTTTGCAATAAGAAAAGGTGAAGTTCTCTTAAAAGAACTATCAGAGAGGCTATCAGTGCGTTTAATTACAAAAAAACGAGTGAATGAAGAATTCGGTTCATTTTGCTGCTCTCCACATGGGAGAGAGTTAGAAGGAAATGAGTTTTTTCCATCCATGTTAGAAAAAAATAATGATTCAGACCCCGGCCGCACCACCCACTACCGAGCCCAACAAGGGGATGCACAATTGTGCACCAGTGCTAACCAGGGCCCATACGGTCACAAGACATTCCTATGCCAGTCTCCACCCTTAACAAGATGGCTAGTAAATGCTCGCTCACTTGATCCCCAGCCAGTGACAAGTCAGCTGACCAGCCGATTGATGCATACGGGACCAATATGAACCTCCCGTCTACCTGAAGCAGAGGCCAAAGCAGTGTGTTGGTTTCCCTCAACTGCCAGGATCCCCCTTTCCAGGGACACGGGACGCCACGCACGGCAAACACGTGTGTGGTTTACAATTCTCCATGAGTCGATATACAGGATGATATCGGCTCATGCAGAATTGCCCTCACCTCCTAAGAGGAAACCACAATGAGAGTGAAACAAAGAGGAAAGAAAGGCAAGAGAAAAAAAGAGGAAAAAGAAAAGAGAAAGATCGCTCAGGAACCCGGTGTTGCGAAGCCCGTGAATACCTAAAGAAGGTATCCCCCTGGGGGGTCTTAAAAGAAATGCTGCACATTTTCTTTACTTCAAAGCGGGGCTATTACTAAACAATATTCTTCATTGTAACTATTCTACTATTTTATTTTGATTAAAATGTATTTTTTTTTTCTTCTATTCTTTAAATAGCACATAAATAAGGAAAAAAATGACTTTTATAGCCAAATCATAATAAAGTAATCTCTAATTTCAACACTAAAAAACAGCTCAAGTGCCGGAAAGTTTCTCATCCTATGGGTTCTGTACTGCTATGCTCATATAGTATATATGGAAAGATTAGTATATGCCTAGTTTCTTTAAAAATATACAAAAATAAGAAGTTCCTATTTCTACCTAGATGCATGCTTAATTTCAGGACGGCATTTCATTTTGTCCTCAAAACATATGTTATAGTATTTTAATTTGCCGCCCGTCACATGCGTTATAAGATCTTCTATCGTGTCAAATTTAAAGGTCCAAGACCGGCGGAAAATTCTCTAAAGGTTTTGTGATTGCGTATGTATGAAAATAATTTTGGTTAAGACCGTATCTGTTTATTGCATTAAGTTAGAAGATCGAAATTTTTACAAAACAATATTTTACAAACCTAGAACATTATTACTTGATATTAATTTACATTTGATACCTTCAGCCGTTCCTGAAAAAACGGTCGAGATAAACAGAAAACAAAGTGCTCCTATAAGATTTCAGTTTTTTCCCCTTTCAGGAATTCTGTCTGCTAAGATATAAAAGTTACTTACACTTTTTTGGATGCAAAATAATTGAGTTCGTATCTAGTATTTAAGCTGCTACGCATAAGAAATAAATCATCACTTTTTTTTTAAAGTGGACATTCCTAATATTAAAGAAATATTCCAATTTTCCTTAAGAGTGTTTACATGCTCCATTTATAGAAATCTAGACTATATTAAGAAGAAACTCTAAGTTTACTGCCTCATTGGCTGAATGGATAAAAACAATTCTTATGGAAGAACTGTGAACAGGGAAATCCGAATTTCAAAATTCATCGGATGATTGATAAAAGGGTGGAGAGTTAAAAGTTAGAGAGACAGAATCCCCCCCCCCTCCGTAAAAAAGCTGCAAAAAAGAGGGCCCAGGAATATCCATAAAAAACAATAACGCAACAGCTTAATGCTTCCAGGATGTTCACAAAACCTGAAAAATCGGAAAACGGTTTTTTTTAATAGTAATACTTATTTCATTTAATACAAATTTTCGACGCTTAAATAAGCTGACGTTTTTTATTCAGAAATACTAGTATTCAACTTTAAAAAAGGAAATACCCTGTGTGTCAGTAATACAATGAAGAAAAAGCATATTTATTGTTAAGTATAATTTATTTTATCAAAGCAAACTTTGCTCATGTCGTTACTTTCATCTTCTTTTAGTGGCATCAGTACTTGCTGCTTGTAAATTGTATTAGACCGAAAGGCAATCTCAGAAATTTATTAATAATCCACCATCAACGCCATTCATGCATCATTGGAAAGATAATGTTGTGCGTAGTTTTATTAATTATATTAAACAGGTCGGTCTGTCCGAGCGAAATATATACTATAACTGTATATATAAACCGTGTCACAAAAGTTTAGACAATCAATAAAATTTGCATTAACATAAAAATTAATAACACACATTTAAAGTTCATGAGGTAGGTAATAAATAAAAGCTTTTTTGCTGATATACACATATAAATAATGATCAAAGATTTGAAATTATAAAATATACATTAAAACAGTGCTGTCCCAAAAGTATAGACATTTGTAATTTTCTTTATTTTTACATTTATAAAAGTAACTATAAACTTATTTTTAATATTTAATTGTATTGCCACGACACTTTATAACATCATATACATGTTGTTTCATAGAATTAAATAAGCATTGTTTTACAGAAGGAGGTATTTCATACCACGGTTTGTCAATTGCAATTTTTAAGTTATTTACATATGTATATTGCTTTCCAATTTCCACATTTTACGAGATAAGATCCCCTATATGTTCTCCATGGGATTCAAATCTGGACTAAGTGCTGACCAGTCTAATAGTGTGATACTGTTTGGTCTAAACCATGTTTTCGATGATGTGGAGGTATGGATGGATGCTCCATCTTGTTGGAAAACACAGTCCGGTGCTGGTAGCAAATTCTTAATTGGCAGTAAATTGGTTTGTAAAATATCCTGATAATCTTCTGATTTCATTTTTCTTTCCATAAATACTAGAAATGTTTGGCGAGATACATAACCTTGCTTAAAGCAGAGACATAAAGATGAACGTCTAAAGTGGGCTAGAAAGCATGTGTGATACGGTGAATGGATTTCTGCAATCTTCTGTGATGAAAAGAAATGGAATTAATACGACCCTGATGGTCATAAATTTTACTAACATAAATTTTACTAAAGAACCCAAGAACTGTTTCAGCAGGCAACAAGGCGGAGGATCCGTAATGACCCGGAGAGAGTTTTCTTTCAACGGCCAAACATTTCTAGGGTTTATAGGCAGAAACATGAAATCATAGGATTATCAGTATATTTTACGCATCCGTTTGCTGCCAGTTATGGATGTGCTAGCAGGACCAGTCTGTGTTTTCCAAGCAGATGGTCAACCATACCTCATGAATCCATCCATACCTCCACATAATCGAAAACATAGTTCAGTCAAAACAATGTCACACTATTAGACTGGCCAGCACTTAGTCCAGATTAGAATACCATGGACAGCCTATGGGGGATCTTAACTCGTAAAATATGTGAAAATGAACAGCAATATACATGTGTAATTGACTTAAAAATTGCAATTGACAAAGCGTGATACGAAATACTTCCTTCTGTAATACAATGCTTAGTAATTTCTATGGAACAACGTGTATAGTAAAGTGAGGACAAACGCCGCGGTAGGACAGATGCCGCAGAGATTTTATTGGCGACACTAGCGCTCCCTAGGCCAAATTAAGAAATTCGTAGTGTTACTCTGTTCTGTGTACTGTATTGTATGCGTTTCCACAGCTTAATCGTCAGTATTTACATATGTATGCCAGTTTTTATGGTTCGAACCTGCGTGGTAAGTTGTTAAAATTATTCTAATAAAGTTTTATTACATATTTTAAGCCAAATAAACAGAGATTTTATCCCAAAACCGTTTGCAAGTGTAGACTAGATCCTCGTAGAATACAGGCATGTGCTTACCTTTCTCTCGCGTCGCTCACATGATACAAAATGGCGGCCCGGCATCTCACCCGCCACTATGGGACAGATGCCGCACCGAGGTTGAGGGGCAGATGCCGCAAAATATTTCTTTGTTTTTTATTTCAATAGATTCATTTCTGCAATTTAAGTAGAACTTACATTTAAATGAAGGTATATTAGCACATTCTGCTACTTATCAAAATATTCTCAACAACAATGTTGCTTCACCATGTGTGAATAAGGAAAACGTAGGCCGTTTATAATTCTCACCATCTAAATTGTTAAACAAAATATCTCCTATACCAATGGTCAAAAGACCTATACAGCCAAGTAAGATAAAGCGAAAGGATGCAAATATTACAAACACAGTGTTTATAAACAAGAAAAAAGAAGAAGGAAATAAAAAGCAAAAGAAATTAGAAAGTGTCAAAGAACGATAGCTTGACGGAAATAAAATGTGTAAAAAATGGAAGGTAAAGATCAACATGAAAACACCTTACTTGAGGAAGAAACCGAAGTATGAGTCATCTCTCGACAATAAGTAAATTGTTCCTCTTATGGATTCTGATGGCAGTATTGGAATGGAATTTGATGACTTTGAATGTGCTGAGTGTATGGAGTCTTATACAGAAACAAAGTTTAAAGCGGACAGGATTCCGTGCATCAAATTCAATCGATAGGTGCATGGAAAATGCTCACTTTACTTTTACAACGGGAAGTGTAGTGTGATTGTTGGCAAATAGACATACAAAATCAAAGAATGAGAAGAAAGGCCAAAAATAAACATACTAGGGCCTAAAAAGAATGGAACATTGAGAGCAAACTGCAATGTTTGCCTGGATGTAAACCAGTAATTTATATCTTTTTGGTAATTATTCTGTCTATTGTTTCCAAAAATTATGCTATCTATTCCTGTAAATTCAAATGTTTTACTTTTCATTTCATTTTTTGTCTTAAGTTTTATTTTTTGAACTTAGACTTTTGCATTTTCGGTAAACTTTTCACAATTTTGTAATATATATATAATTTTTGTAAGTTTAGTGTTAAGTATTTTCACTTTAAATAGTTTGAGAGAAAAAAATGTGATTTGCTCGAAAAAAAAAATAAACAGCCTAGCATTTTTCTTCATGAGGCATCTGTCCCACACCCCATGCGGCAACTTACCCAGCACATAAAAAATGATGTTAAAAAATGAAGTTCGGGAAAATAGCTATGCCTACTTTATTAAGAGAATTTTAACTTGTTTGACATAGACATTATATTCTAAAGGGTTTGATTAATGATTTCTGGTACTTAGTTTCTTGTTTATTGCTTTATTGTACATTTTACAAGAAGAATAGTAAAGCTGCGGCGTCTGTCCCCACTTTACTATATATGATGTTATAAAGCGTTGTGGCAATACAATTAAATATTAAAGATTTTAGTGACGTTTATAAATGTAAAACCGAAAAAAAAATTACAGGTGCCTACACTTTTCGGACCTCACATTTTTAAATAATTTAATATATATTTTATAATTACAAACTTTTGATCATAATTTATATGTGTATATCAGCAAAACTGCTTTTATTTATTACCTATCTCACAAATTTTAATTTGTACCTTATTACTTTTTATGTTAATGCAAATTTTATTCATTGTCTAAACTTTTCGGACGCGGTGTAGATACATTGAGAGCACAATAGATATACAAAAGTGATTTAAGAAATATGTTGCATCTCTATTTCTAAGATAACTTTTTAAAATACGCATTTATTAACATGTAACTTGTATAAAAATAATTCCAAAACAGCATTTTATTGAATGAAATACTAATACAGGTAATATTTGGAAAAAGCACTTTAAAAACTTACATAAATTTATACGAGATAATTATATTGATATTTAAAGAATAATATTCAACACAGATAATATTTAAATATCTCAAAGATATAATTAACCCATTCTATAGCAAATACCACGGAACACATCTATAGAAAAGTTTAAGCTTATCGAATGAATATATATATATTTTTTATCGTATGGATCATCTTTACTTAATTTTGCTCATAGAACGCTTTAGGACTATATTCTGTATGCGTTTTCAGACTTTTCCAGATGAGGCAGGGAGCTATAGAATTTGAGCACTCAATATATCTTTCCAGGTTACAAGATCGCAAATAAAATGGCAGTTTTTAGAAAACCGAGTGTAAATTACACACTAATCTATCTTATCCAGTAGAATTGAAATTTTTTTGGCTACATCTCTGATCCTATTGCGAATTTTTAAATGCATATTTCTTAATTCATCCAAAATCCTACATAGAATAAAAATCAGTCAAAATTTGTTTTTGATTTTCTTTGATTTTAAACATTTAAGAATCAGTAATATATAACACACATTTTAAATAAATACAGCATCTTAATTTGAGGTATGTTAAAGTATAATTTAAAAATGCCGTAACATGCAATGCCATAATAGAAAAATAAAATAACATATCATTTCCAAGACTCATTATTTCACAGATCTATATATGGAAATTCATAAGTTCGATAGCATATTTTATTGATTGGAGAAGTTTAATTTCTAAATCATGTAGTCTTAATAGAACACAACATTGTGCACCTTAAAGCATGTTCGAGAAACAATAAAAAGATTCAACACGGCTCCATATCGGGAATTTTCCTTAAATATATTTTAAACATTTTGTGATTCGGGAAAAGATGTTACAGTGAACAATTCTCAGATAGAAAGATAAACAGTCTAATGTAATAAGTAAATAATTTAAGGAAGCGATTTTCGAATGCACTGACAAGAAAAAAAATATGTTCTGCTTAACATAAAAGAAAAAATTTCCATAAACGAAGGAAGTCAGAGGCATATAATTGATGCATATTAAAACAATAAATTAAATTATTTGCAAATTATTATGGTTTGTATTCCTGACAAATGGTTTTGACCCTTCCAGGGCATAGTGGTTCTGTTGCGAAAATGTTGACAACGAAACGAATGACATCAGGATTTCCAAAGAAATTTCTTTGAAAGTATGTAAAAACATATATTCACGCACATTACAAAAGCAAAACTTTTTCCCCACATTCTGATGACATCGTGGTATTTGGGTGTAAAAATTAAGCGGGATATACAATATTCCCACTACCCTTCAAAACGTTAAGGACAAAACTCTGTTATTTTAAAAAGTACTGGGGCGAAAAAAATGTAGACTATTTTACTATTAAATTAAAAATAATTTAAATTTTACTATTATTAATAAATTGGTACTGTTTTAAATAATAATATAAAAAATAAAGCACACAAGGAAAGTTACAATATACAATTGACGATTGAAACATGAAATGTGTTTTTTATAGGAACATGTTAATGAAAAGAGCCATACATTCGTTTAAAGTACAGTGTATTTGGATTTTTATTAGTATTATCGCACTTTTAAATTAGTTGAAATACATAGTTTTATATACATCAAAATTAGAAAAAAATTAAATATAATCTAAGAGTAAACTATTCTAACAATTGGAATGTTCTCTGTGGTTAAAACAAAAAATTAATGAAATAAAATTCAAAGTGTTCAGGATTCCATGTTTATCATAGATTCATAAGTAAAAGAACTAAACAATGAATATTTAACTTATAAAATTGATATTAAAAGAGCTAGAAGCGGATTAGGATATTTATTCTGAATGTCAGATGGTTACAAAATGGGAATTATTTGGAATATTTTGAGGGTTTCCTTGAAACTAATAAGTATAGTAACAGATACGCTATTATCTATTTAGCCCATTTACTTGTTTTTTTTTACACTATACTTTATAAACTAGCATGTTAAGTGCTATGTATTTTAATTAGTTATATTGTGTTGCTAATTAGTTACTAGCCTCCTCTAGCGAAGAGTTTGACCTCATTGTATCAAATGTATTCTAAGCAATGCCACTTTTAATCGTAATGTAATCTCAATCGAGACTGATAGAGATATCAAGAAGTCTTTGCGGTCACGGTATTACTTGGAATACTTTTTGTTGTCATGTAATTCTTGCTTCTGGTATAAAGCTTTTCGAAAACTGCTTAACTCACATATTTAGATATTTAAGTTTTGTGCCTGTTTGTTCATCAGTTGCAATGCTGTCTCTTGTGCGGAGCCTTTTAACCCATTATCGACGATCCTCTTTTACACTTCTTTTAATTCTTCTACACCAGTGTGAAAATTTCCGAACTAAAATACAGATATTCAAGGTTAAAAGTTTTGTTCGCCTTGCATGGCAAAATTTCTTGCCAACCGTCTTTAATGAGTTAAACTTATTAATTAATATTTTCTAATTGAGTCCACCGCCAATTGGAGTAGTTAACTAATACGTTTTGGTGTAATGACGATGGCACCAACGTTCACATTAAACCTTATTGTTGCTAATATATTTTTTTATGCTGATCATGGCTGTAGATTTGATTACGGAAGATTAGAAAATCTATCATATTTTACATTTAATCTTCTTGTGTAATTTACAATTATCTGACTGCATACTGCATAGTGCATACCCTATTTTAGCGAGTACAGTTTGATAAAACGTAGGACTTTTGGAAGTCATTTTATTATAAATACATCCCTTATTAAATATATTTGCTGCCAATAGCGTTCGCTTTTTACCCACATTTTTTGTTTTGCGTTCAATTTGGTTAAAACAACACTTGAAACATTTTCGCATTTGTAACTATGCCATTAAAATTAACGTTTTAATAATTGCCTGTTGGTCATCGATAAGGCTTGGCATTACGTCCGTATACTTGCAGATGTACTTCTTTTAATGCCTGTAATCAGATTCTTTTTATATTAATAACTAGGGGGCTCTGCCCCCTGCAAGCTACGCTCGCCAACCCCCGTTCAGACACGGCAGAATCTAAAAACACTCTAATCTGATGGGTTTTAAAAATATTAGAGAAGATTGAATTGTACTGAAAAAAGCTGTGCAGATCTCCCTGTAAACGGGTTTCCATTCAATTCCCTTTGATTGCAAAAATTTAAGGGCGAATCAGTTGCTGTTAAGACATCCAATGGTTGTTTTCGTTTTTGATTAAAGAGGATCAGTTAAACATTTGAAAAGAAGCTAAAATAAAATAAATTAAGTATAAGAGTCTTTATGTCCCGGTATTTAAAAAAAATCTCTATAACAATAGCCTAAGTCATGTGACTATCATCAACAGTTCTAGGCGGACCACTTCGCTTTTAATACTCTAGGTGCCATTTTGGTACTTTAATGTTAGCCAGGCACAGCTGATAAGTCGCCAAATATTATTATATCGCCATTATTTCATCTATATTATAATAGTTCAAGAAGTCATCAACTGCCATAAACAAATACGGTCTGATCCCTTCGCCGTTCATATGAAATTTTGGCAAAGATGTCATATACGTTCCATATCGGCGTGATTTTTTAACGACGCCAATTTGGGGAACGCATCAACAGCATAAACAGCAACATCCGGCTTACTATATGAAGCAAAATACCGATACTTTGGCGCCTGTTATGTGCCCGTTCCGTATATGACATTGGCGTCAGAAAAAATCGCGCCAATATGGGACCGCAAGTTTTCCATTTTGATTAAAAAATCATTTTTTTTTTCGAATAAAACTACATAAAAGTTGCCATGGTCGCAAAGAAGTCTTGGTACTGTTACGCTAGTAGCAAATCTTGCCAATAGCTTTTTTTCAACTCGCCAGTTAGCATTTTTTTTTTCCGAGTGGTAATATTAGGCCAGATACGGTTATACAGGTTACAGATATACAGGTTTGGCGTGATTTTTATTTTTTTACGAAAATTTTGCGAAAACCTCGTTTTCAAATACCAGTTAGATATCCCGCCGACCAAAAATCTATCGCCAAACTATAAGATTAAATGCCAATAATGGTCGATCGTAAATGTCACATTCACTTGATTTTAAGCAAGTTACACGTGTTTACGTCATCAAGTGATTTTTATTTCGACGTTTTATTCGTATATTTATTAATGTTATACTAATTTATTTGTTCTTTCGTTATTTAAAATAAAAATTATTTCAATTTGTATAATTTGGCGAGTGTTTTGGCGATTTATATAATTTGGCGAAATTGGTCAACGGAATAACTAAGTCGTTCTGTATTTCTTAATTATTTTCTATTATTTTCTAAAGGAAATATCAAAAAATAATTAATAATCATAGAACAAAACAATTTATATAATTTGTAAAAAGAAATAAAAGTAAATAAACCTTTATTATCAAATAAACAACAATAGCCGGGTTACCATGTCAACCTTTTCTGAAATATATATATATATAAAATATCTGTTTGATTAAAATTCGAGTTGCCATCAGAGTTGTTGATTAGAAAAATGTATATAAAATTAGAAAAAAAATAATATTTTGAAAACTAATTCGAATTCAAAAATTCTAATACCAGTTTTGAAATCTGAGGATCAATGTTGATTTTTGGTGTTAATTTCATCGCAAAGTATTCCATATTTTAGGAGAAATCTCCGTGAAACATAATGAGTTGTTTAATCAGCCGAATCATACTTCCGTTTCATAAATTTGTTTCATTAGGGTTTTATATAGTATATATATATACATATATATATATATATATATAGGGTAGACATAATAGTTCATCTATTTTGTTTTCATAGTTATTTGCATCATATGGCAAGATTAATCACTTTCTTAAAAAACATATCCAAAGCCTCTATAAAAAAAATTAGTAGTCAATTTATACTCGTTGTTATACCTACATATGTACACTGCTCAAAACAATTAAAGGATATTGCAGTTTTAGGTGGATTTTGTATCTGGTAAACTGTTTAGCTGATTGATACATGGTCGACAGACATAGTAGGTTATATGAGAATAAATTACACATGTTTGGCAGAAAAAAATGCATTTTATTGCGCATTTGTGTACTAAAGGAAAAAAACACAATTTGTGCATTTGAGAAAAAAAGAATAAGAAAAGGTGTTTTCTTCAAAGAAAATCATTTTCAGTAGGGGGTATGGTTTCCACGGGCGGCCAACAACGTTGAACACCTTTGAGGCATGGACTAAATGAGGCTATTAATGACGAGTTGGGGTATTCTGCCCCACTCTTCCAGAAGAGCTCTTTCCAGTTCTTGGAGAGTTTGTGGGGGTTGTTGGCGGCCAGAAACTCGTCTTCCTAGAGCGTCCCAAACATGCTCGCTTGGATTCATGTCTGGAGAACACGCTGTCCATTCCATTCGAACGATTCCTTCCTCGAAAAGGAAATCCTCCACCAGGTTTGCACGATGTGGCCTGCAGTTATCGTCCATTAAAATGAAGTTATCTCCGATTGCTACAGCGTAAGGGACTACAATAGGTCTGAGGATCTCATCCCTATATCGGCGACCAGTCAGAGCTCCATCTCGAATGATGTAGAGGTCAGTGCGCCCGTCAATGGAGATGCCACCATACACCAACACTCCTCCACCGCCAAATCTGACACTTTCGAGCACGAACGCAGGATTATCCCTACTGCCACGGTCCCTCCAGATGAATATACGCCTATTATCCGGATGCACAGAAAAACGGGACTTGTCAGAAAACAGAATATTGCTCCATTCATTTCTCCTCCAGTTGACATGCTCGGTTGCCCACTCCCTGCGGTCGCGACGATGCCTTGATGTTAATCTAACACATACCATCGGTCGGCGAGCATACACACCTACAGCATGGAGCCGGTTTCGGACAGTCTGAGTTGAAATTGTGGTGCCTGTAGCCGAGCGAAGGTGTTGTTGGAGAAGAGTAGCGTTCATGGTTCGGTGTCTCCGAGCTGTTAACGCTAAATACCGATCTTCATTGGGCGTTGTTGCCCGTCTATGACCTTGCCCTGGTCTTCGGCCTGCACATCCACTCTCCAAAAAACGGTTCCAGATCCTGGAAATGACACTTTGTGACACTCCAATGGCTTGCGCTACTTCGGCTTGAGTTTGGCCCCCTTCTAACCTACAAACAATTCTCAAAGCTTTTGAATCTGTCAAATGACTTCCTTGAGACATCGTACTCATCGAAACAAAGCAATCACTGAATGCCGATCATCCTTGTCTTCATTCTCTTTTATCCAGTTGAAAGTCAAATTTCATTCGCTGCCGCTGAAGCGACGTTTTTGACGTCGAACTCAAAATTTGCATACTCCACAGTTTGAAAACCAGAAAAATTTGCATTTGTGATTCTCTTCTTCTATTTTCGGCAAAAAAAATTTCGTTTATATCTTTATTTTATATAAAACTTCAAATATCCTTTAATTGTTTTGAGCAGTGTATCTTTCATTACGTGAAGCTTCCTTCTGGTGAATTATTCTTATTACTTAAAGAGTTTACGTCTAGAATGTTTAAATTACCATTAACTTGGTCTAAAGAATGCAGCATCTCTGAATGAAAAAAAAAATAATACAGGATCTCCTATAGGCGCCGACTGCGCAGGGGCGATATAGGCAATCAGGCATACTTCTGCAACAAATTTTTAAAAGTTTTTGTCCTATTAAACAGGTAAATACTTGATGCGTTGAGAGGATACGCAGCTGCAATGTAACTCCACTCACTGAAGGTAAAGTATTTGTGTATCACATCTTAGAGCAACAATAAAAATAAAATTTAAATAGATACACTAAAATAGATACACTAAAATAAAAATATATAAAGATGGAACTAAAAATATACAGGGTTCGTACTGATCCTTTAATTTCAGGACTAAGAAATTATTCGGTACCAGTATTTTCTTACAGAAAATCTTTACTTAAATAAAGCAAGATTTCGGGCGTTTAAACTAGATTTATTTTTCTATAAAAAATACGGATATTTGGCCTTGAAAATAATGGTACCCGTACGAACCCTGATATAAGGAAAGGTCTTTAACTCAAAAGAAGTAGAAGACGAAGCGATTAGGAGTATATCAAAAGTCGATAATTTCGGATTTTTGCTCTAAGGTGTTTTATTAATACAAAAATAACATTTTTTAATTAGTGATGGGATTTTGCCTAATTTTCCCTCGTCGCTCCCAATGAGTAAGCCATTTTCTTCTAAAATTTAGTGAATTGTGTTATTTTACCCTTTATGAATTTTCATCAGTTTTCGACGTTAAAAATAAGTTTTCTCATTTCCAGTGTCAGAAAACTCTAAAATGCCGTGACATTTAAGGGGTTTCAGGACTCTTAAAGCTTGAAAAATTTCCAATTTTTTTATTTTTTTTAGATGTTAAACTTCCATTTTTCATGAACATTTTGATATAATTGTTTCCTTGCAATTCCCATTAGATAAAAAATTATGGCTTTTATAGAATTATACCTTTCAATAGGCGTTTCCTAAACTTTGAAGTCATTTTTCTCCAAATGACGTTTTTGGGCATAACGCTCAATATATCTCAAAAACTTCTGAAATATTTTTCATAAAATTTTCAAAACATATATTTCATATTAGTCTAAATAAACTGAAGCTAAAATTTCATTTTTATTGTTCAAAAAAAAAAAAACATGATTGTACTGTTGGAATTTTCCAAAATTTTGCATTAGTTTTTTGCAATACTATTTTGCAATACAACTTTGTATTAAAAATATAAAAATGCTTTAAATACAAATTTATTTAGATTCAGGGTCATTACTACAGTCTGAAGTATAATTAACTACGAAAAATTTCATTCTAGTTGCACAATTTATTCTGTAATCCTGCGCGTAATTTATTATACCAATTTTCTGCTCAATAAATGTATCACAGTTTGGAGAGCCCTATAAATATTAATTCTGCATCGTTGAATTTTTTTAAATACATGAAATGAAAGAACATACTTATATATTTCATCCCAAAAAATTGAGTTTTTAAATCATGTACATATTAAGATATTAAATGTTGAAAATGGTCTTTTTTTTTCCAATTTTAAAAGTCCTGAGACCCCTTAAAGAAGCAGATCGCGTAAAGTTTTAATCTAACAACAACAAAAAAAAAATAACCCTGAAAAAAGGGAGCGAAGTTCTGTTAAAAAAAAAAAATAATAATAATAATAATAAAAAGTGATATCTAAATGGGTCCAAGTTCAAATAAAATTCACTCAAACTTACTCACTGAAATATTATAGCATTGTTTAAATTGTTTAAAAATAAAAATTATTGATAGAATAATTCTAATAAGTCTAGAACTTGGCAAGTTTTTACAGTTTTTTCCTATGAGTCATTTATTTTTAATAATGACATTATTATATCAAAACTTGTGATTTCACATTTAGAAGCCTTAATTTGAGTATATTCAGGCTCCTTAAAGGGGTGCAGTCTCTAGAGTGACGACCAAGAACAAGCGTAGGTGTATCTGTCTCTTTGTCAGGCCTTTTAGTCTGCCTACATTGATGTTTCCGGGAGTGGGGAGGGGTTGCTAGAGTGGTAACGAACGATGACCGGGAATGTATATGTGTGTTTACTGGTTTATCAAATCTTTAAGATGAGTCATTTTTTTATAATATTAACTAAATAAAAAAATTTATAACGACGTTGTTTTTAATATTAACATAATCATTTTTATTAAGACAAAAAAAATAGTAGGCATAACATTTATCAAAAACTTGCCAAGTTCTAGATTTATTATTAATATGTTATCAATAATATTTATTTTTGAACAATTTAAACAATGCTATAATACTTCAGTATTAAGTTTGAGTGAATTTCATTTGAATTTGGCCTCCACTTAGATATCACTTCTTTGTTTTTACAGAACTTGGCTCCCTTTTCTCACAGTTATGTTTCTGTTAGCTACCATTACTTTTTGTACAGTTTCAATATTCTTAGACACTTTACTCAATAGTTTTTAATGTGTTTACAAGCGACTGTTTTATTCACCAGGCAACATTCAATTTAGTTTAAGTTTCCTCCAACAAAATATTTGGCATACATATTCGTGTATTACACTGTAAATTCTGGCCCATACATTAAAAACAAACCCGTATATACGCGGAATTTAAATTAAATTTCGTTGAGCTCGACTATGAACGATTAATGTTTTTAAATGGGAATTTTGCCCAATTAACCAGCTATTGCCAAATTGGCTTCATATATGGAAACTCATTTTTGTCGCCAAATTTGCAATATGTCGCCAAGTTGGTCAACATTTGGCGTTATTGTGGTAATCCTGCCATTTGTATTTTTCAACAATTATTCGTTACGATGAGGCGGCTCAACCAGAATTGCGAGGGACGTATAGAGACTTGGATTTTATATTAATAGATAGCGCTGCATTAATTGTATTGTTTGAAACGAAATGTATTTATTCCAAATTTTTATTGTTTCTGAAACAACAATAATCATATTCATAATAGATCAAAAACAATTCAAAATCTGAAAATATTTCTTTCTTTGCTAGCCGCACCCTTTCTTTACCAGTTTGGTCTCCCTTAAAATTTATGTTTGGGAAAGCATGCTAAGCATTGTATCATGCTACTTTTATTCATAATTTAATTTATTTCGACTCCCTTAAATATAATTAATATAATCCCTTAAGCTAATATTTTTTTAATGCATGAAATGAAAGAACATACTTATATCTTTCATCCCAATAAAAATTGTGTTTTAAATCATATACATTTTAAGATATTAAATGTTACAATGGTCTTTTTTTTATTTTTTCCAATTTTAAGAGTCCTGAGACCCCTTAAAGAAGCTTATCGTGTAAAGTTTTAATCCTAGAAGAATGGAAATTTCTATTGTTTTAGTTGTTATAAAACAGATAAGGTTTTTCTAAATATAACTTATAGGGTACATAAAATATACAAAAATTTAAATTTCATAACTTAAAAAAAAGGATTTATGAAGAACTAAGTCTATTTTAATATGATGAAGACCAACATTTAAAACCATTTTCGAAATTGGAACTATATATCTAAATCTATCGTAAGTACTGGATAATGTAAAATGGCACAGAATGATCATTAACGTATCGGCTGTAATGTATTCTGCATTGTACAAATCAATCTACTGGCAGAAAAAAATAATTTTGCATTAAAGCAAACAATAGACAAAAAGAAAAAAAAAACGAAAAGTTTGAGTGAAATTCGTTAAACGTTCATTGTGTAAGGAAAAGATTTCATAGCGTCTTTTTGAAAACAAAGTGATCGACTTCCCCTTCAAACCATTACAAAAGGTATGCAAATGATTTAGTACCTAATTTTCTGGCCCTTTGAAAACTTAAAGTTGTATATGGAATTTTTTTTCCTTTACGGAATTTACATTTTACAAATCTTTTCATCAATTCCCTTTATTTTCTATGTGATGTGTCTGGTTTTCGCTGAATATTCGATTTATTGAAACTCAAGAGATACTGTTGGAGATATTTTCTTCAACTAAGCATTTCTTCTTTAAGATAATCAAACGGAAATGAAACATTTCACATTTTTAATAACATATATTATTTTAGAAAAGAAGTAGATCCATTTATCTATGTGTTTAACTCTCTACTGTTAACACATAATATATCTTTAATGATTTGCAAAAAAAAAATTGAAAAGTGAATTTTGATTTATTGAATTTTCCAAGTTGACAGTGGTACGAAACGTTTAATCATTTTGTAGTCAAATATTCCCAAACCAATATTTATGAATATGACGAATAATGTGTTTCTTTAAGTTTAACATGAAGTAAAAAAAAACACAAGAGAATAGAAATAATAGCACAACATCACTCCATGTGGCGTGCACTATAAAAAAAAAGACAAAATTTTCTGCATCTACGAAAGAATCACATAACCACAAACTACATTTATACTCTATTTTATACAGTATAATATACAATAACATCTTCCGAATGTCCCATGATTAAAAAAAATCGCTTTACAAAAAAAAATTACTTTTGCTGCCACCGATTTTCAGAAATGTTATTAATCAGTTTTCTGAAACTGGAATATTGGTTTTTAAGATAGAATGTATTCTATGGGGGTATTCATAACTAAAAATGGAGAAAAGGAAATTACTAGTCCATTGACTTATAATATTCCAAATGTAATGATGGTAATTTCATCCTTTTCTAATTAAACTACGAAAACAGATAAAATAAAATTATAATAATAATTTTTCTTAACAATAGAATGAGACAAAATAATATTGCTTTTGTGATTACCATACAAAATTCTTAAAGTAAATAGATAAATTAATGAAATAAAATCGGAGGCATAATTTAGAAAATAAATGTCACAAATTGAATTATATTAAATTAATTTCGTTGCAAAATCAAGAAAGAGTAATAAATTAGCATTAAGAATTATTCTTGCTAATTTAAATAATGGTATTAAACTGAAAAGAGTAGTAACCAACGATGCCACTTTAATTGCATAATTATGTGTGAAAACAGACTAAATGAGAATATTGCATGTAAAGTCTATAAATATAACGGAGTTATTAATTTTATCTTTACTTTATTGTGCTAAAGAAATTACTATTTACATTTACCTACTTATTTCCAGATAGAATGAAGCTAATTTCCTCAATTTCTTATTAAATAGTACATCTGCAGATCAAGAACCTCAACGTCATCTTTGAAAGTGATTGTTTTTTAACACTCTTTGCGTAATATTCAACTTACATAAATATTTATGAGAATAAAAAATACTTAATTAAAAGTGTTAAACAAATGGTTATACATAGATAGTCTGCAATTCTAAGAGTTTCTTATTCTGGTAACTTTTTAATTTAAAAATTGCATTTTCTCATGGGGGGGGGGCTCTGCCACCCCTGAACACCTCGTAGTCTATTTAAATTTACATTCGTAATTTTTTATTGATTATGCGGATGGTTATAACATATCTTAATTTTTTTTTTTACGCTGCAATTTATAAGGATAAGCAAAAGTTTTTTAAAAATTAAAAAATTAAAAATTAAAAATAAAATCTTCACGTTAACCGTACGCAGACGATAAATCTTGAAGTGACTCCAAATATGTAACCCCAAAATCCGCTACATGCGGCGCAAACACAATGACATGCTTTTGAACAAAAAAGAAAAAAAAAAAGGCATTTAAATCTGAGCGATAACGCACATCATATTGCAAACTGTTTTTACGGCATACTGTATCTCCATCTCTTTCCTTATAATTGTTAATTTTATTTTACCCAAGATCATTTTATTCCAACATCTTTGTTTCCGATAAATGACGTCTAATTCACCTACTATTCGTAGTTAATCAAAACATTACATCTTGTTATATTAAGAGATACCTGAGAGTTTTCTTTTTATTTTCAGTATGACGCCATATTAATTTTTTTTATTCTTAATTTTTTTATTTCATTTTCCTTTTTCATGTGAAAATTTTTCAACTGAAAATTGTTTAACAGAAAATATTATTCCGGGTTTTTACTTTCTTGACAACGATTAAAGAAATATTGGTAAATTTTATGGAAAATGTTAATTAATTCTCTATGAAAATAAATAACTTTTGTATTTTTAAGCAAAATATTTGAATAAAATAAATAAAATATTGCCTACACTTTATTTCTGGGCCATCCATCCATCTATATCCATCTAGTATATGGAAAGATACAAATGCATTAATTCATCCGTTTTGACGTTGACTTACTCAAACATTATACACACATTTATAACAATATTATTAGGATCAAATACGTTGTTATAGGCAACTGATGAAAGAAAAGAAAAAAATGAAATATATATTATGTCAAATAAGTAAATTGATAAATCAAAATGCTTTATATTATCGGTAAAAATGCATAAAATTCCACCAAAAATTATAAACTTAATTAAATATAATCTGGCAAATATATTGGCAAAATTTCAAACTAATTGGAATAATTTAAAACCCTTATTTGTAACTTTTAGCATTCATAATTTACCATAAAATACATTAGTCAAATGAGCCATTTTCTTTTAATAAATGGAAATTTGAAAACCGTCTGAATTACTAATAGAAAAGCATTATGACGCAAAAGAAAATGTTCCATATTTCACAAACGAATGGTTCAAGCTGATCGGAAGATTTTTGCGGCAGTTATCACGGAACAGACAGACTAACAAGCAAACAAACAAACGGAAACCAAAAACTTTTCGGGTCTCCACAATAAGCCTTCACTGACGTTTCGGCAGTTACCGATGACCGTTTAAATAACTAGTAAATCTGCAGATCAGGAGCCTCATTATCAGATCTTAAAGTGATTGCCTTTTAATCTCACATTGCATAATGTTTAGCATCCTACAATCCGCATTTTACTTATTTTTAAATAATATAAATATTTAGCAAATATAAAATTCTTGGAACGCTTGGAAATTAAAAGCAATAAATTTTACACGGTGTGACAATGATGTTCTGAAATTCTGAAGAATTCCTTACTCTTGTAATTTTTTATATGAAAAAATACATTTCTTCAGGGGGGCTCTGCCCCCTCTGAACCCCCGTAATCTTATTACATTTAAATTAATATTTTCCTATTGATTTGGCTAATGGTTATAGTGTATCTTGAATTTCGTTTTATACTTGAATTTTCTTAGGATAAGCAACAGTGAGGACAAAGATTTTATTTTATCATAAAATGCAAATAGCAATATTTATATTTAATATTTATATAATATTTATACTGAAACTCTTATACTTAATTAATATCTAATTTAGGGTTCTAATGTTTTTCACAATTTTTGTTTCCAAAAAATAGTTTTGATGATCATTCTATAATGGTTGGATGTAATATCTATTCTAAATAAATGCTATAAAATTGCGCAAGAAAATCAAATATTGTCATTACACTACAGTTGCTATACTACAATGTTAAACTATAGTGCTTTCACTAACATGCTGAAAGTGAAAAAAGTACATTTAAAGGCATATAAATACCTTTTAATAAACTGATTTCATGTTGTGCATGCACAGTCGGTGACTTTTTAAAGATAAATATTGATATAAAAAATCTATTTCCGTAGAATTTTTAAAAATGAATTTGGTAAAATAAAAGTCACGAGATTTCAAGTTTAATGAAAACATGCGCTCTAATGAAAAAGGTCATCTGTGAGAGTGAATTATTTTATTCTATTATTTTTAATTTTGCAAATTATCTTTTCTCATATTCGCAAATCAGTTTATTAAAAAAAACATTTTTATGCCTTTAAATGTACTTCTCACGTTTATCATTTTAAAAATTTAATTTAAATTCATCACAATCTGCTCGATAGCAATAACATACAAAAATCACCAAGAATGGGAATATTTGAAGACTTTTAAATCTACTCGATAATCATTCATTATCGTGCCCACTGCTAATTGCCTAAATCGAATCGATTTGAAGGCTAGTTTAAATTCTTTGTCTTTTAATGGTATCTATATTAAATTAAAAAAAAATAACGTTACTAACATCGTTAAAGTTTGACGCAAAGCAATATTGCACATCAAATTATTAAAGATTAACTAACTTTTTATTTCCCTAAGCCAGTCTTTCTGCTTAATTTTTCGTAATCGGAATTATTTAAATGATTTTTGTTTATACGCTATAAAATGCAGTTGCTATAGGTAACTGACGAAAAAAAAAAATGAAATACGTATCATGTCAAATAAGTAAAATAATAGAACAAAATGTTTTATATCATTGTAAAACATGTAAAAAGTTCCACCGAAATCCATACACCTAATTTAAAAAATCCGACAAATATATTTGCAGACTCACAAAATAATAGAAATAATTTCAAACCCTTATTTGGTAATTTCAGCACCTATAATTTACCATTGAAATATATTCATCAAATGCGCCGTTTTCTTTCAACAAATGGATCTGACGTACCATAGAAAAGCATTACGGCGGAAAATAAAATGTTCTATATATTCCGAACGAATGAACCAGATTTAACAAAAAACTATACAGCTAAATCCGGGGACCTCACCAACATGCCTCCTTAATTTCAAGCTAATCGGATGCTTTTTACGGCAGTTATCGCGGAACAGACAGACAGACGGAAACCAAAAAATTTCCGGTCTCCATAGTAAGCCTTTCCTGACGTTTCGGCAATAAAAAGAATAAAATTAGAATAAAATTAGAAAATGAAATTGGAAAACTGATTTGGCATACTAATTAAATGATGTTATGTATTACGGCTATCACACTTTGAATGAATAATTCTTAATATGCATAAATTATGAAGAAAAATATCAAAAACCTACTTAACGTAAAAACGGAAATGTAAAAAAAAATACATTTGAATTATTTTGTTTGTAGGAAATAAAGGTCCAAAAAGCTTTAGACGAAGACATATTTCATCTTTAAATCATATAAAATTAATCCCATAGCACATCTGAAGAGAAAAAAAAAAAGAATTTAATCTATACTCATTACAAACTTAAATAATGATTATCGCCATAAATTCAGTAATATCGATTAACGCATTGAGTAATTATGTGATAAAATAAATCAAATTTCAAAAAGTAGAAACTATCAGAAACATTTATGGCGTTAACTTTTTATTAACTGTAAAAAGGAAGTCGCAATTACATTTACTTAAAAAAAATTGTCTGTCCGTGTTCTAACTCTCGAAAACATACCCGAAATGCACCATAATTATTATACATTATTGACGTATACTAAAGCACGATCATTATGGAAAAATAAGTGCGTAGTTTTAATAGTTTGTTTTCAGGGACAGCCAAAATTCCCCGTTACATTACGATCAATTGGAAAATATCGATTAAAATGCATTTTGATGATGTTACACCATTTGTCGCATAATGAAACTTATATTTATTTATGAAGTGAACTAAAAGATGCTTTCTGTAGAATATGGATTGCAAAGCATTTAATATTTAGTGACAGGGATATACGAAGAAATTGCGTTACATTCGAGTCAATGGGAAAATGTTGATTGAAGAGCATTTTCATGGTGGTGCACCATTTCGAACAAAATGAGAGAAAATGTTTGTAGCAGATTTTTCTTTAAAATATACTAATATAACTGCAAGCCAAATATTGTTTAAAGTAGTGCTAATAAAACATATATAGTTCACCGGGACGTATATGTCCCGACTCGTAGTGAAATGTTTAATAGTCACGGAAGATGGAATGACGCTTCGGTAAACGAAGAAAACAGAAATCTCTAAAAAAATATTTTTTAAATGGAGCGTTGAGTAAATTGGTGTTAGAAAAAAATTAGTTAGGCTTAAAAAATAAAAAAAATATTTTTTTAGAAGTTTTTATACAAGTATCGCCCCCCCCCCCCCTCCTTTGTTATAAACTAAAGATCTTCGGACGAAAATCGTTTTAATCATATCTGATTAATTCCATAACACTTCTAAAAAGGATTATAAATTAATCATTATCTTTACAAATTTAAATAATATATTTCAAAATGAAATTTGTAATAATGTTTTATGACAGTTTTAAAAATAAGTATTTATCAAAATGTATGATATACGAATACTATGAACAATATATATAAATTATTGCGATAACTGTTATCTACATATAAATTGTAAAAAAAAAAAAAAAAAAAAAAAAAAAAAAAAAAAAAAATTGCTATTGCATATACTATTTGCAATTAATATTCGAAGACCCATGAAAATAAAATTTGAAAAAGACTTCTGATTTCATATAGTTTTACAGTGATAATTTCACTTAATGTATTAATTAAATAAATACACTTGACATTCAAAAAATATATACGTAATTAAGAAAATATCAAAAACCTATATAAGTTCGGGAGGAAATGTTAAAAATACCATAACATTGTAATTTTTCTGGGTAACTGAAAAAATAAAAATGTCTTAGATCCTAAGCTTAACAAACGGGAGAACCCTTGAAGTGCCAACCCTAGTAGAAACAGTTAAAAAAAGAGTTGGAAAATGTCGCTGGTTGAATGTGCCACACGAAGTGAAGTGGAGAACGCTGAATGTCTCACACTAAGTGAAGTGGAAAACAGTGAATGTGCCACACGAAGTGAAGTGGTGTACGCTGAAAGTGCTAGTGATGAGATGCAACTGGTGGTCATTACACAATTTGACCATGTTGTTATTGTTTTCATCAATGGGGTATTTTTAAGCAAGGTGAAAAATATTAAATGAATAAATAAAAGAAATGTTTACAAATGATAATATTGGGTATTTATACACTAAACGAAAGGAAGCTAGGGAGCTACATATTAAAGTGTTGAACGAAGCGCCCAAAAGGAGTGAAGTGGAAAACGCAGTAAGTACCAGAAGTAAGAGTTTTTCTTATTTTCGCTGATAAACTTCTTTTCAGTTTACTCGCCTATATTTAATTAATTTTTCCCATATTTTGTTGAACAAACAAAAACAAAAAGGTTCTTTCCCATACTTACAGAGAGACTACCTTTCAATTTTCACTCTTATATGTAAACAAGATTTGACGTATTGAAAAAAAGGTTTAATATTACTTATTCAATAACACATTTCCCAAAAGAAACTGAAAATTATACTTAAAAAGTGCAATCTTTTCAGCTTTGGATTGTGAAAAAGAAAAAACCCTCAAAAGTGAATTTAAATGAGTAAAATGTTAGATTCCATTTTACCACTAATACTTACTGCAGATGATTTTCTATTTCGCCATTTGCATAATCTCTTTTAAAGGGACCAGAAAGTTTGCAATTAAGAAAATTGACAAAAATTTGACCGTGGGCTACGAAGGTTGTCATTAATTTAGACTATTACTTGTGTTTGAAATTTTTTATTAATGTTTTATAGAAATAAAAAATGTTTCTTAAATTGAAAAAAAAAAAAAAAAAAAAAAAAAAAAAAAAAAAAAAAAAAACATTATCAGAAGTTTTGACATTGTATGACAAAATTATTTTTTCCACGATTTTGAAGTCCAAGTGCCAGATATTTGAATCAGTGTTCCTTTTTTATATTGCATTACGTTATCTCTCCATTTTACCTGTAACAAAAAACAAAAAATAAACCTTTAAAATAATTTAAACAAGTAAGAAAAAATCATGCATCAAGCATAGATTATGAAACACTTTCCAACACATTCAGAATAATGTAACAAAAGTGCACTGTTTAAAAAATTAAAATACCATTCAACCATATGGAAACGCATAATACATTTCACAACCCAATTTCAGCTGTTACCATCAACAATCGGAAAATTATGCGAATTGCAGCCCTGTATTTGATTTATAGATTTGAATCTATTAGCTACATGCAAGCCAAAATGTAGTTCGCTTAAGAGCTACATATACTCCAGTTGAAAATTTACCTTCAGCAATTTCCTCTAATAAGGAGAACGGTACGTGAATACTTTTGTGCAGCCCTGTATTTGAGGTATAGAATTTATACTCGTATATAACGGGTAAGATGCAAAAAATTAATTAAATTTAAAAGCGCACACCGAATTTTAAACCGTGCACTCCAACAATTATTACTCAAAGACAGGTCTGTACTGTAACCGATTTCTTTTGTGTCCCTGTAAATGATAAAAAATGCTATGAATGTCCTGTTTTAACGTGATCGTAGTGAAATTCAGTGATTTATATCAGTTTCAATACATTTGAAATTGCATAATGTCATTAAAATACTCTGCAAACGATTTTTCCCCATATACCATAATGTAACGGAATATTTTTGAATATCCCTGTAAAAGAACGATTAATCCTACATACTTCATATACGATACCAAACATGCTTTGGTGACCCTAAATAACCTTTATCAATTTTATGAAAATCCGAGTATATTTACGGGAGTTATTCCCCATATACCATAATGTAATGGAATACTTTTGAGTGCCCCTGTAAATGAACGATTAATCCTACATACTTCATATACAATACCAAACATGCTTTGGTGACCCTAAATAATCTTTATCAATTTTATGAAAATCCGAGTATATTTCGGAGAGTTAGAGCACGGATAGATGGACAGACAGACAGACAAACCGAAACCATAAACACTTTTCAAGTTTCTTGGAAAGTGTTAAAAAGAATATAAAATGCCGTATATCTCGTTAGAGGTATATTTAAATGCATTTAAATATCTTTATAAAACAAAGAAACTTAAAATGTATATTTTCTAACAAACTTAATCTTCCTTATCAGATAACATGAAATGTTCGTTATGCTCGTCCTCATTTATGTTTTCCAGAAAGTCATCTTCACCAATTTTCGCTCACATCTATTTTTCCCCGCTGTCGCTTTCATCTAGCCATAAATATTGTTAGATTCGTTTATTTTTCTAATTATATCTGTTCTATGGAATCTAAAAATATCTCAAACTATAAAACTTTCTGGTATTTTTAAAGCTCCTGGACACTTATCAAAACACATTTTATCCATAATTGTAACACATTTTCATCCATCCAGCCCTTCTTATGGACATGAACAAAAAACTCCATTGGGAAAATAACGAATAGTTTTGTTTTTCGTTTGAAAATTACCAATGGTTTTAATTTGGTATTTTAGCTAAACAAGAAAGAGCGACTGTGAAAAGAGTTGATTTTTCGTGCCCCGTAGTATTAAATAGAACATTTTTTACTCCTTTTGTGTTCTGTTACATCGAACATTACTGGCGTTTCGTCCATATTTACAATTTCAGACAAATCAGTTTTTCTCCTTTCGTCTATCAATGACAAATCCATAATAGTTATTTTTCTTATTTTAAAAATATTTCTGATTTGCATTCGTGGAGAAAACTGGATACGTGTTATACAGCAGTATATGCTTGAAATAAAAATATAAACTCTCAAATTAGTGATGCGTGTTATACGCCGGGATATACGGTAATTCAAAATCTACAAAAATGTATTGTTTATTTTGTTAGAACTTGAATACAGTAATTATGTTTGTTTGCTAGAACAAGAAAACATATATTTTTCACTTTCGGAAAAAACATATAGATAATGATTTTTTAAAAAATATATAAAGTTTTTTTCAGATTTCTTTCAATGCGGCCATTTTATTCATGTAACAAAACTATTTTGATAAGTGGTTTCGGACGTAAAATAAATTAGTATGTAAACAATTCCACGAATCTTGAAAGAAATTGCTCTTACTCGAAATTCACATATATACTAATTCGTCAGATAATAGTAAAAATAATTAATACTGAACTGCATTACTTATTCTCAGAAATTCTGTATAATATTCGAAATAATTGTACTTACAAGGAAGGTCTCCTTACTGGGCATAATTAGAATATGTTGAAAAAAATTCTAGTGGAACTACTCATGTATGTAATAAGGGATCAGTCAAATTTAACGGCGGATATTCAGTAGAAAGTCTGTAAAAAAATAAAATACATTCGAATATTTGGCTCGAAAATACGAAAGTGGCACGCGATTTGGCGAGAAGGATTTTTCCTCGCCAAAAGCAAACGATTTTAAAGCATCTGAAAATTGTTTATTAATTGTTTTTTAGAATGCACGATTTTTATTGAATTTAAACTTAATCAATGAAAGAAGTTATTATATATTTTTTATATTACATATATATGTTGCTTGTTGGTGTAGTTATTTAATTTTATCGCTGTAAAAATATTTTCTATGCCTTGCAAGTTGCATGCCATAATACATTTCCATATCGAAGACGAATTCGTTTCCATAGCAACAAAATCAAATTGACAGTGTTCTCTCTGCCTTATTTTTGAGCTTGAAATAATTTAAATCAATTTAAATTTTGTTTTAAATCGTAATATATGATATTTAAATTTTACTATAAATACATACAAATATATATGACAGACTATAGTTAAAACAAACTAAAAATGACAAAACTATAGTTAAAACAAATTAAAAATGAAAAAACTAAAGTTATTTAAATTAAACTTATATAAACAAATTCAACATAAAAAGTTTTTTCATACACAAAGGCGTATTTCTTTTTTCATCACCAACCGGTGATAAATCGCCAAATAAACGAAAATGTCGTTATTTTTTTACGGACGCTGTATCGGGGTTCCGCCATTTTTTTTTATAAACATATATATCTATATGAGAAGAGCATTCTGTATTTTTTTCAGATTTTTCAGAGTATGCCCGTATGGAGACCTTCCTTGTTAGTAGTAAAGATATTATGCATATACTTACTATACAAGGCGTATACATGACGTTTATACCAAATTAGACAATACGAAAAGTTTCAGAGAAAGACGAATAGTACTTCTATTTAACACGTTAAGCGCCACGTCAGTCAACGGTGATTGCCACTGAACTTTCCGTTTAGAACCCGTCATTCACCAATGACTGACGGTCTAATATATGATGTAAAACTAAAAATATAGATATTGTTTTAAGTAATTAGGAGAGATAGGGGAGGTTTGATACATAGGGAGTGTTGATACATTGACAATTTTTCTCAACAAATGGCATTAACAGCCATTGTAACAGATGTAAAGTCTTCTTTTATTAACAGAGGCCATCATTAGCTGGACTTAGCAGTGAAGAACTGACAACTTTTTTTTCTTTTAATTTTGAAGACTTTTGGAATGCCAATGTATTTTTTTTTTTAAATACTGATTTTCTTTCGTAACGCTTATTATTGTGAAGATAATATCTTGTATTTTTTTTTTATTTGTAAAGCACATTGTTAGGGTGATTTTTACCAGAAAGCAGATTGGCATTTTGCAACTGCATTTAAACTAAGTTATTGAAAATCCAATAAGGCATGATAGGGAGAAATGATACATTAGTGTTGGGGAGAAATGATACACTTGTATATTTGCAATTTAATGGTTTTATTAAGTTGTAAACTAATATAGGACTGTAATATTCATTATTGGTTTATAGCAAGAGCTACTGAAATTGGTAAGGAAGAACAAAGAGGCTATTCATAGACAGTATGTTGGTTACATAGAAAAACAGTGCGATGATAGATGGTTAGTTTGCTCTTCTCGTCATGCAGAAGGAAAAAAGTTTAAATGGCCTGAAAGGGAAGATGTTACTATAATTGACGAAGGGCAAATTAAGATAACATTAAATCCATCCGATTTTACTTACTAAAATGATAGAGTTATTAGTTTTTCTTTTAACCATTTCATGGGTGGTGGTATGTTTATGAAACCACTTAATTTTAATTCCCAAACGCCACTTATTAACTTGGCACCAGAATTTTGGTAAAATATTTTCCATTTAATATGAAAGTGAAATATAGCCCTTTTCTTATTTCCAATTAAATTTGTTAGTAAATTCGGTGAAATTCATTTATTCAACACTTTAGCATTGAAAATGCTTTGCCCTGAAAGGTTTACAGAAATCTTAAATGAGCTAAATTTATGTTAAATTGTTTGCAATTCAGCAATGTTCACTTCATTTTTCCTTGCAGCAAGATCTCTAGGGGATTTTTCCATATTTATTTTCTAAAGAGTGCGTTAATAGAATTGTTTAAATAATAGCAATTGTTTAAATACTTTTGTAAAAAAACATTACTGAAACAAAAATATGCCAATGTCATTTCTTTTTTAATTTTATTTAAATATTTCATCTTTATCATAAAAAATTGTATCAAAAAATTGTATAATATTTTATATAATTTTTTTGTGGATTATTGTCTTAGATTTAAACTAGTGATCTTGAAAGTTTCAAGTCCTGATTTAGGGGAAGGTGCACATCATCATCTTTTAGTTAAATGCCGTATGCATAAAATATATACACACCATGGCTTCAAGACGAATGGAGGTTCTGTAGAATTAAAAATTCTATTTCCAGACAATACATGCTACGGTTATTTTAAAATATGCGAATTAATGAAAATCACAACAGATATTCTTGATCTTTTAAAAATGAAATAATTTAAAATTTATATTCTAAATCCTACATTAATTAAGCATATTTTTATTTTGAATATTTTTAAATATTAAATAGAATAAACGCATTTTTGGGGTGCTTTTTAAATCAGAAAGCATAAAATACTCTTGAGATAATTTCACATTTGGAAGAAAGTGTCTGTAAACGCAGAAAGAATGTAACTTTTATTTTTTTAGGAAAGGAAATAAAATTGCATATAACTATATTTTTCTATTGGAGTAACACATTCTATGCTTCAACTGATTGAAATATCCCCCCCCCTCCTAGAATAATCTTTATTGAAATCTAAGCAAACGCTGTTATAAAATGATAAATGAGGCATATAAGATTGATTGGATGCGGGCGTTACACTCTCAGAAAAAAAACTGTAAATTTATCAAAGTTTGCTCTACATTTTTCACGGGCAACAGTCTTATTTGATGAAAAACGGTCTGAACAACTAAAATAATGCGGTACGACCCCATACATTTATCTCCGCTATTGTGTAGCCCTTCATTTTATTAGTGTTTCGAAAAATAATGTCACTTAACCGAAACCGTAACATATTTTTTAACCCGCCAAAAAAGTGATTCTGTTATGATTATCTAACATGCTACGCGCTACGGTTGGTTGGTTGGTTATATTTATGACGGCCAATTATCTGCGCGAGGGATATAGGCCAGCTACGCGCTACGGAACAGTAAGTAAAGTGTTATTGTGTTTTGAAGTGCATTATATCTTTGTCCTTTAAAATTACGGGCTGCACAAAATAATGGGTATGGATTTTTTTTTTTTACGGGGTATGACTGGAATGTCTGCTGCCGGCCTCTGCCCGTAATTTTACACGGATATTTTTAGATACTTAGAAAACTAAGGCAATCCACATGTTCTTGCAGTTCTTGTCCATCTGTTAGCAAAAATACGGTACGACTCCATATATTTTTCTCCGCTAAGCTGTAAATATTGACACAAAATGATGGGTATAGGTTTTTTTTTTTTTTTTTTTTTTTTTTCGGGAGATGACTGGAATATCTGCTACCGTCCTCTGTCCGTAATTTTACAGGGATATTTTTAACAGTGTAATATACTCTTGCACACGAGGACTAAACATATCTGGACCTCCTTTCAATATGGAATCAGCCCCACGACATTCTTTTAAGCCTGTGTCAGGATTCGAACTCGACACTTTTTGTCTAGTAGCGGGTTCTCTAACCACTAGTCATGCATATGTACAGGCATATATTGAAGAGATTCGAGTGTTGTCAGCTGAGATTTTTCTCTCTTTTTTTTACACCCTCTCTGTGAAGTTTTCCAGTGTCCTCTAGAATAATGACTGTCGGATCCGAATGAAATAGTTTTGCACCGTTGTTTGTTATTTTCTGTAGATCGCAATTTGAACCGAAACCATCCTGTGCTAAAATCTAATCCAGCATGAGAAACAATCGCCCGTCGTTCTTATGTATCACTTGTAAAAACGGTAAATTAAAAACCCGACATGGCCACGATTAATCCTTCTCTTCAATTTATTTTCAATCTTTGAACTTACAGTATCATGAAGCTTCAACGCTTTTTGCTGATGTTTCCGAAAAGATTTATTTATTAATACCTGAAGTGGCATGGAACCACTTTGATTAGCCACACGGGTCCTGGAGATTTGTGGTGACGAATCTTAAACAAACAAGCAAAAGCTGCGCAAATTATAGGTGGTTTTAAAAAAATCAAAAATGGAAACATATACTTTAATTAATATTTTTTTTAAATTTCAAATAGATAAATATTTTTACACGTTCTTATAAATTATTTTATATAATTTAAAAACATATTTTATTCGAAGTGGTTAGGCAAAACGTCCTTTGACCAGAATAACAAAAAATACGAAAATCAAATTGTAGAGATAACCCATGAATTACGTGAGAAGCAAGAAACATTTACAAAGGCGGATACGTGGCGGATATATTTTTGAGCAATCGTATTGCTCAAAAATATTATTGGCGACAGATAAAGATATTCTGTCATAATAGTAAAACATATAAATTTTAAAATCTATGATCGGTCAACAATTTGGCATTTCTCGATTATTCTTTTAAGAAATATGAGGAGGCGTTTAACTCAGAATCCTGATAGTAATTTTTTCAAAATAAATCCCAAAACACCAACAAGAAAGAAAAATCCTACGTTAAGCATAGATTATGAAACACTTTCCAACACTTCCTGAATGCTTTAACCTTACGTCGTTATTTAGGGAAATAAGGTAAGTAAAATAACTAAGTAAACATTTTAGAAAACGCATAAAACGTTTGAAAAACTGATTGCAGCAGTTACCGTCCATAGCCAAATATGTATTCCAATTATATTAAACAGCCCATTATGTGATCTATAGGTTAATATGTATACTATACAATGGGAAAATTTAGTTTAGCAAGAAAGCGCATTAAAGGTTGAGATTTTTCTTTCAGCAATCTATAATAATAGATGGAAACATACTTGAAAACTTTTGTACAGCCTTATAGTTTACCTAATACCTTTATTACACGCCACTATTTAGTTAAACTTCCATTCAAATTAAACACCTTTAAAACTACTGAAGTCACATTTCCCGAAATTATCATCTATAGACGGCCATGTATCCAATTATGGACCCTGTATGTCATTTTATCTATATTCTTCAAACATTCCTTTGTAACCCCCCCCCCCCCAAATAGTTGTTTTTAACTTAAATTTCTTATTTTTTTTCGGGGAAAAGCATTACAAAATTCAGAAACTAGACAAAATTTGCAACAAATAGGATGCATGACATTATGGCGTAGGATGAACGCTAAGGGGGAGGGCTGCCTCTGAATATGCACTGCGGCGCTACGTGCACCAAGTTATGAAGTCCAGGCAATAGGGTATTTTACTTGGAAAAATTAATACTAGTTCTGGATTTCGACTCACTTTATGTTTTTTGGGTCGCTGAATCCGAATATATAACTTCCCAACAAAATTTCATCCGGCAACCTTCCAAAACATTGATTTTTTGAAAAAAATTGGTTTTTGAGAAAAGCGCGCGGGGAATGTTCCGAGGCAGCCCCCTCTCTCCCCGTTTATCCTACGTCATAATGTCATGTATCCTATTTGTTGCAAATTTTGTCTAGTTTCTGAATTTTGTAATGCTTTTCCCCTAAAACAATAAGAAATTTTATTTAATAACAACTATTTGGGGGGTGTTGGGGGGGAAATTTTGGAGGTAAGTTAAAAATTCGGATTCAGCGACTCAAAAAACTTAAAGTAAACCTTATAAGGAAAGTTCCGAGGGGAGATGGGAGGGCAAATGTAAACGTGTGTGTGGTTAAGTGGAATTGCGCAACTTAACCCACGCAGCACCGCGCGCATGTTCCGAGGCAGATCCACCCTTCATCCTAAGTCATAATGTCATATATCTAATTTGTTGCAAATTTTGTCTACTCTCTGAATTTTCTAGATACTTTTCCCCTAAAACAATAAAAAAAATAAGATTTTTTTAATAAAACCCTTTTTTTGGGGGGGGGGGGGGGCTTTTTACCAAAATTTGGGGGGGGGAGGGTGTTGCTGGGCGAAATTTTGTTGGGAAGTTACAAATTCGGATTCAGCGACCCAAAAAACATAAAGTAACCCGATTTCCAGAACTACCATTCATCTTGCTAGGTAAAATTTCCTATTTCCTGGACTATACATTAAATATTTGATGAGATATAATGGCATATAGATATTTGTATGAAATATTTTTTAACTGCGCATGCATGAAAGTTCTTAAAATTTTTACTTCAGAATTTGGTATTCAGTTATTTAAGGCAACTTATATAAAAACTATTTTCAAATATCGCGACAATTTAGAAAGCTTAAGGTGATACAGTGTGTTGCTTTCTAAAAGTACCTGGCAGGGCTTCCACTGTGGATAATGTTTATATCTTATGGCACCAATTTATCGAAACAAAACCTGTTTCATTTAATTTAACAAAATCGGCAGGAGAAATACATTACAAAATTTATTTTTAAAAATCAGTGGTAATAATTTTTTGTTACATGGGTGATGGCAAATTTTATTTTATAATTGCACTTATTATTATCCCACTAATTGTACTTGCGACTAAATCTTCACTGAAAAATATGAAGTTAAACATGTTCTTTACACTCTAGAAGTTCAAGGACAATTCATCAAGAATTATAGTAGATATTCAACCAAATGTGTAAAATTGAAAGCATCCTTTCACTATCGCTTAATTTTTGAACACTACAGTATCTAACAAAATATTAATCAGTAAAAGATTTTGGGAAAATGTCTATATTTTTCTTTTGAATAATAGTGCAACTATGCAGCTTTATCATTTCAATTTGTAGGTTAACGTTTGTTTTCTAATTTAAAATATTACTGTAGAAAGTATTGACCAAATATTTTTATTAATATTTATTTCATATTAATAACGAAGAATGGTATTAGTAGAAAAGGACTATACGCTTATATTTGAATCAGAAAAACATTGTTCACACAGGTAACTTTCATTCTAAGGCACGCTGATTTCTTTAAAATTTTATTCTTAAGAGTTTAAAAATAATCCCAAACACGTTTAAAAAATAAGAAGAAATTTCAAATAGCAAGCTTATAAATATTGGGGGAGATACATAAATGCATCGATCGATAAGCATTCGATAATTAGTTCTTTATTAACACGTTCACGCCGGCGCGGTGGGTCACACTCGACTGTCTCAGAGTTGTCAAGTCTTCGGCATTTTGCACACCAGTATAATTTTAGAGAAAATGCTGTTCCTTTAATTCGCCCAATTGTTCCACGTAAATAAAATAACATTTTCTGTATTAAAATACTTGTATCCAAAAAGCCGGAGACTTTGCAGCTGTGAGACAATCGAGTGTGACCCACCGCGCCGGCGTGAACGTGTTAAGATGATGCGCGCAATGTGATAAATATCTGTTTTGATAAAAATGACTTTAAAGTTCAAATTTACCTTGATTTTGATAGTTAGCGCTCCACATATGTTATCATAAAACCGTTTCGAGTCAAAGTATCGTTATAATTGTTTTAAAAACTTGCTAACATGTTATTCTTTAATAATAGACTAAAATAATTTTATTTGAAAAAATTTTTAAAGTGTTAAGGTGATTTTAATTAGACAGTATTCAGTATACATTATTTGCGAAATTTGCCCATTATTAAAAAAGATATTTCTTAATGTTTGACGCATCAATAAATCAGTATACATTGTAAATTCTATGACCAGAAAGAACCCCACATCACAGTAGAAATTAAGGAGATGACCCAAGAATTACGTGTTTTGAATAAGGAGATACACAGAAAACTTTTTCGGACGATTTAACAAAACAATTATTCCAGAACGTCATTTCTTATAGAATAGAAGAAACGGGAAGTTTAGGTTACGTGCATTAAACTTTTATACGCTTGTGTAACCAATTAACATATTCCATAATTCATGATTGAAAAGTCACGCAACCGATAATTTTTATCTTTATTATTTAAAATCACATATCTAAAATTCCCAATACGAACTAATTTGAAAGCGAGATTACCCTCTGAAACAAAAATGATTTTCTTTTAATATATTAACAAGGAGTGTTAGAAATGTGACCCTATTCCTCGGATACATGCATGAACACTTTTTACCATATTTGAGACCAATATTCACAATGGTTGATTGCTTATTTGCTAAATCTCATATTGAATGTTTACTTTCAAATTTTCGATTCTCTAATATATATATTTTTTCAAATAACGTTATCTCACCTAATATCGAGTTTTCTTTCATAAAACACTAAAGACATTTCTTAGTTGTTTCTGAAAACTAAAAATTTCATTGCATTTTTTTTTTAATTTAAATGCTTCAAAATATACATAAAAGTTTGGAAAGATGTCTGAAAGATACTAAATGACGCAAAATATCCTTTATGCAATAACTAACGATTTAAATTCTGAAATCAATTTCTTATCCTATGTAATAACTTATGAGAATTTGAATAGAATTATGGAGCAATTGTCGAGGAAATAATGAATAGATAACTCATCACATAGAAGAGTACTTGACGAGAATGATGGCAGTTTGTTTTAGCATTTGAATGCACTAACGAGCTTGATTGGATTTTGAGAAACGATGAATGACTTATCTGGAAGCTGTCTATGCATCATGCGATAGTAAGCAGAAGTTCGCATGGATTGAATGTGTAATTATTGACTCACAGTAATTTCAGTATCAATTAATTCATTGAATTTTCCCTTTTTCAAACATAGACTACTTGGAATTTGTAGTATTAAATTAGTGAGAAAATAGATATTACTGAAATAAGACATGTATTATTAGGAATTAATATGGTACCTGACACAGTAATGTGTACGTTATAGAAAATAACCTATTTCAGCACGAGAACTTTTTATCTAATTGCAGGCTGGTTTCCATAGAATTCAGCGTACTTTCATGAGTAAGGGTGATAGTAAATGGATAGTACTGATGGCGGTATTCTAAATGTTATCAAAACTAATCTGCATTTAGTAAAAGTTCTGGTGCTTAAAGGGTTCTTTTTTGTCTGTTATATGTGCATTCTTCTCATGCAATATCTTCTGATTTTAGCTAATGTTTGAGACATACATGTATATTCCAAATAGGTTTCTTAAAAAAAAAATCTATATTAACCAATTTAGGACCGGTGTCTCGTATATGTTCTATTTAGGCTGCATATAGCTTTTATTAGCTCGCAGGCTATCAAAAGCAGAGACTTAATATGCCCACAGGTTTTGTATGTACGTACGTATGTATCTACGTATGTATGTATGTATGTGTGTATGTACGTAATGCGATAACTCTTGATAGAAATATCCGAATATCTTCAAATTTGGTATATAGATTCATTCTGATAAGGCGCTTCCCTAATTAGTTTTGAGGATTCACTGGTTAAGTATAAAGGGGGAAACGGGGGCTACTTCTCCCTTTATTTAAATATATGTGTTTTTCATGCATAATTATCCGATTTGCTTCAAATTTGGTATACTGTTTTTTTCTGATAAGGCGTTACACTGTTTACATTTGGAGGTTCATTGCCTAAGTATAAAGGGAGGAAAACTGGAAGCTAATCCCCCCTTGATTTACCTAAATGGTTTATTGTCGGTTTCTTTATATTTTGAGGGGCATTATTCTTTGTAAAAAGAGTATAATATACAGTTAGTGTGAATAGCCTGGGAGCTCAATGCCATCAGTTTAACTGGACACTTTTTTTATTACCCGACTGAAAAGAAGGGTTACGTGTTTCACGCGTATCTGTGTATGTGGATTTCTTTATATCCTCTTAACATCCCAACGGCTGGATGGATATTTATGAATGAGGTCTCTATCGATTCGTCTTAATCTTCCGATGGTTATAGGATAGGTTTTGTTTTTATAAATTCAAAATGGCGGCCGTAAAATAAAAAAAGGCGGTAGAGACGAAAAAAAAAAACAATTTACGCACAATATTGAGTTGCATATCATTGTATAGGTCTTTCAAAATGAAGACGATGTTTCATTGACCATTTTGTAGTCAGAAGCTCCGTTTAAATATTACACAACCTGGAAGTTGTGTACTTTGGATCGCTACCTTTACTATAACTCTAACCTTCATAATATACATCTATAGGCCTCATTAAAAGAGTGTTTGTAGATAGGAACTAATAATTAAACACAACTTAAAAGTCATTAATACAAGTAAATTAAAAAAAAGGTAAGTAATATAAAAAATAGTTTCATACTAATGAGAAATTATTAATTAGTTCGCTTTTTACGCAGTCAGATTTTTTGAGTTTTTAAATTTAATATATTATTACAAGAAATTTCAATTAAACATTTAAAAAAGAACTCATTTACTTATACAATTATCCGGCGTATCTGTATTTTTTATAAGTAATTTTTGCCGCGGAACTGCAAGACGGGACCTGTTCAGCCCGTGATTATGCTAATGCATGCACAATTTGAGAACACGTGATTTTGTTTAACCTTAAAAATGTCCATTAGAATATTCTGTTATTGTAATATGGGTTTGAAAATAACCTGTGATTCTGAATATTTTAATAAATGATAATTTAAAAATTAAATTTCCTCATTCAGCCACTTTGAACGCGGAATAAAATTATTCTTCTGAAATAAATTTTAATTATCACCAATATATATTGCATATCTCGAACAGAAATCTTTAAATGGAAACTGCTTAATTTATTGGCTTTTACGGGGAAAAAAAGAACATTATTAGAAAAATCGTCATTTTGGCAGAGGTGGGATTCGAACCCACGCATCATAGAGCCTGGTGCCTAAAACCAGCGCCTTAAACCGCTCAGCCACGATACCTCCCTTGAAGAGGATGTAATATTTGAAGATAGATTTGATATCTAGCGAAAAAAACAATCTATAAAACGATTAGATTTTATTATTATTACCCGGCTGAAAAGAAGGGTTATGTGTTTCACGCGTATCTGTGTATGTGAATTATTTTATACCCTCGAAACATCCCAACGGCTGGATGGATTTTTATAAATGAGGTCTTTATCGATTCGTCTTAATCTTTCGATGGTTATAGGATAGGTTTTGTTTTTATAAATTTAAAATGGCGCCTGTAAAATTAAAAATGGCAGTAGAGACGAAAAAAATTACGTACCATATTGAGTGGCATATCAATAGATAGGTCTTTCAAAATGAAGACAACGTTTCATTGACCATTTTGTAGTCAGAAGTTCCGTTTAAATATTATACAACCTGGAAGTTGTGTACTTTGGATCGCTACCTTTACTGTAACTCTAACCTTCATAATAGACATCTATAGGCCTCATCAAAAGAGTGTTTGTAGATAGGAACTAATAATTAAACACAACTTAAAAGTCATCGATACATGTAAATAATAAACAAATAAATTCGACTGCGTAAAAAACGAACTAAAAAGAGGTAACAAAATGACGTAGGAAAATAGTAGAGTATGTAATGAAAATCCTTTTTATTACCCGACTGCCAAGAAAAGTTATTACTTGTTTCTTTCGCACCTAAAAACTTTAGTAGTAATGCTTGTGTTGTCTATTAGTAGAATTCTTTAAAAATATTCCTCTAAAAATAGCAAAAAAATACTGTACGGAATTACTGATATTAAGATATTTAAATGTCTTTAATTGATACCCGTTTTGAAGGTATGTAGATAAAAAAAATCTGCTTAGAATTTAACTTAACGTATGTACAGTAGGCAGTTTTACATGAGAAAAGTTCAACCTTACATTTACTACACGCTAAAATTCAACAGGCTGAGAAAAATCCAGAAAGGCAAACGTTCATCAATTTTGAATGATTAGTTAGTGAATTTTTAGAAAATGAATTATTGAAATATTTCAGATAAAAGTCCACTATTTAAAAATAACTCAAACAATAATGTATCGATTTTATTACGTTTTGTTGTACAGGATACAACTTTGAAATTGGTTTATTGCGCATATATATTTCGAATTAGTTCGATTTTGAACTATTAAAAAATATATAATTAGATTATTAAACTTTTATACAATCAATCATACACTTTTTTGTCACCTTTAGAATTTACGTAGCGGAAAATCCTCCATTAAATCTTAATCATTACTCATCAAATTTTCGGGAAATATGCAAAATCGGCAGCTAAGCGATCATACTTAAGATTAGATTTTATATTCTTTTCTTGTTTGTAATTTTATGCAAAATATGTAAGTCATCATAAATTGACTGTAAAAAAAAAAAAAAAAAAAAAAAAAAAAAAAAAATCTAATTTTATGCAAAAAAAGCCAGTCAGGACGGCAGTTCTAGAAGTATAATTGAATAGTAAACGTTCTGAAAAAAAAAAAAAAAAAAAAAAAAAAAAACTGAATTCAATTTTTCCTGATATTCCGATTGGTAAATTTTTTGTAAAGCATCATTTACAATTTTTTATACATATTTTTTTACAGTTAAAAGATGTGTGGTTGTCAGTTAATAATAAAAAATTCTGTTGATTTTACAGAAAAATCCTCTATCATCCAGGACGCCGACTAAAAAACTGTTTATTTTGCGAAGGAAATCTGTATTTATGGCAAACGTTCTGTTATATTAACAGATTACGTAATAAAATAATCTGTTTACAGATTTTTTGGTTGGTGAATCAGCTAATAGTTTTTTTTTATATATATAAATCAACTTAACACACAGTTTACTTTCATTAGTCGTTTCATCGTTTTTCACAGTTTACTTTCATTAACAAGTAATTGTTATTTTAATAGTTTAATAGTTTCATCTGCATCCAACTATTCAAAATGTTTTTTTTTTTTTTTTGATGTTGCCACACTACCTTAACATATATTCACTCATAACCTTAATTTTCAATGTAGAACAATAAAAGATCATAATTAAAATAAATTCGCCGTGGCAAATCGAATAAAATACAGGAGTAATGTTTTTATATCGATATACCTAAAGTTCGTGTAACATAAATAAGTGTATAATCTCTCAAGTACATAATAACAATATTATCAATATAGAAAATTATAAACGACGATAATTCTTACAAAACCGTTTACCCTGCGTCTTTTAAACGGGATTTTTACTTGTGTTTTATTTTGTTTTAATAATATTTATTTATTCATATATTTTTCGACTGTGCTTAACGTTATCGAGCTATGTGTTCCTTAATCCATTACAACGGGTGATGATGAAAGCAAATTTTGAATATTCCTTACAATTTCCTCGCAATTCTTTTAATATATATTAAAATACTTATCCGTTTAAATTTATCAAATTCCTATTATACATTAGCTTAACAAGCATACATAAGATATCACGAGATGCATTTACACATGTATTGCTTAAATAACTAACTATATACAGCGTGGCCAACGTTCAGGCAATTTTTCAGGAAGTTACCAATACAAGGCTGAACCCGTCGAATTTCGACGAAAGAAAATGTTTAAGAAAGAACTGTTTAATAAATTTATAATAATCCTACAAAATTAGTTTTAAAAAATGCTTCTTATACTGGCTAGTTTAACTCTCAAACAAATATTATTTTAACATAAAGTTAACAAATTACTATTTCTATAAGATTCAGTTGTCCAAGTTATTAAAATTAAATTTTATTTGTATACGTAATCAGTAAAATATAATACAGATCAGTTATTATGATGAAGTTATTAATTGAGGTTCTTATGCTTGTATTCCGGTATGAAAAACATCAAAATGTATTCCAGTATGACACGATCATAGAAGTTATTTCCCCGTGAAATCTAAACCCGACATCATTTCTCAAAATTTATATGCACACCTCTCATATCCGTATTCAGTAATTAAAAAAAATTGGTATTTTAATTTAAACATTATAAAATCATTTTAACTCAAAACTTGAAGTCACAATTGTCAGCAACATTTTTGAATGTGCATAGTAGCACTCTTAACTTCAGATTCTGATCTCAATACCGGAGATGAAAAATTACCGTAGTTTGTTCTTTTTAGACGCTTTTGTGGTAAAATGTTTAGTTTTATCTAAGAAAATGATCATTTTCTTTTAAATACGGCGCCACATTCACTTACTTAAGCATTTCTCCTAATGTCTCAAACTTTGTATCAGTACACATGCAGAAGAAAAAAATCATGGAGATTTATTAAGAAAAATGTGTGTTTTCAAAACCAGTACGTCATTTTTCGATCAAAATATTTTGCCGCAGAATGTCACTAACGAGATTTTGCGCCACTAAACCCTATACAACAAAATTTAAAACATACAAATTTTAAAAAATGTTTTTCTTTTAATTTTTTATTAGGAAATGGCATGAATAAACATAAATAAACCTCATTATTTCTCCCTTATCTGCAATATTGATAGCTATCTACTTTCCACCATTTGAAGGAAATTTCATAAATTTCGATTACGTTATTTTCGAAAGTGAAGTATTTTCACATGTGAAAAATGTCAAAGCAGTTGGGGTGAAAATGACGCACTTCTACTAAACATATTTCAGTTTTATGAATGAATATACACGCTTTTTTTATATAAAATGGCGTCATTTGCATCTGCTAAAGCAATCCAGTTTTACGATCCAGTCTTAAACAACATTTATAGAAAATTATGCATATGACATCATTATCGCGAATAATACACAACCGTAGCATAAAGCATAATGTCGTCATTCAAGAAGCAAATAGGGTATCTAATGATTAAAATGCCTTCCTTTGTTTGTTTATAATAGCTCCAAGTTTTATCGGACATCATTCATTCATATTTTTTCAAAATTAGGAAAATGTTATTACACACGGATTCATAAAATTACATTCTTTCAGCCATTTGATACGAATTATGTAAAACAGGAGAAAATAAGTCACAGAAATAAAAAGAAAGTGTTGTATCGTGTGTAAAGTAAGTTTACAGTAGACTTAAAATTGTATCACTTAATTGATAAATAAAAATTAAATAAAAACAATATTCACCGATTTTTATAACAGACGATATTCTTGCCATAGCACGTATTTTAATTTTAATTTTTTTCAGTTTTTATCAGAAAATGGCAACAAAAAGATATAGTATTCTACTATTTTCCCTAAAGTAAAGAGAAAGAATAGAGATGAAGTATAGCGTCTGGGCGTGACGCCGAAAATATAACACTGAAATCCGTTACATTCGGTTTAAACACAACCATATGCTTCGGCGCGCCTGTCAATTCAAACCACTACTTCTTTGCTTTTGCTTTTAATGTTGCAAATTGTTATTCAGTATCCGCGTGTTGACCGTATGTGTGATTAAAATTTCGATTAAAAATGAGAATATGATAAGTTTTAGGATGTAGTATCTGTTCTCTGTTCTACGTGTTTGTCTTGTTTGGGCCGAATGAGGACACTTAAATTTGAGTGATAACTGCTTTCATATTGCAAACGTTTTAACGACATACTGCATTTCCATCTATCTCTTTCCTCCATGACTATTTTCCCTTTACTTTTAATAGAAATGGAGTACTTCAGTTGCCACGATTACAAAAAAGATATTAAAAACTACAAAAAAATTAATATCTCAAAAATAAATTGAGATACAGCTTTCAAAGAAATTGCATTTAAAAGTAACTTTTTTCCCTTATACGATGGTGTAAAAAACTGAAAATGTGCGATGTTTAGAAGTTTTAAAAATTGTAGTAGAAATATTGCAAATCAGAAATTTCCTTTCAAATTTCAAAATGTTGTCATTCGCAAAATGACATATGCGTTACGCAGAGATATGTTTGTCCTTTATAATATAGATATTCCTATAGATTAATTCGTATTATTTATTTTCAACCAAAACAACATTAATTACTTATAAAAAATCCGATTTTCTTAATTATGCGAATAAATATGAAGAATAGTTTTTATAGTAAAATACTGGTATTTTTCCTAAACAAATACTTGACCAGTTGATACACATGTGTGTGATGCGGAAATCGCATTTTCTTATTTTTTTTTATTTTTCGATATGAATATTATTTACGTTTTATAATCCTTATTAATGGAAATTTCACCTAAATCAATAAAATTCTACTGCTAATCTAGATTTGGTTAAGTGCACATTTTTGTGACCTGGAGAAAATTTTCTCACATAGAATCACATTTTTTCTCACACACTTCCGAAAACTTAAACCATAGATAATGCGGAAATAACTTATCATTTATTCCAAAATTTTGAAAATCATTATATTAATAGCCTGTATACCTAATGTAAAATCTGTTTCAAAGATAAAGAATATTTCCAACCGGCAATGCCTATTTTTGTATTTCAAGGAACGTAGCTTCTTCTCGGAAAGAACTGTTGAGGAAAGGATGGAACATTTGAATTCTATTTCAAATCATTACATGCTGTATTAATATACGTTTAATGTTTCATTGTCCAAAAACACATATACAGGATTTTAAATACACCAGTCTTAATTTTATTTACAGTTCAAGACTTATAAACTTGAATTTCAGCACTAATTATGTCTTAAAATATACATTCAAATTTGCAAATATTTTTTTTCTAATTGTCATTAAAACAGCTGTATGAGATTTTCAACCGAAATGTTGAGTATAATTGTCACAGAAATATCGAATAGATAAATTCACTCACGGAATATTATTTGAAATGAATAATTACAGTTGGAGCAATTAAATGGATTTTCGGAATTCAGATAAGTTATGGCAAAATATGAATGAACAATAATCAGAATATATTGGATTGTACCCTTCATTGTACTTGCCAGGAACTGATTATTTAAAATCATTGATCTTCTTCCATCAAAGAAAGGTGTGTGACTTGTTTACAATAGACTGGATAAAGGAGATATTTAAACAATTAAAGTTTAAAATATTGTTTACCGAAATTACATTATAGTTACGTTTTTAGTTAACTTTTTTTAACAGCTGTCTGTAGCCTTTGTTGAATATATCATAAGCTTCTTATTCTTGTACTAGCTAAAGTACCCGGCGTTGCCCGGTATATTAAGAATGTTTGTTTGGAAAAATAAATTCCGAAAAATCAATGATTGCGTGTTAATTTACGTAATTTTGAATATTTTATTTTCGTTTAATCCGAACGTCAGATTACCTACTTACTTAGTATATATAATCTGTGATCTGGATTGATATCGAGATTAAATCCTTTTAATGAAAAGTTGTTTCCGAGTATTTTGTTATTTAAATAACTTTTTCACGATTAAAGAAAAATGGCAAGTACAAAAATTCTATGAACTTTATTTTTTTTCATCTAAAATCTGTATTTCAGTCGTTCACTAATGAGATCTAGGGACCTAAACCATTGTGGGAATTCTAATATACACGCATACACACACGTATATACATGGAATAGATTTAAAAATGGCGAAAACAAATTCAGATAACCTAAAAATATTAAATATGCCAATATGTGCATTATTGGGTTTTTATCATGTTTCAATATGTTTTTCATATTCATTTGACGTTATATATTCACCTGTTTACGTACATTATATTTCCAATATGACGTAATATTCACTTTTTTAAAAATTCGTCAAACTATGTGTTTCAGATAATAATATCATAAGACGAAATACAATATTTCCCCTTGGTTCTACATAATATATATTATATGAACTTTAAAAAGTCTATTGTTTCACCTAACATGTGACTAAAATAATAAAAGAGATGTTACAAGTTAAAAATATGCATTTAAAAAAAAACTTCTTAGAACTTTTAAGCTCTTCCAAGCTCTGCATCAGAGAATATTTTAATAACTATTGGCTGTTTATTTATACAAATACGACACTTCGTTTTGAAAATGACAGTGCCAATAAATATTAAAGATAAAAGTATGAGTAGCAGTTTCTTGTACTGAACTTAATTAGAGAAAATATATACTATTATTAACTACAGTAGCTGGAGAGTCGAAGTAGCGGTGTTTCAGATCAAATTTGGATTGAAGAGAATATTTAACTGCCGTACCATAAAAATTAATACGTCACTTTTTTCAAATGTGCATGATTTATTTTCAGGATATTGAACCATAAATTGGGAATATTGTTTACAAATTTAAAAGAAAAATGGTATGCATCAAGTTTAGTTTTTAGAAATGGCATTCGCTTAGAAAGACGTTGTATGAAAACAATTTTTATAGTGTTAATTTTTCCTATAACTTATACTTAGAAAAAAGTCAGAGGGAACAATGTCCAATTATTTTCGAACCTTAAGATAAAAACGATGAAATTTTGCAGTTTTTTCACTCAGTGTTTTCTGGCATTAAAATGCGTTTATCTGTTTTGCGTGAAAAACATGGAAATTTTAAAATATATAATACCAAAAATCCTACAAATTTAGATCGTAAAAGAAAGGGATACATTAATTCTTTTTTGGGAACCAACACGACATATTTTTAATTAAATTTTATATGAAATGTAGGTAACGTATAAAAAAAACAATAATAAATTTCATATTTTAATATGAATACAGCTTCTGTAAAACAAATGCCCAATCTTAAAACCATACTTCAGTTGTATAATCTTTATAATTGAAAGCATATTTAAATCAACACTGGTTTGTGAGCCAATCATCAGAAACTATGTTCAGTTTTGATAGATTTGGGAACTTTCTTATTCGGAATATTTACTAACTTTCCAAAATAGTAATTTACGTTTTTGTTACAGAATGTCTGCTATTAAACGAAGCGATGGTTTTTATGGTTTAGTTCATCTGACGAAACTGTATTCGCCTCACTCAAATTCGCCTGTCAAACCGCCCGTAAATCCGTGACACAGTTCGTTCTCAGAAACTGTAGAAGTTGGCGACTTGAAATTTTGCATACTTATAGCTGAACACGGGCAATCACGCGTCAAATCATGAAATTAAAAAAAATCTTAATAAACGCACCCTATCAATTAAAAACTCGAATTAAAAGAATGGAAAATGATTCACAAGTCAACTGAAACATTGATTTTAATCAAGCCGCAACAATTTTTGTAAACATGGAGGGAGGGTTGCCGTTATTTGGCGCTGCTACTAGATTGATAAATGCACTGGGCGTTTACAAACATACACGTATCTTAAAATATACTGGACATTAAAACTTGACAATTGCGCCCCTGACGAATTTCTTTTTCTCGCAGAAATTATATAGTTTATATATATATATATATATATATATATATATATTGAACATTTCACGAGAAGAGGAAATATCCATTAAAAATCAATTTATATAAACTCATTTTGTTTCCTTTCAGAGACAAACAGCAGAACATAGGTGTTTGAGAAATATTTCATTGCCAGATGCCTGTCTATTAGGTACATATACATACATATTAGATACATATAACATACATACTAGTTATTATACACATAAAAGGTACATATAATTCCATATTACACTGCTCTGAGATTATACTACACATTTTTACGAATATATGTAACCAATTAATAACAAATAACTCACGTCAATTGTATTATAAAAGGAATTACACCAAAATCAAGTTTTGTTGAAAAAGCAAAAGTATGATTTTTCGATTGTACGTTCCAATATTACTGATTTTATTATTAAAAAAGAAGTTTATTTTATTAAATTTTTACTCATTAAATTCGTTTTACAATTTGAAACCACTGAAAATGTGTAATTTAAAATATTGATGTATCACTCTATGAAAGATCATTTTAGCCAAAACAGAATATGTTAAAACAAAAAAAAACAAAAAAAAAAGACTCCGGCCCGGCTTAGCAATTTTTTATTTTACCCGCTTTTTTTTTTTTTTTTTTTTTTTTTTTTTTTTTTGTAAGATTACAAATATTTCTAACTCCTTGTAAATATTGACAGCGAAATAAATTATTTATTTTTTACGTTCAAATCCACGAATATTATATGTTTGTTTTTACAAATGTGTAATAATGCAGTATCTGCATAACAGTTTTATTTTACTCTTTAAAAGAAAACAAACATTTTCGAAGACATCTTCCGGAAACAACAGCTTCTTTTGAATTTTATCATTCATCTGATATGAAACATTTCGTTGTTTTTGCTTGATATGTTTTGCTAATTTTTCTCCAGCTTTCACTTGAGCTGAATTTCACCAGAACATTTATTTTTCCGTTGCTCCCAAAGGATGTTCTGCATAAAATTAATAATGTAAGTCTTAAAAAAGTAGATGTTCTGAAATTTTTGTGGATATTTTAGGACATAAATATTCAATTTGAACTTAAAAGAGATGTAACCAAGTTATTCCCCAGTTATATGTTTTAACTTAACAATACATGAACATTGTAAATGGGAACACAATATATAAAGGTAAATTGAAACCATCCGTATATAGAAATACACAATGTATGCAGTATAAATTATAACACAGGTTTCTCTTCCTATTGGCATTTTAAAGTTAAATTTCATTTTAAAACTAAGCATATTTTCCGAATAAATTAACGTTTAAAAGAAATAGATTGTGTTTATTAACAGTAATGATAATTAATCCTTCCAATCAGTAGTGCCATGTCCGTGTCTATGCTCTGTAGTAATCAATGCAAATTTGTTATAGTATATAGTTTTTGTTTTTATATTACTGTTTTGCATTTTTTTTATTCTAATAATTTCAATTGCCGTTATATCTATTAAAAACATTGCAATTTGTGTTATGCCAATAGTTTGTTATTAGAAGTATCGTAAATATATAATATGAACGTAAACATGCACACAATTATAAAAAAAAAAAGGATGCAGGTGTGGGAAAATGTATTTAGCATTTATTATGAAAGTAATTTTTTAATTAATAAAACGAACAAAAAGATCAAATAATTAAACAAATTTAAAATTCTTTCAAGATGCGGAATCTGTTGATAAACTATGATGGTATCAGCAGCAACAAAAGAAAGGAAATTTTTAAAACTCGTAAGTAATTAAAGTCAGTTAAATTTTAAATATATAAGGATGTAATCTAAAATCAATATTTTTCTTCAATTTAAAGGGTGTGGCTTTATTAAAAAGTAAATATAAAATAGGGAAGAAAAACATTGCGTGAATACCATAATATTAAAATTAAAAAAAACTTCCATGATACATTCAGAAAATGTACACTTTTCTCAATTCTTCAGTCAGTGTGTTGTATTTTTGAGTAACAAAAGACTTTTTACACTTTGTTTTTATACTTTTATCATCAGTCTTTTTGCAACTCTCAGTCGAGATGCATTCTGAACGAATGAAACAATTTCCCTCATTATCGTTTTGTCAATGCTTGCAACAGATGTTTGGAGTAAAAGCCGTATTTTCAGGTTAAAAAAGAAGGTTTTTAGAATTCTCTGTTGTCCTTTTTTTCATCTTTTCCGTAAAGTCAATATTTCATTGAATTTTATTTCAAGTTGTATAAAACTTACATTCTTACAATGTCAAAAATGCACCAAAATTTATTTTAGCAATTTGTTTCGTTCTGCGCATTTAAAGATTCAAAAATAAAATAATGTAACTATACCAATAGTGGAAAAACAGTAGTTTAGATCGTTTTTTACCTATTTATAGTTTACTGTTCATTATTTTATTGGCTACGACTAGGAAGGTGTTTCATGCCGCATTTAGATCTTTCTTTTAACTACTTTGTGAAACTGTTGCTACTTTTTTCGAATGCTCTTTTTTGCAAAGAGTTTAAAATGCGCCAGTAATGGGCACTTTGGAATTCTTTCAGAAATATTTTTTTAAAAAGGCGAAATAGTTTTTTTAGAGTCTCGTTATATTGATCGACGTTTAAACGATTAGCCAATGGAGTACAGAACATTTTGAGTACTCTTTGACAATCGTTATACTGGCGTATATACAGCCGTATTACTGACGTATGATAATGAATATAGACAAAACCTGACTCTATGTTTTTGAAGGCAGTCGAGGGCTCATAGAACTCCTACGTATATTTAAAGGAATAATTTTCTAGTTAATCTCATACTGTAAAAAAATCTGTAGTTCTACAGATGTGAAGTTACATGCTTACTATACTTTCATCTGTAACTGTACAAAAAAGCTGCAAATCTAAAAAACTCGTTTTCGTAAGGCTACAGAAATCTGTAACTTTACAAATGAATCTGCTAAAATTATAGTAATCTTACTAAAATTTTATCTGCAACCCCGGTTGCAGTTACACGAAAAGTTCTAGGTATCCCAGTTTCCTAAAAAATTCTTAGTAACCTCACAGATATTTTGATTTTCGGCGCAAAAGTGTGTCTGTTACATGAAATTTTGTTTTTGCTGTTACATAAAAAGTTCTAGGAATCCCAGTTTCCTAAAAAAAATTAGTAACTTTACAATTTTTTTTTTACAGTGCAGTGATGTAGAAAAGGCGATGTGATGTAAATTACTCAAGTGCATTATGTTTGAAGAAGCGTAAAAATATTAAAGTGTGCTACAAACAATTTTCCTCCACAGACGACACTATAACAGAATTATTTTGTATGTCCCACGTAAACTAATTTAAAACTTAAAATAACCTAAATATTCTACGAACACTCTATAATTAAATTAAATAACATATACCAATTACACATTAATTTAAGCATTTTTACAAAAGTTACTGCGTGCACAGACGATAAAACAGACAATATACAGCCACATAGACAGGATAGAGACATATAGGTAGGAGAGGGCCAGATAGACATTGGACTGTCAGATAGACAGCACATGTCCAAATAAAGCACATACGGACAAACAGACAAATCAGACGGCCAGACACATTAACGAACCGTAGTTATAAACTTATTTAAAATATTTTCGATAGATTTTTTAATGTACTTATGACAAGAACAAATATTGAGACAGATGTGAACAGGTATTGAACAGGTCCGACTACTACTGGTTATGTTAATGTGTCGCAGTACCAATAGTGGACACGTTTAAGAAATGTATGTGTCTGATGAAAAAAATGTATTCTGCATAGTATTTTTAGTATAAAGAAAGCAAAACGTACAAGAAAATTGCTTACACAAAGACATAAAAATAGGATTCATCATTCCAAACTACAAGAAATACTAGCAAACTACCAGCAAACTATGAAATTACTAGCAACCGTCTTTTGATTTTTGTTGTTCCACAGTTTTAGATGTCCTTAATACACTTATTTGCAGAACAGATTATGAATCAACTGGTTTTGAAACACAACAAATTATGCGAGTATTAATTCTTTTTAAATATTCCACATTGAAGAAATTTCTTTTCCTCATATTTTTAACAATATAAAACAGCGTTTATAATTCCTGAACTTTACCGCTTCGGACACTGAGTCTTATTGGATAGTGAATACAGATTAACCTCTGCAGGGATACTTATTTTATATCTATAATTATAAATGTGTATGATTCTGTACATTGCGGAAGATCAACGTCCAGTAATTTCAATTCAACATTTTAAAGAAAGAGTAGGCAGGTATTAAGATTAAACATACAATTATCCATATTATAGTTATATAATACGACGTGAACTGCTAGTATTAAAATACTAAATGTGCATTTCAAGGAAAACGTTTTTTCCCAAATTTGAAATTAAAATAAAATGATGGGAATATTTTTCTGATAAAAATATTATAAACAAAAAACAGTTAAAAAATAATTTAAATTATTAACATTTTATGCTATCTGAATTCCCATTTATCTTTAATGACATATCCAGATGTTTGCATAGAAGGGTTAAAGATTATCAAAATGAAAGCGATCACATTAAAAATACAACAACAACGATTTTAAATTGCTTTATTTTGGGGGAGAATTTTCATTCAGTAAAAAAAAAAATATATATATATATTTTTATTTTTTTATTATTAATATTATTTAAATGGTAATTTATGTAAATTTAACAATCATTCAGACTCCATTAAAAATACATTAGTAGCGACTATTTATGCCATTTTAGTGTTCCAAATGCATTGGAATATGAAGTATGTTAAGTTTATAATTGCCCATATTTGCATTTTTTATATTCATTGGAAGTGTTTATAAATAAATAGTATCGTGATTTTAGAATTATCACATTAAAATTATATACTAAAAATGTACATAAGAAAAAAACCATGTTAATTAAAATATCATGTTTATATTATTTTCAAAAGTTTTTTTTTCTTTCGTGTGCTGGAAAAAAAATAATTGGAGAAATTAAAGACAGGTATCATCAAATAAAAAAAATTAACATAGGAGTAAAAGGTGTCATGTGTGATCAAATACTTCCTTGTGAACGTTTTCATCCTTTTTGGAGTAACCAATGATTTTTAGTGCCATATGAAATAATTTTGTAAGTAACTCTTTCTTTTCTCATTAGACAAAGCTTTCGATCATTCAAAGTGTTAATGTCACAACCGCACAATTGTAGGCTGATTACATAATTCTTTATTGCATTCAGAAATTCGTTAAATATTAATGCCCCACACTGTGAAATAAGAAAATATAAGTTTCCCAGACCTGCATATTTTTATTTCATGGTGAACATTATAAATAGATTATAAAAAAAATCAATATTTAACTTAAAGTGAAATTTTTTAAATTATATACACTTATAAACATCTCAAAAATTCTACAAGAAATAATTACTTTTTTTCTAAAATAATAGAGATAGACATAGCTAAAGTATTTTTCTGGATATTTTACACAATATAATATTCTCTTATTCTTTTGTAGAATTCGTGACAGAAGAAAATCTCTAATGACATTTTCAAAGTATAAGAAATCACTTTAAACGTAACGGAAAAGCTTTGAAAAGGGAACAAATTTTCCAACCTTGTGATTTTTTTAATTCCAGTAAATTCTTACAAAAATGTTCGCTTTATTTAATTGCAGAAATTATGCGATTGTATAAAACAAGTATTTCTGCATAAAAATATTGGTAATAAAAAAGCGGGAGGTCGTAAACTATGACAGTATTTTACATTTTAAAAAAACTTTTATCTAATTCTACTGTTAAAACTTTTCTACTTTTGAATACTTAAATAACATTCTGAAATGCGTTTTCTCAAATGTTTTTTTATTTTGTATTTAATTTTTTTAAACAAATTATAACAGTTTATGATTTGACATAACAAAAAGTGTTATTTAAGACATGAACAAGATTAATAATATTTAATACAAATGGCTATGCTGTTTAAAAACCAAACCAAATAACGAAGTTTGAGCTATAATAAAAAATCAAATGATGGACCTACGAATACGAACTAAAATGCTCCTATAAGGGAAAGTATTTTTTTATAAAATGAAAGTAAATATTTTCAAATTTCCTACCGAATGTCGAAATTTCCGCAAAATACGAAGAAATTTTAGCCAAACTTCAAAAACACAAATTAAGCAATTATAGATAATTTATTTTATCATAAGCAGTACAAAAAACGCAAATTGTCTAATTCAAAATTATTAACGTAACATTTTCACAAGTGTTATATTTTTGAAGATATATTTAACTTTTTTTATTATAATGGTTATTATTTTAATAATATTAATGTTTTATGTGATTAAAGCGATTCGCTATTTTTCATTCGGCGAAAAATGATGAAAATAGCATTCCCCAATTTTGCTTAAAATTAATTTAGGTATTTTAAATTCATTCATAATGACAATATGTCATAAAGACCCAATAATAAGAAATAGGCTAAAACGTTGTTTTTTATGCATTTTCCTTTAACTGATTCATATTTCGAATCTTAATTTTTTTTTCTCAGTATGAATTTCTTTAACATATCAGAACATCTAAATGCTGAAAACTCAATTATGTTTCAACTGCAAAGCTATTATTTGACGATTTTTAAAGCGAGTGTTATAAAATTAAGATTAGCAGTTTATATATATATATATATATATATATATATATATAATAAAACTGTTAAGTAAATAGTTAATTTTACAGTGTTGTTTTACATATATCATGACATTTTACTTATTTTCACTTAATATAATAATCTGTTTTGTACTCTTATATTTAACAAAACTTGGTTTATGTATCTGAAGATGGAATTATGTAATCCGTTTCGTCGCTTATTAGTATGATAGAATTTTACGGATTACTTACACAGGTGTGTTTCCGATGGAGATGCAAAACTGTATCAGTTCAAGAATTAAATATAAATTAATAATTTAATTTTGAGGAATTTTCCGTTAGCCAGTCGAGTGTGATGAATTGCTAAATATTCTCTATGATTACACTGTAAGACTAACCTCGTCAATTTTGCTGAAAAATCCTGCCATCAATACTACCAGTTTTTAATGAGAAATCCTGTTTATATATTAGAGATTTTACCTGTATGAAAGATAATTTCTCCATGTTATAGATTGGGTAACACATTAATTTGAAACAATTTTTTTCCATCTTCTGGAAAAGATATCTGTTCACCAGAAAAAGAGATTTTCTATACTAAACAAATTGTATTTTGTCTTAAACAAGAACAATCTTTCTTAATTTTAGCAGAGTTCTAAAAAATTGTTTTTATTTAATTTTACAAAATTTCTTATATAAAACGCTAGTGTACAAGAACACTTCCATTTTCCTTTATAATATTTCTGGCGATTCGAATTTTTTGTCCGTCCAAAGTAAAAAATCTTATTACTTTAATTTTTTCTGCTAGATGGCGAAAACAATATGCAGGCTGAATAAAAGAAAAAATCTATACTTCGCATAAAATAAACGTAACCTGTTTAAAATATAGTAGGATATACGTTGAAACAACAGGTCTCTTTGGCAGTTGTAACTTTATACGTATTACGACGGCAATGGCGGTGGACAATGGAATTAATTACGCGCCCAAACCACGATCCCAAAATCACTCTAATTGACTGTGAAACTTTAAAAAAATATTTTACACACCAAAAAGTACGGCAAAATACAAATAAAAACTAAACAGTGTAATATATATATATATATATATTTTTACACTGTTTTATTGGAAATCTGATCCTACTGTTATGTGGTACACATGCAAAAAAATATATGGAGAAAAATTAGAAAAAAAAATAAAAATATTGTAATAGAAGTGTGTTTTAAATATTTTGTTAATTTTTTGAAACACAATAATTACAGTTTTTCTTAAGTAAAACATTTTTGTTTTTAAAACGGTTTAATTATATGTAAGAAAACTGTAAGAAAATACCGAAATTAGAAAATAGTTCAAATAGCATTTCTATAAGTGATTTTGTTTTAGAAATAGCAGTTTTCTTATATAAGTGGATATTTTTATAAAATAGTTATTTTTCTATTCTAGTGAGTTCTTATTCTGAGCAGACTTCGAAATTTCTAACCTTTGCCATAAAACATTGAAAGTTCAGAAACGTGTCTAAACTCTTTGATTTTATAGTACCTTAAAGATACGTATAATAAGATGAAAATGTAACAACAATTTACATTCTGCAATTTCGTTAGGTATATATAAAAATGCGAAAATATTTCTTTTTAGTTTATAAATGAACTAAGCCAAGAAATCTAATGCTTTTCGAAATTGCAAATAATATATATTTTAAAACGTTACTGGAAAAGGAATATTCTACAACTATTTATTTCTTGTAATTCACTTAAGATGTAAAAATAATTTGAAATTAAACTTACGCATTTATATACCTAATTATTATTAGTTATTATAAATATCGTATTTTTTATCTATTACCTACTATGTATGTTTACGCAAATTATCTTTTTTTTTTACTATCCCGCATTAGTAATCATTCTAAGAAGCAAGGAAATTTAAATAAGAATTTTGTTTTTTATGCAACTATTTTTTGAATTTAAAATTATTGGAATATAGAATGTTATCGCTTTTTTAATACAACATATTTAGTTCTTTGCTCAGAGTCCATATGCAGTATTTTTTAATCTGAGTACACTTTTTAATTTCGTCCTCTTTCATGAAGCACAGAAAGTTCAAAGACGTGTTTGAAATCTTAGATTTGGTAGTGACATAAAAGTTGGTAAATGTTGCACAAATATGTTTACACTTTCATTAAAAAATATTTAAAGATATTATTATATTTTAGTATATATAAATGAACTAATATTTTGTTTATACCTTTAAATTTCTAAAAAACAATTATAAATTACAAATTATCTTACTCAAACAAAATTTTGCTAGCGTTTTCACTACTCGTATAAGTTAACAAAATTTTGCTAGCGTTTTCACTACTCGTATAAGTTAACAAAATTTTTCGTACATAGCTTTTTATATGATATCCTTCTTTTGATAATTTTCGTTTGTTTTAAAGTTTCATTACCATAAAGTTGTTATGTAAATATTACTACAATGCAAAAATCACGATTTTTAAATTATCATTTCATAATGTATTTACTTCGGGACGTATAAAGCAGGACGGCAAACGTAGAGTAAAGTTTTGTAAATTAAGTACAGTTGAAAAAAATCCCATACAATTATATTTTCAAATTGCTTCAGAAAGAAACGGGAATCGCCATTCTACTGCAAATTATATCTTCATTTAATTTACACTAAAAAATTACCTAGGAGGTCGTCTTCATATTGAAATTGTACGAAGGAGTGACATTTTAATTACAAAAACATAATTTTGTCAGCGCATTTGAAATTTCGGAAAATGTTACCTAGTATGCCAAAATAACCTAGGATGGCCAAATATTTTGGTCAAGCTGAATTAAAGTTCAATTCCGAATATTTAAAGTTTGAAATGTGTGAAGTTAAATTCATTTGAAATCTTTTTTGAAACGGATTGCAATGTGATAGCTTTTTTAGCTCACAGGTTATCAAAGAATGAAGGCTAATGTTCCCCTAGGTTCTATATGTAGGTACGTATGTACGTACGTAAGGCGGTAACTCTTGATAGAAATATCTGATTTGCTTCAAATTTTTAATAGGTTCATTCTGATAAGACCCTTCCCTCATTAGTATTGGGAGTTCATTGGTTCGATATAAAGGGGAAAACAGGAGGTATAATCCCCCTTTCTTTAGATAAGTGGGTTTTTCATGCAGAATTATCCGATTTGCTTCAATTTTGCTATACCGGTTTATAAAGATAAGACGCTACCCCGATTACATTTGGATGCTCTTTGGTATAAAGGACGGAACGGGGGCTAATCCACCTTTTATTTATTTACCGTTTTACTCAAAAAATGAGCTCTATTTTATGAATAATAAACATGAATACGAATATAATATACAGTTGGATAGAATAGCCTGTTCTGTGAGCTCAATGCCATCAGTTTAACTGGGTACTTTTATTTTATTTAAGCATAAACGAAAACAATTTTGACCGAATGAGCTTCTTATTTGGATTCGCATTTTTAAAGCATCTAAATATCGGCGTTTGACAAAAGATGCATGTTTTGCCTACGAAAATTTTTTTCAAAAACTTATACATATTAAAATTTTACCTGGGAGTTTAAAACTTAAAAACTTCATTATTCCTCGATAGTTTGCTTCCTGTTCGGTATCCTTACGTAAATTTTACAGAAAAAGTAAAATATTATATCAAAACTTCATGTTTGTATTTCAATGAACTTTCTGAGCTTGATACAATTTGAATAAGAATACGACCCTGTAACATTATTTATCATTAACGATCTAGAAATGAAGGCATAATTTCCAGGGGAATGATTTTTTTCCGTTTTAACTGTGTGTGACCTACTATACGTACAGTGTGCATTGCTTTTAAATCAGGACAAAGAAATATAATAAATCTTATGAAAATGGAATATGTCTTTAACGGATTCCTTTTTAAACCCTTTGGGGGGCAAGCAATTGTGTTTCTGTAATGATAAATTCCAACCGGAAATTTGGAAAAAAATTATTTCATAATAGGTAATAGCAAATTTTCAGCACTTTTTTTTAAATCTAAGCCGAACTTGAAATTACTTACTTCTCGGAAGTTACCGAAAATCTCAGCAGCGTCTTGGAAAAGATTTCTGCTAAAAATGATTACTTATCAAAACTCTTAATCTTTACTAAAATGCTTTCTGATTCTCCTAAATTGAAAGATAACATCGTTCAATAAACTTAATTTTGTTATTTGAAAAAAAAATGTAATTACTATTTAATATGTTTTTTTTTTTAAATGTTTTGTTCCTGAAAATGGCTTTTTGTTTCTAAGATCTTGGGTCCTTCACGGCTACCTTTGCCACCTGACTTGGAAACTTTTGCGTAACATATCTTTACTTTCTCTATTTTGTAGTCCAAAACCCAACTCCTAGCCCTCTTTTTCATTAAACTTTTCTTTTCCTCTTACACGCAGATATTTCTATGTAGTTAGACTATTTCGTTCGTACGTACTCATGATTCTAATACACCTACTTCATCGACTGCGTATGAAATATTTGATTACTAGGAGACCCCCTCACATAATGCTGAACTGTTTCGCAACTATTTCAGCTCTTTTTCTCGTCAAAGTTATAAAAATAAAACTTTATTAAAAGTTTCCGGTTCGAATCTGAATTAAAATTAGATGGGATATAATATATACACTGGGGTTAAATGTAAAGTCCGTGGTCATTACGGAAGGAACACAACAATATTTCCTTTTAAGACAAAAAACCTGTCTGAAACGGAATATTTTCTCGAGATATTTGGGATATTTAGTAAGTTTCAGGCATTAGTAGAGTTTAAGAGATTTAGTAAGATTCTTAGTAAGTTTTTTTTTATAAAAGGAACACAATAATCTAATACAGTAGAATCTGAGAAAACGGAAAAGTTCCGCTTTATAAAGATTTCCAATTAAGCAGTTATATCTGTATGATAGCTCATTATGTAGTGGATGTTTGATTTTTACGTTTAAGATAGGGATAGGTGAGACCGGGGATAGTAGGCGCAGTTTTTAGTTATTAATTTTTATTATTTATTTTGTAAGTTTTTTAACAAACTTTAACTGCACTTTTAAAAACAGGCATTTGGCTATAAATACCCCGGAGTTTTGAGTTTGTAGTTTATGTTTAGCGGAATCCTAAATTAAAAGGAAAATTGTGTGCCAACCTACCCCGTCACGGGGAAGATGCCTATACCTATGGGGGTAAATTGGCACACGCTTTATAAAAATTTAAATAAAACTCAAATAAGACACGCATTTAAGAGAAATCAAGTTCATTATTACCAGTAAGTTTAAACAAAGGCGTTAACGTCGTACAATGTAAATTCTAAATTATACAGACATAAAAATAATGAATAAAACATTGACATAGATTAACTTCTATCCTACTCAATATCATCACCAGAGTTACAGTTGTCACAAATAAAAATTCGACTGTCTCCGTTTGTGCAAACTTCATGTGCCCAAAATCTTGCATTGCAACCACTTTTCTCGGTGTTTGCTGTTTTTCAAGCTTCCAGCACACAACAGACACCGAGCCAACTTACCCCGTGTTCAATGCGCCTACTAGCCCCATAATAAATTTCCTCACAAAAGGGACACGTAACCTTCTAAACATAAATAATCCAAGTAAATCACAAATGGGGTAGGTAAAGTTAATAATACACTAAGAAAAACTGCTCAAGTTAAATCGCAATTATTAATATAAGTATTAGAAATTAGAAAAAGAATGAAGCAGAAAAAATTACGTATGAGTGCAAAAAACAGAAAAATCGTAATAAAGGTCCACTGCACGTAGGTAACGCAGCAAAACTTCAATGAGGATTGTAAAAAGCAAGAAGAAAGGTACTCTGTAACTGGTTGGGCAATCTATCCACTAACAGACGCTTTATGAGGAGTGCGCCTACTTACCCCTGTAACCAACTAGTCCCGGTGTCTCCTACGGTATAAACTTGTTCTGCTATCGAATGCTATATTTGTACAGGCATCCCCCGACTTACGTATTATGCGACTTACGTAAATTCGCAGTTACATAATAAATCTCAAAAATTACATTTTGTGTGCATACTAACGCGTTCATACGCAGATGCATTCTTTTGATATTTATTTTATAAATAAAGTATTTAGATATAAACAGCAACAACCGTAATATATTTTATATATTAGATAGAGTTATATTTTTATTGCTATATGTACAATAGAATCTATAACAAAGCAACTTAATCTTTATTGTTAGTTTATAGTAGTCATCTAATTCATAACAAATACAGATTGTGTCTATCAAGGATTATTTTATTTTATGATTGCTATTCCTGCCATCAGAAATTCATGGTGAATAGGTTAAATTAGTCCTCTTTAATTATTTCTTATTTTTACGGTCGTTTGACATTGATTCAAAATTGTTATATTATTCATAAATGTTAGATTTATAAATTCCGTATCTCACAAGATATTTGAAAAGTGTTCTTTAAGTTTTTTTTTTATATTATTTTTTCATACTGTTATAGTTTTCATTGTTAAAAAAAAAAAAAAAAAAAAAAAAAAAACGGACTAAAATACGGAAATTGCACTGACAATCGAGATGGCAGTACTATTTCCGTATTTTAACGGAAGTTTTCTTCCGTAAATATAAAAAAAACGAAAATTCTTCTGTAATTTACCGGGAAAAAGTTCCGTTAAAATACGGAACTAGTACTGGCGTCTCGATTGCCAATAGTATTCCCGTATTTTAGTCCGTTTTTTTACAATGTGTATACGAGTAAATGAGTAAATACTATCGCATGGTGCTTTACTTATAAAATAATACGGTGTGAATAATATAATAAATATTGTAGTTTCTCACAAAATTTTACATAAGCAACTTAAAAATTCGACTTACGTAAAATTCAAGCAAACCCTTAACTTTAAACCTTTACGTAAAACTTTATGAAACGTGCTGGGAAGATCTAGACAACATTTAAAAATTAGGTTAATGAATATCTTAATTTATCTATAAATTCCCTAGCACAAGCTAACAAGAGTGTTGGGCGCACCCTTTTCTCCGAACTTACTTGATCCAACAGAAAATATATCTTATAGGGGCCTCTAATTATAGAGGACTGGTGATCGTAAAGCCTAGTTAGCTAATAGATAACCTACGGTCATATACCTAAAAGGTTATCTCGGATAAATAAGACAATGCGTTGTGAAATGTTTAGAAGATAAATAACCTATGGCCAATTGGTTTGAAGGGAAATATATAATAAAATCAAAACCACTAAATATAACTCCCCAATTTTCAGACAAACCAACCCTACAAGATAAATTTAATTATACTTTTGCATATATGGTCTAATAATAATATTAAGCAGTCAGGTAATTTCTAAATACTTAAAATAAGTAATTAGCAAGACTTTAAAAAATAATAACAAAGAAGGGAATTAATAATAATAAATAATTTATTTACACCACAGGCAAATTATATTAAGTTACAATTAAATAATTCATACTTTTACCATCCAAAATAATAACTCATTATGTAAAAAAACACTAATTTGGATATTAATTGAAGTTGACAAGTTCTCCTGGGCACCCTATTCCCAATTCAAACATTTGATATTAACACGGTACACAATAGAAAAGAGAACATCCATAAAATCGTACCTTTTTCCCCATTGGGGTCACAAGATCCTTTTAGAGTTGTAAATTTGACAGTATATATATCCAAAAGTTCTTTTTTTTTGTTTGTAGAACGACAACACACATATTCGTGTTCCGTAATTTTAGTTTTATTTACACAAAATTCCACCCAGGTCTGGGCCAAAAGCAAAAATGTTTAAATCATTTTTAAAAAAAATTAACATTACTATATTGCTCGTCATAGCCAGAGCAAGTAAACATGGGCGGATAAGCCAAAAATGGCTTGAAAAAAAAATAACCACCGCACTCTGGAACTCTTTTCGTACATCTGTATTTTTTTCGAGAAAAAGAAAATCTCTCTCTGTTAAAAATTTGCATGTGCGGCCCTGAGTGGTGGATGCGAATTAACATATTCAGCATAATTAAAATCTCCAACCAATCGCCGCTGCCTGGACCCGCCTTCGTGTCGGCCAGTGGTCAGTGGGTCCCCGGAATGCTCAGGGCCTTCCGACCCTCCTACATCCGATATTTGAAACCCCACTTTCTCACGAGACCGCGGGCCCCCACACGAAGATCCTGCAGCTGTCCCATAGAACATGAGGTCATAAAAGTCCCTCTTTTGTACCAAAACTGTCCAATTCTTTACTTTACTCTCGTAATATAATACATACAGATAGTAACTGGCAATTAAGCTTTCCCCTTAGCAAAACACTTGCCTGGGAAAATACTTAATGCTCTTGGTACCCATCCTTAATAAAATAATAATACTGTACTAATAGCTGCATACATAAAAACAATAATACTGTACATTGAAAAAAAAACTTGAATTAAAAAATTAATCAATTAGATAAAATAATCACTTAGATAAATATATACATAGATGATATCGACAATAAACTTATTCATATATATATATATATCTTTTTCCTTCAAAAAAAATAGTTCTAAATATCCAAAATGTTGAAATCATGCCAACATTACTCCCCCCCCCCCAACACAAAGCACTTGAAAGTCCATGTACAGGAACTATAACATCTTTCAAGTGGACCGCTGTTCTTATCAAACACCAAAAAGCTCTCCAACGGCTGGACGTTGCAGATCTGTAAGGCACTGGGGCTTCTCCTCTATGCTCCCTGATTCACCTCTTCCGTAGTGTTCAACACTCTGTGAAGTCCGTGCAGAGATATGAATGTTCATTATCAAATACACGCTGATGTTATCTGTATAGTTCATCTTATTTAAAATATGTCTGTACCCTAAATCGTACATTGTACATAAGATGAGTATTCCTTCTTATTCTGTCCACGGTTTTATGCAGATTTGTATACGGTCCCTAAAGCAGTGTTCCCCATAACCATCACAGCCGCATACTGCATGAGTTGTGTCTCTCTGTGATGAAAGTACAGTCCCTGAATGTTCCCCCAAAATTGTATATATGTGTACCAATTTAGAAGAGAAAACAAAAAGTTAATCATAAAAGATAAAATCCCAAAATTAGGAACCTAATTAATTATGCCAAAGAGTTTAAATACTGATCCACAAAGTTTAGCACACTTTTTTACACAAAGCAAGTATTCAGTTCATGACTACATAAGTACAGCATTTAAATATCCATATTAAGAAAGGTTTATAACACACAATGAAACATATTTAACAACATACTTTTTACACCGAATAATCATTTAACTACCAAACAAGCAAATATATCAATACATATTCTTACATTTTTCAAATATTTTTTTACAATTATTTCACTACCTTTATAGTTTACAACATACATATATTTTTAAAACTATGCAACCACAATATCTAAAATTGATTCCACAATATCTAAAATTGTAGTAAATTCTATACTTTCATACAGTAAATTACGTGATTCTCTAAACGTACCCTCTAATTAAAAGTTAACTAGATAACTATTAATATTCCCTCAAATATAAGAAACTCAGTCTCAAACTTAAAAAAAAACAAAACAGAAACAGCACTTCCACCCAGAGAAGGAGATAGAGATAGATAGAAATTTAAAAACAAAAGGAAGCAGAAAAGAAAAAAAAATAAAGTATTTCATATTATTTTGTGACTGAATCCTTTATCTGAAATTACAAATTATGAGTGTAAGTATTATCATGTTACTTTATTTTAAATAAATTGCTTAAACACTCTTCTTCTATTTATTCTTTTCTTTCATATAAATAAGTGGATTGTTTCCACTCATTCACCGATTCACTACTCCCTTTTCCTCAATAGGTACTTTAACCACCCGAGAAAACAGTGCAATACAAGCTATCGTAAAATTATAATTTCTAATAGCGTCAACAAAAGAGGAGAAAGAAAAAAATATCCACTTTTCCAGCTGCTTCCAGCTACCCGTTACCTGCCATCGATAACACTTAGAATCGCCCATTATAATGTATCGAAACAGGCTGTAAAGTGATAATTCCAGAGCGGCCGAAGGTCACCCCTTAATGCCAAGCCAAGTCTAGTACGAGCTGGGGTGGCCCTAAGAGAGAGGCGTGGATATTCCGTTTGCAAAGTAAGTAATAATTACTTCTATTAATCCCTGTAATACATGTATTATCTTTACATTACTTCTCTGTATTCCTTAATCTGCACCCTATACACCGCCTACGCAACAAAAACAATTTCTTTTCGTACTATTTACTATAATAATTAACTATAATACAAGTGTTTGTAATGCAAATACGGAAGCCTAGTAGCCATTTTGCTGCATCAATGACATTCCACGAAAACCAGTTTCACTTCCTCCCGTACGGAGCTGTAGCCTGTTTTCTTACAAACAGCATCTGATATCCTTATTTGATTACTGTCTCCCCTATAAATGTTAGTTCCATTTAGACCTATGAAAAGTGCTAAGAAAAACTCGATATACTTTCTTAAAATATAACATCCAAAAATGTTATTCCTGTTCATTGGAATCCCTCACTTTTACTGACACCTGTATAAGACGAAACTTAATTCGTAACTAATAAAGTTGAACCGCGCCTTCGAATTTACAGTATATTGCAGAATAAACGGGTTATGTGTACTTTATATTAAAATATCCCAAACAATTAATTTTGTATTCACCCCGAGAGAAAAAAAAGAAAACAAGGAAAAAAAATCTATCAATAATAACTCTACGAATACTCTTATCTAAAATATATAAATATCGTTCTCAACTGATACTCTTAAAATTGAATTAAAACCACGAATGCTTTTTTCTTTCTTTTTTTTTGTTGTTGTATGTGGAATCCCTTATTTTTTTAAATACAATACCCTAATACCTGCACCCAATCTATATTTTGACAGGGGAACCCTGAAGAAAGACGTGATCCTCCTCCACACAATGCCGGCCGGCTAAAAATAATCTCCGCCCGCAGAGACTACCAATGCCTGGAAGCTGGTCAGTCCTCTTTCCGCTCCCCACACAAAAATGTAAGTAAAAATTAATTTAAATAATGATTTAATTATTATTCCACAAGAGAAAACAAAAATTATAAATAGAAAAAAAAATTTAACCTACAGTGTTCAATAATACATTTTCTTTTCATTTTAACCTAGCTCTCCCAGTTCTGATACCCCTGGTAAACCATTTTATGTACTCTATATTTTCTCTTACGTGTAGTTCTTTTATGTTACTTAAAAAAAAAAAATTACCTCGTAACTAAAAAAATATATATAGCAAAAGAGTCCGTAGAGAGAGAAAAAGAAAATAATAATAATTAATTTTTTTGCGTATTTACTTGTATTATGAAATTTATTTTGTTATATTTATTTAATTAATTTGTATTATTTCAAATTTAATACATACTAAAAATAAAAAAAAAGATATACCAATGGATAAAAATTCTTAATAATTTAATTGCAACCTACATTCGTTAATGAATTTTTACCATCCAGTATGCGCCACAATTGACGGGATTAAATTGTTTAAATCTGATAATAGTCCTTCCTTTTAAAAATGTAAATTTTGACTAACGAAAAGAAGAGAAAAAAATATTATCCTCTACTTTAATTTATTTTATCTTAATTTGTCAAAGATATTTTTTAACCCAATACCGTTTAAATGTCCCATATATCTATACGTAATGTCTTTTTATGTACTATGCTAATACTATGCGGGTTATTTCAGTGAACAAGAAGAAGAAAAAAATTGTTGCTCCTGGTTAAAAATTGAATCTGGCGCCCGCAATGTGGCGAACTTTCCTGGCTGAATCCAGGATTTCTAGAGAGAGCGAAAACCGGTAAGTCAAAATTACCATTCTGCATGCCTGTCTTTGAATACATTTTGCATGTTTCTCTGAAATGCACGTAGATGGCGCTAGGCGACTGTTTATTTACATTTGTCCCTTTAAATTTCCGTGACCTGTAGTAAACATTGCACTTGGGGTGTAACCGCTACCTTCTACACACCATAACTAGCATTTATTAATAAAAATACTTACTTAGGATAACTAAAATGCTTAATACTAAAATGCTTTCAGGCAAGGTGAAGCAGATGTTTGTCCATAATTACTATTTTTTTGCATTGAACGATACTATCTGTTTTATATTTAAATACAATATGAATTTGAATCTTACATATTGATGTGTGTGCATAGGGAGCCCTTTTCCAAACCTACTGATTTTCTTTTTTTTGTTGTTTTTACTGCTTATCAGTTTATTTGATTAAGATTTTATTTCTATAAATATAATGTATCCATTTCATTCGAATCGTTTGTAAAATAACTGGAACCGTAAATACCCTTGTTATATATTTACTTTTCTTGGGAAGAAAAAAAAGTACATCCCCAAAAGAAGTTGCCAAAACCAAAAAAAATTGTATATACATATTTATCTTTGGCTGTGCCCAGTTTTCTATTAATAATTATTTATAAAATATACCCTACTCTGCTGTTAATCCATCTTCCACAGTTATCCTAATATCCTTATTAATTTAGGTGTTGTTTAAATACCGCCCCCCCCCTTTAAAAAATGCAAATCCCTTTTAAATATGCATCCCCAAAAATTTATCCTGCAACACTTTTTTATCTATGTGTGCAGTTCCCATAAAAATTTTGAAAATCCCCTTTTCCAAAATTCCGCTGCCATGAACCAAAAACCAACAATATTGAGTGGTTATTCACTCCCCCTTCATCCTCCCCTTTTTCTGAACCCGAATCCCTTCTCTCGTTTCTGTAAAGAGAGATCGTGAACTGATGCTCCAAAAAGAGGATGGGGAGTTCTCCAAGAGAGAAAAACAATCCCTTCTCTCAAAGACTTTCCTGCCTCGCGCGCGCACTTATTGCGTGGTAAACAGAAACTAACTGACAGCGAGTTATTACCTATTACATTCCTTACTTACTTATCCGTACGAAGTGACCCTATGCACATACTTTTGCTTATGTTATATAAATTGTATTTATTACTTTATTTGTGTAAGAGAGAGGGGAAAAAAAGAGTTGTTTTATGTATTCCCTTTGTGTTTTAACTTGAATTCCGAATATATATATATGTGTGTATAAAAAAATAATTATTTATTCTTGTTAAAATGTTGTAGAGTTCCCTATTTATTATCTTGTAGACCCCCCCCCCATTTATATTAAAAAAAACATCCTTTTTTTAAAATTAGAGCCCACCTGATTTTATTAGGACCTAAAACAGTGGTGTGCAGCCCGCAAAAGGTTAACTCAGAGGCGTACCACATGCTTTTTACATGTATCCATTTGTCTAATGACTAGTAGTTACAAAACCAGTGTTCAGAGCCCTACTTTACAATCCACCACAACCAAAAAAATATATATATTTTTTTTCGTATGGCCAATTTGGAAAAAAAAACATTTTAGTCATGTATATCAATTTACCAACCATATAACTTACCCGCCCCCCCCCCCAACAATAGTAATTATACCCGAATAATACAGTAACTTTTCCAATTTTTATTATTATTTTTTTTTATTATTATTCATTGATAATACCGTTATTACAAGTATTGTAAATATTATAAAAGTGAAATATTAAATTTTTATATTTTACAGTAATATATCAAAAATTAGTCAAAAATCATAGATCCACTATGTTTATAATTTTTTTTTTCACTTTATTTATGGATTTATACCATTTTCCTCATTAAACTATTTCTACTAGAAATTTACTTAACTACATAATAATAAAAAATAATAAAATGAAGTATGTTCTTTGCTTGAACCTTTTACCTAAAACTATCTAGCCACTATTTTAACCACTTGGTTAAAGGTGCAACTAACTAAAATATATTCCGCAGGAATCGTAATTACAAAAAGTTTAAAATACTAACTAAAATTCCAGAGAACATCAAAAATCATCGCTATTTACAACCTAGTATGCCTAAGCAAAACAATGTATATTATAAGTTCTCCCTCTTCCACTTTTTTTTTTTTCACTTAGTGATAAATCCGCTCTATGTGCATTATTAATAGACTGGAACCTAGTAATTACCATTCTCCAAAAACGTACTCCCAGACTGTTACAGTGTACCAGAGTGAGAGAGAAAGAGGTGGAAAAAAACACACCATCCTATGCTTGTGAGCATTTGTCTACTATTTATATATATGTATTTTGCTACATATTCTACCTATTTTACTAATCTACATGCTTTAATATACTATAAATAACCGAAATATGCAAAGAAAAGACACTTTTCTTATATCAATATATGCCCTTAGATATAAAAATTAATATTTGAATAAGAACCTTTAAGTGACATGTTTATCACCCTCGCAACTGTTAAACTACCTAGATTAATGTACTATATATATAAAAACGTACACACTAGTAGATACATAAAAGCCGTTAAACTACTTGTTTATCTCCATCGCCAATATTAAACTACATTAATTACCATGCTATATATACTAAAACTTACACGCTAGTAGATACATAAAAACAATTGAATAACAAGTTTATAACCCTAAACCGCAAAAATATAAAGCACCTCTTAGGCCATGTGAATCACTACACTACATATACTAACTTAAACACTAGTAGATACAGAAGCACAATTCGGTGACCTGTTTATCACCCTAAAGAACAAAAAATAGAAACCCATTTTGAATTATATGACTAAATATCCTATATACATTAAACTTAAACACTAGTAGATACAAAAGCACAATTCGGTGACCTGTTTATCACCCTAAAGAACCAAAAATAGAAACCTATTTTGAATTATGTGACTAAATATCCTATATACATTAAACTTAAACACTAGTAGATGCAAAAGCACAATTCGGTGACCTGTTTATCACCCTAAAGAACCAAAAATAGAAACCTATTTTGAATTATATGACTAAATATCCTATATACATTAAACTTAAACACTAGTAGATACAAAAGAACAATTCGGTGACATATTTATCATCATAAACAGAAAAATAACAAGTAAACTTTGAATTATGTTATTAAACACACTACATACACTAAACATACACACTAGTAGATACACCAGAACGATTCAGCTCCCGCCCGTCTTTTTTTGTGTAATACTTTAGTTAGATCAAACTCTACCTCTAAAAAAACATAAAAATGAAGAAAGTTTAAAATATTTTTACACTTCTTCCGTACTTTCCTCATCATTGTCGTTCGTTTGAGGTAATGTAATTTTAGCACTTGGCTTCCACATGTGAGTAATATGGCGTTGAATCTTTTTTTTATTAGGTTCGAGTATATGTTTCTAAATATAATTATTGCGTCGTGCCACCTTTACAACTTCATAAGGACCGTCGAACTTAGGATGTAACGCCAATGGGCGTCCGACATTTTTTAAGTATACTTGATCCCCAATTTCCAATTTCACAACTTTTTCAAAATCTTTGCCCACATATTCTTTCGCGATTCGTTCTTGGTTTGCGAGTGCAGTTTCATAAACTTCTTTCCTATGTGCAATGCGTTTTTGAACAAACTGTTGTGTACATAACATATCCGGCTCCTCTAGAGATGTAAATGGGTTGGCCGCTTCTCTAGCGAAAAACAGCTTATCAGGACGGTATCCTAAAGCTCTGTGCATCGAAGTATTATGCGACAGAATGAAGAACGGCAACCTTATATCCCATTCCGTTGTTGTTCCTGCCATTGCAGTAATCGAAGACTTTAACTCTTTGTGAGTCACTTCAAGAATTCCATTTGAGGAAGGTTTATAAGTAGAGAAAAAGTGGAGGTTAACCCCCATTGCTGTCATAAATTCTTTAAAAAGGGTTCCCCGAAAATATTTCGCGTTATCCACAATTAATTCTCTAAAGAGGCCAAATGTACTAATGTAATTTGTGAGTGCATTTAGTATCGTTTGTGTCTCTACATTACGCAATGGTATTGCCTGTAAAAATCTTGACGCAACGTCAATGATCGTCAAAATAAAACAGTGTTTTTTCAGGGTCTGTGGTAGTTTGCCCACAATATCCGTATGCACCACTGAGCCTATTATATGATCTTTCTCCACTTTCTGTAACGGAACCTTAATCATTTTATGCTGCTTATTTTTGTTACAAGGTATGCAAGCTGCACAATAATCTTTTACATCCCTATACATCCCAAACCAGTAAAATCTTGTTTTCACTAATTCATATGTTTAGGGAAAACCAAAATGTGCCTTATGAGCTTCTTGTATTATTTCAAATATTAATTTATTAGGAGCTATCAGCAGTGGTTTATCTTTATACCGTTGCTTCAATATTAGCACTTTGTTGTCCTTTAACTCAAATTTCTTAGTCTGGTGATTTGGTTTACCATTTTCAATTTTCTGAATAATTAATTTAAGTTTTGGATCATCATTTTGAGCCTCTTTTATCTTTTCTTCTGAAAGATTAGTATTAACTTTAAATAAATCATTTTGAAGTTCATTTAAAGCCGTTATATTATTTATATTTCTTGAGACGAAATCTGCCGGGTTCTCTTCGCCAGGAATAAATCCTATCTCAAAATCAAAATTCCCTAACCTCATTATCCACCTTGCTATGATATCGCTCTGTTTTTCTAACTTAAGATGATCAGTCAAAGCTTTAGAATCAGTGAGTATTGTAAATTTTTTCCCCAAAAGAAAATTTTCAAAATAAACACAAGCATCATGAATCGCTAGTAATTCGTACTTTATACTAGGATATTTTTTCTCAAAATCCTTTAATTTTCGTCCGTAAAATTCAATCGGTACATAATCCGCTCCCTGTTTCTGTGCTAAGATTGCAGAATGTGTTGTCTTAGATGCGTCCGTAATTAAAAAAATTCCTTGTTGAAATTTGGCGATTTTAAAGTTGGATTATGTAAAATAGCTTCTTGAATGGCCAAAAATGCTTTCTCCGCCTCTTCGTTCCAATTAAATTTTACTTTTTCTTTGGTCATTTGAACTAATGGATCTACAATTTCCGAATATTTATGTATTAACGATCTAAAGTAATTGGCCATTCCTAAAAGAGATTTGACACCCTTTTTGTTTTTAGGCCTTGCCAAATTTTGAATTTTTTCAATATTCTTTTTCGAAGGAGAATAACCGTTTTCATGAACCCTAAAACCTAAGAATTCAATTTCATGTTTGTATATTTGCATCTTTCGTGGCTCTATTCTTAAATTGTTGTCAATCAATTTTTTAAAGACCTCTGCAATTAGAGTTAGCATTCTTTCCACCGAATTCGCCGCAATAAGGACATCATCTATAAAATATGTGACTTCCTCTTTATTGAAGTCGCCTACAACTAAGTCCATTAACTCTGCGAAAGTAGTTGGACTGACCTTCAAGACAAAATTCATTCTCACTGGCTGAAACTTGCAAAAATTCCGTTATAAATGCTAACTTTTCCCTGTCTTGTGGTTGTAAATTTATTTGGAAAAATGCGCTGTGGAGTTCCAGGACTGTATAATATTTTTTTTCCGCTAATTTTCTGCAACAATTCACGAATATCAGGTATCGGATAAGCATATCCTTCTAATATTGCATTTAATAATCTATAATCACAAGCTAAACGATATTTTAACTCCTGGTTCTCCGCAGTCTTCTTTTTTACAAATAATACCGGAAACGCGTACGAAGATTTGCTTTTCTCAATAATAATTGCCTCCAACAACTTTCTTATCTCTGCTTGTGCATATTCTCGCACTGTATGAGGAATCTTATAAGGTTTAGACTGTATAGCATGATTGTGCGCCAATTTGATTTGGGGGTGACTAAGGATGTCTGACCTAACGATTTGTAAGATTTCGAAAATGCATGTAAATGCTGCATCAAAAGGTTCTCTATCTTTTCCTGTAGTTCCTTGGGAAGATGCGCAAGATCAAAATCTTCCGGTGAAATTTCTGTTTCCATCAATTTACGAACTTCCTCAATACTTAAAGTATTAATCTCATGTACCCTACCGTCTATAATATTTTCAGGCACTTCATCCGTTCCAAAATCAATGTCTAAAATTAAATTCCCAAATTTTGTGCCCTTCTATAGAATAATTTTCTTATCTGAAATATTCTTAATTATTACATTAATAATTCTGTTCTGAGATATTTCGTGTACCGAGTTATAACATTTAATGCCCAAATTATGAATATCTGGCTCAAAAAGTACCATACTGTTTTCTTCTGTAAAATCAGGACATAGTAAAGTAGCGATTTTTTCTTGCCCTGCAGCAATATAAATTTTGTGCACTGATTTTACCCATATTTTGTTTCTCTTACTCTCCTTTTTAGTAACTACATTTTCTACTTCTTCAGTAATTATAATATTTATGTCTTGCACTGTTAATTTGTTATCATTATGATTGAGTGGAATTTTCGCATTTTTAAATTTCAACATTTTTTTTCTATGTCAATCACCATTTGATTTGTTTTTAAATAATCATATCTCAACAACATATTATAAGATGCCTTAAAATTATTTTCTGTTACATAAAATGTGCCAGAAGTAAATGCATTCTGTAATTTAAATGACAATTGTATACAATGTGTAAATGGAATTGATGTACCGCTAAATGATTGTATTCTAATCCTATGGCCCAAATATTTAAATTTTACATTATTTTCTTTTATTTTTTCAAATAAACTGGCTGAAATTAAAGACACTGCTCCGCCCGTATCTAAAAGAGCTGAAACTTTTATTCCTTTAATATCAAAATTAATAATTGGTACATTTTCCATTTCTTTATCACTAACACTCGCTATAACCTTCGTATTTTGGGATCTGAGGACAGATTCCTGCTCCTCATTCTTAGTATCCCCAGATCCCCTTATATGTTTCTCGAACGTTGCTTATTTCCCGTTATCTTACGTCCCTCTGTTTTATTTGATGTATTATTATCCCGATTCGCATTATTCACATTTCTATAATTTTCCTGGGGATTTATTTGACCTTGATTTTGTGGGTGATACCCCTGCCCATTCGGAAAATTCTGCACATAGTTATAATTAGAATGAATATTTCCCACACCATAATTACCATAACCTGAAGACTGTCCCTGTGGGACATAATTATACTGATATTGGCAATGAAGGAGGAAGAGGGGGTGGAGGAAAATTCCAATTACCTACACTTCCGTACCCCTGAAAATTCCGAGACTCATTATTAGAGCTTGTAAATCCCTGCATATTTTGTCCATGTGTTGGAAAATTCTGTTGATAATCATTATTCCGATACTCTCTTTTATTATTTACATTATAACGACATTTTCCGTATCATGATTTCTTAAATTACATATATTACAATACCTCGTATTATTTCGTGAATTATTTTGCCATTTTTCTGTTGGCTTACATTTTAATTTTTCCAATTCAGCTCTCAACTGATTTAATTCATTTTCTTGTTTTTCATTTTTTCTTAATAATGATTCGCAAAATTCAGTTGTTGTACTTGTACCTATCGCATTTAATTCCTCAAACTTAACCGACAAAAACGCCTCTTCCACTGTTAACCCCTTCGCGACGGGAGCCTTTTACGAAATGTTTATTACTTGGCTACCGGTTTAAAAAAACAGAAGTTTGTGCCTATACAAATCGGGAAAATGCTCGGATTAAATAAGGCAAATTTTACAGTAAAATTTTACTGGTGATGATAAACGAGGATTCTTAGGCCTATTTCCGGCACGTATACGTGTCGCTCGTCCCCAAGGGGTTAGGGCAATTTCGGTTGCTTCCTTATACTGATCAATCGCTCTGTTTCTTATTTCCAAAGCAATATCCAGTTTGATAGATTCTAAGAATCGGTGTAATTTCATCAAATCAAATAATTTCCTCGCATTTGCCTTGTTAGAAAGACCCGAAATGTCAAAAAATTTCGCAGCTACCAGATTAAATCTCACAATATAATCTGACATACTCTCCGCTGGTTTTTGTTGAATCTTTGAAAAATCATTATGTGATTCACCGAATGTTTTTTTCGTGTCAAAGGTTTGGATCGCTTTTTCCTTAAATTTCGCATAATCGGTTTCCGAATTCAGTTCTACATCCGTTTGCAACCTTTCACGTGCCGTTCCGACAAATTTTGAGCATAAAATTATTAATTTCACTTCATTAGAAAAGTTCGTCTGGACGGCAGCTCTATCGAACTCCTGAATAAAATAATGTATATTACATTCTTTCTTCCCATCATATGGTGCAATCACATTTAATAAATTATCCGTATTCGCCTTTTCCGTATCCGTTTTAGACATATTTACTTTATTCATTGAATTTTTTAACTTACTCTGTGCAAGACGGCTACGCGCTTCAACAATGAAATTATTAAATTCCGAACTGGTACGCTTTTTAATTTTAGACTTATTTCCCATACGCTAACATTATTTTAAATAAATTGGGTGTAAAATTTCCAATTGCAAAAATTATTAATAATATGAAATACCATGAAAAATCAAATATAAAATGTAAAGAAATATAAACACAGCATAGAAAAACCCTTAGGAATAAGACAAATAATCACAGTAAATATAACGCATACTCCAAAAAAAATAAATTCTTCCGAAGAATAGAGGAAAAGAAAAATTAATGTAATGTATATAAATCTTTCTTCAAGTGCACCATCTCAGCCACACATAACTGTATATATATATATATATATATATATATATTTTACATCTATGTATTTCTACCTTTTCTATCAGTTGCACTGATAAATTATAGAAATATTTTATTATTTTCTTTTTATTTATTTATCTTTTCTTACTTATTTATTTTTTCTTTTATCATAATAATACCCCTCTATTATTATTTCTTAATGCATATGTATAATATACAATTACTCATTATAATTCAACTCGATATATTTAACAAACTCCTAAACCTGAGAAAAACATATATAAAAAGTAAATATATAATTTTCAATAATATATTTTCTCATATTATCATTTGTCATGACTGAACCTTGTTATAAAAGTTGTGCCAATCTTTGTTTTGTCCACAGGAGAACTTTGTCATTAGAACAAAAAAAAAAAATTAATATGTAAGATGAAAAAATTGAAATTATCTGCATAATAATTTAGACCTAAATATCCTTAGAATTTTAATACCTAAAGTATAAGTTTATTAAATAAAAACAAAAAATTATTAATGTAACTAATTTGACCCAAAATGTAACTATAATTAAGAAAAAATAATAATAACCTCACGTTCCCAAAGGAAGAGATCACGGTACCACCCAAGTATCGGGGAAACCCATGCTGGCAAGATCTAGACAACATTTAAAAATTAGGTTAATGAATATCTTAATTTATCTATAAATTCCCTAGCACAAGCTAACAAGAGTGTTGGGCGAACCCTTTTATCCGAACTTACTTGATCCAACAGAAAATCTATCTTATAGGGGCCTCTAATTATAGAGGACCTGGTGATCGTAAAGCCTAGTTAGCTAATAGATAACCTACGGTCATATACCTAAAAGGTTATCTCGGATAACTAAGACAATGCGTTGTGAAATGTTTAGAAGATAACTAACCTATGGCCAATTGGTTTGAAGGGAAATATATAATAAAATCAAAACCACTAAATATAACTCCCCAATTTTCAGACAAACCAACCCTACAAGATAAATTTAATTATACTTTTACATATATGGTCTAATAATAATATTAAGCAGTCAGGTAATTTCTAAATACTTAAAATAAGTAATTAGAAAGACTTTTAAAAAATAATAACAAAGAAGGGAATTAATAATAATAAATCATTTATTTACACCACAGGCAAGTTATATTAAGTTACAATTAAATAATTCATACTTTTACCATCCAAAATAATAATTCATTATGTAAAAAACACTAATTTGGATATTAATTGAAGTTGACAAGTTCTCCTGGGCACCCTATTCCCAATTCAAACATTTGATATTAACACGGTACACAATATCAAAGAGAACATCCGTAAAATCGTACCTTTTTCCCCATTGGGGTCACAAGATCCTTTTAGTGTTGTAGACTTGACAGTATATATATCCAAAAGTTCTTTTTTTTGTTGTTGTTTGTAGAACGACAACACACATATTCGTGTTCCGTAATTTTAGTTTTATTTACACAAAATTCCACCCAGGTCCGTGCCAAAAGCAAAAATGTTTAAATCATTTTAAAAAAAAATTAACACTACTATATTGCTCGTCATAGCCAGAGCAAGATAAGCCAAAAAGGGATTGAAAAAAAAATAACCACCGCACTCTGGAACTCTTTTCGTACATCTGTATTTTTTTTCGAGAAAAAGAAAATCTCTCTCTGTTAAAAATTTACATGTGCGGCCCTGAGTGGTGGATGCGAATTAACATATTCAGCATAATTAAAATCTCCAACCACTCGCCGCTGCCTGGACCCGCCTTCGTGTCGGCCAGTGGTCAGTGGGTCCCCGGAATGCTCAGGGCCTTCCGACCCTCCTACATCCGATATTTCAAACCCCACTTTCTCACGAGACCGCGGGCCCCCACACGAAGATCCTGCAGCTCTCCCATAAAACATGAGGTCATAAAAGTCCCTCTTTTGTACCAAAACTGTCCGATTCTTTACTTTACTCTCGTAATATAATACATACAGATAGTAACTGGCAATTAAGCTTTCCCCTTAGCAAAACACTTGCCTGGGAAAATACTTAATGCTCTTGGTACCCATCCTTAATAAAATAATAATAACACTGTACTAATAGATGCATACATAAAAACAATAATACTGTACATTGAAAAAAAAACTTGAATTAAAAAGTTAATCAATTAGATAAAATAATCAGATAAATATATACATAGATGATATCGACAATAAACTTATTCATATATATATATATATCTTTTTCCTTAAAAAAAAATTGTTCTAAATATCCAAAATGTTGAAATCATGCCAACAAAACGCATTACTTACGTAAGTCGGGGATGCCTGTACATTAAAATCTGTAAAAACGGAATATTCATGGACCAAGAAAATATTCCCTCTTATAAGGTGATTTTGTACGGTCTTTTTTTCTGTGGTATTCCACAGAAAACAAGACCGTAAGATTTTTTTTTTTAAGTAATTACATTTAAATACAATTTTGTATTGTTTTTTTATTGTGTTTGTATTAGTAAAAACTTGTTTTATAAGAATGCATTTTAAAATTCGTTATGGATCATTACAAGAATGATCGCCTAATAGCTGAAAATGTTAGTTTCTATATCATTAGTTAGTGTCTAAAACATGTAGCTAATTTCTCTAAAAATGAAATCAAGAACAGAAAAAAGCAATTATTTTAATTATTTAAATGTAAAGAATTAATTGATAAAATTTTTTGACCTGTATGCACAAAAAATTATGACATCTTCTGAAGATATTGATTAAATAACGATAGTTCTACTTTTCTTAATTTCGTTTTACCGTCGCTTTGCTTATAAGGCTATAGGAATGTTTCTGCTGAAGATTTCTATAAAATTCACGAGACAAATATATTTTTAATTTAAAACATAATGTCGAATTTTCGTAGGTTTTACAATATAGTGATTTTAATAAAATTAATATACTGAACTAAGTTTATAATGAATCAAATTATAGATTAAATATTGCATGCAATTTTATAAGTTTCACTCAATGCTAAAAAAAAAGTCAGATAACAAATATACTTAAAATTTTTCCATCACTAAAATACGTATTTTATATTACTTTCAAATCATTGATGTCTAAGAAAGTGAGAGTTTATATCTAATATATATTATAAAGATATGGTTTACGAACATTTAATATTACGTAATGTCGTATACGTTGTTGGTAATGTTACTTACTTAACATTTTCTGAGAAATTGTTAAGTAGGTATTTAAAGATTCATTAAGTTTAATTTTGTATAAATATATTGACAATTTATTTCGGCATTCTTGTCTGATAGATATTTATTTATAAATAATTAATTAATTTCCAACAAAATGTATAATGGCATATTGGTATATACGGATATTTATTCAAATCTGCAGTACATCATAACAAAAATTCATTCGCTTAATAATTGAAAACTTAAATTAGTTTCTGGTATATCACTATGCATGTCAAAAACATACAGCCAATTTCTCTAACAATGAATTGATTAACAGAAAAAAAATTAATTTAATAATTTAATTATTAAATATAATTTGCATGCTTTGAATAAAAAATTTGAATATTCTGCACGAAAAATTACGTCATGTGATACATTGATTAAATAAGTTTTATTTCTTTTATGCAAATTTATTGTGGATTTTATTTAGCAGATATAGGAGTACTTCTTGAAAATTTTTCTAAAAATATTATTAAAAATATTCTTTTAACGCCCAATACAGCACCAACATTATTGAATATTTTATAGCATTTAAAGGGAATTCACAATTTATTAAACGTAAGCTGTTAAAATTAGGTTGTTGTAGCTTGTTCCAATAGGTATGCAGGGTGATATTTTTGCAGATAGGGGACATGAGTGCAATCGTATGTGTGCAAGTCGGTATTGTGCTGTTATTAGAGTCCCAACACCCTTTAAGTTGCATATTAATTGTAAGATTGTCTGCTTTAACAAAATCTGCAGACATTTTACTCTACGTACCTACTGAGACACACTGTATAAGTAAAACACAATTTCCAGTTTCTATGTACTCGGAATGGCTTCCAATTACAATTACTTACATTTGAAAGCACTTGTTTTTATTTTTGTGATAAAACAACCTCCGGAAATGGATGCAATATTTGCCCATTTCTGTAAACGTTGTTTTTGAAAAAATTTCATTGAAGCCAAATAAAGTCCATATCTGTTTCATCCAGCCATATATATTCCTTTTGCCCGCAGGCATCTTTTACACCGTCAGAAAAAAATTGTCTTTGTACACGAAATTACTCGCAATTTTTAAACATATAATTTCCTTACTCCTAGAAAACGATGCTTTTCCCGTTAATTCTTCTCGAAATTCTCAAAAAGAGGGAGAAACATCGTTTATTCATTGCAGGCTTGCGTTTTGAGTCTATTAATACTAAAATTTGAATTTATTTTTTAAATGGAAAACAGAAAATTAAATAAATTAAAATTTCTAATTTATTTAAAAACAAACAAACAAAAATGATACTTTAAAATATAATAATGTAGCAATTTTCTCAATCAATTAAACTTATTTGCAATTTACTTTTTGGAGACTTTAAAAAAATATTTTCGCATGTAAAATGTATTCTAAACGAACACATTTAAAAACATATACTATTTCAACCAACTTAAAAAAATCGACTTTATTAAAAAAAGGCAAACATTTCTTCTCGAATTTAATTAAAAATATAATATTCATATTTTAAATCTAACAATCAAATTATGTCTTTTTAAAAATAGGTCTGGGGCTATGTATATATAACGTTATCATTTTAGAGGAGAGGGGTGGGGTCTGGCAAATAGTATCCTAAGATATCTCTAGGGAGAGGGTGGTTTGTGTTTTGATATCATTATCACTTTTAATCCAACCAAAACTTTTATTTCTATTTGTAACCTGGTCTTTACATGAAAATAGCATGTTATCTTTTTATAGCATTTTATCTTTTTTATGAGAATACAAAGTTGTTAAAACCATCAAATAATAATAAAATTATTTAATTCCAAGATATGGAATACCCCAACGTTACGCAGTAATATTATTCTGTCATACATGTATGCATATATCTTCCGTTGTTCTGCAAACCATATGCGAAGTATGTTTCAAATGATATGTGTATTTACTAGTAAATAAAAGAGAAAGAATTTTGTCCACCTATTTTGTTGGTAAGAAGTTCTGTCTGCCACACCCCGTGAGAGATATGTGCAAAAAGACTATGACTGCTGAATGCATTATGTAACAAAAAGCTATTAATATATACGTTTAAATAGTAACTGTTTCTTTTAAGTGTTATTTGATATAAAGTTATTTTATATATAAACTCATATCTTATTGACTTCTCTTCATTTGGATCAATGAGGTATGCGAAAACTTTTTTACCAAAAATAAAACCGACTTCAAAAACTACTACAAAGTAAAAAATAATTTTTTTTACATAATATAGTTAATAAGAAATTAAATTTGGATGTGTGTCTGTTGGATAATTATACTTAACTTCGTTTGGCTGGCACCGACTCCAAAAAATCAAATTAAGGCACATAAATATAATAATACGCATGGTAAATACAATGCTCTTAATTTAATTTCTTATTAACTATATTATGTAAAAAAAAAATTATTTTTTACTTTGTAGTAGTTTTTGAAGTCGGTTTTATTTTTGGTAAAAAAGTTTATTTTTCACTTTTTAGTTTTTTTTTTTTTTTTTTTTTTTTTTTTTTTTTTTGAGTTACAATTTTTGCATAATTTTTTTGGAGGAAATTACGGACTTTTAAAGAAACTTTTAAAGATGTTATTTTGATAAGTAAATGCTTTTGTCCAGATTTGTGTATACATTAATAATACAGGTTTTTTGTGAAAATTCTTTATATATATATTACATTTATTCTTCTTCAGATTTAATAGCTTTATTTTTTAATTAAATATTTTTGTTTCTCTATTTGGACATAGGTAGAACGACAAGAGATGCTGCTCGCATGAAAAAATATCGAACTTTGGAAACTGACAATAAAAAGTTCTTCGGCTTACTAAAAATGCTCTATGAAATAGAGAAGAGAGACCCAATGACTTATTTTTCATACTTTCTAACCGATGACCAGGCCTTTATCTTCCGGGTTGCCCTAGATGAACGGGTTTAATACCTGGCATCGGCGTAGGAGACCACCTAATCGCCACGTAGCGACACGTAGCTACTACGTAGGCAGAGCCGCAGGGTAGGCTAGTGAGTCATAATTATTGTGTACTAACATTTTTACTTCTGCGTATAGTGACATTTTACGCCCAAACGAACAGACAATAAGTGCTTATTCGCAAAACTAAGGACACCTTTGAACCCAAGAGCCACTTCCCCGATTTTAAATAAGCCATTTTGAATTTTAGAAGAATGACGTTCTGATGATTCAAATATGAAGAACTGTGTTAAAGCGGTTGTCAAAGTTCCTGTTTAACAACATGAAAATTTCTGACTCATTTTTAAACGTAAAGGCATAAAACTAGCAGGAATAGAATAGCGTTTTCTATTTTTTTTTTTTTTTTTTTTTTTTTTTTTTTTTTTTTTTTTAACAAATTACCTATCGAGTTATAAACGATTGTTATCATGTGCCGACAAGATTTTCTTTCTTTTACTTGCTCGGCCTCGTCGAGAATTCGTTAAAAACGCGAAAGTTTATAGAATTTTGTGAAAGGTCTTCTGCCTTTATCAAAAAAAAAAAAAAAAAAAAAAAAAAGGAAATCGATATTCAATTACATAGTTTCTAAATAAGAACACATACCAATCTCATGTATTTCCGAACAAAAATTAATCTAGAATTTTTTCAGAAAGTAGCTTTTTTTTAATTTGATAGGAGCGTTAACGTTTTTAACGTAAAATCATTGCAGACCTGCCTACGATTTTTTTTTAATATTAAATGTTAAACTACCTGTGAAGAAATTTTGAGACCCACCGATGATGCTCATGTCAGTGAACGCGTTAAGGAATTTGATATTTCATACTTTATCAAACATCACAGATCAAACGAAAACATTAATAAACAAGTTCAGAAACAATATAAAAACTAAAATAACTTGTTATATTGGAATAAAATTGAAACATTAACATGAAATAAATACTTTCCACATGGAAAATAATAATTTTTAATAATATTTGTACACTTTTATCATTAATGAGTATTTTGAATAACTATTAAAATGTATGCAAGGCTCATAGCATAACTTTTTACCCCTGCTACCGCTATCTGAAAGCAAAAAATATCTATAGTTCTTTCCTTTAATAGAGAAGTGTTTCCCAAAGTTTACTGTCTTCTAATAGTGTATAGAAGAATAGTAAATTTTAGGATCGCTGCGAGTCCTGTATATCTGAATAATAAAATAATTGTTTCTCAGCTGCACACAACAAGATCAAAGGGAATCGTTGCACACATGAAAAGATTCCCTTCCCCCTCCACATAACAAAAGTTTGAAATCGCGATCCTTATTCCAATAAGAATTTAACAATATAAACATTCACACTATTTTAACAATTTACAAATAGGATTATTAGTATTTTTGGCCCATTAAACAAAAAGTGACACTAGGTACAAAGGTCTCGAATAAATTATTATATTTTTATCTAAATACATGCACCATTTTCCTTTACGTCTATTTTACAAAAACCTTTTTTGTAAAAATATTTTTTGGCAAAAAGAGAAACATTTCAATAAATACTTCCATCTCTCGTCCATTTCCGGAACTTTTTGCATTTGTACTCTAATCACTCCTTTTCTCGCTTACTCTCCCAATGCCATTGAAAATTGGAAGTTTTATTTTATTCTTTATGATCCACTCTACACATCCCAATGTTAACATAGCTCTCGAGAAAACATTATCGGCTGCCAATATGTACGAGAAAAGAATATGTTACTTTCTGATTTTTTCAGGCTTTTTGACAGAGTCGAGTAAAAATCTTTGGGGTGAAACAAGAAGAGATATTTTGAAGAGTGATGGGAAGAAAAAAAGCCGAAAAGATTGAAGAACGGATTTTTTTTCTTTTATCATACGGTCGATGGCAGGAAACGGAACAAAAGTTTTCAAAACATTTTCACAGAAAACGGACGCAGTGTGTAGACTCCAAAAAAAGTATGGGAAAGAAAATAAATTGATCGATAAAATATTTTAGTAAAATTTGTATTTGAAAACGAAGCATAATAGTTACTTCTAACGAAACTAAAAATATATTTCATGCAAATACCTAACTTTCATCATTATTCTTAATATTTCGTTTTATTTTACCTATTTTATTTCTTCAATTATTCATTGCAGCAAAAATCTAAAAAAATGTTTTTAGAACTTTTTACATAAAAAATGACTTCGTGTAAGTTACGAAACACAAAAAAAGTATTCTTAAAGGAAAATGTTTGAATATATCTAAATATTATTGCTTTTGAAGATTTATCTTTAAGAAAATAACTTAACCAACCCTTATTTGAAAATTAGTCGTTTTATTTTATAATATATAGTAACTTAAATAAAGAATACTATTCTTATAAATAACCGGAAATCTTTAAAGTGTTTGTGAAAACTAAACATATTAGTTTATAAAATATTTTCCTTTTTCTATATCACAAAGTTTATCCAGTACTCAGTTAAAAGTCTTTCGCGTTTATTGGAAAAACAATTCTTAGCAAATATTTGTAGAAGTTTGTCGTTTTAATTACAATCTTTCAGCAAATTTGCAATTATTACATTTATTTTTTGCATAATGCAAAAGACATTGTTCTACATAAGACCTTCTTACAAAATAAAAATGACCTTGATAATTAATTATTTATTTTTTTGCATGCAATTCATTTAACGGTACGTACGACTCGGACAAGTTTCGATGACTAACATGAAGCAACTATAACGCAAACTTTGAGAGTATATATATTTTATAAAATGATACAGCTGTGAACTTTTTCCTCTTACAAATAAATATTGTAGTACATGTATAACATAAAAACTAAATGTTTATTAAAGGCAGTTGCTTATCTTCTACATGCTTTGGATTAATTAATTTTCATAGTGAGTCCGTTTGGCATATATGACATATATAAACATGTATAACAAGTTTATTAAATGTAGTTGTTTGACTGCATTGAGACCGTTTGGAAAACTTTACTCACATCGGTCAAATGTGAGTTTTACAGGCGAACAAAGGGCTCTGAATAACAAAAAAAAACTTGTACAAAATTTAATTTCGCATTATGCAATGCGCGCTTCGAAAGCAGGTCGCAAAGTTACAATGACGCATTGGTCCATGCCGCTGTTTTCTAGATAGGTTTTTAATTAATAACGCGTCTAACTACCGACAAATGTTGCTAACAATCAGTATTTTGGGAGGATTTCACATCGATAGAAACATCGAGCGCTTCTCAGCTCCCCCACTGAGCGCTCGCAAATTAATGTTTGTGTGTAACGGAAAAATGCGATTTTCACAAAATCTGTGTAACTTAAGATAATCGCAATAGTTTTCCTGAAAGTTTTAAATAAACTCCTACTAGCACTATTTTTCATAATTTTAGTTAAATAGATTCGGAAATAGTGGGGTTAGACATATAGTAATAGATGTAAAGGGTAGTAGAGATATTTTTGACGATATCTCTGCAAATGTATTACCTAAATTTAAAAGAAATATATTTTTGAGTTCGGTGTTACTTCGATCTTTTGAATGATATCCCACAGGATAATATCAAATATTTTAAAAATTGAAAGTAACGTAATTAGCCGATTTAAAGCTTTCCTAAATATATTTAGTAATGGCTAATAATCTATAAGTATGTGGGTGAATAGCCTTTATAACTCTGCGAAATTTGAGCTTTCCACGTTCTATAGTTCTTGGGGAAAATGACTGTGACGAACGGACAGGCAGACACACGAATGATCTTATAATGGCTCCGTTTTTACCTTTTAAGTACCGAAACCTAAAAAAGGCAAAATCTGAGACTTTTGAATTTGTTATGTTCATTACAAATATGCTATTCAACAATAACGGGGAAAATAATAAATGTTAATTCATTACTGTTGTAATTATAAAAATATGTAATATGTAATTTTACGCTTTTCAAAATTATTTGCTACAAGGTATAATTCTTTTTTGAAGAAAACATAAACTCATTCCTATTATTATGAAATTACATTTATCGAATGATCAGAAAAAGTTGAAAGTGATAGTTTTTTTTTTTAGTTTTTGCGTAAAGTGTTAAAAAGGATGCAGTATGAAAGTAAACAAGGTGGGACCCGTCGAATTTCGACGAAAGAAAATGTTAACGAAGGAACTGTTTAAATAATTTATAATAAACCTACAAAATTGGTTAAAATAAAAAAAATACAACTCATTGAATCTTATATTGATTAATCTAACTCTCAAACAAATACTATTTAAACCTAAAGTTAACAAATTACTATTTTTATAAAACTCAGTTGTCCAAATTATTAAAATTAAACTTTAATCGTATATGTAATCAGTAATATATAATAAAGATCAGTTATTATGTAGAGTTTATCAATTGAGACTCTTATGCTTGGTATTCCGTAATGAAAAAACAGCAAAATTTATTTCATTATCATCCGATCATAGAATTTTTTCCCTGTTAACTCTTAACCCGACATAATTTTCACCTTCTCAAAATTTACATACGCACCTTCTATATCCGTATTCACCATTTTTTAAAAATCGGAACTTTAATTTGATCATTTTAAAATCATTTTAACTCAAGACTTGAAGTCACGATTGTCAGCAACATCTTTCATGTGAACTCTCTTAACTTCAGATTCTAATCTCAGTACGGAGAGTAAAATTTACCGTAGTTTATGCTTTTTAGACGCATTTCTGCTAAAATGTTTAATTTTATCTAAAAAAATGATCATTTTCTTTTAAATATGACGTCATATTCACTAACTTAAGCATTTCGCCTATTGCCATAAACTTAGTAACAGTACACTTGCAGAAGAAAAAAAAATATGGAAACATTATGAGGAAATATGCGTGTTTCCAAAAACAGTATGTCATTTTTCGTTCAAAATATTTTGGAGCAGCATGTCACTAATGGAATTTTGAAGAACAAAAACTTGGGGAACATGATATTATTTTAAACCTCAAATTATTGCCAAGATCTTCTCTGTTTGCTTGTTTAAATCGGCGAACCGAATTTATCCAGGCGAGAATCCTCAAGTTCTGCAATATAAATCGCTATTTTTTGGACAAAGACTTCTGATCTGAGCATGCACACTGTGTGTAACGGCTCTTCTATAAATAGACTCTAAGTTTTTGTTTAACATTGCGTTTTATCAGTGTGTGATTTCGATTACGTTATTTTCAAAAGTGAAGTATTTTCACATGTGAAGAATTTCAAAGTAACTGGGACGAAAATGGCGCACTTCTACAAAACATTTTTCAATTTAAAGAATGTACATGCTATTTTTTATATAAAATGACGCCATTTGCATCCGCTAAAGCATCTTACGTTTCAGTGTTAAACAACATCTATAGAAGTGTTTGCATATGACGTGATTATCGCGAATAATGCACAAACCCAGCAAAACGCAATATCGACATTCAAGAAGCAAATCGGGCAACAAATCAGGTACTATCTATCAGGTACTAGCTCTTCAAAATGCTACCTTTTCATTTGTCTCCACGTGTACATCATCCATCCACGATCTCTTCACTCGGCTGTTTTAAACACTTAGAGCCCTTTCGTAATTGACTGCGAGCCGCATTGCTTGCAACCACATATTATTTTACTTACCTCTTGTAATTTTAACTATTGCACTGATGATGGAACGTTAAAATCTAGGAAACAGCTGTCTGCCCCTTTTTTACATAGGGTAGGAGAGTACTCAGTAAGACGTTCACAGTGAGACAGCAGCCGTTTTGTCATAGAGTTATAACTTTTTCTCTTAGCTGGAACACACACTGAACCACCTCATATTATGCAACACGTGGATGTAGTTTTGGCACTCCGGCTACTCGTTCAACAAAATAGTAAGTAATTATTTATTTTACAGGGGTTAAAGTTACATAAACGTCCATTTTAGAGTTTACTTCTTTCATTATAGCGTATATTTACATAACCAAACCTTGTTATATCTAATGATAGACTATGTCGACAAAACTGCACAAGCATTCAAAGCTGTAAAATTGATGATGAAACACATATGGCATCCATTTTGTTACAACGTAACGAAAGTAAAAAGTGAGACACATAGTTGTGGTACACGGTGAAACATGTCTCATTGTGTATCTACTGTGTTGTTCTGATGTAAAAAAAAGCTATTTATTTATAAAAGAAGGTTTTTTTTTCTCTCTCTCTATCCGTGTGTGTCGGGGGACGTGCGATGTCTAGTGAAATCTACTAAAAGTAAGAGGCTGAACATTTGCATGAAGGTAGCCCAATGTCTGCCATTGTTCACCCGAGGCTCATATTTAAAAAAAAATAATCTAGAAATATTAATTAGAAGTCATAAACTGCAGACAATTATTGATAGAGTGTAAAAATGAATGGTTTATGAAAATATATACATTGTCCCACTGTGTACCACAAGTGGTACACAGTGAGACAATTTTTGATACTCCGTTATTCTGCTACTGTGCTTTTATAAATAACTTTTTTAAAACCATTTATACATTAATGTGTAGAGTATATGTGTAGCTTCAAGATGTAGCAATTTTTTCTTCAAAAGAATAAAAATCGTTGCCATTCGTTAGGTAATAATAATTTTCGTCTCACTGTGTACTACCCTCCCCTACATATTTTCATTTGTGCTCTTGTTTCTTTCACTATTTACTTGTTAAAGTTTTAATTGCCATGACTCATTGTTAACAACGTTTTTTATTTAATAAAACAATATACAGGTCATCCAACTTTCCATTCCCCTTATACTATTTATTTTTTCATTATTTTATCATTTATTTTTTAAAAATTAAATTAAAGACTCGTTTAAAAAAATAAATAAAAAAAATTATAATTACCTAGGCTTAAAAAATTTGTTAGATCTCCATGGCTGTTTTTTGCTATAAATGTTACATTTCGAGCAGATTCTAGATTTAATGATTGATGCTGAAAAAAAAAAAAAAGTTAAATAATTCAGAAATTAAAAAATGAAAATTAAAGGATTATTTTTAATTTTCAATGAAAGTTATTCCAACTATTAAACTAATATGAAGACGGGCCTGTATTACAAATTAAAACTTTTACGAAATGGAGGAAGAAACTAATAATGTCATTGACTAGAGGGGTCATGAGAACCTAGTGCAAAACATGCCGTTCTTCCGACCTTAAATATACTCTACGGTTTTTTTTATACTGAGCATTGATGAATAATAACAAAATAGTTACGCGGGTAAAGAAAGTAATAATATTATTTTTAATTTTCTTATTTAAAGTAAATAAACTTATATTATGGAATTTCAATTTTTACCACTGATTAATCATCAATCTTTCTACACAAGTTGTTTTCCAAACAAAAAACCAAACTTTCAAAAATTGTAACGTAGGTCCTTCTTTTAGACACTCTATTAAATCATTCTGAAACAAGACAATACCATACAAAGCTAGTCTTTTCATGCACTACTGGCTATCTGATTCTCGCAATCCTAAGATATGTCATATCGCTCACCCGCAAGAAAAGTGACACATCTCGACAAAACTAAATTTCACAGGAGAGGCAAAAGAAAATTTGCATGATCTTACTGTCACATGAAATTATAGCACTTAGCTCTTCACGCAAGAGTACAAACGTGCATAAAAGCTTAAAACACTTAACAATAAAGACGTATGATGAGGTTTGGAAGGTTGGATAACTTTACTTCCTCACACAATCCACCATTTTTCTGTGGTCAAATATGGGCATATAGCGTAATAAAGTGATTCTCCGTATAACGACACTTATAAAACTTTTTTGTGGAAAGACACATTTATGACAAACCTAATAGTGGAATAAAACGCAAAATGAAATTTTGCGAGATGTGTCACTTCTCTTGCGGGTGAGCGATATGTTCGAAACTGCCATATAACGGGGAGGACATTAATTATCATATGTAATTTATTATTGCATAAATTTTACATTAATACAAAATTTGCAATAAGTTAAATAAATAACTTATTTATTATCATAAAATCAAAGGCTATAATTAAAATAATGATTGTCACCATAAAAAAAAAGAAAAAAAAACAGATGAGAAGAATAAATAATCTGTGATTATAGCGTTTTAAATATTTTTTTTAAATTACTAATAAAGTTTTCCTTCATGAGTGAGCATAATTTTTGATTAGGATATTTGGACTTATTTAAACACATAAAAATAAATATTGGGCGATTTAAATATAAAAATTATAATATAATGTAATGGTACCATACCCATTGAAATTTCTAAGGAGTATAGGTAACTTCCTTTTCTTTTTTTATCGAAATTTAATTGTAGCGAGAGTTTGAATACTACGTAATAAAGACACTCCAGTTACATTTGCGTCATACTGTTTTTTCATGTCTTCTAATAAATTTTGATAAATTTATTGGTTACATGCAAATGCACGAATTTTAAAATTAAAATTGTTCCTGAATTTAAAATATTTTCAAAATACATTTAATATTGCAAACTGTATATATGTTATATATTTACTTTCAAATGTTTCGGAATCAGCAAGTTGCTTATAAATCGAATTACCATTATCGCATGTTTCTCAATCTAGAATGCCCAAAGTTTGTAAAATCGATTATAAGTTTAAAGAAATAAAATATGTTACAACCCAGATAACCTATGATTAAGACAACACACATCTGACAATGATACATGTGAGAAGTAACGATTAAACTAGTATATCCAATAACTGTACATCATATAATCTGGAGTTAACTATATTTTAGTAAAGCCAGCATTTTAATACAGTAGTAAATTTCTTTTCATTAGAAAAACTAAAATTATCCTGAAAGCGACATTATTACAAAAATAACTGTTTTTTTTTTAAATTGAACTATTAGTAAACTAATAAAGGACTTACTTCTGATACGAGAATTTGTGTTGCAGTTCAGGTATCGAGGAATTCTGCTCTTCTTTCAAGGTGTATACCTTTGTCAAAAATTCGCATTTTTCCAGGACCTGCCTAATAGAAAGATATTATGCTTTAATGTAGAGAAAGTTGACTTTTCAAAACCAACTATAAATATATGAGTCTGTTTTTCTGAATGTATCATCGGAAATAAAGGACATCATAAATAAGTTTGATAAATATTTTTTTTTAACACTATTTAGTTTAAATCCATCTATAAAAAATGCAGACTCAAAATTACTTCATTCAACCCAAAAAAGTTATATACTTAAGATTTCTAACAAGCAACATACCAGATTTAGTATGAAAAGTAAAGGATATTGAGACTTAAAAACATCTGAAATTTTTGTTGTTTGTAAAGTTCGATTTCTTTTAAGAATGTTCTTAAGTTGGACTTCTAATTAAAAAACATAGTTGTGAAATATTAGTTTGACATTAGTTTGATAACCCACTAACATTAGTTTGCAACATTAGTTTGATAACCCACCGCGCCAACGTGAACGTGTTAATAAATGAAATCAGATAACTAATTTCCTACAAAGATTGTATGAAATTCGTTTGTATATAATTTTTATTTAGTTTTTAGTTTTTGAAGGGTCTTTTTCAGAACGTGGTCCCGTTTATATATAATCATAATCTAATAATACCTTTGTCCGTCTATCTGTTTTATTGCCTTTTTATCACATTCCAACATAGTTGAAAAGGGTTTATGAATTCGGTGTTCTGACTGTCTGTCATATCCTTCTGCTATCTGCCGTCCGTTCATGCGCTAACTATCGTAAATATAAATGGATTGCTATGTAATTTATTTGAGTTATTAAGGTTCACCATGGAATGCTTCCTATTGAAAATAGAGTGCGTATCATTTACAATTATTTTATAGAGACATTAAATTAAAAATAATCTCGTTCCATTATGGTCTGACTAGAAAAAAATTGCTTGCGGTTTATTTTAATGATTCTCAAAATTTTCAACCATGATAACATTAACGTGCATTCCTCGGGAGCATGCCTCTGTGGAATATGGAAGGATATGCAGAGTCACGCAAAAGAATAAAGTTACAATATTGCCTATGAGCGAAAAATTCTAGAATTGCGTTTTCGGTAAAAGTATGAGTGTTTAGGTTTAAATAACTTTTTGCCTACTACGAGGTATGTATAAATTCTATAGATCATATACAGGGTTACACAAAATAATTCGTAAATTTACAGTTTATGAGGGTGGAATGCTTAATCATAACTATATTTAATATACCAAGAGATGTGTATTTAGAGTCTAAATAAATTCAGACACAGCTCAAGCTGTGTGTCATATGACTCAAGCTACATACACTGTCGTCAGCAGGTTGTTATTTCTAAATTTACTTTTTTAGTTATTAAGCGTTGCCTAAATTTTTTGCATAAGAAATTTTCATCCACCTTATTAAACGGTAAAATCAAAATAAATAAACGGTAAAGATCCGTTTATTTTTTCTGGAAGTGTTGAAAAAGGTTTCATAATTTATATTTGACGCATGATTTTCCTTTCTTGCTTGACTTGAAATGCTTTAACGTCTGTAAAAAGTAACCTAATACTAAAAACTAAACTAGGCGTTACGATTTATTAAAGTTCTGGGCCTACTGTGTCTAAGATTGTCTTCTTTATCATCGACCCTGCGGTGCTACACAGCATATGCCCCAATGAGGTGGTCACCCTAAGAGGCGGGGTGTCAATAATAATTTTGCATAACCTATATGATTGACAAACCATTGCCTAAATTTAAAAGAACGGAGGTGTTCAAAAGTAAACGAATAAATTGGCATAAATATGTGGATTTTATGTGTCCATAAATGATCTGTTCTCCATCTTCAAAACAAATGGGGATAATTCATTATTCACTAAATCATATCTGAATTTACAGCCTCTAGATAAAGGTAAAGATTTGTTTTTCTTTTTTTTTTAAATCTCGAAAGCAAATTACATTCTTGACATTGAATAACTATCTCTGAGATCATAATATCTTAATAATCAAATTTCGATACATACGTTTTTTTCACTATAAATTCCTTTTAAATGCATTTGTCAAACAAATATCTATATATTTAATTGTAAATGAAATTTTGAAGGAAATTAGTTGCTTTGAATCAGCAAGGTTCTGAATTACAAAATAATTTAAGGGCTACAACAATAGCAAAATTACATGTAATACAGCTGACATTGATGTACAATATTCTCGGAAACTACTGAAACGATTTCACTATTTTTGTATAGTTTTCTTTGCACAAACTTATACCATCACAGTTCCGCAGGAAATAATAGTAAAGACACAGTCGCTATGGGATTTTGCAAACAAATATAATCACATGCAAAACAACTGACATTGTTTTATAATTTCATGACAAGTACGGAAGCGATTTTAATATTTATTTATTTTAATAAACATATGTATTACTGAAAAATGAGGCTCTAATGGAATAGTCAAACGTTTAATTGGATTTGTTAAGGATTAGATGGACATATTCACTTTTCAAAAGATGAAGAACTTCTTTAATTCATATTTACTAGAATTTTAATAACTTTTTATCAGTTTAGAAAAAAAAAATAACAAATCGCTCAATAAGAAAAGGTTACTTCTTTGACGTAAAACTTATGCAATTTTTTATGATTTGTTTTTAGCATAGAAAGAAGCACGATATGCAATCAGACTTTCTGCATCATATTTATTGCGTTTTAAATATACGTTTATATTTTTTGTGTAAAAAATGAGTATTATGTCATGTGTGATTACAGAAGAGCGAATAGACTGGCAACAGGAAAAACTTTTTTTTTTTTTTTTTTTTTTTTTTTTTTATCTGGTTAAAATCATATGACACGAATTTGGTCACGATATTATGAAAGACCTAAAATGCCCTCGAACTTATATCAACATGCAGTTTAAAAAGTTTATTTTGCTAAAATCATCATTTTATGAAAAAAAATTCACCTTTTGTCTTTTATTAAACTTTTGAGAACTTTAAAATGTTTCAAGGAAGTAAAATTATACTTTTCGGTGATATAAGATTCAGCAAAAACGATTAGTTTTCTTTAAAATAAAAAATGAAAGAAATCTGTCCAACAGTGCTCGAAAAAATGGTCGCCCAGTTTTAAAAACAGGATTTCGAGATAAACAAGATTAAAATTTTACAACAGCAGTGCTTTCAACGAGGGGTGTTGCATTCAATGAGCAAAATTAAGTGGTCCAAAAATGAACCACCGCCCTTGAAGGGGTTAAAGCAACAAATTTTAGTAAATGTATTATGCCAATCGTTTTATAACGCTGTTAAAAAATATCGAGAGACAAAGACTCTGTTTACTTAATTCATTTTATTTTAGCTTCTTCAAATGTTTAACTGACCCTCTTTAACCAACCACGAAAACAACCATTGGATGTCTTAACAGCAACTGATTCTACCTTAAATTTTTGCAATCAAAGGGAATTGAATGGAAACTCGTTTACAGGGAGTTTACAGAATATTCTAATAAGAATATTTTTTAAGTTGTTCATTGTAATCGTACTAAATTAAAAATACTCATTTTTTCATATTAATGTCAATTGCAAGATAGAATATTTTTCAAGTTGTTCATTGTAATCGTACTAAATTAAAAAGACTCATTTTTTCATACTAATGTCAATTGCAAGAAAAGTTTTTATCAACTAATAAAGATTATATTTATGTAACATAAATTGCCTTGATATTTTAATTTGGAAACTTTAAACAAGAAAATTTGACAAAAAACAGGTAATATGTTTAGTTTATAAGTTAGAGGTTTTTATAAAATTGCTTTTTTTTACAAAAAAAATAACTTGCCGTTAATCGAAACCGCAGTCATGCTTAAGATCGTTTACAAAGTTTCCTCCCATAATTTTATTTTTATTATTTAATATTTCAAAGTCCGTCAGTCTCAGTATAAGAGTTTGCGTATTTGATCGGGAAAATAACAGTGGTTCAAGGATCATTAAAATTTATTGATGGCCTCTGTGACGGAGTCCCGACTGCAATATCTATTGTGTCTATTAAATTCCCATGCTTTGACATTATCAGACATTTTGTGTTATTAGATTACAAATAACTATAACATATACCTAAATATATTTAGATCAGTAATGTACAGTAAAAAAAAAATGAATGCCTGTTTCATACTCTAGTATCTTTGTTTTTTTATCGTTATGTTAGATTATTGAAATCAGATATCCTTAAGGTACGGATCGTGTCCCAAGGACGTAGGTAATGTATAAGGATACACGAAGCTGAAGCTCTAAGTATTCAAATGAAGGAAATTCTTATAAACATGAGCTGTAAACTTTTCTGTCTTCAAATTATATGCATGTAGAAATACCTAGGTGTAAGAAGAAGTGCTATCAGTAATGAATTACAATATTAATGTGTTAATATGCAAATTAGGTTCTTTAATATCAAATCTACATGTTGGAATTTTATTTTAGATTAAATTTCATTTTATACTGTATGTGCAAGCCCGTTGTCGTTAGATTTGTGTTTTAAAAATATCTTTAGCCTTTTTTGGTGGCAAACATAACTATCAATATAGCTTTTAAATTAAAATCTATAAGTAATAAGTTAAGAATGTAATTATTATTATGTATAAATCTTAATTACACTTTACAATCGCTGTAAGATTTCTTGAAATTAATCCATCAGTTCCCCAGTCTATGAGCATTTAATTATTAGTTGATTGATAAATTATCCCGGTTTATCCCTATTTTTTTAAAACTATTTTAGGCATAAGAATACAGCAAACTGCATATTGCAGCCAGAACTATTATTAATAAATCTTAATTAGACGTTTCAATCGTCGCAAAAATCCGTAAAATTGATTAATTAGCTGCTCAGTTTTTGAGTATTGAAAAATTTATTGATTGATTGATTTTGCGTGCTACTCTCTATTTTCTTAAAAACTATTTCAGACATCAGAATAATGCAAACTGCAGATTGCAGCCAGAATTATCATTAATAAATCTAAATTCGACTTTTCAATCGCCGTAAGAGTCCGTAAAATTGATTAATTAGCTACTCAGTTTTTGAGTATTGAACAAATTATTGATTGATTGATTCTGCGTGCTACTACCTGTTTTCTTAAAAACTATTTTAGTTATCGGTATGCTACAAAATGCACATCTTAGCCAAAGTTATGATAGATAAGTTTTAATTACATCTTTCAATATGTGTACGATTCTTTAAAATTGATCAATAAGATTTTAGGTATCTTAAGATTTGGTGATCGATTGATTTTCCCTGTTTTTCCCTTTTTCCTCAAAAACGATTTAGATATCGGAATGCAACATACTGCAGATATTTCCCCGATACATGTCTCTCATAAGTTTAAGGCTTGTCTTGCAACTGTTTATGAGCTTATTACGTACAGGCATATAGATAGATTTTTTTAATGTCTTCTTCATTATTATACGTCGCCTAAATTGCTTAATGAACTTAAATAGGTGGGATTTTTTTAATCACAGACAGACACGCCTTTTTTACACATTAGTACAGATTTGAAGTATTCAACATTTGGCGTCATTTCTTTCATATTATAATTACCTGAGTATAAATTTGAAGTAATTACAGGAAATTAAACTTTCCGTTAAGAGTAAAGATAAATAAAATAATATTCACTGATAGTAGCGGACGCTATTTTTTCGGTGTAAACTAATTGATTTTTTAATGAGAGGGAGGGGAAAAGAAACCCCTCTCTGAACTACCCTTCCCGCCTCCCCCCCTCGTTGTCCCATTTATTTTTGATTTGTGACTATCTATTTCCTGTCTGTGTAACACACATGTTAGTCAATAAAATAAATAAAAAAGTGGAAAATTACTTCAAATTTTACAAAGTACTTTTATTGAACGAGTTTGATTCTAATGGACTTTTGCTCTTATTTTTGAAAACGTTCTTTTTGCAGGATAAATAAGGCAAAATATCGTTACACCATACGAAACAGAACCGCACTATTATTTATTAAATAAATAAAAAAAAATCAAAAATAATTTAATTTTTTAAAAGAGATAATTAATAAAAAACTGCTCTTTTCGAAATTTTTTATTTTATTTTTATTTTTTTTAGATATGCAAAAATAAGAATAGTTTATTAAAGCATTTTTCAGAAATATAAAAGAAAAATTAATTTTCTTCTTTTTTATCATAAGTAATTTTTCCTTTTTATAAAATTTTAACATTCTGCTAATATTCTCTATTTTTAAAAGCTAACCTCCATTGGTTTGCTTCATATAAAATATATTTTTACACACGCATACTCAAACCCGAAACAAAGTTTCAGGGTTTGAATGTTCCATTTTCGATGTATGTCCCACGTTGCATGATTATTTGCGAGTTTGAATTTTGTGCCTTTTTCCAACACAATATTAATTTCTGATTGTCATAGAGCAATAACACCATTACAAAGTAGAATTAAAATATGAATTTAAAATACGTTATGAGAAATACAATGTAAGAAGATAAGACATTTTTTTATGTTATAAATTGTTTTGCATATTATCATATATTCGTAAGGGCTTAAGGTTCTAGTAAATGAATTCTTAATTAGATGGATATATAATGCAAGAAACAATTCCCACACAGTTTTTGTTTATTCTCAATAAAATCCTAAACGTATTTAAAATTATTTTCTTATGCCACATTTTTATTTATTTTTTGTAATAAAAAGTTTCGAAAAAAAAATGATCCCAGAAAAAAAAAATAATATTTTATATAGAAAATCAAAGAAAGCACAGAACATGTTTAGTTAATGTTTAGTAACCTTGATCGTGTAATATAGCTGTCCTTAGATGATAGCTTGAAAATATAAGAGATAAAATAAAACAATATTGCTGTAGTAACGCGTTGTTATATCCATATTTGCCGAAACGTCAGTGAAGGCTTACTGTGGAGACACGAAAAGTTTTGGTTTCCGTTTGTCTGTCTGTCTGTCTGTCTGTCCGTCTGTTCCGCGATAACTGCCGTAAAAAGCATCCGATTAGCTTAAAATTAAGTATGCATGTTGGTAAAATCCCCGGATTTAGCTGTATAGTTTTTGGTTAAATTTGGTTCATGCGTTCGGAATATATAGAACATTTTATTTTGCGACTTAATGCTTTCCTATAGCAATTCAGACGATTTTTCCATTTTTATTTGTTGAAAGGAAATGGCTCATATGATTGAAGGATTTAAATAGTAAATTATGGATGATGTAATTTCTAATTAGAACCATACATTATTCATATTAGTTTGAAATTTTGTGTATACATTTGTCAGAGTTTTTAAATTCGGTGTTTAACTTATGGAGGTATTTTATATATGTGTTCCAATAATATATCTTTTTATAAATTTACTTTTTTTCAAAGCACACATTTCATTGTTTTATTTTCTTTTAACTGTTGCCTAGCGACGGAACTACACCTAAAAATATCGTAAATGTGAAAGTATTTGTAATTGTTTGAAGTCAATCAAAGTCAAAAGGGACGAATTAATGCCTTTGTGACTTTACATATAGATGAAATTTACCCCAGAAATAAAGAAAGACTATGTTCTGCTTATTTTGTTCAAATATTTTTTCTTTTAAATTAAGAAGTTCATTATTTTCATAAGGAATAAATTGACATTTTGCTATAAATTTAACAATCTTTTTTTTTTTTCTACCGTTGCCAAGAAAATCCTATCCCAGAATAATAATTTATCCTAAACAGTTAATTTTGATTTGAAAGATTTTCATGTGCAAGAGAAAATGAAATAAAAAATAGACATGAATACGTCTTCATACTGGAAATAAAACTAAAATACGAAAAGAAGGTGAATTTGATCTCATATATCAAAAATAAAACTAATATGCTTTGAGGTTGAAATAAAAAGGGCTTGTGTTATGATATTAATTCTTATTATTAAAAGAAATGTTACTAATATCTCATGGTTTATCGTCTGAACACAGCTAACAGAAATGTTAATTTTTAATCGAAAATTTCAATGAGAAAAAAAAAAAAAACTTTTGAAAATCAAATATATAGTAAATGTCAAAATTTTACACCGCAAAATTATCGCTGTCGAGAATGACGTCATTGTATTGGGAAATAAATATTCTCATTCTTAAAAACCAAGCATTAACTAGATTACCTAAAAAAATATTTTATGACGAGTGTTACTTCTTAATGCCGTCTCATTTCAGAAAATATGAATGAAAATTATTTTATTTTTTAAAGGAAATTATATTTTCATTCATAAAACCTAAACTTTTAATATAATTGCGTCAATGTGAATCATTTTCTGTCCACCAGTATTGAAAATTAAGGTTCGGATGTATAAAAAGAAATTTAAGATTTGCGACAACCATTAGAGCAATAAATAAAAAGTTACATATGTAAATTAATGAAACCACGGGGAGTTCAGGAGGCGGAGCCCCCCCCCCTGAAGAAATCTGTTTTATTATTTAAAAAAAATATCAGAATTAGTAGCTCATGAAAATTATTTCAAAATATCCTTCCATAACAACGTTTTTAATTTAATGCTTCTAATGTCTGAAAACTTCGTATTTTTTATTCTTATAAATAATTACATAATTTGAAAACTTTAAATTGCGGTTTGCATGAAATTGAATATTACCAAAGTGTGTCTAAAAACAGTGACTTGCAGAGCTGACGTTGAGGCTCCTGATCTGCAGATTTACTAGTTTATGTATCCAATGAAAAAAAAAGGAAAGCGTTTTAAACCTTTCAGGGGCACAGCACTTCGATTGCTAAACTGTTGAAATGAAAGATTGGCACCACCAATTTATTTGGAAAAAAAGAAAAACCTATTTTTCACATGTGGGACTGTATGAAAATAACGTTATCAATTTTTTGATAATTTTGGACCCCCTCCCCCCTTACGATATCATACGTTATCATCTCTCGACTCCCCCCCCCTCCCACGTAATTATATCGTTATCAATGTCTAAAAATTCTTTTCATTTTTGGAAGTTTTTTCTTTTGCTTGGTGTGATATACAAATATGGTTATATTTATTTTGCGCGTACTTCATTCATTCAAATGAAGAGAAGTCTATAAATATCACTTTATATATGAGATAACTTTATATCAAACAACTCTTTATAACTATTTAATAATAGCTTTTTGTTAATAGTGTTTTCAACATAAATAAAGTCTTTTTGAACCTGTCCACGCACGGGGGGGGGGGGGGGGGGGGAGGGGCGCAAACAGAACTTCTTATAGCCGAAGCAGGTGGACAACATTCTTTCTCTTTTATTTATTAGTAAATACAAGTATTATTTCAAACATACTTCGCATATGGTTTCTCGAAGAGCGGTTTATTTATCCATACAGATATGACAGAAAAAATAGAAATGCCAAATGTTGGGCTATTCTACATTTTGGAATTAAAATTTTATAAACATTTAATGATTTTAATAATAATTTCGCACATATAATCACATGTAAATTATCGCTATTTTTTGAGTTTTAAAGCGGCTTAACTACTTACCGCTCTACGATTGTCTGCGAAGATATGACGATGATGCGATGTGTAAAGATATGACGAGAAATACGTTTAATAATTAACTCTGACAAATTGGCGAAAGTTAAAGTTTATTTTATACAGAAAACCATATATGTATACAGAAGTTCACCACTTGTTGACTAATTAATGAAATGCATCATTATTTTAAGGGCCTGTTGATTTTTTTGTATCAAAAATAAGTATAAACCAACATTAGTGTATTTGGTATGCATAACATCTGGGATATTGTTAACTATGCGTCAGTAGAATGTTTAATATTTCTGATTCCTTTTAAAAATCATTTACAACAACCAAAAACATGTATTTAGTACAATATTACACTTAAACTAAATTCAATAGATATAAAAAATCGTAAGTGTGTTTTCTCTTGCTTTTCCACTTTTCAACACTTTTATATTATACAGGATGGCCCAAAAGATAATGTTTGAAAAAATTCTTATAGATAGTGCTTGGTATGAGTGAGAAACGGCAAATTTGATGCATGTGATCTTCTAATTTGAAATTATTTATGGAGAATGTCCAGAGAGGTTTGGCCATAAAAGCTCCTTGCTCCGCAATTCATCAGAGACCCCTGGTCATCTACTGAAAAAAGTATAATAATTGACTGTTTATGAACCGATTGCAATAGCAATTCCAGTCATTAGGGCCATCCATGTTTAGTTTCAATCATCGTTGAATTATACGATACTCCACTATCTCTACTCAACCGGTACTTTTGAACTTAATCCATTATGGTTTACTAATTGTGCAATTTTATGTGCGGTTTGGAAACCATGTTGTAAGAATACACAGTTCTTGCATTTACTTATGTATATATGTATTGTGCTCTTTGGGACAATGTAACCAATATTATTTTTTATCTTGTCTTATATATTTTTTAAGGTAAAAAATCTTCCGATTTTTCAGTCAGTCTGAATATTCGTTACGTGTGACTGGCCGCTCTTTTTTTCGGTTGAAATTGTTGTTTCTAGCAGGTACTTGGTGGTATTCCTGGCTTTTAAAAATTTTAAATTCTGTAAATTTCAGTCAGGGCTTACCTTCGATTTCAACGTTAAATAGAATATTCGCTGTTATACAGCTCAGGTCAGGGAAAACGTTTGATTGGTTGACTGAAACCAATACAACAATTATTAACATTTGTATAATGTGTTTAAACTTTAAAGACTGTGGTTTTGTAAGAAAAATGTAAACAGGAATAATTTTTTTGTGGTTATGTAATCTTTGTAATATTTCTACAATCTTTAATTTTAATTCCAATCTGACCAGTTACCGTGCAATTATTTCATATCGTATTCATGTTTCAAATTTTATTATTATATATTAATGTGTCTAAACTTTTAAGATAGACTCCATATTAATAGTAATCTGCAATTGAACTTATTGCTTATGTTACAAATAATATTTTGAAAATTATAAAGCTACTAAACTTTCGAAATAATTTGTGTATATCCTGGGAATTTTAGTTTTTAAAAGCTTTATTTGAATAGAAAATATTTTGTTTAAATATTCTGTTATTATATTATACAAATGGGTACATTATAGAAGTTGGTAAGCACATTAGAAATCACACACATCACCAAGTATGAGCAATAATGGCTGAAAATACGCTTTCAATTGTTTTATGTGTTTCCAACTTACTTTAAATTTTAGTATATAACGTAGTCTGTATAAACCCTATACAGTATCTTGTAAGTTTGCCCCAAAATATGTGGATGAATTGCCATCTCTGTATTGTAGTCGAAAAAAAAATCGTTTATTTTTTCTTATGCGTGTTCCGGAGAAAAAAAAAAAAATTATTAAATGTAGTGAATATAAACGTGTTTTGATTACATGCTTGGCGTCAAAAAACAGTTCAAATAATATCTATCAAATATAGTCTATAGAAAGGAATTACTGAAAACTGGTGTTAAAATCTTATCTGTTTTCAAAATTCGTTAAATTCATAATTCTTTTAAATCGAATGATAAAATTAATATTCTGATTGAATGAATCAATTGAGTTTGATGGGTTTTGATGGTACTCTTTGAGAAAGCTCTAGTATAACAGATGGTCATTTACAGAGATAATTATAAAAGATAAATCGAAGTATGTAGACATAAAACTAAAATAATTTTAATTAAATGAAATTCGTATAATTAGAAAATATTTCTGTGTCTTTGGTGAATTAATTACGTTTTATTTTATATGAAAGAAAAGTTTTGGATCTAAGGCACAGAGAGACAATTTGGGCCACACTTATAATTAATTAATAATTATGTATATTTAATAAATACGCCTAATTCATTAACTATTATGCATATTTCATAAACACGTATAATTAATTAATGATATATTTATCAATGTATTAATTAGATTAATGCATACAATTTTATTACCTTAAAAATGTTTTTGGACATTTTCGTTTTCGTTTTCGGTCGAAAATAGGAAAATCGCCCAATTCGGTTTCGGTTACGGTTTCAGTTTTAAAAACCTATTTCGGTCTATTTTTAATAATAATTTTAAATAATAAATCTATAAAAAAATACTGGTGTCATTAAAGTTTTTACACAGTCAAAAATAACGATTTTTTGCGTAATTATGATTTTTTTCGCAATAAAAAGGACACAGATACATTCTGTTTACTTTTATATTGGTATTTCCATTTTATGATGAACATTAAATTACCATTTCACTTGTTACATTTTCAATTTATCAAATTTTTACAATTTTTTGCTGTCCTTGAAGTTTTTACACGCACTGTATAAATTCAATATATCTTTTCACATTTACACTATTGTTTTTTAGACAGATGATACATTCACACCGAATAGTATAATTTTAGTAATCACGTTTGTACTCAGAAGGCATTTATGAAATGTTCAATATCCACAATTTAAACTGTCATTTCCATCTTTTTGAATCTTTTTCTATTTACCAAAATTTCATAGATTTCAAATTCTTTTAAAAATTCTTGGCAACAATTAGAAAACTGTATTTTTCAGTAGCTTTTAAGGCATTAAATTATGATTATTGCATTAGAAAAAAAGCTCAAAATTAATTTTACTCCATTAATAATATGTTTATATCATTAGTGAAATTCATTAAGTTTGAAGTGTAATATAAACTTACTTCGAGAAACACAAATTTGATATTAATCGTCATCGATCAATGTGTGTTGTTTAATATGTTCTTAACCATTTATATGTTTTACGTATGCCTCTAAAAGATCTTAAATATGTTGAATAGATTCTGCTATAGTAGTAGATACTAAATAATTTTATTTATATTAATAATCGGGTAAAATATAAATACGATAAGAAAAAAACTCTCAAAATAAATTATTATCACATATTTTAAATAGTGAAAATACCCAATTTTTAATTATTAAGTTCACATGTAAAGTATTTAAGTATCCTTTCGAAATCATTTTAGATTTATATAATTTAAAAATATTATTAATTTATCTGATGAAAATCTAATCTAATAAATATCTAAATCTGATTTTAGCCATCAAAATTTACGTTAATAAATCATGATATATATATCAAAATGCTTAAATTAGAGGTATGCATTTCTGAAATGTATATATATATACAATATTTTAAAACTGATTTTGGATTTTTTAATCTGAAGTATTATTAATTCATTTGATATAATTTTTATGTTTCACTTTTCCATCCAAATTTCTTTCAATAAATACATATCTGAATAAAAATCCTTAAATTAGAAACAATACAAACACACATTACTAAGTACAAATTTTATCACCATATACGAAAATATATGTTTTTTTATTATATTATTGACATTCCTTAGGGAAGTGTATGATATGTGTATGGGGAAACTATTAAAGAATGATTACAAAGTTAATAGTTCCATTTATGTACTTCAGTTCTTCCATTCGATTTGCCAGAGGTACTCAATCGATCTGAAGCATTTGCGAGTATATAAAAACTATGATAGCATGAAAGTGGTGCAATAAAATGTTGTTTATGTGGCAAAATAACTTAACTTATTACTTTAGATTGAGCTTATAACTTGAAAGTAGTGGGGCTATTTTAGCTTTAAAACTACACTCATGATGAAATTGAATGCTTTACGAGACATAAAGATAGTTTAGCCATTTTGTAGTAGTTTTTACAGAAAATATTATTTTTAGTTGATTTTGTTTATTTTTAGAAATTTATTTTTAATCCACACCACAAAAATATAACAGGTAAATTTTTAAATTTTATTTATTAAAATTACTGATCATCACATAAAGCAAAACATTTTCTAATAAAACACTCGGAATGTCTATTTAACCCGGGAGAACTCGCTAGTGAGAATGCCCAATTGCTTTCATTTTACTTTATATTCATATAATATCAACTTTTTTTGGTTGGCTTAGTACTTTTATTCACAAAGTAGGTAAAATAATTGTAAAACATTTTCAAATTTTAATTAAAATGAAAAATGATTTAAATAAGAGTCTTAAAAAAGTACGAGTTTGAGAGAAAATCTCATGCAGCGAGTTCTCCCGGGTTAAATAATCAGCCATATATGATGACGTACGTCATTTTCAGAGAAGACCACAATACCATGACGAACAGAGAGCGCAAGAGATTAATGTGTCTTAGAAAATGTTCTGTAATTATCTGATTAATTTTATTCTGTTAGAGATGAAACACTGCATCTTTAAGCATCATTCTAAAATAGCTATCTATAAGCAAATGAGCAGAGGAGATAATTTTTTTTCTTTAAATTTACCGTGCTTTCTCAAATAGGAAAAGCCGTACTTTAACTCTTTTAGAAAGAAAAAAAAGTACATATTTTACTAGTTTGCTTAGTTAACAATTCTACATTTTGTTTAAATTCTACCATGTGATTGGAATATTAAAAATGGAGTGAAAAATAAAAACAACGGTAAATAAGTTACTGTTTGGTTTTTTAAAAATATGTGTATTAAAATTTTTAATTTAAAAACAACTCTAATAGCCCAAGTTTCGTGCATAGCGCTTTACACACCTAATAACATACCATAAATACTCTATGAACTACGAAACATCCGAACCCAGCAACATTTCATAGCGACTTCTCTAGTAGAGGACTGTAGAGCGTCATCTATCTTCGATTAGTTGGCAAAATACAAGTGATATAAAATTACCAGAAAAGCGGTTGTATATCCTGGATATGGACAATGTAGAGCATATCATTTTTGTCAACCACAACTGTAGTTTCTAGAGAAATTATATATCAGATCTCATCATCAGGCGACTAGTAGCTGACAACTGGTACCTCGGAATGCAGGCAAAACATGCTTTATCCTTTTTTTTTAAGCAAATGACTCTAATTATGTGGTTATGTTGGCTGATAATTAATTTTTCTTTGAAATATAGATCAGCTCTTTAAAATGTTATCGGGAAAAAGATCTATTACTATAAATAATTGCTAAACCCAGAATTCCACTATGAATAACATATCACTGAAGTGTCGCCGTTTATTTGCACATAGACGTTGACTTGAAATGCGATATAGATGTTGCTAAAACGTGACAGACGAAATTAGTTTTTATCATTCTATTAGAGATTCTACAGTCAAAATGGCTTTCGTAATATAATAGTATATAATTGTTGCAATTTTTCATAATTGGGAAAAATTTATAATATTAATTTGGGTTAACTGGTGATGCCAGTTTCCCATTTCTACTCACGCATATTTGGGAGATAAGGCACCATTTGTTGAGTAGACTTCAGAAGAAGCAACTATAGAGGTGTTATGAATTTCTCAACAGCATTATTAATAAAATTAGTAGAAAGTATCATTTACCAAAACACATAAGATTCTAATATCTAGTATTGAAATAAACGAAGAAATTTTGTGTTTATTTCCTATGTGTTTTTTCAGGATGTAAAAGTATCTAGATAGTCTTTTGACTGATATATTTCGCTCATAAAAGTTAGAAACATTTTCATTAAATTAGCGTAAGCATGACACGTTTTATTATGAGATATCAATGGCATCCAGATTTTTGTTTCAATATAATAAAATTTTATAATCATTATTATACTTTAACTGCTATATACAACTATATATTTTGTTCTATAGACTTATTATATCACTTTACTTGCATTTATAATATTGTAGTAATTAATACTCTGCATAACAAACAATTTTTAGCAGAATTTTAGAAATGAGCAATCTTCTGAAATATTTACTAATATCTACTATTTGATATTTACTTTTTTTTTCTTTTTTTTCTAACTCGTTGCCTTTTTATTTTTCTGTAATGAATCTTATTTATTACTTTGCTTTACCAGCTTATCGTGCACCTACTATTTATTTACTTAATGTTTCTACCAATTAACACTTTACGTAACTAGGAGTATTGGTATAGCATTATGAAACAACGATCATGATTAAAAATAACTGAATAATAATTATTGACTAATGAAGTTGTCTTATTTATTCGTCTTGTAATTCTGGTTTTGTTGCATTTTATTTTACGTATTACGTTGTTTTGTTACGAAAATATTATGCAGCCTACTTTATTTATTTTTTAAATAACATACAATACTTTGCGTAACTAACATTTATCGGTATAATATCATAAATAATCGATCTTCTTTTATATTGTCCATTTTAAAATGACGTAATGAAATGATAGTCATAATTATGCATAATAATAAAAAACGGAAAGAAGAGAAATTATATTTCTCAGTTTCTGAAATTTTCGAAAAAGTGAAACGTACAGAATGAAATTACGTAATATGTATATTAAATAATAATATTTTGTAAAATATTCTATAAAATGATTGGTTACATGGGGGTTTTAATCGAGATATTGAATACACTGTCAAAAAAAGACTTTTATTTAAAACTAACTGATGCGCCCGGAGTTGCCCGGGCACTTGATAATAACCGTAAATGAGCCTATAATTTCTATGATGTTTTATCGTTAACTCCATTTTGTCTAAATTTATATTTTTAAATAGAAAAACCACGAAAAAATATTGAATTGGAAGTTTATTCAATTTGGTATATCATTTTCTAATTAATTTGATTTTTGGAGTCCATGCGTACGAAAAGCGAGAGACGAGACACTCAGGTTTTTACTGATTTCTTCGAAATTTTCATACACATTTTTTTTAAATATTTCTCCCAGTCCGAAAGTTTCAAAATTTTTGTACGTGATGTGAACTATGATACTAACTATTGAGATGCTCTAGAAATATTATCTTAAAATACGGACGTTTAGCCTTTAGAGTAGACAAAATATCGCCTCCGTGAGGCGCAAAGTGACCCCCGGTCGCCGGTGTGTTTGAAAGGGGCTAAAACTCATTACGATTGCTCCAACAGTTAAAAAAGATTTCAGCTTTAAGAACACATTTTTAGTTTAACGGTAGCTCTAAAAATGCGTCCTTGACGGGCGTTGCCAAAAGGGCAAAAAACTTTATGCATTTTTTAATGGTTTAATTGCAATATATTTTTTTTTAAATAGAGTACGGTATTTGAGACGTGAGAGTACAATCTTTCAGAATATGTCAATTTTTTTTTTTAATTTACTAAGCGGGTTGGCCGATGGAAGTTAACAAATAATAATAATAAATACCCCAAAATTCTTTCTTTTTGATCTTCATTTACTCCCGATACGTAAATAGGGCATCTCCTCATGTGCGAGCTCTTTTTCCCTCTCAAAAAGACTCATATGAATTTTTCATGAGTGTTCTTTGTTATTTTTAATTAATAACTCAACTAATTATTAGAAATTTAAAATTCTGAGTCTCGGGTGTACAAGTAGATCTTGGACTAACTTCACACAAATTTTCAGCCTTGTACACGTGATAGATTTCTTAGCAATCGCATACACAAAGACACATACACAGAGCGAAACTTTCTTTTATTAGTATAGATGGATTAAATCATTAGGAGTTTTTAAGATTTTATATCAGTTTTGGAAATTTTTAAATAGACCACAGTTATTTTGCGAGTTTAATGTAAACATTACTGTTGAGCACCGCATAACTGCAAAGTTCTCTGGTTCTGGACGCATAGCGTGAAATAAAAATTTCAATGCAATATTCATGTAATTATGCATCTATTACCTGTTACCACACACAAGACATATAATAATTAATCCCTATATCAAGAAATTTAATAGTAATCAAAGACAATGGATAATGTTTTCTTTACTTAATTACGGTCAATGTCAAGACATTTAACGACCCTTCTATTGCTTTTATTTTCTGGATTAAAAGTTTGGCCCTTAATTATGGCTGAAGGATTTATGCCGTCAAATATTACAATAAACTTGGATAAGCGAAATTTTGTAAAAATCAGTGAATTCTACATAAATTTCAATTAACTAAAAGTTATTATTAACATAAATATTATCCGGGCATTTCACTAGATCTCTACCTATAAAATAGACATATTAAACACATTGTTATATTCTCAATTAGTCACGTAACTGATGAGAAACAATCGTTACTATTCGATCGTTACTATCGTTACAAATGGAGAAAGATTATTTTCAAAGCAGCAGTACTCTTTCGAGTCTCCTAAATACTATTATAATTTTGATATGAAATAAATGCATTGGTTTACATAGAAACATTATGAAAAATACAGCCTTATGCTGTATGTGTTTAATGAAAAAAAAATATATTGTTCAATTTTTCGAAAAAACAAGAACAAAAGAAAGACTTTTTCATGAATTACGTTTATTAATGAACAATAAGTACTAACAGCAAAATGTTTTTGCAATAAAATACTTTTCCATGCATTACGTCTAACTGCTATACGATTTTTTCTAAGTTTGTCGGATTTCGAGTGAATTTTGCATTTTACTTAATACAAAATGATAAATATAAGCAAATGAGGATTTATTATGATGCTTATAATTCAAAACTAATTTGTTTTTAAGAAACTATTTCATTACCTGTAACCCAAATAAAATTATATCCTTCTCAAATTTAGGTCATTTCCGTCACATTTGCAGTAGTAAAATTCACCTAACATCTATGGTAAAGCAGATTATACAAAATTGTCATAAGAATAGCTCCTACCACTATTCAATTTTATTTCAGGCTGACGGTCTGTAGCACTGAATTGTTCAACAAGAATAAGTTGTGGTAAAGACTTTAAAAATAGTTAATTAGTTTTCTTGGTATAGGTTTCTTTCAAGATAACTGCGGATGTGAACTAAGTAGTAATCTACTCTTCGACTCTCTTGATGTCCTATTTACAGTCCTAATTCTTATTGGTTGGTAGAATATAGGGGATGAAAGGATTCGATTTTGCCAATCGATTTTTATTAACTGAACGACGACAAAAAAAAGTACAAATGCAGTCTTATTTATATACTCTTTGTTGAGAGTCATCACATCCTCACTTTCAATTTTGCAAATGTGCACAGCGTTCATCTTCGTTCAGTAACTCCACAACTTCTTTCAGATAGTGCAACAATCGTGTACTGGTTTGGTCTAATAAATGTTGCAATTGACCTTCAGCAAAAGACACAGATACTTTGCAAGACTCACTATTTTGGTAAGAATTATTTATTTCTATTTGTAGCGAATTACAAGAAAGTTAAATTTTTCTCGTGTGGAACTCTACCTTTTTCATTATTGCATGATAGATACATGTGATTAAACTAACATTAATAAAGCCTAATTAGTGGAGAGCTTCCAATAAATTGTTTCATGTTTATTATATAACATTTGTTTACTTTTATCTACATTTAATTTCTTTGAATTAAAAGCACTACGGTGTCCAGCAGCATATTATTGTGATTGGTTAGCATGAGAAAGTAGCTAAAGATTTGCTTTGCAGCTTAAGTCTTTGCTTTTTATCTTTTGCTCTTTTTACTACACATTCTGAATAATTTCTGAGGACGGCCGGGTCGGACAGGAACTTGCTGAAATTGGAATATTCCCTGAAACCAAAATGACTTTTTTACAAGAAAAAATGCTAGTTCTTAAGCGTTTTAAGCCACCTGTGCTGAAATTTAATTTGAAGTTTAAAAAACGTCCTGTATTTGAAGCTTTTGCTTTTCTGAATAATTATCTTTGTTGACATGGTAATCCTCGATCAATTCTAATTTGTTATCTGATTTAAACTCTGAAGGCTTAAGGGGACAAGGGACCTTAAAATCCTTAAAAATATTTTTTTATATTTTTTGTAAATTTCACCTAATTATTATTCAAGGGTACTTTATATGCATTATTGCATGCATTTATCACAAAAAAATTTTTTTAAAAAATTTATTTTTATGAAAAAAAATGTAATTTTACGCTTCGTCTTAGAAATCTTCGAAATGTCGCTTGCGCATTCCATATCAATGAAAATCCCCAATATTTTTTATAAAAGTCTGTTTTATATATATAAATAAAATAGAGCATCGAATTTTATATATTTGAATTTAAAGGTAAAAAAAAAAAAATTAAAAATTTTGAAATTTTTTCGAAAAAATTTCAAAATTTTTCATTTTTTTTCTTTTTTTTAACCTTTAAATTCAAATATATAAAATTCGATGCTCTATTTTATTTATATATATAAACCAAACTTTTATTAAAAATATTGGGGATTTTCATTGATATGGAACACGCAGGGGGCATTTCGAAGATTTCTAAGACGACGCGTAAAATTCCATTTTTTTCATAAAAATAAATTTTTTTACAAATTTTTTTTGTGATAAATGCATGCCATAATGCATATAATGTACCTTTGAGTAATATTTAAGATAAAATTTACAAAAAATAAAAAAAAATTGAAAAATTTTGAAATTTTTTCGAAAAAATTTCAAAATTTGTAATTTTTTTTTTTTTAACCATTAAATTCAAATATATAAAATTCGATGCTCTATTTTATTTATATATATAAATCAAATTAAAAAAAAAAATATTGGGGATTCTCATTGATATGGAATGCATAGGGAGCATTTCGAAGATTGCTAAGACGACGCTAAAATTCCATTTTTTTCACAAAAATAAAATTTTTAAAAAAAATTTTTTGTGATAAATGCATGCCATAATACATATAATGTCCCCTTGAATAATATTTAAGATGAAATTTACAAAAAATAAAAAAAAAAATTGAAAAATTTGGAAATTTTTTCGAAAAATTTTTAAAAATTTTCATTTTTTTTTTTTTTTACCTTTAAATTCAAATATATAAAATTCGATGCTCTATTTTATTTATATATATAAAACAGACTTTTATAAAAAATATTGGGGATTTTCATTGATATGGAATGCGCAAGCGACATTTCGAAGATTTCTAAGACGACACGTAAAATTCCATTTTTTTCTCAAAAATAAAATTTTTTTTTAATTTTTTTTTGTGATTAATGCATGCTATAATGCATATAATGTACCCTTGAATAATATTTAAGGTGAAATTTACAAAAAATAAAAAAATTTATTTTAAGGTCCCTTGTCCCCTTAATAATTCATTAAGCGGCGCACCTAATATTTAAGCTCATTTATACACTGTAAAAAAACCACTGTAAATTTGCCAGTACAAACTGCTGGCGTCCGAATTGCCAGCACATTGTGCTGTTAATTTTACGCAACTACTGTTATTTTTCATGTTTATATAGTCAAGAAACCAAAGAAAGCTACAGCACATTCGACTGTAATCAAGTTTGAGCGCGAGATGAACAGTACTTTGTGCTGTAAAAATGTCGTTTTTTTTTTTTTTTTTTTTTTTTTTTTTTTTTTTTTATTTTACAAAGTATCTCAACGAAGTTTAATTAAATATTCATAATATAAGTGAAAAAACTAATAGAAATAAATAAATGAACAGAAATCGAATTATGTTTCTGTGTAAGCATAACTCTGTTGTACTTTATATGTCATTCTTCTTCAATATCCTCGAATTACTTTGATTAACTGTAAATTTCTTTTAATTTTAAGATATCGTATATTGATTTAAAGAAAAAGAAAATATGTGTCTTTATCTGTCCAGATGAATTTTTATTTTTTCTTAAAAATATAAGAATTTTGAATTAGGCTAATTTTGGTTATTCATAAGGACAAAAAGGTTTTTATTTGTTATAATTTTTCTCCAGATTCAAATTTATTTACCACATATGCAAATTTGAACATTTATCTGTCAGTCTTGTGACAATATATGGCAACATAATTTAGTATCGTAAAAGTAATTTCAAAGAAAGTAAAATGAAAATTTATCATTTATAGAAACATATAAATCTATGTCTGAAACAATTCTTCCAAATTAGTCATCAGTAGCTATGGTTTTTAAACTTATTAACTACATATATTAAAATCTCAATTTAAGTAAAAAAAATATCATCTGAGTGTTAACGGAAAATAAACAAACTCTTTATGGAATACTTAATTTAACAATATCAAATTCCAAAATATATATGTTTCTTTTCACATCGCCTTATCATATCGTTTAATTAAACTAATATAAACACCTTCTTGTGAAACATAGCCATACTCAGCTATATAAAATTATACCTTATATTTAAGTTTAGAACAAAAAAAAAATCATACTGAATTTAGCAATCAAAAAATAGAAGTTGAGAGTACAAATAGTCAACCTGTTGATACTATCCAGAATTAACTTGCATGACACTAATCCGCTCGAACACGAGAAAATTTTATATTTATACAGTAATTCTCCAATCATTTACCTTTACAGTTAGCTACATAATTATCTACTCAACTGCTTTTTCAAAAATTGAGATTGGACTGACTAAAAAGCTCGAAATGCCGAATTGTCATTCAAACATAAAAAACTAAGGGGTAATCTTGAATTCGTAATTCAAATCGCCCATATTATAAATGTTGTCAGAGTTTAATAAGTAACGGTAAATTACCCCATTAAATGCTCTTGGAAAAACACTTTAAATGTACTAACAAATTTTTAATTTTGTTTCTGTAATGCGGATGTCTGAGTATGTCATACTTGCTCGCGATTATTAAGAAGTTAGGTAAACTAACTTTGTCGTATTTATAATGCTACGTTGACCTTATAATTACACATCGAAATTGACATTTGTATAAAATTTAATCATCCACATAGTAGAACTTCATGAAAAACTATATCAAACGTCATACCTGTTATAATGAAAATTAAGCAAAATTTTCCGGAAGCCGGAATTTTCTATGATGAAATCGATGTTAATTAATGCACACTTTGCATATGTTCTGCAAATGGGAAACATTTAAAACCGTTTTAATTTTTTTGCAACCATGCATGTTTATCGATATCTGTATTAAAAAGTAAAAATAAACTATTGAAACCGGAAATAAAGACAAAAATATTTTTTACATATAATATGATCAAACTTCCTTTTCAGGTTTATTCTTTACCTTTCTTTGAAAAGTCATGTCACATAGCTGTCCTTTGAAGGCGGCTTGTATATGTATGTCAATGAAACGCGTCTCGCGTTATTAGCCTCCGGTACGGTATGCTATTTCTTTCTCTCAGCTTACTTTGTGTCCGAAAAATAACGTCACCTTACAGAAGCTAGCCGTAAAAATAAAGCATTATGATTAAATACTCTTTAGCAATTTTTAAACATGTAAGCATCGCACATTTTCAATTTTTATACCGTCGAATTGGGAAAAAAAAAGTTCTTTTAAATGCATTTTGTTTGAAAACTGCACCTCCATTTATTTTTGAAATATTAATTTTTTTGTAGTTTTTGGAGCTATTTGCTTAATATTGGCAACGGAAGTACTCCATTTCTGTAGAAAGTAAAAGAAAATTGTTTTAAAATAGTATTTACATATTTTTGTTGCCATTTTCTCGTAACAACCGAAAGAAAATGTAATGAAAATACGTGTTATTTTGAAAAACATATAAACGAATGATTTCTGTTAAAACAATGGAGCTATTATATACTAATTTAATTGTAAGTATCTATGAAACATTAGACAGCCGGGTTTTTTTTTTTTTTTCGATTTTCTTGAATGACGGAATCTTTTTGCTGCATTCGTGTATTATCTCGCGATAGTGATGTGCTATGCATGCTTTACTGTAGACGTTTAAGAGTAGATCGTAAATGTGGAATTCTTAAGCGGATGTGGATGACGTCATTTTACATAAAATAAAAGTGTGCTTTAAGTCTTCAAAATTGAAATATGTTTTGTACTGCAGTAGAGTCTCACTTAACCGAGTTATTTTCTTCTGATGGACTGGTGGCTTCTATTATTATGAAACTGCCAATATAAATGAAGTGTTAGGTCAAGATGAAAGAGCAGCCGTAAAAAAAAAAAATATGGCTATTTTCCCTCCCATTCCGTCCAGAAAATCAGAGTTCTAACTTTTACGGCTGCTCTTTCATCGTCACCTAACACTTCCTTCATAATGGCTGTTTCATAATAATAAAAGCCATCAGTCCATCAGAAGAAAATAAAGTAATGGAAATGCCGAGGGCGACACTAAATTCTGAAAAAGCAGAATTCCTGTTCTCTAGTGTTATATAATTTATTGTTAACTCTCTTGGTTAAAGAAACTAAAACGGCTATATGAGTTTGAAAAAAAAATTCAAATGCCTCGACAAAAAGAAAAAGTATTGTTTGTGATTTTATAATTCTTTTTTCCGTATCCCCCAAATATAAGAAAAAAACCGATTTAACACCTTTTCTACACTTTTTAAGAAAATGAATTCGCGTATAACCACAAATAAATTTAATTTATAGGAATGCTATAAGAGTATAAGATAATATTAAGAGACAAATATGAATTAATTCTTGTTGTTCATTAAATTTTTATTTTTTCTGAGTATCGTCGTTGACATCGATCTTTTAAAATATCTATATTTATTTATTTTCCTCGGAACAGCACTGTATAAAGATTGATCACCGAACTTTAATTAAAAAAAATTGCTGCATTCCATTGCGATCGATAACGAGGCTCAATAGCAGAAATTTGTTGGTGAAATAGCTCATCATGCTCGTCGCTAATTGCTCCCATATTATCTTGGAAAAAGGCAATGTGAGAGTTCAAGAAATGAAGCTTTATTGACATGTGACAATTTGGCTTTTTAAAATTGTTAACCATATTTTAAACTATACACTTGAAATTTGTACCTCTGTTATTCTCTAAGAAATTATGCACAACGTTCTTGAATTAAAGCCATCAAACTTAATTTCTTTTCGTTGCTACATATATAAACAAATTTAGATTAAATCTTAATATATACATATAATACAAAAATATGTGAATACTGTTTTTTAAACTGCCAAAGAAATCAAGAAAACGTTTGTGTGAAATCTTATAAAGTTATGTTTTAACATTTTGACATAAACCAGTTTAAAGTATCCTTTTAACCAATGTCGACTCTTGGAATGCTGTGTGATCCTTCAAGTGATTCTCGAATTATGAGAATTTGAAAGTGATTGGAAGCAATAAAATGCTATGTGTGTTTATTCCTATTTTGAAAACTTTTAATATTTTATGTTTTGTTCACGCACGAGAACAAGTGCATGCAAATGCATTATAGAAACCAGTGTGTACATACAAAAACATTTTTTAAAGTTTAGATATCAGATGCATTTAAACGGAATTAACCCATTAAGCGCCGCTATATTAAGCACGTTAAATAAATAAAGTTTATTTATATATTTATATATATAAGATGCCCCTATGATAAAGCAGTTGAATTTTTTTTAATAACTGTAACCGTTTAGAATGTATAACATGTTCCCGTAGCGGGAGCGTTGGCGTCTAATGGGGGTTGAACCTTCCTCTGAACTGCAAAGAAACTCGCGTTATTTTCTCCTGCCATAATGCAATTGCGATTAGAAAATTTAATAAAACTTCATTTTTAGGCATGATGCAAACATATAAACAATTACTAAAAATATATGGATTAAAAATTTAATATTAATATTCATAAATCACATTCATTTAAATTTTTTAACGAATATTCAAAATATTAGAAATATAACGTCACTCTTTCTTTTTTATTATTTCCCTACGCATTGTCTATGCAACTTGAAAGGATTAACTCAGATATAACATTATGTTGTAATAAACACTACACGCACATATGTATAAATTTGTTTTACACCTAGATTTCTGGCATATACTTATATTAGAATATAGTTTTTTTCATCGACACGTAACTGATATATATAACTCTATATATTCCTAAATGATGTTTTGAATTTTCTTTATTACCTGTTTCAAATAAAGTAGTTGTTTTACAAATGAAAATTGAGACATCTCTTATTTCAATATAATAAATGCTTTTTACGTTACTATTACCAAACATCGATTTTCAAATTATTTAAATATATATATATATTATCTCTTTAATAAGAGACCTGCATATATTTAAAAATCGATCTACAACAGTATCACCGTTAGTACAATTAATATAACATGAAACAATTTAGAATTTTCGTAATCCTTCTTTTCTTTTTTTATATTGTATATGAATCTACCTATGGATTTAAGTTTCAAAAGTAGCTGCCAACTACTACTGTATTATATCTTAATTTATGGTCAAATTTACTGTTACAAGAAATTACCAAAATTCTTTTTTAATGTTTTAGTAAAAACTTACTTCCATGAAAAACGCAATCTTTCATTTTTGCATCTTGCATTTTAATTGTAATTTAAAGATTTTTTTTTTTTTTTTTCTGCAGATGAACATCATAAAGGTAAATTTTAAGGGGGTTTTTGTTCACAATGGTTCTGTTTTTCCGTATAATATTACGAATCCACATTCAAGCGAACTGACATACATTGCTTTTCGTGAAAAATCAATATAAAATGTTCCTCTCTTTATGGAAGCGCGCTTGCAGACAAAGGGACGGGAATGTAACCACAAGCCGCCAACGCTCTCGTTGTGGGAACATACGAAAGAAATCTTTCTAATATTGCTTTAAATGAATATATTTACTTCATATTAGGAATTTATTATTAGATGATCTGTTGGCTTTAAATATTCACTGCACTTGTAAAAACTAAAGAATTTACATTTTTCTTTTTACTAATTTTACTTGAGGAAGTCTAAAAACCAAAAATTCTCTTTTTTTAAAAATTTGCAAAAAATAGTAAATATATATATATATATATATATATATATATCATTCTGAAAAAATATGTATACTACACGCCATACTATTAACTTTTCGGCACAAAATGTATTTTTTAAATAATTCAAAAATATGTTGAGGGGAAAAATAACAAATTGTTGTTCCCGCAACGGGAGCGTTGGCGTTTAATGGGTAATGTAATTTTCATTGTCACTCTATTCTTATATCCAGCATTTACCATTTTATGAAATATTTTATACAATTTTTTGTCATATTTCATTTTAGAAAAGTAATATATTTACACCTTTTTGTTGCAGGAAATTCATTTTCTGTCATTCAAAACATTTCCTTTTAAAGAATATGGGAAAGTCTTTTTAAAAACAGAATTCCACTTTTAAACTTTCGCATTCTAAATCCGGTAAATTCATTTCACGTAAATTCTAAATGAAATTTCTTCGAGTGCAACTTCAAATTTCATCTTCGAGATGATATCTATGCTGTTTATATTAGGAAATTACCATAACTCGGTAGTTGAAAATTAATTTTTGTTTTATCAAAACCGGTTACTAAAATCGTTTTATTACGAAAAACCAGCCATGCAACAATTCATAATGTCATTAAAAAAATATTATTATCGATTTGTAAGTAGCGAAAATAATTTGTGTGAGATTCCATTTTTACGTTATATTAAGTAATTTTTTAAAATCATTTTATATCTAAAATTTTATTAGCTTATTTGATGTAATTGCTATATCTCATTTTCTCCATTGAAAATTGTTTCAATGTATCTTTGCATTGCTACATATAAATCATTAAATGATAGGCAATAAAACCATACTTTTCTAAATACGAATTTTATCAACATTTATTGAAAAATATATGTTTCCTATTACGTAATTAGAATTACTCGATAAAGTTTGCGATATGAGTGTTGGAAAACTATCAAAGAAAGATTACAGAGATAGGGGAGAGTAGCCGAATTTGGACCACTTCACTTATATTCAGGTTTAACTCTCTTAATTTTTAAAATTTCTACAAAACTTTGCTACACGATGTCAATCTATTCATATACTAACAAAATAAGTCTTTTAAATAAGAAATATCAATTTCTTTTTGAAAATCTTAAGTTTTATTTTAATTTGAAAAATTTGTCAAAAGTGGTCAAAATTCAGAAACTGGTCACCTAAGTTGGACCCCCAGTCTCCTAAATTGGAACAAACAATATAAGGTTGTTTTAATGAATAGGGAATATAACTAATTTTATTAAAAGCAAAGTTTGCGATTAATGAAACAATCAAACAAAATAACAGCTATGAAATTTAATGAAATCAAATACCTGAAAATAAGAGTAATTGTTTTAAATTCAAATGTATTCAAAATGTAAATCAAAGTTATCAGTAATTAAGAATAGAAATTATGGAACTAATTACCAGTTACATGAATATCATGAAAGAAATGATGCAAAGCTTACACATGAATTTCGTTTATTCATTTTTTATTTCAGCGCACACAACATGGAACCGTATTTGACAATCTGAATATTGAATCATTTCTGCTATTTTATTTTTCTTACAAATTAGGCAAATCCAATCACCACTGTCTGGATTTTTTATTTTAGATTCTGAATCATTAGACTTTTTTTTCTTTTGCAGCAGAATTTTTCTTTAAATTATGTTTGTAGTTCTTCCCTTCCATCATTTTCTTTCCTATTGCATTACGCCTGTTTTATACAACGTAAGTTCCAATTTCTTTTGTGCTGTGAGATCTTCCCTTTTGTTGTTGTTTTTTAATTTCAAGGTTTACTTTATATGGGGAAGATGTTAACACAACGAAGTTTTTTTTTCTCCCTCTTTACTTTGATTTAACTTAATTTAGCAAGGGCGATAACATTTCTAATGATTTTTTGGCTTTTTTTTTGGGGGGGGGGGGAGGAATGTAGCTCAGCCTTCTTGCAGGTCAATTTCTTCTCAACTCATTCTCTCTTATTCGTTTCCTATATCTTTAACAGCTTTTGCTGTCACGGGTGTTCTTCTTCCGGTCAGTTTGTCTCTGTCGTTTTCAACATTTTTCAATTACATTTAAAAAGTTTTCAAAAAATATGCTCAATTGAAACAAATTACTTTACGATTAATCAAACGCAAAAAATTATTGTATTCAAACAGCGTGGTATTCAGAGTACCCCCTCTCCCCGAGTCTTGAAATAACCACTCCAACCGGAATGTTTTAGATTTTATGCGTTTTAATAGTAAAAAAGTGTAATTCCACCCTCCAGAACTGTGAAAAGTCTGCTCCCCCCCCCCTCACGGAACCGCAAATATCCTCCTGGAGGAAAATGTTTGTATTCAACTCTGTAAATCAAATACGCAGTAGGAATAAAGAATTCAAAGAAAATACAAATACATACAAGATAAAACAAATTGCAAACAAAATTTATAACATAAACATGTAAAAATTATTTAATGTTTATATATTCCTAAACTGTGTAAAAAATTGATCCAGATATAGAAAAAAATTGCATGGAGATAGTAATCTATTATAAAATATTAAAAAAAAAATAGTGTACAAAGCGTACAGCCCTCAAAATTCTCTACTTACTTTTCAAATTTATGATTGTACATAAGGTCCAATTTAAGCAACTTAAATTGGCCCAATTTAGGCAACTGCGCCATTTTTTAAAACAGATAATCTCAAGACTAAGAACAAAAACGAAATCAAACCAATGCGCGTGAAAAATTTGCGCAATAAACAGATGAATTTAGGTATGTATATGAAAACTTAACAACTTACCTAAGTTTAAAAGTATTCACTTACGTTTAGTAGGAAAAATTTAGATAAAAGTAGCTAATTTCAGGTTTTTTAAAATTGCCTGAAAACAGCATATGGTGGCAGCATACGGGTGCTTCTTCTAGTCATAAATGACGTCATTCTGATGAATATAATTTCAGCGGTAGATGGCGTCACTTCCTGTAATTAACAGCAGAATGGCAACGGTCCATTTAAAGAGGCGATCCAAATATGGCTACTCTCCTCTAATAGTTCTGCTAATGGACTGCAGTTCTGCTGTTTTTCGTCGGTGATAGATACTACATAGATTAATTGAATTAAAGCTTTTAGCGGTAGATAAAAACTATCATCACACGAAAGTGGTGCAATAGAATGTGCTTTATGTTTGAAAATAACTTTACTTGTTACTTTCGAGTGATTTTTAAAACTTCAAAAATAGTATTTTTATTGTAACTTTGAAATTATGCCTAAAAATCGCGATAAAATCATACTTTCGACAAAGAACATTTTTTAGTTAACAGTTTCGTTATATTTGATATAGGAAATATTACGTTATGACTTATTACCTGTATATTAACAGTTCTAATTTAATTCTTCAATAAAAATCTTTATCTTAAATGCACATGGAAAAAGTGTTAAAAATATTTTAACATTTAAAAACATTTTGATTATGATAACTTTAATTAAACTAGTGGATTAACAAGTAAATATAGTTAACTAGTGCAATTAGAATAACAGTATATTAATCAGGGAATAAAATTAATAAGTATAATCAAGAATTATACTATTTGTGAGAATATTGCACAAATTTTGACCCTTTTTATGCACACTGTTTTAGTAACATGTTGCTATCTTAATTTACTTAGTTACTGGTTATTTCACATATTAGAAATATTTGGGAGTATAATTAATTAACCCCTCCGGTACGAGCGTTTTTTACAGAATTTTTTATCTTTAATTACCGGTTTTTTTAAACAGAAATTTTTGCCTAATTAAATCGGGAAAATACTCGGATTAAATAAAGCAAAATTGACAATAAAAATTTACTGGTGAGAATAATCCCCGATTCTGAGCACGTTACGCGGCACGAATACCGGTCGCTCGTCCCCAAGGGGTTAATAATTTTAATGAATTATCATTTACTTAAGAATGCATTTTCGCTATTAATGCTTGTTAATGATTTTTTTAAGCTTATTATTTCACTTAGTGTTTTACCTTGTCCTTGCATATTAGTGAATTTACTGTAAATAGTTTCTTATATGGTAGTATAATAATAGATCGATTAAATAGGTTTTGGATGCTTTATTTTGTAAAAGAAATTTTTTTTATGTAAATCGGTATACAATGAATTTGTAAAATATATGTGCAAGATAGTTTCTTAATGTTTTTCATTTATGTTTTTATGTTCACAGAAACAGTATGAATATTTACAATATATTCTAATCTAATTTATTCAACATATGTTGTCCTATGTTTTAAAGTTCGATATCCATGATTGTTCAGAAAGTCATATAATCGTTATTACCCAGACAAATAAAAACATATATTGCCAACAGGTATCCAGTCATTCATAAGATTCAGGTGGAATTCATCCCACAATTTTTTTTTCGCGACATTGATAGATTACAGAAAACACATATATATACGTATATATATATATATATATATATATATATATATATATATAGATCAATAAGATTTCTACCATGTAGTTATCTGATACCTATTTTAGGATTCCATTAATTTTTTCATTCCTATCATTGCAACGATTTATTTAATGTTTTTTATTCATAATAATTGACGGTGGTAGGTTATGTTTAATTAATGTAATATATTAGCATTCAAATTACTATGATGCATTTGCGCAAGTAATTATGAATGTATGCTTTTTACGATATTTTAAATATCTTTTCATTTTGAATGCCAACAATTCATTTTGATGTATTTTTTCCTTAAGGTATCTTATATATATTTTTATATATTCCCAGGTCGCTAAATTATTTAGCAATCTTTTAAATATTATACGCTTAGATCATTGCTGCAATTAGCGCACAATCTATGTGTATTATCAATAAGATTTCTACCATGTAGTTATCTGATACCTATTTTAGGATTCCATTAATTTTTTCATTCCTATCATTGCAACGATTTATTTAATGTTTTTTATTCATAATAATTGACGGTGGTAGGTTATGTTTAATTAATGTAATATATTAGCATTCAAATTACTATGATGCATTTGCGCAAGTAATTATGAATGTATGCTTTTTACGATATTTTAAATATCTTTTCATTTCGAATGTCAACAATTCATTTTGATGTATTTTTTCCTTAAGGTATCTTATATATATTTTTATATATTCCCAGGTCGCTAAATTATTTAGCAATCTTTTAAATATTATACGCTTAGATCATTGCTGCAATTAGCGTACAATCTATGTGTATTATCAATAAGATTTCTACCATGTAGTTATCTGATACCTATTTTAGGATTCCATTAATTTTTTCATTCCTATCATTGCAACGATTTATTTAATGTTTTTTATTCATAATAATTGACGGTGGTAGGTTATGTTTAATTAATGTAATATATATATATATATATATATATATATATATATATATATATATATATATATTTCTGTAAAATGCATTCGATTGGCGTTGTAGTCGATAGTGAAATTAAATAAAGAATGAAAGGAGGGATGAATAAACAGCTCAGAGATAGGATGCTACGATGTTAAAGTCAGCAATGGTAGAAGTAAACAGCATTTGACATTGCCGAAGAATTATATTATCACAAGCAGTCCTCCATCCGAAACAGGATAATATGGTTGCAGTCTCGTCGTGGCTGAGTAATCCAATGAATCAAAATAGTAAGTGATTCTCCGTTGATCAAAATAATGCAATTTCAAGTCCAATACTTTTATTGAATATACTTCAGGGGAGCAGTTCACACATAGTTGAAATAACAGTACCATCGCTACCGTATTCAGATATCACCAGATCGCCTTAAAATACGTCGGAAATCAACAATTTGTAATAAATCATTTGGGTAAGCATTTGGGGAAATACAGTCAGACGCACAACCAGGTAATTGTTGACAGGTGAGAATTCGACCAAAACTTTCGACCAGATTTTGTTGACAAGCGGAGAGATACAAATCATGACGTAACTTTGAACCAATACGGGAATAAGAGATACGAGTTTATTCTACGTCCTGACCAATAAGAGAGATAAAGCACAGAGTCCTGAAAATTTGGAGAGGATGGATTTTATAGTAGAAAGTAACCCAACGCGCGGAAAGAAATTCTCGGAATAAAAAAAGAAAATGGCTCTTTAAAAAACATTCGAATCACAGAAATGATCGGAAATCATGATATAAATTAAGAATAAATAAAAACTTAATATTTAAGTAAATTGGGCAAGATAAATATTAATTTTAGGGGAATTTAACAGAATCACGATAGATATTACTTAAGAAAACGGAATTAGTGAATATGGTGGTAATTTAATATAAAACAAGGAAAATCCCGAAAGAAGATATAATAATGTAACACACACACACACACATACCGTCCTACCCGCCGTCGTCAATAACTAAACTTTTTACCGACGTTTGGAATACCCACCGAAATTTTATTAATAGCATTTAAATATTGTTATAGAATGTTAAGATATGCAAAATATACATATGAACACCAAAAAAATTTCATTCGAAGAAAATTTGTACTTTTTAGAACGAAAAGTTTGTGGGAGTAAAGTACCATTATTTAGAGTAACTCGAGTGTTACTCGTTTTGAAATTTTACACAATCAACCCGAGTAACTTAATTTCAAACTAAGATATCCCGGGTGGTTACTCTATTATTCAATGAATTGCCTGACAAAGTGTATAATGTTATTGAAGCGTTTGAAGGACAATGACAATTTTTCGAAAGGATGTTTTAAGCAATAGGGATGAAATCGTTAAGATTTCGAGATATTCATGCTTAATCATCTGCTATTGTTAATTAAAATAGTACTTAATTGACGCTATTATTAGTTATGGGTAGTAATTAATGATTGTTATTGACAAGTAGTAAATAATTGACTTATTGACTGCGGTTAGTTAACGATTGATTAATACGATTTAATTAATGTCATCTTTAAAAAAAATGGACTCTTTTTTTTTAATAAATTTTGTTTAAAATGTTAAAATATATGTCATTGGCTGTAACAAATTCTTTAGGTAAGTCTTTTGAACACGGTTGTTTGTTTAATTCGGTGCAATAATTGTAGAATGGTGTCTTTTTTTTTTCATGCGACATGAAAGGATGTTTCATACGGGGGGGGGGGGGTGGCTTTGCTGGTTGATGAAAATATATCGAAAATATAATATTTGCAATGGAGACGAAAGTGTTATGATATAAAGATATTCATGCTTAATAATTTACTTACATTTGATTAAAATGGTACTTAATTGACGCTATTGGTACGTAGATAAATGTAAGTAATTGGTGAATATTTTTAATTGACAAATAGTAAATAATTGATCTGTAGTAGTTAACCACTGATTAATATTATTTAAATTATGTTACCTATAAATAAAAAAAATAAAGTAAGTTATGTAAAAAATATTCTTTCGTTTTTAAATTAGTAAAATATATGTCATTAACTCGAACAGAATTTTAGCCAGATCTTTTGTTTACAGATGCTTGCTTAATTTGGTTAATTTCATCATGCAAGGATTTTTCGGAAATCGTAAATTTCAAGGCGAAAAATCTGATACTATAAAATAGATGTAAGACTTTTTTATTGAGTTTAATTTAATTTAATTCAATAATTTATTCAATTTTTTGGCTTATACTGTGTTTTTTACAGCCAAACAGATCAGGGGTCCGATGAGGTTGGGAGGGGAGGGGGGACCAATTTTAACTTTGAGCTTTTTAACTTTGAAATTTGCAATTTGAGAAAAATCCTGACGTGATGGTTTAAAATGAAGGTTATTTTCGGATTCAGCGCTTAAAATTCAAAAAATTCAAAATATAATGGAGCTATCACAAATAGAATAGCGCACTCGGAAAAGAGAACGTGCAAACGAAAAATAATACTGTGTGCTCGAAAAATGGCATGACACTGCATGGCGCTAAATATACTTAAAACAATTCATAATTACAATAATAAAATCACTTTGTCTATTTTTTAGCATATTAAATTAAAAATTTCTCTTTCAAAATTCCGACTTTATTGCAATGCAATTCATTTTGATATTTTTGTAAAAAGAAGAAATAAAAATAAACGGAAACACAATAAACATTCTTAATATTTTTTAAATTATTAAATTTCTTAAGTTTGTTGAATTATGATTTTTTAAAGTATGTTTTAAGCTTGACTGTAGGCAGCTTTTTAGCAAAATTTGTTAATCCATTTATAGATTTTATACACGTCGAAAGCTTTTTTTTATTCTTTGAAATTGTTCAAACTGATTTTTTAAATAAAATATAACCAAGGGAAACGCATACATAGCTGCCAACTTGTATGGATTTTTGTTACACCTAAAATTTAATAGAGATTATTACCTCATTAAATTGTAAGAAACCGTTAAACTTCATAGATTGTATTAGGCAAAATTTACTATTGAATTTTAGTGGTAACAAAAATCCGTACGTGTTGACAGCTATGCGTGTATATAGTATACTGTAATATTAATAAAAAAAATTACACAAAAGAATTGCACTATTCTTTCCGATTACGAAATATTGACCCATTTACACACGAAACAATATAAATAGTCTAGCATTTATTTTCGAATAGTATTCCATAACGAAATTGAAACTTTATGAATAACTAAAAAATATTATGAATAATATAAATATAACACAAATTTAATAGACAAGTAATCTAATTACTCTCTAAAACCGCTGAAATAATCAGAAAAAAAAATACTTCTGTAATTAACGAAATCCTTATCGATTGTTTCGGATATTAACATTTGATTTGGTACTAATACAAAAGTATTGCTTTTAATAAATTTCAAAACTTTATTTGAATACATTTTTATATTTTAAAATTAAAATGATTTTTGGAGTTGCTAGTGTGCAATCTAAAAACATATTAATTATAAGAAATCTATTACAGTTAAAAAGTAAGATTCTGCCAACGTTCTGTAACCGCATTATCCAGTTAAATCCCCTAATAAAAATTTTTAAAAATGTTGTATTTCCTTTTAAGTTGTTTTTTTAATGTAATGAAATAGTAGGTTAGATATATATACATGCAAATTATTCTACAAAACGGGATTTACCTTCAAATTCTGACAATATTGGTCGTAGCTGTGATGCATTTTTCTAGATTGTGTGTGTGTGGGGGGGGGGGGGAGGTTCTTGATTTTTTATGCGATTCTTAAATATTCGAAAATCAGTAGTAAATGTACTGTATTCATAGAAGAACCATAATTTTTTGTCTGAGATGCATGGCGGCTACCCAACAAGGGTACAAGAATTAGAAAAGAATCTTTCATTTAAGTCGCTTGTTCATTTCACATAAAATCCATTTTCTCTTACCCATATACCTAGATTCATGGAATTCGGATTAGAGCAAGAATTGATCTTTCGTAAAAGTTTATTATCAATAAGAATTAAAATATTTTTTCTAATAACTCTTTTTTCCCCCTGAGTCTATAATTAAAAAAGAACTGCATATTAGAGTAAGACTTTAAATAGTTACCTTGTTTTGACAATTGAAGAAATCAGATGATAAAGGTGGTAAGTTACACAATCATCATTTTTTCAAAATGATAGGAAATGTTAGGAATTTTGAAAAAAAAAAATAGGAATCATATTCTTTTATTTATTTTTTCAAAATTCATGTAAATATTACTAAAATTACTCAGATAAATAATAATAATAATAATAATAATAATAATAATAATAATAATAATAAATAATACCTTATATCGTTTTCTGTTTAATCGCTAATAACAACAACATTGCATATGTATGCATTAATTATTTATAAATAACTCTTAAATTTTCAGTCACAATAACAAAATTTTCAAACACCGTTATAAAAATTTCAGATATTTAATTCAGATTCTTTGAGAACTGAGGCATTTTTTTATTATTATTATTTATATATACAAGAATTATCTGTTTTATAAAATTCACTATATATCACTTATCAGTCATCAAACGAGCCATAAAAAAGAATATGCTAACCACCAGTTAGCTGTATAATCAAAGATATATCTAATTTATAAACAGGAGAAAAAAAAACTGAATAAAAATACATGTATTAAAATACTGCAGTTTTCAAAAGTGTCGTCAAATACGTTTTCTTAAGATAATACAAAATGAATAATTTAAAAAAAATCCAGAACTATATAGTATTTTTAACAATTGATAAAAATCTTTTAAAATCAGATTCTTAAAACTCTCATGGTGTGGAAAATTTAGTTCAGCAAAATCTTTTTTACAGGTACAAAGTAAAGTTTGCAAAAATATTACATTTGTTATAGAAATTCAGAGTCCACTGGTAATCGAAATTTAAATATCTAATGACATTTTCAAAAACATATGATGTAAAAACAGAAAAGTATTAATTTGTTGCGTCGCACTTTTAAGGGACTACACTGTAAAAGAAAAAGAAATGCGACCAGTTTTTCTGTAGGAATCGGAAAAATAGTTGCCCTTATCGTACCAGAAAAATTTCCGAGCTGGGTCGGAACATTTTCCGGTACGATAAGGACAACTATTTTTCCGATTCCTACAGGAAAACTGGTCTGATTTTTTTTTTTTTCTACAGTGTACTTCACTCACGCGGAACCACACGCTCGCTAATGTTGTTCTTGTAAGAGAATTTTTTTTAAATATCTCGCTTGCATTTCAGTATTTGTACATTATTATTGCTATTATTATTATTATTATTTTAGATTGGATAGCTGCATAACTCTGTACAGCACTGGAGAAGTTATTTAGAATACATTTACTTTTCAAACTAGTTCCGAAAGTGAAAGTATCCTATTAAAAAATAACTGCAAACAAAATCGAAAAAGTAAAAAACGGGCTTTCTAGAGATTGGCTTAAGTTATTCAATGTAAAAAAAGAAATCTTTTTAAAATATTGAAATGTAAACGAGATATTAAAAAAAAAAAATTCTCTCGTAAGAATAACGTTAGCAAGCTTGTGTTTTCGCTTGAGTGAATAGCCTCTTAATGCTATCAATATAGTTTAGGAAAATTAAACTGATTATAAGTATTCACCGGGAGGGTAGATTGAGACTTAGGTAATCGGGGCCCTGGTCAAAGTATTCATAAACTTGAGGTCGCTCAAATCTATACACTGTAGAAAAAAAAAATGCTACCTGTTTTCCAGTAGGAATCGGAAAAATAGTTGCCCTTATCGTACCGGAAAAATTTCCGACCCAGCTCGGAATAAAATCCGTAAAATCGGAGTAAAATCCGTAAAATACCGTTTTATTGACTATTTCCTTTTTTTACGGATTTTATTCCGAGTTATGTCGGAAAAGTTTCCGGTACGATAAGGGCAGCTATTTTTCCGATTCCTACAGGAAAACAGGTCGGATTTTTTTTTTTTTTTTTTTTTTTTTTTTTTTTTTTTTTACAGTGTATGCTTTAACACTATCAAAATAGGCTATTGAACTGGATTTGAATTATCAGGGGTAGAGATTAAGGCATGTTCTATAATCCAATATGTTAGAAGGAGAGGAATCAATAGACAAAAATTTAAAAAAATTTGTTGGTTAGTTTCATTATTTACATAGTTTTATTACATCGTACAATACAAAGACAATTAATCAGTAATTAGCGTTGTTAGGTCTCAAGGACGCATATGCCTATATGTATTTCATAAAAAGACAGCTCGACTTACGGTTTAATGCTGGATCATGAAAATTATATCTAAAAGAATACCCTATCATATGTGCATTAAAAGTTACATAAAGGTGTTATCGTGATTTTTCTTCTTTTTTTCTGCAATTGGCAACTCTCATCTTTCTAACAGATAAGACATTTGTACAATGTTTTGGGTATCAAACAGTGTTTCCCCCATAATTTGTAATCCTGAGTTAATGCCCAACCAAGAACAACATTTTTGCCACTACGCTGTCTTAAAAATTTTGCCAAATATGAGAACATATTTTTTCGCACATCATTTTACACGCATCATATTCTACTGAAAAACATTTTGTAGTAAACCTCAGTAATGCATAACAAATTCATCCCGTTTGTAATAGTGCAAGATAATTTACATACGCTGCGAACAGTATTTCCCCGGAGACCATTATATAATCGGACCCTGTAAATGAATGATAAATGCGTGACCCTGTAAATGAATGATAAATGCTTTGCACTCCATATTCTACAGAAAGCATGCATTTGTGCATTTCATAAATTCATATCAATAAAATGCGTCGCAAACGATTTTTCTTCATAGATCGTAATATAACGAAATACTTTACAGCTCTCAGTACACGTACTGTAATTATAAAGTAACCATCTTCAAGTGCACGTTAATAATGTATATAAATTTCATTATGTTTAGCACATTGTAGCACTATTAAAATACACCGCAAATGATTTTTCTCCATAGACCTTAATGTAGCGGAATATTTTTGAGTGCCCCTGTAAATGAACTATGAATGGTACACACTTCATTTTCAATAACGAACATGCCATAATGAGCGTCAATAAAGTATATCAATTACATGGCAATCCGAGTATATTTACACGCGTTACAGCACGGACAGAGAGACAAACCCAATTCATAAACACTTTTCAAGCATGTGGAAGGTGGTGGAAAACGTTAAAAAGTAAATCTTTTACAAAAATTAATGTTATAAGACGTTAATTAGAAAAGTTTAAGACTAATTTATTCATCTGTTTAAATTTTAATGCAGAATGTTATTAAATCAACATTTAAAACTGTTATTGATTCATATTTAAAATAATAAAGAAAACATATTCTGAAATCAATTATACGTACTGCAATGGAACATGTGTATTTGTTATTAAAGGAGAAAAAAAAAAGTTTATGCCTAACAGAAATTTTAATGCTTTTAACTCATAAGAAAATACATTAATGTTATTAAAAAGTTTTTTTTTTATTTAATCTGTTTAAAAAACTGCATTTTAAACTCAGAGTAAGGATACTACAACAGTGCAGTCATTATAGCTAATTATCATTTCCACGAAATTTCAAGTCACACCTTTTACCACATAACTGCTGACCAGATGTACATGTACAAAGGAGGGGGAAATTCGCTAAGAGCGATTAGGGACTGGCACAGATGCTTGTTAAAAAAGTTTCTGGAATGAAGAAAATGATATTGTGCCCTTTTTCGTCTGTGTTTTACCTTTAGAGAAGATATTCTTTTAAAGAAAGAAAAATAAAATAGAATTCAAATCTTGTATATATTTTTTATAAAATGCATATAATTTTTTCTATAATTATTCAAATTTTAAAATAATACCGATAAACTCACGTAACGTTTCTTTATTTAATAGTCAACATCAACAATATTGCATGCATATGCATTGAAAATTTAAATTTTAACTCAAAATCACGAAATAATTTATTATAATTATTTATCTGTATCATTAATTATCTATCATAAAAAAGGCACTAAATATTTCTTAAATAAGTTGTCACTATACATAATCAGAAATTCATCTAATACATAAACAAGAGGAAAAATCGATATGAATAAGAATACATTAATATACACTTATGAATACACATAATGAATATATATTATGTAATCGAAATTTTTTCGACCGATTTATACATTTAATGAGTCAGAGATCCCAAAAACATGTTTATAGAAAATGTCTGTCTGTCCGTGTGCCTGTATGTTCGTGTGTCTGTTGTCATTTTACCATCAAATAGTGTATGAAGTTATGCATAGAATTGAACCAAAAAAAAATTTTAAAGTTTTTGGCTATGAAAAGTACGTGCACCCTTAATTTGAAAAAAAAAAAAACTCTGTTTCTGAAATTCAAATTTTTTTAATGAACAGTAACTGGAGGAAATAACGACACTTTCAGTTTCGGAACCCGTTCCGAAAATAAAGGTAACTTTATAAAAAAAATGCACCCAAAATAAAATAAAACGGGCGAATGTAAATGCTTAAGCTATTCAATAAATAAAAAATAATAATAAAGTCGAAATACACACGATATACTTGAAAAGAACCCCCCCCCCCCCCAGAGCTTTAGCAATAGCTCGTGAGTGTCTTCGTCTGAAGATACGGAAAACTGAATAATAAATAGAACTTTTTTTCTCATTTATATTTTTTATGTGAAATGTAATGGCGGTGCAAAAAGTTCTGGAAGCGAGCAGTAATTCAGTCAGTGACGCCGTACGCAATGCAAACTATATTTCCAATTACGGAGCATCTAGTTCAATACTGTTTAAGGGTAGATAAGGGCAACTTCCACAAATTCGCATTTTACATTTTCATTTCACCCAATGCAAGTCAAATCTGGTGAAAATTGACTGTAATATGGCTCTTTCAGTGTTAAACGTTTTGGAAAACATATGTTCTGTCTGGAATGAGACACCCTGTATTTTTCTCAGAAGAATGTGTTTTTCGACCCTTATTTCATATTTAAAAAATTGTTTGTTATAGTATGCTATATAATTTCTTAAAGCTCTCATTTTTTTTTTTTAATATATTTTTTTTTCAATCTCACTCTGTATTGTTTGAATTTATAAAGGCCTTTATGTCGTTATTCTATGAGAAAATTGTATATCAAAACTTTCTGTCCTAAAATAAAATTTGAAGTTATATGAATTTCAGAATTTCATTTTTTTAACTACTCATTCATGTATTATTAGAACAAAAATTTTATTATGCAATTAATTATTGGTTTTATTTTTATTGTATACTAGTAAACATCGGTTTAATGCTGTGATGCTTTTAAAAATTTATCGTTGGACTTTTTATCGTTTCAGTATATTTAAGAAAGTCTATCTCAGGTATAAATAATTAATTTTAAAATGCTCAATATATCAATATATTGAAAAATCAAAACTTTAAAATTATTATAAATTAGATAAGAGTTTTTGAACATTTATTTTTAACAAACTACAGTTTTTTAAATACAAAAGGTGGCCTTTTTTCCAGAGAATGAAACATTCTTCGCCCCAATACCAAGAGATTAGATGCGAGCAGTTGTGTGTCTCAGAATTTTTACAATGACAGTAAGTTGATTTAGCCTTTGCCTGAATCAAAAATTCAATTCTTTTTTCCTATTAATTTTCATTATTAGGGAACTTAATTTTATTGGTTATTTTTGAAAATATGTTGGCAAAATCGTATATTATGGTACAATACAAGCTCGTATGAAAATTTTCGATCAAATAAATAATCACATTATGTTCCTTTTTTTTTTTTTTTTTTTTTTTTTTTATGGGAGGGGAGGGGTAATTAAACACGTATTTATATGTTTTCATATTGTTATTATTTTCATCAAGAGAAATCATATTTTTCTCTGTGTATTCTAAAATATGTAATTTTATTGCAATTAAAATATTCCTTTTTTTTAACTGCAATAATTTTTATTATAATTAAAAATTAAATGATTTTCAAAAATGGATGTTCTAAGACGTTTGTTAAAAAACTGAACTATATTTTTGTATGGTTTCATAAAAATACATTTATATCTTCGTAAAGTTCTTATGTACTATATTAACTTCATACAATCAAGTTTTCTTCTTGATATTACCAAAAGACATTAAAGAAATTCACTTAGAAGTGTATAACACAGGAAACGAAATATTATTACGATATATAATAAGGAACTTTTTTTTAAAACAAAAACTCCTATCAATTTATCAAAATCTGATTTACTAAAATTGTTTTTCATAGTATGAAAAAAAAAAATTCTTCGTCAATAAGTCTGATCTGAATGGAATCTTATTGAAATTACAGATTTGTTCTCGAGATTGGCATACCAGACACTACTTTTAATACCTAACTGATCCAAGAACGGAAAAAAGAAAGAATGTATATAGTATTTTGGCAATTGGAAACCTGCTTTCGCGTGCCCTTTTATCTAATATAAGCAGACACAGGGAGAATTTCCCACTGCAAGCCATTAATTAAGCCTCTGACAGGAACAAACATGTACAACGCGGAATGCAAGTGAGTAAAAAGCGCTACAGTATAAACTTTTGAATCGTTTTGCGTTCAAGAAGCTGAAATGATCATAAATGGATTTTCGAATCCAACTAGAATAGAACAGCAAATCAAAATAAGAATTCATATTTTAATAAATTTATCACAGTTATCTCGATTAATTTTCTATTTTTACCGAGATTTATTCACGATACAATAAAGAAGATCTTTTCGGTTAAATGGAATAAAAATCAAATAAGTCGGATATCCAAATTACTAAGATTACAGACACTTAAATGACAATACGAAGTTTCATAGTTCTTAAACATATTTAATAACAAGTGAAAATTAAATTTAAAAAATTAAAAAACTCTACTGCGTAAAAAGCGAAATAATTAATTATTTTTCATCAATGTGAAACTATTTTTTTATATTACTTACCTATTTTTTATTAACTTGTATTAATGACTTTTAAGTTGTGTTTAATTGTTAGTTCCTACCTATAAACACTGTTTTGATGAGTCCTATAGATGTCTATGAAAGCTAGAGTTGCAGTAAAGCTAGAGATCTTACCTACACAACTTCCAGGTTGTGTAATATTTAAACTGAGCTTCTGACTGTAAAATAGTCAATGAAACATCGTCTTCATTTTGAAAGACCTATCCAATGACATGCCACTCAATATGGTGCGTATTTTTTTTTGTCTCTGCCGCCATTTTGAATTTATAAAAAAAACACCTAGCCTATAACCATTGGGCGGTTAAGATGAATCGATAGAGACCTCATACATTAAAATCTATCCAGCTGTTGGGATGTTTTGAAGGTATAAAGAATTCCACATACCCAGATACGCGTGAAATACATAACCCTTTTTGGCAGTCGGGCAAAAATAAGTCTAAAGAAAAACCATCTTTAATTATGCTTTCTAATATGTATCATAATCATACGTTATCATTTCTTGAATACATTTGTTATGCAGTTAAATGTTGTTGTGACTTTTCAAAACCTTCATTAATAGTTGTTTTTTTATAAATTATATGATCGTAACTACTTTTAAAGATTAGATATTCTTCTGTTTAACAAGGGTTAATTGGTCACATATTTATAATAATCTGGAATTCTTCATATGTAATAAAAAAACGTAAATGTGTACAAGTAATAACATTTAATTTTCAATTTTGTTTTGGAATTTGTTTATTTAAAAATAAAAAAAAAATTAAACCTCTGAGAATGTTAGATGGTCATATAATATTATTTTGTATATTTATGTATTTTTTATGTATTGTTAAATTTTTCAGTACATATGTTATTAACCCCTTAACCTACGATTTACGTCCCAAGAGCCACGGTTTGACAAATCCATCGCTACCACTAAAATTTAATAGAGATTTTCGCCTTGTTTAATCATGGAATTTCGACGATTAAATAAAACAATATTTACCGTGAAATTTTAGTGGTACGAAGAATATACATTTGGCTCGATCATCGTACACGGGCTATGCCCGTCATTGTAGGTTAAGGGGTTAAAACCTGTTTTCTCAGAAGTACAGTCAATCAGGGTAACTTTGCACCACCTCCTATTTTTCAATATTTTTTGACTCTAAAAGACTAAATAAACTCCAGAACTGTGCTCTGTTGGCAAGGTTCTAAACTGGGAATTCTACTCTTTATTTTAGAAAATAAATTAGCAACATTATACACAATTAAATGCATCATTTAACTATTTTGGTGAAGTACTGTTTTCAAGGTAATTTTGAAGTTGTAATCCAATTAAATTTTCATAGTAAGTAACAATATACTCACTTGTCAGACATATTATTATCTAAATGTTGTAAATGTGTTAATATTTTGAGATTATTTATTTATTAATAGTTAATAAAATGTAAAATAAGAAGGCACTAGCATTTTACCGCATTTTCAGGGTTACTTTGAGCCGGCTCAAAGTTACACTGATGCTTATAATTTACTGATTATAGGTGCTACTGTCGAAAATTTCCCATATTTGCACGTATATTTCATATAAATGCCGAAAGTGTGCATTAGATATAACATGTAAATATTTTCACAAATATGTGTAAAATACATAAAATGCATTTAGAGGCGTGATTAGGGGCGGAGCTACTCAAATTTGACATTTCATACGTTCGACGTTTTTTATTCTTGTTTGAATAATACTAGTACTTGTATGCATTACTGTAACTATGGATATATTATTGAGTTAAAACATTGAAAAATTTTTTTCACTGCATTTTTGTGTTTTATATCAACAATAAACAGGTTTTTTTTTTTTTTCTAAATGTTCATGGTTTTCTTCTTCCACTTTCCTTATGCCTGATATTTGTTGTAATATCATAAATTATACAAATCTTGTGATGTTGGGAAATATAAATTCGGAGTCTTTACATATCTGAAAACATTTTTTGGGGTTTAAAGTTGTCCTGACTACAATACTTTTTTTTTATAATGAATTATTTTATATAAAAATTTATCATATGGTGCAAAGTTACCCTAAATGGCTGAGTAACTTTGAACCAGGCTAAAAATCCATTTTTCATTGCTGTTATCCTTATTATTCCTTAATTTTTAATAGTCAAACAATAATTTAGGATCATTTCTTCTCTTTTATGCTCCTAGTTGCGACAATATTCTTCAAATAAGAGTGTGGTATATGAAAATAGAGAAAATGTGGATCAAAGTTAACTATACCCCGCCGATATTAGATTAAGCATTTCAAAAATCTTAGGTAATATTCTGTATAGAAAACTAAATGAACTGTTTAAATAAACTTCGATAATTAATTCTTAATGTAACGGATCTGGTTGATACTCACATAAACAAGTAGAGTGGCATTAATTCGTATGTTTTATTCTGATAATCTTTTACTTTCTAAAATTTTTACTGAGAGTACAATAAAGCTAGAAATATTAGAAAATATTTTTTTTCAAAGAAAATAACAAGAACTCATTAATTTTGTTATCAATAATAGTTTTTTAAAAGAGTTTTGTTCCTTTGTCATAATGTTTCGCTTTACCTGTAACACATATTTAAGTAAACTTGTGTAAAAAAGGAGAGAATTAAGAAGCTTCAAAAACATTTATCTACAGAATGAAAATCTTCAGAGTTCGATTATGGATGAATTAAATGCTATACTATTAGAACAAAAATATTTAAAGTATCCTTCTCTATATAAAAAAAGTAACGATTTGGAAATGGACCAATGAAAATCTGCGTAGATACCGCGAAACGTATCTGATTGGTCACAGCTTTCTGACGCTATAAGGGGGGGGGGGGGCTAACGAGGGGGTCGGCTATGTCGCCAAACTTGGCGACCAAAATTTGTCGCCCAAAGTGAAGCCAACTTGGCGCTATTTGCAGTATTTCGCCAAATTTCCATAGACTCCATTGAAATCCAATAGGGTTTACTTGCTTGCAGGAAATCAACAAATTGAGATATTTCAATTAAAAAAAAAAAAAAAAAAACTAATGTTAGCTTTTGAATAGAGCTTAATTGAACTATTTACATTATTTTTAAGCACAAACACTAACTATTTACGATATTCGTAACGCTATATATATAATTTTACATTTAATAATTCTGATATTTATGAAACTGTGTAAGCTCTAATGATTATGTGCTTGGAGATAAGGAAATAAAATTGTCAGGAGTTGGGGAGGAGAGCGTCTTTACCAAGTGGAATCTAAAAATTGAATGCATAGAAAATAAAGGATCGCGAAGCGATACAGAATGGAAACGAGAAACAATTACGTCGGTGTATGGCTAGAAAATAGGGATTACCTCGCGATACCGAACGGAATCGCGAAGCGATTACGCGGGAGGTTTGGTGAGCGTAGCGAGAGGGGGAGGGGTGCGAGTATAGGATATAATGTATAGGATGAGTATTAGGATTATAATAGGATGAGTATAGGATATAAAATTAAAATAAATCGCCACTCCAATTATTTTCTACTATATTATTGCAAATCTGGAATTCCAGATTATTATAATAATCTGAAAAAAATATCATTACTCGAAATAGCAAGACCCTTTGGACATTCCTGAGTTAATCGGCTTTAAATAATGTATCTTCTTAAAAATCTAACAAGACACACCAATATTTATCCACAGACAAAAAGTCTCCCGAGGATCAATACATGCCTTGTTAATTGCTACTAAGAAAGCCTTATTGAATTTGATTTCCCATTAGGCACATTCTAATGAAGAATGTGGGAGAAATTTTGAACGAAATTTAATCTATTAAATCTCTGTATTCGTAGTCCTTTGGTCATCCAACCTAATTAATTATTACTCCTTATATCCCGAGGAGACTTTCATTTTTGTAAACGGAATGATCCTCAGCAACATTTGAAAGTTCTCCAAGACTCTTATAATAAACGTTCCTTTGTCAGATGATAAATTAATAATTGTTCGCATTCTTTGTCGTTTCTGATATTTAAACGGGTTTGAGATCGATATATTGTCCAAAAAGTTGCTAAGAAAGGATACATTGTTTTAAAATTAATTTATGGAAATAGGAATGACAGGAATGACAAAAATTATCAATTATATTATATCAATTATATTATATAAAATTATTATAATTGTGTTAAAATTAATCTCGTGTAATTTCGTATCCAGCTATTTCTGGAGTTCCATTTCCTGAGATTTATTCTGTTTAGCTGAACCAGGTTTCAGACCAGATGCTATAATCATTAAGGTTAGCTGGGTGAAAAAGTTCCATCAGATTCGTCCGGGAAATCTCAGATGGCAGAGAACTGGCGGCTTCAGCCAGGAGGTCCTTGGTTCGAATCCTGGCCCGGACATTTTTCGCCCAGTTGGAAATTTACATCTAATATGATTTATTTACCAATTAGAATAATTGTGTTAAAATTAATCTAATGTTAATACTTTGTTTAATCATCAAAAATATCTCATAAAAGTTTATTTTATACTTATCAAACTTAAATGTAATGAAATTACATATTCTTTAATTAGAAGCTTATATTTTTAATAACTGATTATTTCATGTTTAAAAAAAAATCACGCAGAAAAATGACGTTGGCATTGACAAATGTGGATAATGAATAGTAGTTTGAAAATACATAAGTGAGAAAACGTCATTTCTTAATTTCATTTGGTCACCAAATCTGATCCTAAGTGTTTTAAATATAACTGCCCTAATAAGCAGCAACTTTTCCCTTGGGATTTTTATTTTCGAAAAGCAGGGTATTAAGTATTAGGAATCATAGTTTAACCAAGGTACAATGTACAGGTTTAATCAGAATATAACAATCCATTGTATCAGTTGTAAGTTTTCGGTTTACAAATGACAACTTGCAGCATGAAATATATTTTTTAAAATGAAAGGTAAATCATGTATTCGCTCATAAAAGTAGTGAAACGTGGAATAAATTTATCACAATTTTATTTAAAGGGTGTATTTTAAAAGTTAATTGCACTGGGAAACTGAAAATGATCTTGTCAAAACAATCGTACTCACAAATATTTTAAAAGTCTTCTCAAATATATTTTTATGAATGTAATTATCTATATACATATGTAAAAGAATGTGTCCTGACAACTCATAATCAAAGGACAGCTCAAACTACTTTACCTTGAAACTTAAAAATTGATGGAAAAATACTTCTTTTGACGTAAGCGCGCACTAAGAACTATTGTTTAAGCTTTTATCCCTAATTCACCATGAAATATAAAAAATGTCATACTTCAGCATCAAATAAGCAAAAAACGCAAAATCGAATTCAATTCGTTTAAAAAAAAAGTAGCCAAATTTAGGGATTTTTTAATATCTTAAAAAATTCTAATAAATTATACATTGCTCAAAACAATTAAAGGATATTTGAAGTTTTATATAAAATAAAGATATAAACGAAATTTTTTTGCCGAAAATAGGAGAAGAGAATCACAAATGCAAATTTTTCTGGTTTTCAAACTGTGGAGTATGCAAATTTTGAGTTCGACGTCAAAAACGTCGCTTCAGCGGCAGCGAATGAAATTTGACTTTCAACTGGATAAAAGAGAATGAAGACAAGGATGATTGGCATTCAGTGATTGCTTTGTTTCGATGCGTACGATGTCTCAGCGAAGTCATTTGACAGATTCAGAAGCTTTGAGAATTGTTGGTAGGTTAGAAGGGGGCCAAACTCAAGCCGAAGTAGCGCAAGCCATTGGAGTGTCACAAAGTGTCATTTCCAGGATCTGGAACCGTTTTTTGGAGAGTGGATGTGCAGGCCGAAGACCAGGGCAAGGTCGTAGACGGGCAACAACGCCCAATGAAGATCGGTATTTAGCGTTAACAGCTCGGAGACACCGAACCATGAACGCTACTCTTCTCCAACAACACCTTCGCTCGGCTACAGGCACCACGATTTCAACTCAGACTGTCCGAAACCGGCTCCATGCTGTAGGTCTGTATGCTCGCCGACCGATGGTATGTGTTAGATTAACATCAAGGCATCGTCACGACCGCAGGGAGTGGGCAACCGAGCATGTCAACTGGAGGAGAAATGAATGGAGCAATATTCTGTTTTCTGACGAGTCCCGTTTTTTTGTGCATCCGGATAATAGGCGTATTTTCATCTGGAGGGACCGTGGCAGTAGGAATAATCCTGCGTTCGTGCACGAAAGTGTCAGATTTGGCGGTAGAGGAGTGTTGGTGTATGGTGGCATCTCCATTGACGGGCGCATCATTCGAGATGGAGCTCTGACTGGTCGCCGATATAGGGATGATATCCTCAGACCTATTGTAGTCCCTTACGCTGCAGCAATCGGAGATAACTTCATTTTAATGGACAATAACTGCAGGCCACATCGTGCAAACCTGGTGGAGGATTTCCTTTTCGAGGAAGGAATCGTTCGAATGGAATGTCCAGCGTGTTCTCCAGACATGAATCCAATCGAGCACGTTTGGGACGCTCTAGGAAGACGAGTTTCTGGCCGCCAACAACCCCCACAAACTCTCCAAGAACTGGAAAGAGCTCTTCTGGAAGAGTTGGGCAGAATACCCCAACTCGTCATTAATAGCCTCATTGAGTCCATGCCTCAAAGGTGTTCAACGTTGCTGGCCGCCCGTGGAAACCATACCCCCTACTGAAAATGATTTTCTTTGAAGAAAACACCTTTTCTTATTCTTTTTTTTCTCATATGCACAAATTGTGTTTTTTTCCTTTAGTACACAAATGCGCAATAAAATGCATTTTTTTCTACCAAACATGTGTAATTTATTCTCATATAACGTACTATGTCTGTCGACCATGTATCATTCAGCTAAAGAGTTTACCAGATACAAAATCAACCTGAAACTGCAATATCCTTTAATTGTTTTGAGCAGTGTATTTTTAAAACTCTATCTCAAAGATCAAAATCTGCATGCTACGAAAATACAATGTATATCCTCCTGCCGATGTTACCAGAATAGGCGATTATTTTTAAAAGCTAATGGAAAATAAGGAACATCGGATTAATATTAAGATCAGATTTCTAATAAAGGAAAGGCACATTGCCGGTAATTTAAAATCCGTCATCGATTTTAACTGTATGTTGAGTAAAAAATTATTAACAAGTGATGATAAATTCATTAAAAGATATGTTGCATTACAATATTCTCAATATTATATTTTAATTTGTATACCACTAAATAAGAACAAAAATGGAAACATGATCGATGAGGAGGTGATCGACAATAAAATTATGGTAAGGGCATACAAACGATGCACAAAAAATGCATGGTATTTTCATTCAATGAATGCTTATTATAACTTAAATCTCATTTTTGAAATTATTGACAGGAGTTTAAAAGTTTTTCTCGAATTTGAAGAAATTTGATGATACGTCGCCCTTTACTTTTTTATCAGTATTAAAAATTACTTCAAGTATACTGCAACCAGAAATAATTGCAGAAAATACTTTATAAATGTAAACTTTTAAAAGGATTTGTATTATTTGATGAACTTTTTTCGATCTCTCAAGTTATAATCTCGCCTAATGGAGAGATTGAATTTTGCATTAAACATGTTTCGTAAATTTTTAACCTTTTAAACATTTTCCCCTACCACATTATGATTTTAGAAATGTATCATTGTTTTGAATTTTCCTGGGTACATTTCAAGTATAGAAAGAAAATCAATTTATTTGAAATAATTCTCATTTCAAACTAAATTACACACACCATTCGTGCGATGCGCCAAATGTAAAGATTTCTTAACTGCTCGCGCATTACGTCACGTGGCGGACAGATTCGCCTCGCTTCGCTCGTTTCAATAGTATTTATTCTGTATGCCGTTCTGCGATGGAATTTTTTTTCTGTGAATGATTTTAATTATTCTATTATTTTAAGACTTTTTGAAAAAAGCCTAGTGAATGCACTATATCAACACATTCTAATAACTCTTGGAGAAGACGTATACGGATTTAAAAATACAGTACAAACTCTCAAATCCGGACGTCGAAATCCGGAATTCTTCAAAAGCCGGGCATTTTGTTAACTGACGATTATTATTCTAGAGAATCGCAACGAAAAACACTAAAATAGCAGAGGCCAAATTTACTATATTAGGCTGCAATTTTAAAGCCGAATTCCTTTTACGAACGTCAAAAAATTTCTGCAGAACGCGAAAATCTCTAAAAATTGCATAAAAGAATCGCGAGAAATTCCGAATAAACTTAAATGAAAGTGAAAAAGAAAAAAAAAGAAGATAAAGAGGACACCATTTACTATATTGGACTAAAAGATTAAAACCGGACTTCTTTCACAACAAATTGCCATGATATAAAAAAAAAAACAGTTCAAAACTCGCAGAGGAGAAAATTTATTATATTTGGCTAAATGTTGGTAACCGAGTTCCTTTTACAAATCTCAAAACTCTAAAATCCGTATAAAAAACTCGAGAAAAATGTAAACTTCGAATAAACTTTATTGAAAAAATGACAAGTTTTTTTATACTGGGCTAAAAAATAAAGCCGGATTCCTTTTATTGATATGGGAAAATCGTCGCAAAATTTAAAAAAAAAAAAAAAAAAAATGCATAAAAAATTTAAAAAAAATTCTTTTGTTATTATAATTTTTTTAAACTTAAAAGAATTTCCTCTATTAAAATATTTGTTTTAGCATTACTTTTTTTTTTTACCTTCTTTTATCTATAATAGAAGAAAGTATTGTAGTCAAAATTTTGTTAGACTTCCGGTTTTCGACGGATTTACACGTTTTAAGGATAGGAGATACCGAAAAACATGTTTTTACAAAATATCTGTATGTCTGTTTATACGTGTGTCTCATTATATCATCGGAAAGTATACGAACTTATGCATAGGATTGAACCAAATTTCATATAAGTGTTTTGCCGTGATGGTGCTGTAGTAGCAATTTTTGTGCCCTTTTCAATATTCTATCATCGAAAACTGTATGAAGTTGCGCATAGAATTGAACAAAATTCCATGTGTATGTTTTTGACTATGGGCAGCAGGCCCAGATTGAATTTGGGGTTATTCCGCCGGAAGGGGGCGCTGTAATAGCGATTTTTGTGCCATTTTCAATATTGTTTCATCGGAAAGCATAGGTTTGAACCAAACTTTATACATATGTTTTTAACTATTGACGCCAAAGTCCCAGTTGAAAATGGATATGTAACCTTGGAAGGCGGCGCTGTGAGAACGATTTTCTCGATTTTCGTAGTTCTGTTGTACATTTGCTGCTGATGCAGTGACATGCATTTCGTTTCTAACTGACCCGGCGATTCGCAAACAGAATAATGCTAAGATTTATTTTATTAAATATTATGTTCGAGTTACTATGATTAATAAAATGAAGAAGGAATTTAAGATGAAAATTAATGTAGGGTTGAGGTAATAACCTATAAGCAGTGCTTAATTTGCACCTGAGCTTAGCTTCGCTACTTCTTTATTTTTAGTGGAAATTTAAATATTGGTCAGAATTCATTTGCGTTCATATCGGATTTCAGCGAAAATAGTGTTTCTAAAAAATCAATGCCTAAATTTTATTTTTTTTCCCCTCCCATCTACAATCTTTTGCGTTCTTTCCTACCAAAGCACTTACGTATGTGACATAATGTGTCATGTGTAGCGGTTTTTTTTTTTTTTTTTTTTTTTTTAATGATTTCAGAACGGCAATGAGGAATGTCAGAATTCGTCGCAACTGTTTCTGCCATTTTTATTCGCTGCTTTTTGTTCGTGTTTTTAAATTATTCTCTCTGATAAACTTTCTAGCTCCGCGCGGTACTTAATTTGCTCCGACACGGGAGCGCTGCTCTAGTACTACTTTATTTTTAGTGAATATTTAAATATTAGTCAGAACAGACCGCAGTTTATAAATACTGCGCACCAATGTCAAGTCCGTGACGAGAAGGATTTCCTGAAAATTCCCCTCTCCTGATTTCAATGTTTTTGCTCTGGTCATTTATAAGAATTTATTACATATTAATGCCTAAAGATATGTCAAAATATATTATATATATATATACATACAATATTTCTTTTTGAGGAAGACGAAATTGCTTTAAAATTTGTAAATAATGTATGAAATATAAATATGCATGTATGTTTGTGATGGGGGGGGGGTATAAACTTAGTTGTTATTACTGCAGAATATTAGAGCTCTGGTAGTTTTTTTTTTTTTTTTTCACTAGAAACTAAGCCCTGTGTATATATATTGTTACAGATATTTGAATCACATTGATGTGCATTTAAAACTAATGAATTTAAAAATTGAATTTTGTTTATTAATGAGGATCAATGATTTTGCTACCTGATAAAAAATAAAAAATAAAAAAATAAAGTAGTGTGTAAAAAGTATTAGTCACATATTGATTTATTGAAAGTATGATAATGGTTCTTATTTTTTTCCTTTCTATTTTTTGAAAATGTTAATTCATTGTTAAATCTGTGTATCTCCATAAATTTTCTTTCTATTGTTTCTTATTTGTATGGAGGAATGTTATATTCGATGTGTTTTATAAGATAACATGGAAATTTTAGAACTGAAGTTGTTTTAAATTTTTCAGTTTTTGCTGAAATTTTGTATATATGAAATAACGATATTGCTATTTGTATATCATAATGTAAAATATATGTATAGTACATATTTTTTTCATAATAGAATTAGTTTAATTATAGAGTAATATTTTTGTATTATTTTGATCCTGAATAAGCATAGTGACATTCGAAATTTTTTGAAAACTTATATCTCGTAGTCGTAGAATGCATTATTGTTAAAAGTTTTGATGCGTGACTTTTGTTTAATTTATTCTGTTTGATAAATCTAGTCATTTTATTACTACTGCTGTGTCATCATATTCATATAATTCATTTTATTTTGCAACAGTTTAAAAGTTTTCATTTGTACTTTTACGCATTAAAAATTTAATTTTTTTCGTTTATTTACCCAAGTATTTGAATGTAAACAAACGTATCGCGATATTATTTCACAATTATGTCTTTTATATTTAATTAACTCCAATCTGTGTTTGAACAAACTATTTTAAGGAAAGTGATTCCGTTCAATTTACTTTCGAAGATCACCTTTTTAAAAATTTATTCACTTTATATTCCGTTCTTTTACGCATCCATTTACTTTCTCACAGCTAGTCGATCTCCGATCTTGTCCGTCACATGACGTAACATACCTGCTCTACTCTGATTGGCTATCCTTCAAATGGAACAACCTTATGTAGAAGAATCTTGATTACACATATTTAGTATGTTTTATGTAGAAAATGTTATTTCTATTATTTAATAATATTTTAAAAGAAGGTCTCAGAAATTTACCACGGTACACCTCAGTCTTAACACGGCATATCAGTTAAAAGCCGTTACCCTGAGGAATAGTTCTGTTTATTTATTGTATTTTATTGTACTTTCGCAGTGAATACGGAAACGATTAAAAAAAAAATAATAATATCTTTAATAATTACTAAACATTCTATGATATAGTTCTGATGCATTGTTTTGCTGGGATAAATATTTTTGATTGTACAACATAACGCAGGACTTGATTGACAATCAGTATTTTCATTTGAACTGGCGTCTGCTTTCCTTTTATTCATTAAGATTTCGGCAATGTCAATTGTAGTTAAACTAGGAGATGTATAGTTTCATTATAACATTCAAAGCAAATATTAGAAGTTGATAGAAGTTCAAAAGGTTCTATGGCTATGTACCGAGATAAACAGGGAATTTGATGCAATAAATAGACTATTAAGAGTTATTTTTTGAAATGCAGAAAGTATGGTTTTTGGCAAAAGAATTAGAGTTGGTTGAATATGCAATTATATATGCACTCCATATGGTATTAGTTGCCTGTATCCCATTCACCGCTTCAGATCTGGGAAGGCAAGTCTACAACGGAAATTTATTTTCTTTATATTTCTTATAATGTGTTGATATTATGGCTGTGAAATTTCAATACAGTTATGAGACAAGCATTGCAATTTTGCGTTACATAGATTTATTGTAACTGTAACTGTGGTGCTCATAAATCGACGAGCGTAAAGAATGTCCTCTCGTGTTTAAAGCTATAACGTGTACTCTTCCGGAATTATAGTTTTTTTTCTAGATGATTTTATTTTTGCTAAATAAGTAATCCTAAAACTGAAATAACTGATCATTAAAGCTTTCAATAAAGTCATTAATTTGATATATCTCTTAATTTGAAATTGATTAAAGTAAATATTTTTATAATAGCAATGTATATTTAACAATAATAATATTTACAAAACAATACCTTTAACAATAACAATATTTGTTAAACTGAAAAACTACATTTTGAAAAAAAAAAATAATTTATTGTAAGGCAATTCTAATAGTCTTATTTTAAGAAGTATTTTTAAATTATGCACTTAGTAATCGTAAAACTGAAATAACTGTGTTTTAAATCTCTCAACAACTTCATTAATTTATAATATTACTTTATTTGATTCTTTATTATTAATGTGAATTCTTTTATAAGAACAAAGTAGAGTATTTTCTTTAACTAGGACTTCCCTCACAGGGATTAGTCTGAGCGATATTGCTGAGAACATAGATTTAATAATAACATGTGGAAGCAAAGAAAATGAGATGATATCTTTAATTGTCCGTATACTGTAATAAATTGAAATGATGAAAATAAACGAATCGTAGAATTACAAAATCTTATATATAAATTCGTATACACTGTTTAAAAAAATGGGAAATCAAACCATTCAAGACAACCATGCATGGATATAAAATTGAAAGTATGCAATATATTAAAAGTAAAATAGAAAATGAAACACTAAATTACTTATATCGGAATTTTAACTGTATAAAATGATGTCAAGAGCATAATCAGACGCTCTGCACCATTTTGAGTAACTTTAAATGACAAATATATGATGTTTAAAAAGAATGGACTATACTTTATATGGTGTGTACTCCAACGGAATAGTTAATATTGTACTGTTTTCCATGGATGCAATGAGGTTGTCGATAACATTTAAGGAATTCTCTCCTCAAAATCTGATATAGTATCAAAGTACCGAATGCATAAACAGTGGCATGCAATGCTTCGTTAGAGTGTGCTTTAAATATGCTCGATCGGATTTAAATGATTGGTGTATGCTGTCCACTACATACGCTGTATTGTTTTATTTTCAAACATATTCTGCACAAGTTGAGCTGTATTTAGCATGTATTAAATAAAAGGAATCGGCAATGACTACAATATAAAGTATGACACAAGATCTGAATATATCGTCTGCATAACTTTTGAGCTATCAAAGTGTCATTTGAAGTAATTTACAAATCCATACATATTTATTCAGCAAATCATGCAAGCTAACATACGTCAATATGAACCCGATTATGAAATTTCACCAGAATAAGTTAATACATAAAAAATCTACTAATGATAATTGAGAATATGACCTTATGATAAAATGTCTAGAAAAATGAATCGGATAAAAAAATCATATCACATTTAAAACGGCACTTCCCTCTGTTAGCGGCCTTGGCGAGAGAGGGAAAAGCCTAGAGAAGGAACACTTTAACAAGTACTTTCGGGCAACTACTCGCTGTTTCATACAGGTTTTTATTCAATATTTACACAATTTATTTAATGCTAGGTGGATATCTATCAGTTTTGTTGCATTTAAACTGCATGTTTTGCAGAGGAAATGCAACATTATGAAATATTTAAAGTTGCTCTAACTAATAATTCCAAATTAATGGCAATAGAGACAGCTTTCCGTTAATTTTATCTTTTTAAATTTTTAATTTTTTAGAAACCATTCATAGAGACAATTGTATATTTTAAAACTAACCCGAAGCAAAATTTCAAGATTTTGGTTCAGCAGTAACACAGAAATAAAAAAAAAATATCGAAAGTTTTTTTGTTTCTGCACTGTTTTATATAGCGACTTTTTTAGAAATTGTTCTATTGCGAGAATTTACGTCATGATAAATACAGCCATGTCAATTTTCATGTTTATATTCCTAACAATTCCATGTACTTCGATACTTAGATCCTCTTTAGATCTTTTTCCGCTTTGTTTAGTCTTTCGATTTTTTAGAATTCGTTCTACAACGAGCATTTACATCTTATTAATTACTACCATGCCAAAGTTCTAGTTTCTATCCCCAACAGTATCCCAAAAATTTCAGTAATCCAAATAAATCTTAGTTTAGAACCTTTCTAGAAATTTTTACGTTTATGCGTTAAATTGAACCTTGTAGAAAGTGTTCATTACGAGTATTTACATCTTAAAAGTAACTATGCACCAAATTTAATGTTTCTAACCCAATCAATATCGCAGAAATCGCAATTTTAGAACTTTTTTGCTCCTGCAGCGATGTAGGTTCTTGCACTGACATAATATAGTCTTTTTTTCGGAGCAGAGATGGCCACCAACATTTTTTTAAGTTGGATATGTAGTTTCATAGATAACACCTCACAAACGTACAAGCATTAATAATATTATACACCTTATAATATTATAATAATTTTATAATATCATAAACAATTACTTTTGATAGTTCTGTGGTCAATTTCGAATTCACATTGATTTGCTGTAGGTATTCCCTATACTGAATGGAAATGCTAGATTTTTTTTTCTATTAAAATAGATTTATTTCATTCAAAAACAAATATAAATGTAACAAGAAAAAATCTGATAGAAAACCTCATACACTCCTCTCACAATAAGATATTCACATCTTGTTGATGTTTAACATATTTCTTCTTCATTTCTTTGTAGTTTTTCTTTTACAAAGTATTCTTATTTACCAAGGTGTAAAAGAAGAAAATGATGCAACGCAAAAAATTTTTTGGCGGGAAAACTTTTGAGGCAGATTGTGGGGGACATTTCAAAAAAGCGAATACTTTACTTTGTAATATATATCTTATGAAGAAACTACATTTCTATTTATTTGTTTATTTTCTTATTTCGAGAACTGCAGTTAAACAATTTGTTTTTCGAAAATATTTTGTACATGATTTTTTTTTTAAATTAAATTACAAATTCTATTTTTATTCTTGACTAGCTGACCCGACCGTCGTTTCCCGGCAGGTTATAATATTATTGAATTAACATTAAATTGGGTTCATTTTATATCTTTATTTCGATTTTCTCTGAAATATGTGCCCGATGACTGCGTAAAAAATCTAAAATAAAATATAAAAAAAACTTATTTGGCGGTAAAAAGGCACGAAATAACTGCAACAGGAAACATGTGAAGGGGATATGTTTCCAACGAATGCGTAATTTTTTTACTAATATCTGCTATCTAACTGTAAAAATCAGTCATTTACGCGTTACTATATATATATATATATATATATATATACATACATATATATTCACATCAAAATCCTGAGTGAAACTGTTTTATTTAAAAACTGATTATTGCACCCAACTCTTTGAGCTCTGGTGTGTGAATTTCTTCAAAATTCCCAAATGTCACATTGGCACCAGTATTTTGATATCAAAAAATTCGATTTAAAATATAGACGAAAAAATGCATTAAACTCTTTTTAAATAAATTTTGTCAAATATTCCGGTGTTATTGTGACATTTGAGGATTAAAATTAAGTGGGAAAAAATTCAACCACCAGAGCTCAAAGGGTTAAATATGATTATATCTGAACAAAACTGATACTCGATCAGTAGCAAAAAGTTATTATTGAAATTTCAGAGCTATTGGATAAAGTTAAGAGCTGATTAATATATGAGGTATAATAATATTAATAATATAAGCTATTACATAAAATTTATGTGAACAAGCCAAACAACATCAGTTGGAATCAAGCAACTTATGCCTTGAATAAATATAATCAGTTTTCTAAGCGCGGCAGTTCGTTCAGCGATGCGGAAAGTAACTAACTCCACATGATACCAAATAACTTTTCCAAAAAAAAAAAATAAATAAAAAGAAGACTACTGCAAAATAAACTGATATTCGAGATTCGTTTAAGATGCCTTCTCCGAGTAGGACCTACGTTTTCATTTACAGTCATGTACATGTGATATACTTTACGTTATTAACTGTTTTTTTTTTTTTTCATTCTATTCAAGTAGTTTAGAAAATGAAAAATGCTTTACTGTTATTTTTTATTTAATTGAAACGTGTACACGTTTCCCCCGACATTCATCTTGTAATCCGGAAAATTTCGTAATTCAGCTTGTTTGAAGTCCCGAACGTGCCGGATCAGAAGAAGTTTACTGTAGGACACTTTTCAGATTATTTAATTCTCAAATAAAGCAATATTTGATAATCTATTAAGAAAAAAATATGTCAACTCAAAAAAAATATATATATATATATTTGTGTTTGACTTGTTATTATTTTATTTTGAACGTTTTACGTATGCTGTTATCATTAGAGGAAAACAGAAGAAACTTTGAAATATATATGAAGAAGATACAGATATTTATAAGTAATGAAAGAAGAGACAAGTTTTTTTAATGGCAAAATCAAATCCGTGGCTCACTAATATCACACATAAATGCACTTTAATGCAAAAAATATTATACTTATTTTACAACTATTGCTACAAAACAACAACTTCCCATTTTAACGATGTTTTCTATGATTTTTTTTAAACGAGCGTAGGCTGTATTTGCCTGCAGAAAATATTCCATAGAGACGATATTTTGATTAAAGGTACGATCCACAATATAATACCATTGCATTTTCAGGCACACATCGGGAGAAAGCACAAATGCGGTTTACAATGCCGGATTCTGAGAAAATTAATAACTATATTAATCTGCAATTAAATATATGTAATTTCTTTTTACGTATGTTACAATTTTCGAAAAAAAATTCAAGAAGAGAGAATTCCATTTGTTTATTCTATATACTTATCCATTTATTAAAAAAGAGCCAGGAAATGTTACTATCGTTATTAGAATCTTTAAAGTTATTGTTAAAGAGAACTAAATTGTCATTACTTTTTTATTGATAAAACATACTTTACAATCATATTTTCTTAAATGTATGTTCGTGAATGTTTTCAAAACTTTGTCATATTTTTTTCTGTCTAAATGAGTATTTGTTTTATGTGTATACACAGGGATCATGTAACTGTTCTTTTTATACCGGAATTTGTTCTACAAGGATTTCAATTCAAAACTTTTTACTGCATTTCCTTTCAAGCATTATAGAAAATCTTAAACGCGTGATTAATTTCCTTTAAATTTTATCGATATTCACGATTTTTAATGCACAAAGATATTTTAAAACGGATTTGCTGTCAAAAGAACCCATTATAAAAAGACTCCAAAATTTTCTAGTTAAGAATTCAAGTTCTCTAAAAGCATAAAATATAGGAAAATATTCATAGGTTCACCATTCAAAAAAGCGTAAATTTTATAACTGTTTTTTTTTTCTATAAACGATGGCATTTCCCTTAATAGAATGGAAACATTTTATTCTGGTCGTTAATAATCTATATGTAAGTATGAACATTTGCGAATAAAGAATTCAAACACCTGATTGAAATTTGAGTGATTTTTTATATTTGTTGTGACACTACATGTATTCAAATGAAGATCACGAATTTCATAAGCCTGTTTTGCTTTTAAAATTGTTAATCTAAATAAATTTGTTTAAGCACTTTTAAGATTGAATTCTTTTTACTAAGCACTTTTCCTTAACATAAAAAAACTTCAATATTATAGAAACACTTTATACGTCTCCTTTATATTTGCTGTAAGCCAGCAATAATGGTCTATTTACAGCTCTTACAATAGAACATTCAAACGTTTATTTATATTACATAAGCATTGTCTTCTAAAGTGCAGATCAGCATTTTATTTTCATTTTCATATTGTTAATGTTAATCATAAAGGGTTGTTTCATTTACATATCGTGTTTATCAATGTTCATTCCAGGAGAAATTTTAAACAATTTCAACATTTATTTTCGATTTAGCCTTAAACATAGCTATCATGAATTACGGGGGTTTTGTTCAAAAGCCAGAAATATTAGATAATGTTATTAGATTCGTTATTCCATAGAGGCATAATTTGTATAACAGTATTTTTTCAGAAACTAATTGGACTTTCCCTGGAACGTATCTAGAAATCTTATGGGTTATAAATATTATCTGGCTCAAATATTTAATTGTACTCTCCGGCTTATGTAACATAAAAAGTAGTACAAATTATATCCTTATAAGATTATAAATGCGAATGTGTGTCCGAAAGTTTGACTGAAGTCAAGGTCAAAACGGATGAATTAATGTCTTTGGAAATTGCCAGTCGGCATTGGCTAACTAACGGTTAAAGAATATTGAAAATCACCATTCACATAAAACGAGAATAATCTTCAGTCATTACCCCATAAAGCTGTAGAAACTAAATATAAATTAATAAAAATGCATTACATTTCTATCACAATAAAGTTTTAAAATATAGTACACCAATAATATAGCAATTAATTTGCAGATTAAATAAAAATATAAAGTAAAATCATTTTTCTACTAAGAGGGCTTTTATTTAAAAAAAGTAAAGTGAACTCAATAATAAAAAAGACACATAAAATAAACAAACCTTCAACTACATAACAAGTAACACTATACGCTTCAGATAACTGTAAAGAAAAAACGTTTTTTTTATGCTTATATCTAATAATTATCACATGATATATGATATTAAAAATAATTGTGGTAAAAGTCTTGATATTTAAATGTTATAAATATACTTTATTTTAACTTTTGCACTATTATAAGGTTCAATCGGATACAGATTCATAATATACGCAGATATATATCAAATTATTTTAATAAAATAACCATCTTTAAGTATTAAAAATTTTTTAGTCAAAATTAGAAATTCATATTATTTAATTAAAAAACACCACTATTTTTTATTGCATTTCCTTAAGCAAACAACTATCGACTTACTTTTAACGATAAGGACAATTGCAATTACTTTTTGAAGCAGCAAAAACAATCTTTTTAGAAACAATTAACCATACTTTTACAAAAGGGGCTGTCTTCTTCGACAGCCGATTTCGTGTACTCCACAAGACAGAACATGGATCGACCAACAGACAATTTTCATCATATGACGTTTAGGTTTCCTTTCATGAAATAATCAATTAAAATATCGGTACTTTTATGTTAGCTAAGGACAAATCTCGGGGAGGGCACGTCTGATTCTTGCTTTTATTTTTGCACACGTACAAAAGTAAAATAATGCTTTTATGTTGAAATATTTTTTCGTTATTATTATTATTATTACTATTATGACCATTATCACTTGTAGTATTCTAAAAGAAATGTCTGAAAGACAAGTGTTTAAAATATATCTAATATATATTTTTTAAGTAAAATATACGTATTTTAATTCAAGTGAGTGAAGAAAGATGACTGTGATTTGAAGAATATTTGGCGATTTGTCTCTGCGCTCGAGTAACGTAAAAGTACCGAATTATCTTCTTATACGTCAGTGTCGCAACATTCTATAACATCTAAAGTTATTTACTCAAAGTTTCACATACACACATTATATGTAAGTGAATCTACTTAAATATAATATTATTTTAATTTCACTACACCACCTACAAAGGCACTATTGAAATTAAGGAGATTTGTTTTGTATGAATTGCTGACAAAAAACATGTCTACATTTTTAATCACTATGGGCATTTGTTTTCAAAGAATATAATGTTTTATAGCTGTAAACATGCAGCAGAAAACACTTTCTTAATCTGTGAACGTTTGGATGAAGTCAAATACAAATAAATTATCAATTATGACAGAATGAATGTATTGAAATAGACTTGTATAGATGTGTGTGCATGTGTTTGTGTATGATTACTCAATATTAAAATTCTCCAATTAATTTTACCTGCACAATTTACTTAGAGCATCTTAACCTGACAAGACTAAGATAAAAAGAAAATTATGTAAATATATATTTAAAAAAATTCTTTTGGAAAAACTACCCTATAATAATTTATTTTAGCTTCCTAGAATGAATAAACAGGTAAAGGAAAACTACTTTAAAAGCTTCATTTGACCCAGGAAGGAAGCCTTAAAAATGCTTAACAAATATTTAATGCCTTCTGCTGAAATTATTATGCTACCGAGAGCTTTTATATTGAAGTTTTAATGAGCGTAATCTATAGCGGTGCTTTTTAAAAATGTGTTTCAACATCGTTATTCGAATTTTGAAGGCATTTAAGAGATTTCACTAATTACCAGTCACTCTTAGATATCCATAGAAATTTCACATCAATCTTTGATGAAAATATTCGGGAAGTTTCAATGGGTTTAGGAATAATATCTATATTATAAAGGACAAACATATCTGTGCTTAACGCATACGTCATTTGGCGAATGGCAACACTAAATTTGAAATAAAATTTTTGTTTTGCAATTTTCTCTACTGCAATTTTTTAAACTTCTAAACATCGCACATTTTAATTTTTTACACCGTCGTATAAGGAAAAAAAAATTTTAAATGCTATTTGTTTGAAAGCTGTATCTCAATTTAATATTGAGATAATAATTTTTTTGTAGTTTTTAATAACATTTTTCTTATCGTGGTAACAAAAGTACCCCATTTCTATTGTAAGTCATTGAAAGTAAACGGAAAATAGGCGATACTGTAACTTTTTGTTGCCATTTTCTCATAAAACCTGAAAAAAAAAGTTGAAATTAAAATATGGGCTATGTCAAGAATATTGTCTGTTATTCCGAGATAATGAAGCCATATGCTTACTTTTCTATAGACGAAGTTTAAGACTGGATTGTAAAAGTGGATTGGCTTAGTGAATGCAAATGATATCATTTTATAAAAAAGCATGTATTTTAATGCTTAAACCTGAATTATATTTTGTAGAACTGCGTCATTTTCACAGCCCAGATGCTTTGAAATTCTTCACAGGTGAAAATGCTTCACTTTTGAAAAAAATGTAATCGAAATTACACACAGATAAGACGCAATGTTTTACAAAAATTTAGATTGTCGTTATAAAAGTGAGGTTACGTGCAAATAATAGCGATTTATATTATAGAAATTGATGATTCTCGCCTGGATGGATTTGCTTCGCCGAGATAGACTAGCAAACAAATAATTTGTCGTTTAAAGTAATAGTATTATGTTCCTGAAATTTTTGTCCAAAATTCTCTCGAATAATAAAATTTTAATGCTATTCTTTAGGACATTCTACTATAATTTTATCAAAATAACATAATTTGCTTAATTTAATTTTTCCTAATTTTATATAATCTATATATTTAAAACACAAGTGTGTTTTTTTAGTCATCTACCATGATCTTTCTGCTGAACCAATTTTGCTAATATATATATATATTTTTTTAACTGAAAGCTCTTCATTTGTAAATGTGATCGCGCTATCTTTTTTTTTTTTTTTTTTTTTTTTTTTTTTTTTTTTTTTAAATATCCTCACTTTTATATTTTAATTTTAAAAGCATTTTATGAAATTTCTTCAAAATGGTGAAAATTAGATAGCTTTCATTATTGCAGCCAAGAGAGAAATAATGAGGTATTTTTATCTTTATTTATGCTATTTTCTGATAAAAATTCAAAATTGGTGAAAAAAATTGTTGTGTAGGGTTTAGTGTAGCAAAATTCCATTGGGATCAGAATATTATATTACGGGCATAATAACGGAAAATGACATACTGCTTTTGAAAACACGCATTTTTCATCATAAATTTTCTATATTTTTTTTGTTCTGCATGTGTACTGATACTAGGTTTCAGACACTAGGCGAAATGCTTATTTAAGTGAAAATGAAGTCATATTTAAAAGAAAACGACCATTTTCCTAGATAAAACTAAATATTTTAACACAAATGTGTCTAAAAAACATAAATTACGGAAATTTTTACTCTCCAAAATTGAGATTAGAATCTCAAGTAAAGAGTGCGTCTGTTCACATAAAAGATGTTGCTGCAATCGTGACTTCAAGTTTTGAGTTAAAATGATTTTTAAATGATCAAACAAAATACAAATTTAAAAAAAATGATGAATATGGATATGAGAAGTGCGTATGCAAATTTTGAGAAGGTGAAAATTTCTGTTTTTCATTCCGGAATACCAAGCATAAGAGCCTCAATTGATAACCACATCCTAATAACCGATGTTTATTATATTTTACTGATTAAGATCTATATCATAAAGAACAAACGTATCTGTGCGTAACGCTGATGTCATTTTGAGAAAGGTAACACTTCACGATCAAATTTCGGTCTTGAAATTTTCGCTACTGCAATTTTTAAATCTTCTGACGATTGTATATTTTCAAGTTTCGTCGCATAGGGAAAGAAATTACTTTCAAATGCAATTTGTTTAAAAACTGTATCTTAATTGAGTGATGTATTACATTTTCTAAAATAATTTTTAAGCATGATTTTATTTTAAGTTTATCTTATCAGGTGCCTCTTTCAATACATAATAATAATAAACATTTTGCACATATAGCAACAAACATTTTTCAGCATTTGCTTCTGACTATTTTTGGATAACGAAATTAATGCTTCCTTTATAATCAAATAAAAGAATAATATTGAAAAAACACAAATCTAACATATTTGTAATCGTACAATTTAAATTTTTAGATCACCAAATAGGATTTTCTTTTTCAAATGGAATTTGTTTGCAAAGTTCATCTCAGTTTACTGATTGTCTATGGTTTTAAAAACAATTTTAAAACATAAAATGTTTTTTAATTTATCTATATCGCTCGGAGCTCGATTACGAAAGATTAATCAGTTTGCCCTTAAAACAAAATAAGGAGTTCATCATTTTCTTACGGCTAATATCCACTAAAAAAACTTCCCTATGAATAAATAAATAAAATAATATAAATAAAACACAAATTTAATAGACATGTATAAGCTCAGAAATTATGAGAATATAGAAGGATGCCATAAGTAGCAAAATCTTGGTCAAATAACTCTTAGCATGCGGCTAATAAGTTTTGAGTAATAATAAATTTCAAAAATTTGATTGCATAATTCGTATTTTCCATATGAAAAATGCTTTTTTAATGTAAGTGGGCAATCTAAAAAAATGTATTGCATATCAAAAAATATTAGTTTTCAATTTAAAAAAAAATGTTTTCAATTATATTCTTTAACCCGGGAATCCCGGGTACGATCTCCTAGTGTCCTTAATATTTTAAAATTAAATATCTTAGGTGTTTATATTAGTTTAGTAGCATTCAGATGCATTTATAAGTACAGGTGAAATAATAGATGTGAGCAATTTAAATTTATGGGCATAGAAATTGAAATTTACAATTTTGAGTGTATCGCAAGCTGCATAGTAAAATTAAAAATAAAATGTCCATAGATAAATCCTTGATAAATAATTTAAATTAGGGCTCGTATACTATAGTAAAAATTAAAAATCATTTTCAATTTTTTCAATATTTCAGCTAGAAACGATAAAAATCAATCATTTTTGATTCACAGAATTTTATAAGACTTGTAAATGCTGGGCTCACCCCACCCCCCTCCCACATGTCGGTTTGTTGGAAAGGAATGTTCCATTAAATCGATCTCTTTCCTTATTGCCCTGTATACGATCATCCTTGACTGATTTTAAACTGATTTAAATCTTTTTCCAATAGTATCAGAAAAACTTGTAATGAAATTTGTCCTATTCTTTTCCGCAATAACTTTCACTATCACATTCGCACGGGTGAAGACAAGCTTATACACTGCCGAAACCAATTTGTAGTTTTATTGAAGGCTAAAAAGTTGTTTTTATAGGTATTCATTGAGGTATGTGTGTGTGTGTATAACATTTTTTTTAAACTTTGAACTTTAGATTCAATGCAATTTTTAATTGCAAAATATTTATATTTACAGGTAAAATATTTACATTTTAGAGTAAAAGATTTTAAGAAATGAATAAATAATTATCAAGAAATAAAAAAGAATAAAATAAATTTTGCTTTTATCAATAAATAAAGGTACTAAAATTACTGCAATATAGTTACTTAAATATTTGAAAAATTAACTAATAATACTTTTTTATAGCAAACATATGGCAGGTTTTAATTAATAGTAGATAAAAAAGAACTTACGAAATACAGCATCTGGTCTAGTATTGAATAATAGTTATAAGAATTAAAGATGGCGAAATATATTATTATAAGATTTAAGATGCGTTTGATAACAATGCAAAGTATAAAAAGTTTCTGTATTTCAGATAATTCATAAAATTTATATACTAATAAAATAAAGTTTCGCTCTGTCGGCGTGTCTGTTTGTGTGCGATGGCTAGCAAAATCTACCGCACATAGAAGCCTGAAAATTTAGATGAGGTTAGTCCAAGACAGGTCCTAATGCACCTGATGCTCAGATTTTTAATTTCTTAATGGCGGGGGCCTCTGGGCCCCTTTACGTTTTTCTGCACTAAATTGTAAATACATCTTTTTTATCCAATCTACTTCGTTTTGGGATACCCGTCTCCATTTATTTATTCTCGCCTTTCTACTCTCCAGATAAGACCCTGGCACCTTAGGGCCAGATACAGGGCCCCTTGAAGTTTTTGTGCAAATAAAAGGTTAATAAATTGCTTCCTTTTAATCCGATCTTCATCTTTGATATCATTTTTCCATTTAGTTAGTCTCACATTTCTTCATTACAGTTTAGATCCTGGGCCCCTATGGTGCCGTAGGGCTCGGTCCTCGACACATTGAATTTTTTGTGCGCCAAGAATTTTTCACCCCCCGATTTTCTCACCTTCTCACTACATATCGTTAAAGTTGAGTCTTGGACTCATCTTCCTGAATCAACACCCTTATATTTTTATTGGGACCCTAGGGTCCTTTTTAAACATTTACCCAATTTTTATGCATTTCTTTAAAATATTATTCTAACCAATAATTCATACCTTATTCTTATTTTGACTAAATGACGATGTAAGTACTAAGACCATTTTAACGTTTTTTATGTTAGGCCCCTGTTTTTAACAGTCGGTGGGTCCCTTTGGGGCCCCCTACTATAGCTCCCTGAAAAATGATCCGATTCACTAGCTTTAAAAAAAACAATTTCTTAGACCTTTCAGCTGCTACATGAATGACAAAAAAATTTCTCAGAATTCAGCTACCACCAATTTCGAATATTAATCTCCTTCTTGATACCCTTGGTGCAGCTTCTCTAAAAATAATCCGAATTGCTTGCAATTCTCCTTTAATTTTGATTACTTAAAGATCTGAAACGCTAAGTACTATGACCATTTTAACGTTTTTTAATGTTAGTGCCCTGTTTTTAACAATCAGTGGGCCCTTTTTGGGCCCCCTATTATAGCTCCCTTAAAAATGGCCCGATTCACTAGATTTTTTTCTAATAACTTCTCAGGTTCTCTAGCAACAACATGAAAAACAAACAACAAAAAAAAAAAAACAAAAAAAAAAAAAAAAATCGAATTCAAGGGATACCTTGCTTTAGCTTCTTTAAAAATTATTGAAATTGCTTGTAATTTTCTTTAACATATTTCTAGTATCCTCTTACTACTTTAAAAACTACAAAAATAACTCTTTATTCGCAACTACATGCTACTTAAGTCCCTGGCCTCTTGCGGCCCGGTACAGGGTCCCTTAATGTTTTTGCACCCTAAATTGTTAACAAATTGCCTCCTCTTAATCCGATCTTCATTTTTGGAACCCTTTTCCCATTTAGTTATTCTCTAGTTTCTTTATTCCAGTTAAAATCCTGAGGCACCCTAGGGTTCCATAGGGCCCGGTCCGGGGACCCTTGCACTTTTTGTGCAGCATGCTTTTTTCACCATCTAATTTTCTCGCATTCTCATTGTAAAATGTTAAAGTTAAGCCTTCCACTGTTCTCCCCGCACCAACCCCTCTTATTTTTACCCTATCCTATGGCCGTGCATTAAGCATCTCTCCCCATTTTTTTGCGCATTTCTTTAAGTTTTTATTCAAATGATTAATTCATAACGGATGCTTAATTTTGACTAATAGAAGATCCAAAGTGGTAAGAACTTTTAACAAGTTTTGATGTTAGGGCACTGCTCTTTACTATCATTTGGCCCTCTTTGGGCCCTTTGTTATAGGTCTCTTAAAAACTTTCCGATTCATTAGTTTTTTTTTTTTTTTTTTTTTTTTTTTTTTTTTTTAAACAACTTCTTAAGTCTTCCTGCTACTACATGAATGACAAAAAAATTTCCCAGACTTCAGTTAACACCAATTTTAAATATTGATATTCTTCTTGGAGCCTTGTTGCAGATTCTTTAAAAACTATCCCATTCTGTTCAAATTTTCTTTAACATAGTTTCAGCGTCCTACAGCACTTTAAAACTACTAAAATATTTTCTTATCCCCAATTACATTCTGGTTAAGACCCTGTGGACCCAGGGCCCGGTCTTTCCTTGTACCTCAGCTACCACTTTTTTTCGAACATTAATCTCCTTTTTCAGCATCAATCTACTTTTACAAACTACAGCAGTAAATAAAAAATCGCATTACTTTAAAGGTAACTTTTATACATATTTCTAGTATCCTCTTACTACTTTAAAAACTACAAAAATAAATCTTTATTCGCAACTACATGCTACTTAAGTCTCTGGCCTCTTGCGGCCCGGTACAGGGTCCCTTAATGTTTTTGCACCCTAAATTGTTATCAAATTGCCTCCTCTTAATCCGATCTTCATTTTTGGAACCCTTTTCCCATTTAGTTATTCTCTAGTTTTTTTATTCCAGTTAAAATCCTGAGGCACCCTAGGGTTCCATAGGGCCCGGTCCGGGGACCCTTGCACTTTTTGTGCAGCATGCTTTTTTCACCATCTAATTTTCTCGCATTCTCATTGTAAAATGTTAAAGTTAAGCCTTCCACTGTTCTCCCCGCACCAACCCCTCTTATTTTTACCCTATCCTAGGGCCGTACATTAAGCATCTCTCCCCATTTTTTTGCGCATTTCTTTAAATTTTTATTCAAATGATTAATTCATAACGGATGCTTAATTTTGACTAATAGAAGATCCAAAGTGGTAAGAACTTTTAACAAGTTTTCATGTTAGGGTACTGCTCTTTACTATCATTTGGCCCTCTTTGGGCCCTTTGTTATAGGTCTCTTAAAAACTTTCAGATTCATTAGTTTTTTTTTTTTTTTTTAACAACTTCTTAAGTCTTCCTGCTACTACATGAATGACAAAAAAATTTCCCAGGCTTCAGTTAACACCAATTTTAAATATTGATATTCTTCTTGGAGCGTTGTTGCAGATTCTTTAAAAACTATCCCATTCTGTTCAAATTTTCTTTAACATAGTTTCAGCGTCCTACAGCACTTTAAAACTACTAAAATATTTTCTTATCCCCAACTACATTCTAGTTAAGACCCTGTGGACCCAGGGCCCGGTCTTTCCTTGTACCTCAGCTACCACTTTTTTCGAACATTAATCTCCTTTTTCAGCATCAATTTACTTTTACAAACTACAGCAGTAAATAAAAAATCGCATTACTTTAAAGGTAACTTTAGATAATGGATTTCATCCGTTTATTAAATATCGTGTTAATGTTAAAAGTAATTCGTGAAATTTGCAAGGCGAGAGGGCATCTTTCACCGCTTAGGGGCGCATTCTTTCCTCGGATTCTAAGTACCCAATTCCAATGGGATTTGCTTCATTCAACTTGGATTACAATTCGGCTGATTTTTGTATTATGATATTTCACCTTGGACAGCAGTTACAAACATTTTCTAACATTAATGATGCATTCTTTTTTTTTATTAATATTCTATGGGCTTGAGTACTACGAGGTTTGGCTCACTCCACTTGGTTTTCGATTGTCTCCAGCACGCCCGGAACACTTCCGGTACATGTTGCCTTGGGTAGCGGGCACCCAGGTTAAAAGTTCCTTCGGAAAGAATTTTATTGGGAACACTCTTAGCCGCTGCGGAATGCAATGAGGTCCAGCGAAATTATGTTCATTTAAAAGAACTCCAAAAGATATAAAATCATACATACTTGAGATTTGTTTAAGGTTATTATTTACGGACCCCGGGCTACGCCGGGCGAGTCTGCTCGTGTATAATAAAATTTTCACAAGTATATTCATTTGACATAATTATGTTCAGAAAAACAAAGTCAAAATTACAAAAAATCTGGTTGCAATTAGATATGCTTAAAAGAATATTATATTTTTTAATACATGATATTCATATTTTGTTGTCTAGAGGACTACAACATTTATATATTTCTACGCACTGTAAAAAAAGTTTGTCAAAATAAAAATGAAATTTTTCCAAAATTCAATATAACTTGATTTCTACATAAGATTCCAATTTATCGCAATACACTTCGAAAATAATCCTATAAACTTGCTACGTACATTGACGCGATTCAAAAGTAATGCTTATTCTGCCAGAAGTAGGCAAAAAATAAATAAATAAATGAATAAATAAATCATCGAACAAAACTTATCTTAAAAATGATTGTATGCGTTTATGCGAAGAATTTAAAACTTTAAAAAATTATTTTTCTTTATTTAGGTTATATATAATTTATGTAAAAGAATTAAAGTATTCTTATTAACTTTCATTTATTTTATTTTACAACTCCTGAAATAAATCATTCATTACATGATTCCATGTTCTATTTTGTCAGAATTTATGATCGTAAATGCAGTGGGAAATTTTAAAGTTGATTTCATATCTTTAAAATCTTTAATATAATAGATATTATCGTTTTACGAGTTCTGAATTCAAACGCACTGTAAGCAAAAAATATTGAAAATTGCTCTGAGATTTGCGGTTCAATGGAAACAAGAATTTTATTGCAGTTTGTTTTCCAATAATCAATAATATTATTTGAGAATCACGCCGAAATTTCTCACTCTTATTGATAATATACAGTTTTGTGGGATGAAACATTTTCAATAAAGAAATGAAACAACTAAATTTTACGCTTCGTATTTATTGTCTAAATACGTACAGTGTGTGTTTTTTTTTAATTCATAAGCATTGAGATTGTTTTTTTATTACAAAATTTCGTTTGTTCCACAGCATGTACAATGTAAATAATAATTTGATATAATAAGCTGTAACTAATAACTAATAAGGAAAACAAATGGAATCAAGTCATTTAATTTTTCCAAAAAGTCATTAAAGAGCATTTTAATTTTTGAAATTTTTCTTTTACATATTCTTGAAAATTAGTTTTTTTTTGTTTGTATCTATATTCAAAGTAACTTATCCTTCAAAATATTTTAAGTCCGATGACTCAAGATGTGCCCCAACTGTCATAAAAATGATAACTAAAACATTCTAAAGCGTACTCCAATGAAAAAAGTCAAGAAACTTAGAAGTGCATGCATGATGTAACCGGAATACCTCTATAATTGGAAGAAATGATCTGAAGAAGTGTTTACTTATAACGAAATTGCAATTAGAAAATTCGGGGGGGGGGGGGGCTAGACTCACAGGACAAAAAGGTCCAAATGTTGAAAAATTGTAAATTCCCAACTGACTGCGCATGATGCTTCGCAGCATTCAAACTCGCAGTCAATTATTAACACGTTAAGCGCCACGTCAGTCACCGGTGACTCACAATGAACTTTCCTCTTTTGAACGCGTCATTCACCGATGACTGACGGTGTAAAATATGATATAAAACTAAATATATGTATATATTTTTAAGTAATTACTGAAAATTTATTTTAAATTTACTTACCTTTTATTTATTACAGGATTATACTTTCTTAAAAATTACTTAAAGCATTGTACATTTTTCAACTTCAGTTTCAGTCACCGTGGCACTCAACATGTTTACGAACTGGAATTTTAGTGAACATGACAAAGTCAATAGTCAATAGAGACGCTAAGAAGAAAAAATAACATCCCAGCAATAGGTATACGAGAGCGAAGTTAAAATCGTCTGCATTATTTAGCCATTTTTTGGTGGATTTGACGATGAAACTGACTCTATTGCATTAAGTATTTTAGAAGATATTTTTATAAAAATAGGTTTCGATTCAGGCATGTTAGAGAGAAGAACAAAACAATGAAGATCGATAGAATCTTCGAGTTAAACGATACATTTTGATTTCACTTCCGTCTTCCAATACAACAGAACTAACAGTGCAAAATCCGCACTTCATGTATGGGAGGCTTTATTGATTAAAAGTCTTTAGAAATTACGAATACATTTCAATCAATTATCCTACTTATGAATAAGAGTTTCTTCAAAGTGGCTATAATCTGTGCAAAAAAATGTCATAGTGCAGCAAATGAAAAGGAATTTCAACTGTCACAAAAACATACAAAAAAAAAGGAAAAAAGAAAGAGCGTGCGAACAGCCGACTTCAAACAGAGGGGCGAGACGGATGCAGGAAGTTTAGGAATAAAACGTATGTCTCATTGAATTCTTCAATATTTTGTATAAATTCACTGCTGATGCAAATGGCTTTATCTTTTTTAATTTTTTTATTTGTTGTCCTGGCTGATTTTAAAACTAAACATCTAGAGATTTAATATTTAGATCTTATCAAGTTTAATCATATAAAAAAATGTAAAAGAGTGACCACTTTTTTACAAACTTTAAGGACTGAGTGCGATTAGAACACATTATTAAAATTCACTGCTTTTCACATTGCTTTTTACTTCTAAATGTCGCAACATTATGAGGATGGATTTTTTTTTTTTTTATGTTTCCAACCAAGTACTGAACTATCAATCCGACTTCTTTTGCTGCCACGGTTTTTTAGAAACATTTCCGAGTAGTTTTTTGTTCCATTAAATAAAGTTTTGTTTAACGGGCGAAAAAACACTAGATTTGTCAATTATATTATAAATAACATGAAGAATATGAATGAAAACATATCTGCACACATTCAGTCAAATGCAAAATAACTTTTAATAATTGAACATGATAATATTATGTTTTTTCGCTGTATTAATGATTGCATATTTCCTTTTTAACCCATTTATATTATTAACCATTATAAAAATAAAAATAATTCAATTTAAAATGTGATAGTTAACAAATTTGGGGAAAATTCCATTAAAAGTTTTACAAAACTATTTATAATGCAATTTGCTATATTTAATTTTTTTAATTGCTTAAAATTTACTTCCGATTTACATGTAAATGTAGCTCACCAACATCAAATTAGTCCGACTCACACTAAAGATGATTGAAGTTTTTGATTCAAATGATTGTTAAGAGGTCTCAGGACTCTTAAAATCAGAAAAATGAAATAAAAAAAAAAAAACACCACCTTCAACATTTAATATCTTAAAATGTATTTGATTTTAACACAAATGTTTTACTCGTATGAAAGTTATAACTATGTTTTTTCATTTCATTTATTTAAAAATGCAAGTTGCAGAATTAGTATTTATACGAGGCTCCAAACTCTCAGACATTTCACGAGCAGAATATTAGTGTAACAGCTTACGTGCAGAATTACAAAATAAAGTTTGCAAGTAGAATGAAACGTTGGATGCTTACTTATACTTCAGACAATAATAATTACCCTGAATCTAAATAAATTTGTAATTAAAGCATTTTTATATTTTAATACAAAATTTTCAAAATTTCAACAGCATAATCACTTGAAAAATATTTTTTTTAAACGATGAAAAGGAAATTTTAGGTTAAACTTATGCAAACTAACATGAAAAACATGTTTTAAAATTTCATGGAAAAATATTCAGAAGTTTTTGAGATTCACTGCACGTTATGCCCGAAAACGTCATTTGGAGAAAATGATTTCAAAATTTTAGAAACGCAGTTTTAGCTACTCAGCGGGTATAATTCTAAAAACCATACTTCATTTTTAATTGGAATTTCAAGGAAACAATTATATCGCAATATTCAGGAAAGATAGAAGTTTAACATATAAAAAAAATCAAATTTCAACTTTTGAAGCTTAGAGTCCTGTGTCCCCTTAATAACTTCTAAGTAAAAAAAAAAAAAAAAAAAAAAAAATCTCATTTTGTCGCCCTAAGAAATCATCTCTTACCTCTAAAACTTTCAGGAAGAGAAAAGGAATAAATTAATTACCATTTGAAAAGACCTGTATGGGCCAAAAAAATTATGTACTTTTCCCAATATTTTTTTTTAAGTATTCAGTTTTCATCAAATACAATTTTTTTTGTGTTTATATGTATAAAACCTATATAAATTCAATTCCAGCATAGCTAAATTCATAGTTAGGATAAAAATAGTCACCTGGAAATGCCTTAACCCCTTGAGGAGCGCCGGTATATATTATATACCACCTACGATTAATGTAGTTTTACACCAGAAAAATGTTATTAAATTTTACTTTTCTAACTTTGGTGAGAAAATGTCATAAAATTGATTTTACTTATTTTGAATTATTTTTTTTATTAAGTACGTGAACAAAAGCTTTTGCTTATTTTGAAATAAATTTCATTGTAAAATCTGGTGTCTTTCATTCATTTCTGCATTTTACGATTAGAAATACCTTGTCCTTGAAAGGGTTGAAGATGAATATTGTACTGGACAACATCCACTCAATTTACAACTTTTTTTATTCCTATCACAATATTATTTCTAGTATATTATATCATGAATAGTGTACTAGGCTTCAAAATGCAATTTTATATTAAAAATAAAATAATAATTGGATTAATTTATATAACAATATTTTAACTTCTGTTACTTCTTTTCAACATTCAAGCCAAAATTTACAATTCCCTGCAGTAAATATATTTGTAAGTGGTCAAATAGTTTTAGTATATTGAAAGAAAAGATACCTTTTGATGTTTTGGGAACATTTTTTGAGAGCTATTCATATACAAAAAGTCCTTCCGGCCAGTGCCGGGAGGAAGAGGTAGCTTTCATATTCCTTATTTTTAAAAAGCTAACTTATGTTATTCAAACACACGAAGCTCAATTTGGTGGAAATCGATTATAGAAGATTCAATAACAATTTTTATCAATACTAAATCCTTATGAATGAGAATTTCGCGAAATTAGTCATCTTTATCCAAGCTCCTTTTATTTAAAGTAATTTATATTTGGTTGCCAAATTCGGCGATATGTTGAAGTGCCTGCCATTTTAAGACAACATGGTGGATGAGGCTAACCAGTGAACTTGGTCGGGACCTTAGTAAGTCCTGTGCACATGCTCACTCACATCGGAATCGGGATATAAGAAAAAAATCTTTTTCATTTTCCAATTTTTTGGTACTTTATTTTAAATTTTAAATTAAAAAAAAAATTTAAATGGCCGCCATTTTGAAACAAGATGGCGGATGACGTTGGCCAACGAACTCAGTCGAGACATTGGTATGTACTATGTACACAAGAAGGTACATCCATAACGGTTCATAAATACGCCTGTTATCGCGTGACAAAAATCAGGATGTTTCAAAATGTCAGCTACGCTAGAAGCTCAAAGTGCTATAACTCAGCCATTTTTTAAGATATAGACGAAACAAAAACTGCTCCGGAATATCTGTATCAAGGTCAAACACATAAGGAAAAAATATTTTTCCACTTTCAATTCTTTTAGCACATTTCAAATTTTAATTTTTTTTAAAATTTTAAATGGCCGCCATTTTGGAACAAAATGGCGGATCAAAATGGCGGATGGAGCCGGCCAACGAACTCGGTCCAGACATTGGTATGAACTATGTACACACCGAGTTACATGCAAATCGGTTCATAAATACGAGAGTTACAGAGTGACAAAGGTCAGATATATGTATATATATATATCAATTTTTGAACGGAGGGTGGTTTCGGGGTCTGGGGGTCATGATCGATGAAAATATACCAATTTTTTTTTTTTTAATCGCTTTCCTCCGAACGGTTGCAATAGGTAGCTTTTTGTAATGAAAACTACCTAAAAGAAAAATATAGGAATAAAGTGCGAGTAAGAGAAATTATATATAGTGACAGAGCTTACCTTTTTGAAACAGAAATTACATTGAGCAACAAAAATTAGCCAGTAGAAGTGTATTTCAATTAATATAAAAACAATGACACTACTGAAGCACTTTGATGGATTTGTATTATGCATATGAGTTTTAAACTATATTTTTGTTAATTTATCTATATCTCTTACAAATATGTAGTAACAGATGTTACATGTAGCAAATGTTACATTTAACAAAGAAAAAGTTGTATTCTCTATAGTTTTATAAAAATATATAAGTCTTATATTTATTTAAATTAAGTTAACTTAATTTCATATAAAAAAATTAAACTTTAAATAAAATAAAAATGTTTAAATTTAAAATTTATGTAACATATGTTACAAACAGAAAACATACTAATCTTGAATTCAGATGTTTCAGCTTACTGAACATATGTGTGCAGAACAAATTCATAATGTCTGCAGAATATAGTTTCTAATATTTTTACCTACAAGTAAGCGCAGTAGTAACGTCTCTAGGGGACAACGGAAGTCATTTCTTTGATAAGAAAAGTTACAATTTCAAAGTACAAAATTTAATCTCAATAATAAAAAATAAATATTTTAAAATTTCGGGAATAACTAGTTAAAATACTATTTTTATAATTACATAAAACTAGTTAAATATGTAATTTTATATATTATTAGTTAAAAACCTAAATTGAAAACAATGCCTTCAGTTATTCGGACAGACTGCTTTGTTAGACAAGATAAAAAAAAAATGGATAATTTGAATTAAAAAAAAAAACTTATAAACTTTTTTTTTTACTAATGAAGTCCTTACTGATTGTTTTAATGAAATAAAAAAAATAAAAATACTTCTTTCCGATTTTAGCAAGGCAAACACAGATTCTAAATGTGGACATTAAAAGGACATCAATTTTTTTTGTTTCACCCGTATCTGTATTCCTTTTTTATCTCTTACTTAATGTGGCAGTGACTAATCATCTTAAGGAGGCTGGTCACTTAGCTTCCGATTTCCCCTCACTAATATAAAGTCTATGGGTATTTGATGCATTCGTATACTTAAAATATCACCTCTGGAAATTAATATTTTTAACTTCTATTTTTTCTGTATACTTCCAAAAACATGTCTCTCTTTTTCATAGTTCTCATAATGTTTCTAATGTATAGACTTGATTTTATATGAAGTGTTAAAACCTTACTCGCAGTTCTCCCGCTTTTCACATAAAATATTATATTCAGCATAGATTTTAGAAATATTTTGAAAATTAAGAAAAAAAGATACATCTTTTAAGATGAGCACACATACAAACAACAACAACAAAAAAAAATGTAAAAAATATGAATTTCCCGATAATATATTTTAAATATACGAATGCATCAAAACTCAACATTATGGAAGAGAATTTCGAAGCTGAGTGACTAGCAGCCTTAAGAAGGGAAAGAAGTAAAACCTTTTGGCTATAGAATGTAAAAATATGTTTTATATCTAAAAATCTATTTTGCTAATGTATTTTCAAAAAAAAAAAATCTATGCATAAATTAGAAACCTAGATTTTTGCAGCATATTTCTAAATTCCGGAAGTATAAAAATAACACTAAACAATCTCAATTTAATGATGGAATGTCATACTTTATTTATTTTCTTTAAAAATTCTCAAAAAAATTTCAGCTCAAATATTTTAATTTATGTCTAATAATAATAAAAAAAATTAAACAATTGGAAAGTATGGGAAAATTAAAAAAACTGCATAAGTAAACGAAATTTGAAAATGTCAATTTTTTCCTGAGATATATACTAACAGAAAGAAAGCATCGGGATTAACATAAAAAGGTAAAACATTTATCTGACGGATATACTACCACATTCAGGTGATATTTTATCTTGAACTTTTTTATTCTCATCTTAAATGTGTTGGTTCTAGACGTGTTTACATGTAGATATAAGTATTAATTCGTTTTGTTTTATTATAGACTGTTACATTGAACGGCTCCCGATTTCCCTAATGAAAAAAAAATTGAATAAAATACAAAATGTAGAAGCTCAAACATTTATTAAAATTACTAATTGTATAAACTTTATGGTTTAGGTTGTAAAATAAAATGCTGTTTACGTACAATGTAAAACAAGAATATTTATTTAGTTTCCAGGATGACGTGATGACTTGAATACACATATATTACAAATATTGCTTTTTCTCTCTATTTTAGAAAACTCGGTACTTTTTTGGGAGAAAAAAAAGCAATGCATTGTTGTACCTCCTTTCCATATTATAAACTGAAATTGGTAGATAAAATGATTGTGACGAGAAAGAATATAATGCCACAGCTATACTTAAAAAAAAAAAAAAAACATTGATTACCATGGTACACAAGGTACATAAATATGTATACCAACAAAATTTACCAAGGCGTCATATCACACGAAGAAATGTGCCATTAATATTTTCATCTAAGACAATTTATTGTTATGAAACTTGACTATTGATAATTTATTACCAAAATAAAAAAAAAAATCCTTGTACCCCATAGGTTAGGGATTTCAGTCTGGGATTAACCTGTAAAAATAACTAAATATGGATATTTCTGAATTAAAAAAAAATAAACAATTAACTAATATGCAGCTCTTAGGTTATATGAACCGTCTAGATAAAAACTGAAAACCATTTTGTGACCAAGCCTCCATTGGACCACATTTATCTGATAATGTTATAGTATGAAATTTGCCACAACAATACATTTGAAGGGAAATGAATGCAATAAGAAGAGCTTTTCACGTAATTTTAACCATCGGGTCTCTAGGTAACTTCACCAGCATATACTATGGATGTCTAAATACATTTTATGGGTAGTACATTTCTTTGGCCTAAAATTCATGTGATATTTAAGATTTGTTTTCGGTTACAAAGTACAGAGATATGACTTCGGATTTTTAATATTAAATTTACTGACATTTCAATTATATATAGAAATCTGTGTATGTAAAGAAGTGAGTGAAACTTTTTTTGTGAGAGGAAGATTCTGTTGGTGCACACCGTCAACTTCCAATCGTTTTTTCTAGTCACAAGCATGTGGAAAAAAATGGGAGAAAAATTATGAAATGACATTCAGTTTTCTGCCAACATTTATTTTGAAAAGTTAATTTTTGTCAGAATGGCGGGCATTTGTGGAAAAAAGTAATTTTTACGTATTTTTTTAGCTTTTATGAGCTTGAAAATTAATAAGTAGTTGAAAATAATGAAATAATTAATAAGTCAAAAACTACACTTTCTGGTCTAATTATTTTTTAAAACATGACTTTGAGAAAACAAGATTATTTTTTTACCAAAACGTTTACATTCATCCAGATCTAAAAACTGAAAGAAATTGGAATATAGCGAAACCACATTAAGAAACGAGTAATGCATGACATGAAAAAAAAAACAAAATTATTTCACAAAGAAATAGAACTTCGCTTTAACCTACAACTTGGTTCGCAAAGTGATATGTATCAAGTCTCCCAACTAAATAGTATTCCAATTGTTTCAGTTAAAAGAATAAAATATTACTTTGCATTCAGTAAGCATTCATGCACACTCAAATGATGCGACCATATATCCGATAGTAGACGTTAGATAAAAATAGCAATTAAAGCCTTTTTGCAGGAATATTAAAAGCAGAAAACCGACGCTCAAAAATGCACAAATAATACGTGAAAAGCAGCAAACAGCTGTTTCGAATCTACTAGCGAGATTCTTCTTCAGTGCAAGATAGAGCAAGACACAGCGTGCTACAAAAAGCAAGACTTAGCAAAATGACAGAGACATTATAAATTAAGCCGTTTTATATATCCGATACGGGTAGCGAATATGCAAAAAACAACCAATGAGGCAGAAGCAGATGAAACGAATGAGTGGACAAGTAGCGATATCTACCGAAGAACGAGAAAAAAGAAACCAAAAAGGGGGGAAATTAAATTAATGCTTTCCATATTCTTGGAAAATCAGGAGTACTAGATAAGTCATTGACTTAAAAGTGAGAATTTTTAACCCTTTAACCGTCTGGCGCGGATTTTTCCGTTTCTAGAAATCAAGTTTAAATGGCTGTAGACAAAAATATTTTAAACAGAATTTTATTTTGAGCCGTATATACTAGAAAGAAGTAACACTAAAGCTATTATAGCATCAAACTGCGATTAATAAATATATATATCCTGAAATTTACAATCATTTTTATAAAAATACAGGAAAACCCTCGGACGGTGAAAGGGTTCCAAAAATCAAGATCAAGGTTAGAAGAACATTTCTGGATAATGATGGCTGAGGAAAAATTGAACATATGTTGAAAAGAACAACACAGGGACACATGATGGTTTCCTTTGATGTTAAATCATTGTTTACTAACGTTCCTGTTGAGGGGGCTCTAGATTGCCTCAAGAAAAGGCTTTGTGAATTCAATTTCTCTTATTTTGAAATCAAGGAGCTTATCCTTCTCACTCGGGCTTGCTTGTCGCAAAATACTTTTGTTTTTAATGGAAATTTCTTTCGTATGATTGACGGTTTGGCTATGGGCAATCCTCTTAGTCCAATTTTATGCGATATTTTGAGGTCAAACTTTTTGAAATTTTAAAATTTCCATTCTATATCCGTTATGTTGATGATGTTTATGTCCTGACTGAAAGGAATGCGGATATTAACCATATTCTTTCTATTATGAATTCCATTGATCCCTGCATTCAGTTTACCTCTGAAATTGAGACCAACAACTGTTTTTTTTTCCTGGATGTCCTTGTTATTCATTGTGATAATGGTTTTCAGATTACCGTGTTTCGTAAACCTTTTGCTGTGAGTCTCCCACCTCACATATATTCTTCTCATCCTCCTAACCAGAAATTCGCTGCTTTTAATACTTTTGTTTTTCGGGCTATCAATATTTGTTACACTCCTCAGTTACTCAATGCTGAACTTAATTACCTCAAAGCTATTGCTATCGATCGTGGTTATACCCCTAATACTATAGATTCTATCTATAAGAAATTGACGAAACCCGTCCATTTTGAAAAGCATCCTAATTGCAACACGAATACTTCATTTGTGTTGCCATTTTTTCCTAAAATCAGTCAGCAAGATGCTAAAATCTTAAAAAGGTTTCATTTTAATGTTATTTTCTCTCCTATTAATAAAATCTCTTTTTCAAATCTTAAACACCCCATTGATCGCCTAGATAACTGGGGTATTTACCAAATCTCTTGACAGTGTTGTCTGTCTTATATTGGGCAGACTCTCAGATTTCGTTTAAAAGAGCATGAAGGTTATTTTAAAAATTAGGAGCTTAAACGTTCTTCTATTGCTCAACATTCTTGGTCTTTTCAACATAGGTTCAATTTTTCCTTAGCCATCATTATCCAGAAATGTTCTTCTAACCTTGATCTTGATTTTTGGGAACCTTAGCACATCATTAAAAATTCTCACTCTTTAGTCAATGACTTATCTAGTACTCATGATTTAACAAGTATTTTGAAAGCTTTAATTTAATTTCCCCCTTTTTGGTTTCTTTTTTCTCGTTCTCTGGTAGATGTCGCTACTTGTCCAATGATTCGTTTCATCTGCTTCTGCCTCATTGGTTGTTTTTGGCGCATTCGCTACCCGTATCAGATATATATGCCACGTCTCTATCATTTTGCTAAGCCTTGCTTTTTCTGGCACGTTGCGTCTTGCGAAATCTTGCACGGAAGAAGAATCTCGTTAGTAGATTCGAAACTGCTGTTTGCTGCTTTTCACGTATTATTTGTGCATTTTTGAGCGTTGGTTTTATGCTTTCAATAAGTAGACATTAGAGTCTGACCATATAGGCGGTATATTTTAACACATAAGGTTCGTTGGCGTAACTGGATCCACGAGGTAACTGGACCATAGGCTATTTATCAAAAAAAGCTTTTGTGAACAATGCACCTTAATCTCTACTTCCTAAAACAATGTATGTACAATCAATCATAACTCTCACTTTGATGTGATAGGTTGTCAAAAATTTACGTTTCTTTTTTTAAAAACAACGTAATATGTTTGAACTTCCTTGGCTTTTTATTAAAATACTGTAAGTACTTTTATTAAACAAACTTTTCTTAAAAATATTAGGTATATAACTGCATTAATATTATTAGGTATCTATGCATATTTACTACATGTTTTCAAATGAAAGCCCGGTGTCCCAGTTACTTCATAAATTCTTCAAGAATGGGGTAACCGGGACATGTATCCGAGGTAACTGGACCATGCTGGATCCAGTTACCCCAATAGTTATAAATAATTTTTTTGAGTTTCTCTTACTACGAGAAATAAATTTCGCCACAGTTTTTTGCTCACAATAAAGAATATTATAGAATACATTATTAAAATTACGTAATAAAAATTTAAAAAAGCATATTGGGTGGTGTCAAACCAAATTTCTTGACCCCTTGAAAGGCGGTGATGCCATTATGGCATCACATAATTTTAATCCCTAATTGCCACATTGACACCCGAATTTTGTAATGAAAATTTCACCTTTATTAAGTACGCGAAAATATACTTTTACTTGGTTACAAATAGATTGGCTTGTAAATACTGGTACATTATTTCAACATTTTAGGAATGCAAGTACCTTGCCCCTGAAAGCGCGATAGCCAAACCTTCAAAATATACGATTATACAAATAAAGTACTTACGTAACCGTTTGTTCATAGATTTACCTTGCTAATTTTTTCCTTAAAATACCCATGTGACTTTATACTTTTTACCTATACTAAAGTAAATAAGTGCTTACTTATTTTTTGCGTTTTTGGTATAAATAAATCTAATATTTTCACTTTTAGTGCTTTTTTTAGACACATTGTCAGCAAAAGTTTTTCTTCAACGCGCTTTGTTTGATATATAATTTACATGATCTACCTTGTTTAAATTTTTTAAGTTGTTTTCACTTTTTCTAACAGGACCTAATATCCCATATAAAAAAAAAAAAAAAAAAAAAAAAAAAAAAAACGTGTGTGGAACATTGACCCTCTTGGTTCACTTACCCCATTTTTATGGGGCAACTGGGCCCATGAGGAAAGAAAGATGAAATATTCATAGTTTTACATTTTTAAACAATTTTTAAAATCTAATTTTGAGCATTTCTGCCTGATAGAGGGAACCCAACTGAACACATTTACAAAAGTTCAAACTTTACTTCAAATGAACATTAGCTTTTTAAAGCTGAATTGTCAGAAGCTCCAGTTTCACATTATAAAATCATGGCCCAGTTGCCCCAACTAACCTTAATAACTATTCAGTCAGTATGGACAGATGAAAAGTGACCTTATAAGCGACCTTAGGTGACCTTAAGTGACCATATATCCCGTACTGACTGTATATATTTTATTACGCACTCTTTTATTCGATATCTGATCTTACTGCTGTATAGTACAGGTGCAAATAATCTAAAAAGTAAAATTAGAAAAAATAATAATATCGCGGTGGGAGTGTGTCCAAAATGTTTGTTCTTCCTTTAAATTAAATTTTCTAAATCTAAACACTATATCTATTGCAGTTTTTCTTAGCTAAAATATTTTCGTTTTTAAAACCGTTTAATTATATGTCAGAAAGATACAAGAAAATACTGAATTTAGAAAATCGTTGAAATAGTAGCGTGTACGCTTATTGTGACATTTCTAGTATTAAAATAATCATTTCTGGAAGTGAAAGTATTTTTTAGGGTTCCGTAATTAACCCGTTGGGGACGAGCGACACGTATACGTGCCGCACAAAGCTCTCAGAATCCTTGTTTTTACTCACCAGTAAAATTTTACTGTAAAATTTGCCTTATTTAATCAACGCATTTTCTCGATTCAAGAAGATTCATATTTATGTTTTTAAAAAACGGTGACAAAAGATTAAAAATTTCGTAAAAGGCTCCCGTCCCGAACGGGTTAAAAAGTAAAAACGGAACCATTATAAGATCACTCCTGTGTCTGTCTGTCTGTCTGTCACAGCCCTTTTACTGGTAAACTATGCAACGTGGAAAGTTCAAATTGGGGGAAGTAATAAAGACTATTGACCCACATATTTACAGATTAATAAATATTCATAAATATATTTAGGAAAAATATACAGGGGCTAATTAAGTTACTTGAAAAAAAAAGTCTTTTCTTTGTATATCGTGTGGGGTATCGTGTGAAAGCTTTCGTAACGCTGAAATAAAAAATATATTTCATTTAATTTTAGGTATTATATTTTCACAGTTATGGTGGAAAATGTAGTGCAAAAATATGTTCTCCCCCATCTAATTCCGAATCTATTGAAACTAAAATTATGAAAAAAATAGAGGTAGTAGACATTGATTTAAACCTTGCAGGAAAATTATAGCGATTACCCTAGGTCACATAGTTTTTGAGAAAATCGCATTTTTCCATTACACTCAAATTTTGATTTACGGGCTTCAGCAAAAGCGTTGAGGAGAGCTGGAGGTACCTATCGTAGCAGAAGTATAAAAGCACTGTTGATCATGAATAAAAAATCGTCGGTAATTAGCCGAGATATTAACCCTTAAAAACACGGACGGTTTGGACATACATAATGTCAGTGACGGCGTACTTTATGCTCCATCGGCTTTTAAAGCCGAGATAACAAATTTTAAGGATATATTTATGTAATGTAATGCCCAGTAGCAGTATAAAAACAATAAACGTCAAATTGTTAAAAACAGACTAATTTAATGAGAATGAATCATATAAATGCTATTGGATTTGCGACTAGTTTCCATTGAGTGGCTTTCTCAATACACCTACTATGTCTTTAAAGGTTAACTAAAAACCTATATGGAATAACAAATATACAGAATAGTTATATTTGCTATTATTTAGGTTCCATATATCTTTGAACTTTCATGATATATCCATTTATACTTTTCTAGTATACAGGGTGCAAAGGAAAGTCCCTTTAACCTGAAAATACTTGTGAACGGAGAGAGCTACAGCTATGCAAGTGAGTTAACGGTATAGTAAAGCGACTACGTCCGATTTATTGAAAACGACAGCAGCGCCCCTAGTGGTGAAATTTGGAAGATAGCCACTGCAAATCGAAAACGAAAAGAGATAGATCAAAATTTCCAGTTAGAAACTTTTAAAGCATCAATTAATTAATAGAATACGATATTTGGTTTACATGGATAAGATAAGACTTCGTCTGTTTACCCAAAAATGTCCGAAATCGATGCACTCCATTTTTTGTAAACATTTGAATGGAATAGTCAGAAGTATGAAGAAATACGCACAATTTATGCTATAAATACGTACTTATCTCAATACATTTTGATAACATCACACCCGCAAAAAAAAAAAAAAAAAAAAAAAAAAAAAAAAAAAAAAAAACTGTCTCACAGTGATAAAAAGTTAATATTCAGTATGTTCGAAAAGTTCGCCATCGCTCACGATACACGTTTGTATTCGTGAGAGTAATTCTGCATGCACATTTCTCAGCATGGAACGTCTATTGAAAGCCTCTTTAATACGACGATATAGATTGAACCCTTTCAAGGCCGGTGGCTAGACGGTCTAGCCATCTAATTTTAATTCCAAAATTGACAAATGGCACCAAGAATATTTTAATAAAATTTTGCTTTTGTAATGAAAGTGCAAATTAGCGGGATTTTATTTTCTGAGATATTCGTTTGAATATTCTGGTGTCAGTCAATTATTTCATTAGATTACGAACAGAATTCTTCTGGCCCTGAAAGGGTTATTCTAAAATTTTAAATGGAATGGAAATTAAATCATTATAGACATTACAGCACACTACAAAGTACTCATCGATTTCGGACATATTTGAGTATGCAGGCGACGATTTATCTTATCCGTGTGCATCAAATGTCGTTTCGTTTTTATTAATTGATTCTCTAAAACTTTATAATTGGAAAATTTGCTCTACCTGTTTTCGTTTTCGATTTGCAATGGCTATCTTCCAAATTTCGCCACTAGGGGTGCTGCTTTCGTTTGCATTAGGTCGGGCGTAGTCTCTTTGCTGTACCGTTACCTCGCTTGTATAGCTGTAGCTCTCTCCGTTCGCAAGTATTTTCAGGTTAAAGGGACTTTCCTTTGCACCCTGTATACTATACAGCTATATACAACCCTACGTTGTATAGTTTTTACAAAGTCTTAGTATTCTTTTAGCAAAGGCATTTTTTTAATAATACACTTACTAATTCATATATTATTGTACGAAACCCTCTGTGCGCGTGTAATACTCGCACTTGACTGTTTATTTTTAGAAATAGAGGTATTCTAATATAAATGGCTATTTTTTAAAAAAATGTTATTTTTCTATTCTAGCGATTTCTTATTCTGAGCATACTTCGAAATTTCTAACCTTTGCCATGAAACATTGAAAGTTCAGAAACGTGTTTGAACTCTTTGATTTTATAGTAGCTTAAAGTTATGTATTATACGATGAAAATTTAACAACTATTTTCTGCAATTTCGTTGTATATAGATAAAAATGCGAAATTTTTTGTTTAACTTATAAATGAACTGAGCGTAGAAAGCTAAGCTTTTTGAGTTTGTAAATAATTTTTATTTTAAAACATTACTGGAAAAATGAATATTCGAAAACTATTTACTATTTACTTCTTTCAATTCACTTAAGATGTAAAAAGTATTTGGAATCAAATTTACGCATTTATTTACGTAATTAATAATAATTATTATAACTATCGTATTTTTTACGTATTACCTAGTATGTAAGTTTACGCACATTGACTTTTTTACTAGTCCGCTTTAGTAATCATTCTAAGAATCAAGGAATTTTAAATGGGAATTTTAATTATTTTTATGCAACTATTTTTCAAATTAAAATTGTTGGAGTATAGAATCGCAGTGATGGAACAGTGTAGCAGCAGAGAATCAATTGGCACAGCAAAATTTTATTCGTATTACTCATTTAAATTCAGGACAGAATTTCTGAGATTTTTGAAGGCGAAGAATACTATAAAAATTTAGTGGTGACAATCTCGCAACTGCTGCGCCACTGTTCCATCACTGGAATCGCTTTTTTAATACAACATATTTAGTTCTTTGTTCAGAGTCCATATGCAGTATTTTTTAATCTGAGCAAACTTTTTAATTTCGTCCTCTTTCATGAAGCACCTAAAGTTCAATGACGTGATTGAACTCTTAGATTTGGTAGTGACATAAAAGTTAATAAATGTTGTAAATATATGTTTACGATTTCATTAACAAATATTTAAAAATATTGTTATACGTATTTTAGCATATGAAAATTAACTAATATTTTGTTTATACTTTTAAATTTCTAAATATCTTTTATGAATTACAAATCTTCAAATCCATGAAAAATTTTACTAGTGTTTTCACTTCTCGTATAAGTTAACAAGATTTTAAACATAATTATCTAATCAATAATTCGCACATAGCTTTTTATAAGATATCCTTCTTTTGTTAAATTTCTTTGGTTTTAAAGTTCACTTCCATAAAGTTGTCATGTAAATTTTATTTGAATGCAAAAATTACGATTTTTAAATTATCATTTTATAATGTGTTCACTTCGGGATGTATAAAACAGTAAGACGATTGTACAATAAACTTCTGTAAATTAAGTACAGTTGGAAAAAAAAATCCCATACAATTATATTTTCAAATTGTCTCAGAAAGAAACGGAAATAGCCATTCCACTGTAAATTATATCTTCTTGTAATTTACGTTAAAAATTTGACCTAGGAGGTCGTCTTCATAATGAAATTGTACGAAACACTGAAATTTTAAATACGAAAACATAATTTTGACATCACATTTGAAATTTTGGCAAATATTACCTATGATACCAAAATACCAAGGATGACAAAACATTTTGGTCAAGTTCAATTACAGTTCCATTATGAATATTAAATGTTTGAAATGTGTGATGCTAAATTCATTTGTAATCGTTTTGAAACGGATTGCAATGTGATAGTTTTTAAGTTCTTAGGCTATCAAAGCCTGAGAGCTAATGTTCCCGCAAGTTCTATATGTAGGTACATATGTATGTGCGTACGTATGTATGTGCGTATGTATGTATGTATGTACGAATGTATGTATGAACATAACGCGGTCACTTTTGATGGAAATATCCGATTTGCTTCAATTTCGTTCATTGGTTATTTTGCTTTTAAAATTTTGCGATCATTGGTTAGATATAAAGGTAGAAACGGGGGCTAATCCCCCCTTTCTTTAGATAAATGGGTTTTTCATACAGAATCATCTGATTTGCTTCAAATTTGCTATACAGGTTTATACAGATAAGGTGCTTCCCTAATTACATTTGGATGTTCATTGGTATAAAGGAGGGAGCAGGGGGCTTATACCCCCTTAATTTATTTACAGTTTTGCTCAAAAATATGAGTTCTATTTTATGAATAATAAACATAAATAAGAGTATAATATGCGGTAAGAGCGAATAGCTTGTGAGTTCAGTGCCATCAGTTTAACTGGTCACTTTTATTTTATTTAAGCATAAACGAAAATATTTTTGACTGAATGAGCTGCTTTTTTGGATTCGCATTTATAAAGATTCTAAAAATCGGCGTTTGACAAAAGATGCATGCTTTGTCTATGAAAAATTCTTTCAAAAACTTATATATGCATACATATATATAAATTTAACTTGGGAGTTTCAAACTTAAAATCTTCATTATTCCTCGACCGTTTGACTTCCTGTTCGACATCCTTACGTAAAATTTACAGAAAAAGTCAAATATTATATCAAAACTACGTGGTCGTAGTTCAATGAACTCTCAGAATTTAATAAAATTTTAATATGAATACGACCCTGTAAGATTATTCTCTCTAAATTTCTTTAAATGAAGGCATAATTTCCAGCGAAATGAATTTTTTTCGGTTTTAACTGTGTGTGGCAAACGGTACGTACATTGTGTAATCAGGACAAAGAAATATAATAAATCTTACGAAAATGGAATATGTCCTTAACGGATTCCTTTCTTAACGCTTTGCGGGGTAAGCAATTGTGTTTCTGTAATGTTGAATTCCCACCTTAAATTTGGAAAAAAATCATTTCAAAATAAGGAAAAGCAAATTTTCAGCTGATTTTCGTCAAAGTTATAAAAGTAAAACTTAATTAAAAGTTTCTGGTTCAAATCTGAATTAAAATTAGGTGGGATATAATGTATCCCACCGCCCCTCAAAAGGTTAAACGTAAACGTCAGTGGTCATTACGGAAGAAACGCAACAATTATTCCTTTTCAGACCAAAAAATGTCTGAAATGGAATACTTTTTCAGATATTTTGGATATTTAGTAAGTTGCAGAAATGAGTAGAGTTTAAGAGATTAAGATTCTTAGTAAGTTTTTTTGTATAAAATGAATACAATTATCTAATACAGTAGAATCTGTGAAAGCGAAAAAGTTCCACTTTCCGATTTGGCAGTTCTATCTGCATGATATCCCGTTCCGTAGTGGCTATTAGATTTTTACGTTTAAGACAGGGGCACGTTATAAACATATTCTGCTATCACAGTCTTTACAAAACAAATTACATTAAAATCTGGAAAACAGAATATACATGAGCCAGAAAAATATTACTTCTTATGAGGTGCGTTTGTACTGTCTTTTTTCTGTGGAATATGTAAGATTAAAAGAAAGTAATTACATTTAAATACAATTTTATATATTTTTTACACAATAATTTAAATTTAAAAAAGAAAAAGGCGTGTCAGGTAAAACAGTTTTACCATTCAGGTTAAATCTGTATCGACAAATATTATGTTATTGCAATAGTAACGTTGTATTTTAAAACAGGTTGGAACACAAATACTCTGGTTCAAGATCGATCCAAGATATTTTATGCGTCTTTCAGCTGCCGACAAATTGATGCCGAACTCCTTTGCAATGGCACTATTGGTTAGATGTGGGTTACTCCCTTAAATGGGCGGTAAAATGTCAACCACCTTGGAGGGCTTTCCTGATACAAAATGTTCCTTTAGGCTCAAATCTTCAGAACGACAAATTATTTTTGAGAGATCCGAACATTGATTATTCCATTACCCAAAGTATCATGTACGTTTTTACATGGAACCGATTCGTTGCTTACATTATTTTACTCATACCGAATAAAATGTCTTAATTCACTTTATCCACTGACAACTTAATCACTCTGCACTTCACAACTAACTGATGCTGAATGTTGAAGGTAGTCCTTTTACATCAGACGATAGGTAAACCAGATAATAAAAACACATGTGACAAATTCTACTTTCTTTCTTTGAACTGATAGCTAGAATTGTCTGTAGGTAATACAATTCGAGAGAGCTTCTGCATCAACCTAATATTTAAAAAATATATATTTTATAATTAAATTTAACATGATTTCACATAAAGTGATAACTTATGTGTTAAGACGCATAGCGAAAATTGGATAAAATACCGTAACTATTTTATGTGTTATGACGAACAATTTTCAATGCAATGTAAATTAAGATACACCTATTTTTCATCAAATAAACGGACTTATATCGTTAATGTGATAAAATTGAAATTTATTAAATATACCTAGTAAAACACACAGTAGAGTCAAGTATTCTTCTTGTATTTTTTATTGATAAAATAGCGTTAACGTAAACATATTTTTAACAAAACTTTCATTTTAACGTGAAATCTGCAATGTGGGTTTCTTTAAAAAAAGATAAACTAAACTGAAATCTGTTGCTAAACGATCCATGAAAGATCTGGGCTAGAGTACCCATCTCTGTATTCTTTATCCTTTTCGCCCGAGGTGCTATACAGTATATGTCTCGGTTAGATAGTCAGCCTAACACGGGACCCTCGGTGTTTAGCTCTCAAGCAAGCTTGGTGCTCATTTTATCGACCCCAAAGAAATGAAATGCTGAGTGGACTTTGCCCAGCCGGGAGTCGGCCTGCAGCGCGATCTTAAAAAACAACATTAAAAAAATAGTAAGCATTAAATAAAAAAAAAATTGTTATCGGTATAAAGGTATCTGAAACCTTAATGCAATAAAATTAGATTTAGTTAAATCCATATTATAAAGCAAAATCATAGTTGCGGGCAATGCTGACTTCCAATCGACAATAGTATTTTTTCATGTCTCGAAAATTTTACAACTTCTCATGCAATTTTAATGTTTACAATGCCGGATAGGTTTGTGGAAGAGAGATTTACTTTCAAAAATCAATTTCCTTGAAATCTGTACGAAACTTACTGATATTTTGCGCTTTTAAAAATCATTTTTAAACGTGGTGTTTTTTAATGTATCAATGTCGCCAGCATCTTCATTGATTTATATTTGTCACTTTGCATTTAAAACACAATAAATAGATCAGTTGTTTACGGCTAACATTCCATTACGTAAACAACACTTCACTAATCTATAGTAATAAATATATATTTTTGTCTATCTCGCTCTGTGTCTGTGTGTACCCGCTGTTTCTTAAAAAGAAATCTTTCCTATTGAGAAGTTTTACTACGCTTATGTTTTTCTGCGATTTTTTCAGATGCCAATTTCTTTCTTTTTTTTTTTAAGGAAAAAAAATACGAAAAGAATAATTATTTTTTATCTATCCATGTCTATATAGTTAAATGTTTTGTTAGATATATTTGTTACTGTTGTATACGGGGATATTAAATAAATGCTCTATTCTTCAATACAAGAGCAATTAAATAGCACTAAAATATTTCTATTGTTGTCTACTATTCTAGCATTATGATAGTTCAAGTCAAATATTTATTTTCCACTTTAGATTATACAAATAACTATTTCCAAAAAGAAGCTCTGATGTAATGTATGTCATCTATTTACTTTTCCCTGAAAATTCTACCAACCGCTATTTCCACAAATCAAATATTATTATTTTAATTTTTTATATATATTTATTTTGACTTTGAAACTACATTTTCTACAAATGAAGCATTATTATAATTCATGTCCCCTTGAAATTACACAAACTACTATTTCGCGAAAAGAATGCATTCTAATGCATATCATGCCTTTTTGAATTCAAATAACGCAAATCAGATTTTTATACAATAGAAACATTATTATACTACATGCAACATTTCTATTTCCCCATTCAAATTACAGAAAAAACAAACCACCTTTTCGCAAAAAGCAGCCTGAAAAAGCAAAAGAGGAAATCATTTTTACCTAATAATTTTCATGGAATGTCTCTTAATTTATCGAAATTAAAAAAGTGATTTTTTTATTTGATCTACGAATCATCTATTATTATCATATTATATATTATCGATAATTCCAAAATAATTGTTTTCCTTCAAATAATTTTTTCACAATCTACATTTTCCTCAAAAGAAGCATGGGATTCAACAATGAAGAAAACAATTGTTATCTATTAACCTTCATCGACATTTATTTTTCTTATTTATACATTATAGCTATATTAAAATTTTATCGAAGAAAATGAAACACTTTTCATATGTTACAATTTTCTTTTTGAGAAGTGATTTAGTTAGCTGGATGAAGAGTAAAGACGATCTACTACTTGTGCTATTTGAAGAAATCAGTTCTTAAAATGTAAAGTTAAATGATAAATTAATGTTGCGTTTTAATAACGTTTTAATAACCATATTTTCATATTTTCTTCAAATTATAATAAAGTATTAAATTCCTTATAGATGGAAGATTTCTTTGAGAATAGGCATGTACATACACCTCGTAGAATGTCATTGTAAATAGTTTTGATTTTTTAAATGTGAGTTTTAAATGTCGTGTTAAAGTATCGTACTAGAATGTAATATCTTGTAAAAACAAAAAGATTTTCAGATGTAGTTAGCGGAATTTATGTTGCGTTCAAAAAATAGTCTGATGGTAAACAATTTTCCTCCAATTGTCATCTTTTATTAACTAACTTCCAACAAAAGACTTAGTATTTCACAAATGTCAACACCTAGAACAGATACATCAATTTCAATTATTTCTTTTTTTTGTTGTTGTTCAGTGGGCTTGTTCTGATTGTTTGGGAATGTGAATTAAAGGAAAATAAAAAAATAAAGCAAAGCCAATTTATGAGACGTCCCTTCCCAGCAAACACATACCTTTCGGCACACGATCGGACCGCAGTTGGCACTGTTGGTTAAGTGTCGGCATAGGCACATTGGTTTCGGTGAAGCGTCGGCAGCATGTCGGCAATTGAAACATAAGAATCTGCTATTTAGACTGCCGGTTACCGTAATCGGTCCCCTTATGGTTAAATATCGCAAGCGACTTACGCCGGCAAGTAACGCAGGACCGATATGTAATTTCTGATAGTGGCTGGATCAGATTTGCCAACATCGGTCCGAATTCGGAATTTTTAGTCTTAGCCGACACTTTTTTTTTCTTTTTCTTAGTTTGGTTTGAGTTTCAGTTTTGATAAGATATGTATATTTCATGTATTTCATATAAAATTCTAACAGTGATAAACAAAATAAATGTCAAAAATAGCCTATATTTATTTATTTAAAAAAAGTTGTTGTTAAATTCATTTTAAAAAGGACTTGCAATTATTTGAATCATCAAAATTTTTTTAAAGCGCTCCTTAAAATTATTATTCATTATAAACTTAATCGTAGAAAAAAAAATCCATAAATTAATTGAACTTATATTCTAGCTATTATATTCATTTTAAAAGCAATAGGTATGTTTCTTATTTTATCTAAAAATCAAATTATTAAAAAAGTGTTTAAAATTATTTTACAAGCTATAAAAATATAAAAAAAACTACCCAACTTTTTAGTATTAAAATTTTAAAAAAAGATTCAGAAATCTCACACTTCTTAAAAAAAAAAAAAAAAAAAAAAAAAAAAAAAGATAAATTAATATTTCTATTTTATTTGATGATTAAGAAATGTTGATCATTATTGCTACATAATTACTAAAAATATATTCTACATTAAATTATCAAATTACAAAAAATGAACTCTCATTCTAATTAAAAGTAATTAATTACCAACTTATTTTTTTATTAAAATTAGTTTTTCTATGTTACAAATATATATTTCTTGAATTAACACATTTAATTACACTATAATTCCTAAAGAGAAAATTGTATTAAGAGAAAAACCTCTGAAATTCACTTATTTTATTTAATAAGCATTCTTAAATTTATAAGAAAGATTCAGAAATACCCCCCATTTAAAGTTGTCTTCCAAAAGAAAAAAAATATATAAATTAATATTTTTATATTATTTTTAATTAAAACTATTGATAAGTAACAAATTAATATTGCAACATACTCATTAAATATATGTTCTACTTTAAATCATCAAAACGACATAAAATGAATTCTTATTCTAATTAGAAGTTATTAATAACCAACTTTTTATTTATTAAAATAAATTTTTCTTGTTAAAAATATATATTTTGTAAATTAACGCAACGCATGTAATTATATTATAAATCCTAAAAAAGAAATTTGATTAACTGAACAAAACCTCTAAAAGTTATTTTTAATAGTTAATTATTCTTAAATATATATATATATATATTCTTAATTATATCTATATCTTAATTATTCTTAATTATATCTATATCTTAATTATTCTTAAATTCGTTTGCTTTAACGAATTCGCTAAGGTATTTATTTCATTCACTGAAATATTAAATTAACTTTTAAATACACGCGCGTAAGACAATTACAAATAAATAAATAAAAAATAAAATAAAAACACTTCAAAATTCAAATTTTTCCATCTACCACTTACCTTCAACGACAACCAATACTTATCGATACGTTTTCCCTTATATACCTCATATAATCCTCATATAATCGTGACCTCATATAATCCTCCCCTGATCAAATCTCAGTGGCTGAGTGGTGAGGGCGTCTACTTCCTGTCCCTGGGTACGATGGATCAAACCCCGCCTTCTCCCAACGCTGAAACACGTTCCTTCCAAATATACATTCAACGATGGCTCATAGATGGCGCCATCAAAACAGATTTTTTTTTTCAATTTATGCTGGTGTCGGGCTGCGGCCGGCATTCATATGGATAGCTATCGGCGTGCTGTAGGCATAGTTTTCTGCCGATACCGGACCGGCTGTGTGCCTCATGAATCGGGCCGCATTCGCGTGGCGTATCAAAAAAGATACGGAACCGATAGCGGCAACCGGTATCGTACCAATACCGCCGGTAGTGGCAAGCGGCTGTCGCCCGATTGCTTACCGATAGCTCTGTGTTTGCTGGGTTGTTATCACGCTACCTTTAGAAAGCAATTGTAACTCAGCTTGCTAAATTATGTCAATTTAAAATTCTGATTGCTAAATTAGGTCTTACACGATTTCCGATTGATCTTTTTTACAGGATTTGTTCTTTAGTGTTTCCGGCCAAATCGAAATATCGGTTTGTGAGTGCGCAGTTAAGAATTATTTCAAATAAATGCTGATTTTTCATAAAATATTAAATATATCCATATTCAAATAGTACGATGTTGTTGTAACTGTACTTTATTAAGTTTTCTGAATATGAGGTTAAATTTAGTTACAATCACTGCTTTCTGTAAATAGCGACAACAACAATAACAGATAGCAAGAAATTTAAGGTTTTTTGTTTAAAGAAATTCTTATATTTTAAGAATATGCGTGTTTTGCTATTGCTGTACAATATCCACATCGTTATTGTCTGCAGCTAGATCACTTCGAAATTTTATTTTATACGGTGATCCTTAATAATATTTTTCCTTATATTTGTTAGTCGTCGCGTAATTGATCGCGTGATGAAATCTTGGCTGAAACTTATGTGATCAAACATTTTCTTTACATTCCCAAATTTTCAGAGAATGCTGTCGAGTGTTTCTCTAGCTATTTGGTAAAAATAGAATTTCTCCGCATAAAGTTTGCATACATTGTACATACTTACGAAAGTTGCATGTTAAATAAGTGCTTTTAAAACCTTTTTTTTTGCGTTATCTGTATTAGTAACAAAGTAAATTTATTACATTTCAAAACATTAAAATCTAAAATGTAGCATTTGTTTTATCAGGAATATTGAACAGGTACCATAAAATTTATATGAAATATTTTTTATTATAAAAATAATATTTTAAAATATTATAACGTTCTAGTAATATTCCAACAGATCTTGTGATCAAGCTATGTTCAGACTGGCTTGAAAAAAAAATTAAATACGAGCTTCTGTTCAATGACATTCGTGTAAGCGTAATAAACAAAATATGTTAGAATTAAATACGTATGGTGTTTGTAAAAAACAACACAAAATTTAAAAAAAAATAGTAAGCATTAAATAAAAAAAAATTGTTATCGTTATAAAGGTATCTGAAACCTTAATGCAATAAAATTTGATTTAGTTAAATCCATATTATAAATCAAAATCATAGTTGCGGGCAATGCTGACTTCAAATCGACAATAGTATTTTTTCAATGTCTTGAAAATTTTGCAACTTCTCATGCAATTTTAATGTTTACAATGCCGGATAGGTTTGTGGAAGAGAGATTTACTTTCAAAAAGAATTTCCTTGAAATCTGTACGAAACTTACTGATATTTGCGTTTTTAAAAATCATTTTTAAACGTGGTGTTTTTTAATGTATCAATGTCGCGAGCATCTTCATTGATTTATATTTGTCACTTTGCACTTAAAACACAATAAATAGATCAGTTGTTGTTTACGGCTAGCATTCCATTACGTAAACAACACTTCACTAATCTATAGTAATAAATATATATTTTTGCCTATCTCGCTCTGTGTCTGTGTGTACCCGCTGTTTCTTAAAAAGAAGTCTTTCCTATTGAGAAGTTTTACCACGCTTATGTTTTTCTGCGATTTTTTTAGATGCCAATTTCTTTCTTTTTTTTTAAGGAAAAAAAATACGAAAAGAATAATTATTTTTTATCTATCCATGTCTATATAGTTAAATGTTTTGTTAGATATATTTGTTACTGTTGCATACGGGGATATTAAATAAATGCTCTATTCTTCAATACAAGAGCAATTAAATAGCACTAAAATATTTCTATTGTTGTCTAATATTCTAGCATTATGATAGTTCAAGTCAAATATTTATTTTCCACTTTAGATTATACAAATAACTATTTCCAAAAAGAAGCTTTGATATAATTTATGTCATCTATTTACTGTTCCCTGAAAATTCTACCAACCGCTATTTCCACAAATCAAATATTATTATTTTAATTTTTTATATATATTTATTTTGACTTTCAAACTACATTTTCTACAAATGAAGCATTATTATAATTCATGCCCCCTTGAAATTACACAAACTACTATTTTGCGAAAAGAATGTATTCTAATGCATGTAATGCCTTTTTGAATTCAAATAACGCAAATCAGATTTTTATACAATAGAAACGTTATTATAATATATGCAACATTTCTATTTCCCCATTCAAATTACAGAAAAAACAAACCACCTTTTCGCAAAAAGTAGCCTGAAAAAACAAAAGAGAAAATCATTTTTACCTAATAATTTTCATGGATTGTCTCTTAATTTATCCAAATTAAAAAAGTGATTTTTTTATTTGATCTACGAATCATCTATTATTATCATATTATATATTATCGATAATTCCAAAATAATTGTTTTCCTTCAAATAATTTTTTCACAATCTACATTTTCCTCAAAAGAAGCATGGGAATCAACAATGAAGAAAACAATTGTTATCTATTAACCTTCATCGACATTTATTTTTATTATTTATACATTATAACTATATTAACATTTTATCGAAGAAAAGGAAACACTTTTCTTATTTTACAATTTTCTTTTTGAGAAATGATTTAGTTAGCTGCATGAAGAGTAAAAACGATCTACTACTTGTGCTATTTGAAGAAATCAGTTCTTAAAATGTAAAGTTAAATGATAAATTAATGTTGCGTTTTAATAACCATATTTTCATATTTTCTTCAAATTATAATAAAGTATTAAATTCCTTATTGATGGAAGATTTCTATGAGAATAGGCATGTACATACACCTCGTAGAATGTCATTGTAAATAGTTTTGATTTTTTAAATGTGAGTTTTAAATGTCGTGTTAAAGTATCGTACTAGAATGTAATATCTTGTAAAAACAAAAAGATTTTCAGATGTAGTTAGTGGAATTTATGTTGCGTTCAAAAAATAGTCTGATGGTAAACAATTTTCCTCCAATTGTCATCTTTTATTAACTAACTTCCAACAAAAGAGTTAGTATTTCACTAATGTCAACACCTAGAACAGATACATCAATTTTAATTATTTCTTTTTTTTTGTTGTTGTTGTTCAGTGGGCTTGTTCTGATTGTTTGGGAATGTGAAATAAAGGAAAATAAAAAAATAAAGCAAAGCAAATTTATGGGACGTCCCTTTTTATAACGCTACCTTTAGAAAGCAATTTTAACTCAGCTTGCTAAATTATGTCAATTTAAAATTCTGATTGCTAAATTATGCCTTACACGATTTCCGATTGATCTTTTTTACAGGATTTGTTCTTTAGAGTTTCCGGCCAAATCGAAATATCGGTTTGTGAGTGCGCAGTTAAGGATTATTTCAAATAAATGCTGATTTTTCATAAAATATTAAATATATCCATATTCAAATAGTACGATGTTGTTGTAACTGTACTTTATTAAGTTTTCTGAATATGGGGTTAAATTTAGTTACAATCACTGCTTTCTGTAAATAGCGACAACAACAATAACAGATAGCAAGAAATTTAAGGTTTTTCTTTAAAGAAATTCTTATATTTTAAGAATATGCGTGTTATGCTATTGCTGTACAATATCCACATCGTTATTGTCTGCAGCTAGATCACTTCAAAATTTTATTTTATACGATGATCCTTAATAATATTTTTCCTTATATTTGTTAGTCGTCGCGTAATTGATCGCGTGATCAAATCTTCGTTGAAACTTATGTGATCAAACATTTTCTTTACATTCCCAAATTTTCAGAGAATGCTGTCGAGTGTTTCTCTAGCTATTTGGTAAAAATAGAAATTCTCCGCATAAAGTTTGCATACATTGTACATACTTACGAACGTTGCATGTAAAATAAGTGTTTTTAAAAACTTTCCTTTTTTGCGTTATCTGTATTAGTGACAAAGTAAGTTTATTACATTTCAAAACATTAAAATCTAAAATGTAGCATTTGTTTTATCAGGAAAATTGAACAGGTACCATAAAATTTATATGAAATATTCTTTATTATAAAAATAATATTTTAAACTATTATAACGCTTCAATAATATTCCAACCGATCTTGTGATCAAGCTATGTTCTGACTGGCTTGAAAAAAAAAAAAATAAATACGAGCTTCTGTTCAGTGACATTCGTGTAAGCGTAATAAACAAAATATGTTAGAATTAAATACGTGTGGTGTTTGTAAAAAACTATCTAATCAAAAACAACTCGTTGTAAATGATCCCGCCAAGCCACAAACCTAAAACGTCAGTCATAAAAAGAAGTGATATTACATAAAAAGAAGCGATATAAAAGTGCATACTACGAGTGCCGTGTAAAAATCTATCACTACTCAATTGTTTCCAAAGGACTCGGAGTGAGGTACAGTATGTGAAAACTGCTTGGCGACTTGTAGGCTTTTATAATGTTTGTTCTTCCTGCACTTACCTATGACTATTTGTTTAACAATTTTCTTCTTTAATTACTCATCCCATTAAACTGTCAAAAGTTGAAGCTTTTGGCGTTTACATGCCCATTCTTATTTAACATCATGGGATCGATTTCTTGATTTTATTTACCATCATTTGCACAAGAAAGACCACTTTTACGCGGAAGATTTTCTAAGTAAAAATTTAATAAACATTTCGAGTTTGTGAAATAATAATAAAAAATAATGATCATATGAATATTACTAACACTGCACCTAATAATAGACGTTAACTAAACTAAGATATATTGCAGTAAAGCCTGCGTTAACGGGGAAAAATCTGTTGACAGGGGAAAAATCTGTTCTAGTAAGGCTTTGTTACAATAGTATTATATAGTATTCCTTATATCGGAAACATGACATTTTACGTACATTACGAAATAATTATGTCATAAATAGGATTCATTTTACCAGTTTTCCCTTTAATTTTGAAACAGTGTATTATTAAACGTATTTATGTAATTAAACATTATGTTTAAAATATTGAAAAGTATAATTGTAAAAATCGATGATTACCACAATTACATACTATTCTCTGCTTCCCTTACAATTTTTTCTGATTTATTACAGATCTTCCTCCTACAAATATTTATAAGACTTATATAATGATAATTTAAATTTAATTTTTACGACTTTCACAATTTTTCGAAATTGATGTAGGTACTGCATATATTAAATATATGCCTGCAGGTCGCCAAGCAGTTTTCACATACTGTACCTCACTCCGAGTCCTTTGGAAACATTATGAGTAGTGATAGATTTTTACACGGCACTCGTAGTATGCACTTCTATATCGCTTCTTTTTATGACTGACGTTTTAGGTTTGTGGCTTGGCGGGATAATTTACAACGAGTTGTTTTTGATTAGATATCACTTCTTTTTGTAAGGTATTTCATTTGCATTATACATATTCAATTTTAATTCAGAAAAGAAAAGATAAACGAAAGATGATAGAAGTAAAAAAATAATTTAATAGTGATGCTATAAACTTTTCAAAAGTGTAATATATCTAGTAAGACATAATGTTGGACTTTTTTTTAAATAATTCACAACCATTTTATCGATCTTTACAAATCTCAGAAGAAAATTTTTATTTTTTAGAAATGATAAAATCTGTCGAACTAATCGGAAATATTTTTGGCTGTTGTTCAATAAGCTATATGGTGATTCATTAATTAACTCAGCAAGGATTTTATCCTAATAACTTTTCAAAAACTGCCTTTATATTCTTAAAATTCACATCATTTTACACAAAATATGTAAAGACTTAAAAACAGACTGAATAATGATCATTTGTTTTATCACCGGGCATGCTTGAAGTAATGTTTAAATAAAATTAGTTTTTTTTTTACTTCAGGAAATCCAACGTCCCTCCGAAAAGAGCGACATAAACTCAGATTATCTGATTAAGTTTTTATTTTTTGTTTTTTAAATATTTTCATAAGCTCTAACACATGCTGGATTGTCTGAATTTTCAATGCATGTAATTTCTAAAATCCTAAGTGTTTTTTTACATGATTAACAAGACATACTAAGTCGTATGCTTTCCATGTATTTTCTCATATATTTCGGATAATTCATCCGAAAAATTACATTCATTTCAATAAAAGTTCAGAATTCGATATTTCATCATTATGAAATGACTTTTCCTAATTTCTGTCATATTTGTAAATTTTTAAGTAGCTTTATAATCTGATTAAAAATTAACTAAAAGCTATTGGCATATTGATAGCATTCTTTAATTACCAAGTCCAATATAAGTGTCGAATAGTTTAATATATCCCCTAATTAATCTTTTTAAATGAAAAGTAAAACGAAAAATTTCAATAAAACTGCCAAAAATTTATTTGATATAAAAGAATTGTAAAAAAAAAAGTTAAAAAAATTGTGTAATAAAAAACCCGACTGACTGTATTACCTTTGTAAAATGGTTTAAATTGAATAAATTGCAAAGTTTGGAATGCTGAAAAAAAAATTTGTGTATATGTGCGTTTTAATATAAAAGCAATACAGAAGAGAACATTTACCCGCTTATTTCATTATGATAGACACTAGACAGTATTCCTAAAGTTCTGTCGAATTGTTTTCATGACTATAAGTACTCTGTGATGCACTAAAGTGTTTACATCATCTTTCTGAGCACGTTTTGTGGTTCCTCCGTTGTCGGTGTTTACCTAGAATCTTTCCATAATCGAGGTCCACTGGCAAGTTTCTATAATCTACTTTCTCCTCAGATATCAGCAGGACATTCCGTGATGATTATTGTGCGCAGTACCTTCGTCAAAAATCATTCCGATTTCGTGCAAAATAAAATATCATTTAATTGTTATCTAAATTCTGTGTGCAAAAATACCCAGTGTATTGGAATTTTAAAAGGGTGTGTGCTAAAAATCTAGAAGCATCTTTAATAAAGTGGATAATAGAAACATCTTTAATAAAGTAGAAACCTCGATTGTTGAGCTTTTAGATGAACAAATAGAATTCATATTCAACTTTCAAGTAGCATGATAAAATTTTCTAAAGATTGAAATAGTACACATTCATTAAAATACATACCACTCAGTAAATATCCATTGGTTGTAATGTAATCAAGATAGTAGAAAGTCATTAAAATACATGCCACTCAGTAAATATCCATCGGTTGTAATGTAATCAAGATCTTTCAAGTGACCATGTAAACGAATCGTAAATGCTTCAATGCCGCCTTACAATAGAGAGCTTAACTGGGTCGAATGCAATAACATCCACCCTATTAAAATACGTGCGCGTATCTATCAATGTAACCCCAAAAACTGGGAAACCACAGGGCGCAGGGCTACGAAATTTGGCACACGGGTTGCTTGTGAGCTCATGAACGATTGGGGCCAAAAATTAAAAAAAATTAAATCGATTTTTTTTATGTTTTTGACGAAGGTTTGCCTTTTTTATGTTCAACACGTAATCGCGCAAGTTCTAACCCGTTTTAATTGTTTACTGCAATGTTAGATATAAGATCAGTGCGCCTAAATATGATAACCCCTAAATGCGATAATGTTCTTTTACTTAAAATCTTAATGCAAGAATTATAAATAAATACTGTATAATGAGACATTCGATCTTAATGAACAGAACCAAAAACATTTTTCTGCATTTAAAACTTTTTAAAAAAGAAATCTTCATTCAAATAGACATCATTCATTTTATCGCACTCCAGTGTTTCGCAAATGCGACAAAATTCCCGAAATTGGCTTACGAATTTTCTTTTTTAACTTTAAAGCTCAAATAACCTTATGAATTTCAAGAAACACGTTGCCGGTTTCGGTTACATGGCTAGTTAAACTTAAGAAAAGACGACCAGTTTTCGGATTACAATTTAAAATAGTCCTAGGACCGGCATCTTTTACACGAATTTTATTCGTCTGGTACCATTTTTCTAAAATTATTTGACTTAACTTTATAAATCACGAAAATGTCGTAATTAAATAAAATCAATTTTACCTTTATTTTTTACTGGTATCAAACTCAAGCGTTTTAAGCACTTTTCGAGGGTGCATATATGCACCCATGGTCCCGAACGGGTTAATTAAGCTGTGTTGAGTCAGCATAATCCTCCATTAATGTTTTTTTTAAACAGGAACTTAAATATATGTTAATATTTGAAAATTTCTCCAGAGAGAAACATTCGCCTTGAATACAATATTCCAATTGAAAATCGAATTTCAAATTATTTTTGCTTAAAAGGCGCAAAGACCAACTTAGTGAAAAAGATTCCATGCCGGGAATCGAACCCGGGTCATCAGTATAGCGCACTGACGTTCTACCGCTAAACCACATGGAACGATACCCAGCCTGGAATTTCTCACTATTACAAGTTGGCAAGGCTACAAACGCAGCACAAGATGGAATACTTTCCGTGAGCCACCAACATGGGGCAAACACAGACACTTAATTAAATCCAGCATCGAATGAATCTATATTAATATTTGGAAAATTTTCCAGAGAGAAACATTCGCCTTGAATACAATATTTCAAATGAAAATCAAATTTCAAATTATTTTTGCTTAAAAGGCGCAAAGACCAACTTAGTGAAAAAGATTCCATGCCGGGAATCGAACCCGGGTCATCATTATAGCGCACTGACGTTCTACCGCTAAACCATTTTTCACTAAGTTGGTCTTTGCGCCTTTTAAGCAAAAATAATTTGAAATTTGATTTTCATTTGAAATATTGTATTCAAGGCGAATGTTTCTCTCTGGAAAAATTTCCAAATATTAATATAGATTCATTCGATGCTGGATTTAATTAAGTGTCTATGTTTGCCCCATGTTGGTGGCTCACGGAAAGTATTCCATCTTGTGCTGCGTTTGTAGCCTTGCCAACTTGTAATAGTGAGGAATTCCAGGCTGGGTATCGTCCCATGTGGTTTAGCGGTAGAACGTCAGTGCGCTATACTGATGACCCGGGTTCGATTCCCGGCATGGAATCTTTTTCACTAAGTTGGTCTTTGCGCCTTTTAAGCAAAAATAATTTGAAATTTGATTTTCATTTGAAATATTGTATTCAAGGCGAATGTTTCTCTCTGGAAAAATTTCCAAATATTAATATAGATTCATTCGATGCTTGATTTAATTAAGTGTCTGTGTTTGCCCCATGTTGGTGGCTCACGGAATGTATTCCATCTTGTGCTGCGTTTGTAGCCTTGCCAACTTGTAATAGTGAGAAATTCCAGGCTGGGTATCGTTCCATGTGGTTTAGCGGTAGAACGTCAGTGCGCTATACTGGTGACCCGGGTTCGATTCCCGGCATGGAATCTTTTTCACTAAGTTGGTCTTTGCGCCTTTTAAGCAAAAATAATTTAAAATTTGATTTTCATTTGAAATATTGTATTCAAGGCGAATGTTTCTCTCTGGAAAAATTTCCAAATATTAATATAGATTCATTCGATGCTGGATTTAATTAAGTGTCTGTGTTTGCCCCATGTTGGTGGCTCACGGAAAGTATTCCATCTTGTGCTGCGTTTGTAGCCTTGCCAACTTGTAATAGTGAGAAATTCCAGGCTGGGTATCGTTCCATGTGGTTTAGCGGTAGAACGTCAGTGCGCTATACTGATGACCCGGGTTCGATTCCCGGCATGGAATCTTTTTCACTAAGTTGGTCTTTGCGCCTTTTAAGCAAAAATAATTTGAAATTTGATTTTCATTTGAAATATTGTATTCAAGGCGAATGTTTCTCTCTGGAAAAATTTCCAAATATTAATATAGATTCATTCGATGCTGGATTTAATTAAGTGTCTGTGTTTGCCCCATGTTGGTGGCTCACGGAAAGTATTCCATCTTGTGCTGCGTTTGTAGCCTTGCCAACTTGTAATAGTGAGAAATTCCAGGCTGGGTATCGTTCCATGTGGTTTAGCGGTAGAACGTCAGTGCGCTATACTGATGACCCGGGTTCGATTCCCGGCATGGAATCTTTTTCACTAAGTTGGTCTTTGCGCTTTTTAAGCAAAAATTATTTGAAATTTGATTTTCATTTGAAATATCTTAAATGTATGTTTTAAGATGATCGAAATAGAAAAATACGTTTATTTTAAAGTTTTAATTTTAAAAGAGGTATCAGAAACGCGGTGTATGTTCCATTAACATAATATAGACACATGATTTTGGAGTTTGCAATAATTTTATATGATGGAAATTCTGGAAAAATCTTGTGTAAATTGAAAACTCTTAAATAATGTTTATTTTAATGCGGTTAAGTAAGTTAATTTTACCAGCATTATACGATTCGGTAGCTTAAATGCTGTATCTGATTAAAACATGATGCAATTGAGTTATGCCCTGGTTTAGGAGTCCATAATTTTTGTCAGCACGTTTTTTAAAATCTGATATCTTAAATCTGTTTTCAGTTTTTACTCATTACAATTGACATTTTCTACTTTTAAATTAGAAAACGATAAAAAAATAAATAAAACTAATTATAATTAGTTTTATTAGATAATAATCTAAATGAGTATTTGTTTCCATATACGTATTTTTAGGTACAGAAAATGTTCAATTTTTTTTAAGTGCAAGAAAAATGAAGAGGAATGCGTGTGTGCGCGTGGGGTGCAACAGAATGCCAGGCACATTGCTTCTCTTTGGCTTAATCAGAATTATTAGAAATATTGTACGATTTTATCTATTTATAAGGCTGATATATTTATCATGTGACATTTCAGAATAAATAAAGTTATATGTAATAAATATTCTGGTTAACAATATTATACATATCTTGGAAATATCCTTTTAACCCGTAAACTCCACACTAATGCGAATTCGCACCGACCGAAATATTTAAAACGAGCTTTAATTAAGTCGTATTTTTCATTAACAAAATAAGACTTTTGATAAAATCCAATATCTCATTTCGTTTCTTATTGAATTTCGTATATGAATCATGTTGTTATATTTCATTATCACTAGATTGTGAGCAAAATTATGCGGAGTTGAAGTTACGGAAACCCAAATTGTACTAGTGTAGAAATTAAAGGTTAATATTCACGTGCGAATTCAGTGAATTTTAAACGAAGTTTTTCGCGACAATCATTTAATTGTGGTTATAGCCATAGCTCTGTGGGAAAGATGGATGTGAATTATTTATATTAGGAACAAAGCATTATATGCAACATTCAAATAACAACACGGAGCTTTTGCATATTAGCAGTGTAAAATTGGCAAACAGAACGGTGCCGCGCCGCCCGCGATAAACAATTCAAACTTGATGGATCTGTTGCAAAGTATGAATATTGAAATATGCTATGTTTAATTATAATTTATTTAAGATTATGCATCTCAGTTAATGCTTTTTTATTTAAATTAGTATTAAATAAAATTTATTTAGTAGTTTAATAATAAGTTATTTATCTTTCAAGTTTATGTATTTCAACTCTTTATGAACTCTTAACGGCTGTTAGCGATCTCGCAGACCACTACATTTTTCAATTTTCACAGTTAAACATGCAATTTCCAGTTAAGTTAAGTGAATACTGGTGAAATTTTCTTTCATTCTGAGCTCTAGAACTATTGCTAGACATTCTGAATATTTGAAGTTTAATTATAATAAACCTGTACTAGTTTAGTACAGAAACAGCACTTGTGAGTTAATAGAGCCTTTCATTATCTTTTAATGCAGGATATTCCAAATATGGGTTCGAGGCTGAAAAAAGTCACGTGATACCAGTAATTTACCCATGGAACTTATAACTGATAAGAGGGGAAGATACTACTGATTTGCCTCATGAACTGTTTCATTGGCTAACGGGGATTTACATTACACGTGTACGGAGCCTTCGCTTCTTTACGCTAGAAGTTTTTACCTTGACCACGTGATCAAAATGGAGATGGAATATCCTCCGTTAAACGGTCTCGGAGAACACACGCAGTAGTTATGCGACAATTCCTGTCACAGCAGTTAATGGTTAAGTAATTCCAAAAAATAATTGCAATTAACCCTCAACTGCTGTTACTGCTGCTTTTTTTAATTTTCACAGTTTAACTTGTAATTTCCAGTTTAACTATCAATACAGTAAAATTTTGCTTCATTTGGACTCCAAGTACCATTGTTTGAAATGTTTGAAAAAGCAAGATTTTATTAGAAATATTACTCTACAAACAGTTTAGTGCAAAAACAGTATTTTATGATTAATTTCGACTTTTATTCATCTTTCAATCGAATGGTTTCGCAAACCTTTCTGAATTGTGATGTAGCAATTTTCTGCAACAGCAGTTAAGGGTTAAATGAACTTTTTCAGATGAATTCTCATGTGTAAAATGCATTATTACATTTAGGACTATGGACACCTCATTCAGGTTTTAACTGCCGTAAATGCGACAAAAATTACCTAAATGCGACCGACAATCGTATATTGTGGTGACTACGGATAATTATTAAATTTATACAAAACAAGTTAGTTTTGAACTATAGCTACAGTATTCAGTAATTTGCTGCTTAATAAAATATATATTTATATAATAAAATGCCAAATATAGTAAAACCTCCCTAAAGAGACCACGTTCTCTTAATGGAGGTCATGTTTAAATCTAGATTTTAACTGTTGAAAAAAGGTAACAACTAATATTACTAAAATTTATTTTTCACATTAGCCGGGCTCCCAAATGGTCCAACAACTGAATACCAATAAATTATAATAGAAAATTATAGGGTAGGTTTGAGCTAGAATTATCTTTCAAATGTGATTTCAGGGAGGTTTGTAAGAAATATCTAAAAAGAAAATTTTTCTAAAAAAATTTTGGTATTCAGTTCGCGGACCATTTGGGAAAAATATGCAAATTTAAGTATAAAAATAAATGTTAATTAGATAAATTAACTACTGCAGAGTTTAAAAAATGAATACATTTGCTTTGATTTTACCGTTTTATCTTTTATAACTTTTATTACCAAGTCCTTTCAAAGTTCAGTAAATATTTTTTTTCTGTACGGGAACAAATAATGACGATTTCATTAATTTATCTATTTCTTTGAGAGTTTCCTGACAGAATAGGGCAGGGGAGTTTATTGACCGTCATTCTTAATTTCTCATCAGAGTTAAATTCGTTGCCTAAAAAGGCACAAAGTTGTTTAAACACTTAAATGTTATTGGGATAAAAAAAAAATTAAACTAAGTTTAGCCGTTTGATGAATAATGCGCTCCCGGAATTATTTTTCTAATAAAACCTTCTTTAAGCGACCAGCAATAAACGGAATTTGTTTTATTTTCTTCAAAGAAATGGGTCGCACATGGAGGGAGTTCTACTGGGATGGTCTCTGAATGGGGGTAAAATTAGTATTGAGCCTATGGGAATAAATTTCGTTCCATGAAAAAATGGTCGTTCAGGGAGGTGGTCGCACAGAGAGGTTTCATTGTATACCCTAAATTCGACAAAACTATGGGGAATCGCGTCTCATTTAGGCACAATGACCTTACATATTACATAAGCCACGCTGTGCTCACATGGAAATATAAGTACAGATATTATTACGTACGCCACGCTGAAATATAGGAGTAAATTACTTTAAACTGGTATAAATCAAAAACTAATTAATATTTTTACATGAAACTTTCAAAGGTTTGAACTACTCATAAAAACAGTTCAAATGCCGTAAAGCGCGTAAAAATCCGATAATTACACATTGCTGTAGCCCTGTCAACATGTTTGGTCGGAACAAGAATTTAAAAAGTGCAAAAAACAGCACTTTTAAAATCGCATTTACTAAAAACCTATTCACCGGATTCCACTTTACTTTCGTTTTCTGAGTCACGTGGCACGCCCCATTCCATAGGAACAAGAATTTTGTTTCTATCATAAATAGTTCTCGAGCTATAGATGTGTCAAAATCCCGTTTTGGTCAGTTCGGAAAATATAAACTAGACAGAGTACTAAAAAAATTTTACAAAATCGTTTGGCATTAATTGGCGGAAATTCCTTTCATTTACGGTTCATTGCACTGTTGTTACTTTTGCTTGGCGAGAAACTCTGTCGAGTTTCTATAATAAAATCACAGAAATTTTAGTGTCGTTTGCAGTTACAAAAAGGAGGCTGCGTACAATGCTAGAATGTACACGGTCGATGTCCGCCCTCATAGCATGCATGGTCACAGTGACGTCATTGTGACATCACTGTAAGTCACTGTGGTCACGTCACATCTGTGACCAAAATGCCACCGCTCAGGGATGTCACATTGTGACTGAGATGTGAACTTCTTAGAAAACTTTAAATAATTACAAAAATTCTTCAAAACATGTTATTGTAAAATTTTATTTTTCTGGCAATTAAAAAACTTTTTTAACGTCACTGTTATATCACTGCATGTAACGTACGTCACGTCACATATGTGACAAAAAAACCACCATATTGTAAATCACAGTGTGACAAAAATATTAACTTCAAAAAATTTTGAAAATGAAGAGAAATATTTAAAACATGCCCTAGTTACAGCGGCATAAGGAATTAATATATATTAGTGGACAGCAAATAGTAAATTCGGACACGAAAAGAAGGGGGAGGGGAGAAAAAGAAAAATGCACGGTACAAGTATCAACAAACTAGATTTCCATGCTGTATTTTATCAATTTGATATCTAAGACAGTGAAAGCATACTTTTTTTATGATTTCAATTTTATCTAGCATTGCAATTTAATATAATAATACTTCACGGATTGTTATTATTATAAAAGCATTTCTCAGAAAAATGCTACGTGCTGGAGCAATTTGGATAACATATTTAGAATTAGAAATATTAAATCTATACACTTTACATATTTAGATTGCAGGGAGGAATTTTTTTAATTTTTTTGCCGACCACTGGTCGAAACACTTCTGTGGTTTCAAACAAAAAATTTTCTATTACAGTTAAGTCTGCAGATTTTAATGAGCACGCAGAAAGAATCTTCAGAGTTTAGCATTATCAGTTATATTCATTTATTGCATTATAATTTGCATTCAAGTCATATTTTTTCCTGTTAATCTATTTTTGCTGTTAAAAAAAAAAAAAAAAAAAAAAAAAAAAAAAAAAAATACTTCTTTCAGTCTTTTTAAATAAAATTAGCATTTTCCCCCAAAAATATATATGTACAAAATTTATGCAAAACACATGATATAATTAATTTTTCGCATTTCCAATTTGTGTTTTAGAGATATGACTTTTAAAAAAGTTATTTTACAAATTGTTTTATTCTGCAGAAAGTTAACGTGAAAAGATTGACAGACTGACAAAGAAAATATTTTTATCCTCGAAAACATTTTTCTTATTTATTAAGAAGATATTTTTTATTTATTACGTGTGAAACAAACTTTACTTAAAAAAGGGGGGGGTGATATTATTACCATTAAATTTATTTTTACACATTTTAAAAATTTAAGCAATGTTTTATCAAATAAACTTCCATTTTCAAATGAATTTTTTTGAAACTGATAAAAAAGAAATGGTAAAATGCATTGGAAAACTCTTCAAATAGAAAATTTTAATTACAGACTGACTCATAAACCTATTGCGCATGAAAGTTAGGACTGCAAATAAACAGTAAAATCACCTGCTGAAGATCGTCTGCGTTGGATATGACCGCAACCGCAGGGTAAATAGAGAAAGAACTTTTTGTAATACACGCGGGAAAAGAACATCTCGAAGTCTACATTGTCAGCTTTTGTTTATGCTTTTTTAAATGTAAGAGAAAGACGTCTGCCATTTCCGGGCGAAAATACTCGGATATTATTAATTCATAGCATAAAAGGTAAGTCTTATTTAATTTAAATTTTTTATTTCTGTTTTGTATATTATGAATATGAATTAAATAGTTTTATGTTATACATATAGAAAGACACTGATCTGGAATTGTTTTGAAGCGAAATTTTCCTAATCGATTCTATTTCGTAAAATGTGTTAATCGGCCATCGCTCAAAAAAAAAAAAAAAAAAAAAAAAAAAAAAAAACTGACGCAGAAGTTCATGCCTACATTCATAGTGAGATGAATATAAACATTAACTTGTAGTTACTTGAGATTGAGACAGTGATGTGGAATTTTTTTCGGCTTCTTACTTTTTTTCTGATTATTAACACTCATATAAGAGTATTTATCGTCATTATTATTTTGGAGTTAAATATTATATTCGAATATTATGATATTACGAAATTGTTTCAGTTCTACCTTTGAAAGATTTTTTTTTCATTGCTAATAATATTTTGAATTATTATTTAAAATCCTAAATCTTCATACCAATGTTTTCAGATTTAACATTTGCCAAAATTATAAAATAATAGGAATTCCTTATAACATATCCGAAGATTTTTCAGAAATTGTTAAATCTAATAATGCATTTAATTCATCTATTGTAGTTTGTTGTTGTTTAATAGTATAATTAAAAATACTAATTATTATTTTTAGTGTTTTTCAAATTGGTATATTTATTTATTTATTTTTAATTGCATGTAAGCATTTTTTTTTTCTATTTGTGATTTTAATCAAACATTTAATTATAGACATTCAGAATGAGTTATTAAATTTTCTTCGATTGTAAGCTCATTTTCTACGTTTTCGATACACATAAATATTGGCATTAAGGGTGTATTCGAAAAAATATTTTTCCACCTTCAACAGCTCGATATTTTCTGTGACATTTTCAGGCTCATTTTTAAAAATAAATACATGAAACTTGCTGAGGTGGTTTTTGAAGAGATGTTTAAGAGGCCGTGTGATTTCATTTTCCTCTCAATTAATTAGAATTTGAGTATTAAATAATTATTTTTTCAGTATGACCCTTTTTTTTTCATTCCCAGATCTTCCGCTGCGAAAAATTTGGTTCAAAACGCCTACTTTGACAGCATTTTTTTTGTAATATTTTCTGCATTTATCAAAAAATCGAGAAGCACGGCACATTAGGTAGTTTCTAAGTAAGAGGAATTCCCAGTTTGATGCGTTTGAGAACAAAAATGAATTTAAAAATGAATCAGAAAATAAGCAGTTTGGATTTAAAATACACCCTTAAAAAATAAAATATATTTAAGCATTGAAATAAAGTGTTTTTCATGCCTGATAGCAAGTTCATAGATTAAACTGCTTTAATATATATTTTTAAATTGATATATACATGCATAATATAGGGCTGAATATTTTTTTTTAAAGAGATTAATAACTACTTTTTACATTAAAACGTTTTTCAAACAATAAAAATAGTTCATATATGCAGTCATTTATTTTACTTTTATATTCCCTTTTTAACACCTTTCAACAAAGTTGAAAAGTGTTTATGACTTTGGTTTGTCTAGCCGACTGTCCCCGCTCTAACTCTCGTAAATATACACGGTCCCTATGTGTAACGACGTTTATAGCATGTTTATTTCATTTATAGGGACAGTCAAAAGTATTCCGTTACAGTACGGCCTAATGGGAAAAAATCGTTTCAAAGGATTTTTCATGATTTTACACGTTTTCAAACAGAAAAAAATTGATATGCATTTATGAAACGTACTAAAATATGCATTCTGGAGAATACGCGATGCAAAGAATTGTTATTGTTCATTTACTGGGCTAAAAAGAAATTCCAATACATAATGATATAGCGAAGGGGGGAATTGTTTGCGGCGTACTTTAATTATGTTAATCTATTTCATATATAATGAAAATGACATACGTCGCTGAGGTTTACATACTATAAATTCTTCATGTAGAATACGAAGTGTGTATAGCATTTACAGGCACACACAATATAGTTCAGATACTATATTGTATCCGAAGTACTGTTCATTAGTGATGATTGCTGGAAATGCATTTTTAATTATGATATGCGCGTTTATGATTCAATATATTTATGCATAGTATATGGTGTATATAAATGCTATAATTCATATACAGGGCTACGCAAAAGTATTCGCAAGGGTTACTGGGTGTGAGCGCAAGTTACTTAAAGGTGGTTTTTAAATGAGTTGTACATTTTTACGCTGAACTGAATTTAATTTACTGTTTGTAGAATATAGATAAAATGATACACAGGGTCATGCAAAGAATTGGATACATGGCCGTCTATAAATTATAATTTCTGGAAATGTGATTTCAGCTGTTTTAAGTGTATTTTAGTTTGAATTAAATTTTAACTAAACGGTGGCGTGTAATGAAGGTTCTAGCGCAGCTACAGGGTTGTACAAAAGTATCAAATATGTTTCCATATATTTGTATAAATTGCTGAAAGAGAGTTTCAACCTGTTATGCGTTTTCTTGCTAAACTAAATTATCACATTATATAATATATATATCAATCTACAGATCAAATACAGGGCTGTTCAAAAGAATTGGAAAACCTATTTAGGTATGGACAGTAACTGCGAAAATCGGTTTTTCAAATGTTTTATGCGTTTTCTAAAATGTTTACTTAGTTATCTTATTTACCTTATTTCCCTAAATAACGAAGTTTTGTTAAAGCATTCGGGAAGTGTTGGAAAGTGTTTTATAATCTATGCTTAACGCATGATTTTTCTTACTTGTTTTTTCTATTTCACAGATCAGTCTTTTCCTATAGAACATACCAAATTTATTTAAGTTCATATTCACAAAATACAATATACACGGAAATAAAAAAATTAAATAAATATGGCTTACTTAATAAAGCAAAGATTAATCACAACCACAACACCTTAAAATCTTACACATTCTTAATATAAAGCTTGAACTCAAGATCAAGCTTAGAACTTAATAAAAAAAAGATGTCAGTTGACAAACGTTGTTCTTTAAGTGGAAAAATTAAAACTATTTTAGAAGAATGGGACTCCAAAATAGCTATATTTTGCTAAAAAGTACGGTAAAAAGATACGATTTTATATCTCAAACAAAACTTTATTTTAAAATTGTGCATTTTAAAATTCATCACAATATTAATACTTGGAATTTTTTTCACAGAGAAATATTCAGTTTGCATACAATATTTCAAATGAAAATCAAATTTAAAATTAATTGCTTAAAAGGCGCAAAGGCCAACCTAGTGAAAAGAGCCCATGCCGGGACTCGAACCCGTGCCATCAGTATAGCGCACTGACATTCTACCGACTAAACTACATGGTACGACACTCAGCCTGGAAAATTTCTCGCTATTACATGTTGGCAAGGCTGCAAAAGCAGCATAAGATGGGATATTTATCGTGAGCCACCGACATGGGGCGAACACGAAACTTAATTAAATTCAGCATCGATTGAAACTATATTAAGACTTGGAAATTTTTCCAGAGAGAAACATTCGCCCTGCATACAATATTTCAAATGAAAATCAAGTTTCAAATTAAAATTGCCTTTTAAGCATGTAATTTGAAATTTGATTTTCATTTGAAATATTGTATGCAAGACGAATGGTTCTCTCTGGAAAAATTTCCAAGTATTAATATAGATTCAATCGATGCTGGCTTGAATTAAGTTTCCTGTTTGTTCCATGCGGTGGCTCACGATAAATATCCCATCTTGTGCTGCTTTTGTAGCCTTGCCAAAATGTAATTGTGTGAAATTTTCCAGGCTGGGTATCGTTCCATGTGGTTTAGTCGGTAGAATGTCAGTGCGCTATACTGATGGCCCGGGTTCGAGTCCCGGCATGGAATCTTTTTCACTAGGCCTTTGCGCCATTTAAGAAATTAATTTGAAATTGGATTTTCATTTGAAATCATCACAGTGTTTATGACAAGTTCGTCACAAATGACACATATTTCACAAATTGGTCACAATGTGACTTCAAAGCATTGTCGCTTTCGTCACATGTTCGTCACGAAATTAATGCCAAAGTAGTCACAAATGGCACACTTTTCACAAATTTGTCACACTGTGACTTCACAGATTGGTCACAATGTGACATCACAAACGACCTCTAAATCGGCCATAACGACTTCGCATTCTAGTCACTATGACGTCACATCGACGTCACGTGACGTCACATCGACGGTCACAAAGTCACAGTGTGACTTCACAACGACGTCGCCGTGACGTCACCATGCCTTACGGGCATTATGTCCTCAGCTGTAGGTTCGATTAGATATATTCCCGTAAAAATCAGATATTTTAAAAATCTGAGCGTGTATTACAAAATACAGTTGGATCCCCAATACTAAATCAGCCATGTCCTAATTTTTGCGTATGTTTCAGATTATTATCCGGGACTAGACAACACAGGCATAGTTAGACAGGAAATAATATAAATAAAACAGAAAATAAAAGCATGTATATTCGAAATTTGTCTTTAGAGTTTGCTCTAATCAGGAAAACAAGTTATGCTTGAAGTAGCGAATCAAATGGCAATTTCATGGACTACTAACCGGTGGCGAGAGATTAATTAAAAATATATTGACCTTTATAAATTTAAATACTTAATTTAAATACGTAACGAATAATTTTCATATGAAAATGTATTTGGTGTGGCTAGTGGAAAATATAAAAGTATATATTCAAGTAAAAAATCAATTCCATGTTTTATTTTATAACGTTTTTTCCATATTTCTGTAGATGATGGAGTGTGTTCTGGAATCTATGACGTTCAGTTTGGATCCTCTGGTATTTCTAATAAAGAAAGAATAGAAGACACAAATTCTCCTTATATATCTTACTTAATAAGAAGCTTTTCATTATTGAAACAAATTAATAAATATATAATTTTGATCAATTTAAAAGTATCTAAAACATTAAAGTGACAAGATTTATTTCCATTCAATATACCTACTAAAGCAGAGAGTGAAGACACAAATTGTTGCTATGTCTTCTATTGAATAATTAAAGTGGGTACGACCCTTAACACCATTCAGTCAAAGACTTAATGAGCTAATTACCATACATACATTAAAATTTGGAACAGACTTCATTTATTGTCTTTTTGAAAATTACATGCGCAAAGCGTGGTTGAATTTGGGTTCATTGGAAATTATTCTGAGACTTTCATCGGCTGTTTTACTCAAAAGTGTAGAAAGTTATATCGCTTTTTAGAATTAGTCGATCTATTATTTATAATTGTATTAAATTAAGCAGACAAGCTAGCAGTATAAGGTAATAAGCTAAATGAAAGATTATAAATTATAATATTATACTATTTGAGTATGAATATTAAATTAGTAAATTATTCATTTGTGTACGGATTTATTTAGTAACTGTGGAAAAGTCTTCTTACATAACAAATTAATAGGAGGCATAAAAATATATTAAGGGATGAGAAAAAATTATATAAGATTATTTAATTTTTTCTAAGATGTATGTAGTTATAAATTTAACATCAAAGTTACTATAATTAGATGAGATATTATCAGATCACTAACAAAAAGATTTCGCTTAAAAAATTGAAATGGAACCCAATGTATGCACCTAGAATATTTGAGTTATTATATACCCTTATACATCTAAAAATATCAAGATAGTTAAAATTTTCGTCTAAACATTCGTTGAAAAGTTTTTCTAATGTAATAAAATTTAAACATTTGTTGTCAAGCGGACAATAAAGTCAACTACATAATAATCTTTAGAGTGAGGTCGCACTATGACACCATTCGAGCGAAGTCTTATTGATCTGATTACAATGAATGAATTGCAATTCGGAAGAGACTTCATGTATTGTCTTTCTAAAAGTTACGTGCACGAAGTAACTACCTATTAAATTGCAGTACATTGAAATTTAGTTTCGATAGTTCATTAGATATTTAACTTGAAGGAGTAGAAAATCATATTAACTTTTTATAATTAGTCTATTTTTTGTGTGTAAATGTTTCAAATTAAGTAGACAGAGAAAGCATTATATAAGAAAATTAACAAATTCGATTATGAACATGAAATAAATTAATTATCGACCGATGTATGACGTTATTAATTAAACATGGAAAAAATTCTTTACACAACTATAACGTATTTTAAACAGTCGATTTCATTTAATAAATAGGAAGGGGGGGGGGACAAGGGATAAAGGAGATTTTAGAATGTTACTCTTATACGTATAATTCACCAATTATTCAAAATGTAAAGTTAAATAATTATCCTTAAAACTCTGACGTTCTATTTGAATACAAAACATTTTAATGGATGCAATACAATAAAAATGGAATGGGCTGCGTCGTATACACGGTCATATGTATGTTTATATGAAAATGCCTATGGATAGTGAAATGTAATGATGGATAGACTGAGTGGGGTTTGTATAAATCAATTAATCTTTCAGTAAAACGTAACGCTACTGCAGCGGTTTTCTCGAAAGGATTGACTGTTTTGTAATTTCAATTTGAAGCATAGGTCCTGAGCGGTGTTTTATGATACGAACGTTAGATGTATTGAATTGGAAAAAGGTGCTTGATCATAGCTAGCAATATTGTATTGCACAACTTTTTTTTTTCTTTCGTATAAGATATGCTTTGGATCATTCTTAAGAAATCATCGGAGAAATGGGTCGTTAATCATTTCAGAGTTAGAATCCTGATCGTTTGAAGGCGATGCCCGGCTGAGGCTCTGAATCTTCCTTAATGTATTTTCTGGAGACATATCCCTTGGTTTTACATTTAATTCTGTGAGTTGTTGCAATCTATTTTAGTTTTTTTTTTCATTTGCTCCAATTGTGTCGTTGTGAATTAGCCTTAGTCTTGTTACGCTATGTGATATGTGATGAGGACACAATTGCCATGTCCCCAGTTCGTTGGTGCCTTTCATGTAATTAATATCATCAGTATATTTCACACCTAATTGCTACCTATGTTAATTTATGATCTCCAAACAAAGTATTATTGCTTATAAAATCAGTAAGTGTAATTTACTTTTATGATATATATTTGATTACTATGATTTTCGTATTAATTTTTTTAATTTCTTAGTTTTGTTATGAGAAAACTCTTTCAAGAATTTATCCAACTGTATCTGCCGTTCAATCACTAGATAGGTTTTAACCGGCATCCTACCCCAGGGGTCCAGTTTACCCGATAAGTGTATTCAAAATGATTTTTCCCATAAAAATAAAGACTAAAATTCTGTAAATATGTGCTTTTTCTGAAAGTTAAGTGTTTTTTTTTTTTTTTTTTTTTTTTTTTTTTACATGATAAAAATCGTTTCGAATGTACCTGGCAGGTCGATTGGATCCGACTGGTAGGCGGAGGGTTAAACATAATAAACCTGTAGAAATCGGAAGATAGCATCCTGATCTCCACCGTAGCCTGCTGGTATCAGATGTACATGTTTCAGAGTAAAGAATGGCATTAAAAGACCGATCTATACTAACTACCTTTCGTGCTCCTTATTCTCAATGAGTAATTGTTATTGATCCACGAACAAAATTTTATGCAGCTCATTTGCTGCAAATAGAGGGCTGAGTTGTAAGACGTTATCGGTGAAAGAATAATTCCACGTCCAAATGCATACTTTAAAGGTTATCTATTCTGTTTAGAAGAAACAATTGAAAACAATAAAAAAAATGTGTGGGTCTTTCCATATAAAATATTTCATACATTGCATAATCTCATATAAATCAATCTACTCAATCTACATAGCTTAGCTTTTGAAGTCAAATGTATTAATTAGATAAAATGTAACTCTAGTAATTATTTCTAGATAAATAGTCAGTGATAACTGTTCGGCCGACGTCTTCATAAACTCATAAACGTAAATGCCTTGCAAATTGCATCATAATTTAAATGTCCTTTTGAAAGTTACATGCAGTCTAAAAGAGATCCATAATTACAACAAATTTTTCCACTGCATATATCTTTTTGAAACACGAAAAACTTTCCTATTGTTATGCATTCTAATTTTTAGATGACTGTGCAGTGCATCTTATAATTATCATCCAGTATTTCTGAAAATTAGATAGTAAAAAATAATGACTTCTTATGCCTTCTATTAAATAAAAATATCTAGGCTGGAATATAATTTTGACATTATTCCAGCGAGGTATTAATACACTGATTAACATAAATCCATTTAAAATTGCAACAGAGTTCATTTGTTCTTTTGAAAGTCACATGGATAAAGTTGATCATAATAAATTCAACGACAATGAAATGTATTTTCGAAAGTTCATTACCCGATTAATTCTGAGTAACAAAATTCATGACTTCTTTAAAAAATCAGTCAATGCTAGGAGATGTTATTAAATTAAGTAAATAAACCAGGAATTATATGAGAAAATCTGTGTCAATGAATCATGTGTTTTATGTAAATTTTTATGATAGCATTCAGTAACTCCTTAAAAAGTTTTTATATATTTAGTTCTATAATAGTGTAAAAAATATATAGTTCCATTCTTCTAGTTTTATAATATATTTCGACGAGTCCATTACGTCAATATGACAAATAATTATAAAAATATACATTTTCTTTGACTAATCAATGTTTTGTAGTATGATTAATTAAACTTTGGGTTGGGTTGATTTTTGACGGCCAATTATCTACACGAGGGATATAGGCCCGGGGGGGAGTGCCCTCCGTGGGGGTCTTTCTAAGGGAACCTAATCCGTATTAACGCATGGAAGATCCACGACTCGAAGAAAACCACGAAAACTCCGAACGATTAGGCCGACGGGCGCGATTGGGATCGAACCCAGCACCTCCCGTCTACCAGCTTCGAGAGCAGAACCTCTCGGCCACTGGTGGGGCCAATTAAACTTTGGAAAAAAAAATCCTCTAGTTGAATGTAAAATAGTTAAAATTTTAATAAAAGTTTTAATAAAATATAATTTACAGTTTATTCAAATATTAAGTTTATATAAGAACTGAATTAAAAAAAAAAAGTCGTAAAATCGTATTTATACTTAACTTTTATATACAAGTGACATAAAATAACACATAAATCTAGTAAATACTTCGAAAAATAAAGATATAAAATCTTCTCATGTGTTCTATTGTTTTTGAACGAGGTCAACCTCTGACACCATCCCAACGATGTCTTAATGAACTAATTACCATAAACACATTAAATTCGAAGCACACTTCATTTGTTGTGGATGAAATTACCTTTGATTAAATTCTGATACATCGAAATTTATTTTCGATCCTTTCATTAGCTGTTTAACTCCAAGGAGTAGAACATCATATTCATATTACATAATTAGCCAATAGTTTTTTTTTTTTTTTTTGTAAATTAACTAAATTGAGTAGATAAGTATTATGTATGAACTAACTTTTTTCCAGAAAGCAAATTGTATATTAAATTATTCATGATGCTATTAAATAATCCTGGAAAATATTTTTTGTAGATAATTATAGTATATTTTAAATGCAGTATATATTTATAATGAGTATTTTGATTTAAAATGCAGCTTCTGGTAGCAAAATTATGTAGTGAGGAAAAGAATTTTAAAAATAAATATAAAGCAATGAAAGAATGTAAAATAATAAAAATATATATTGATTACATTTCACTAAGACCAAATTAATAAATAAATGTAAACTCAAATCTCAGGTTTTATGAAGTTAAATATTATATTTTGTCAAAAACAAATGTAAGCAAAAATGCTCGGTTAAATTTTAAATTGAAAAAGTTTGATATACTGCGTATATATTAATATTCCTTAATATACAAGGCTTGTCTGAAAAATATCCGACCTTTAGACGAATAAAACATATAATTTACCCGACGGGATGGGTACCCTAATCGCCTTCAAACGAAAACCCTTGCGCCTCGACACATTTAGCCCAATGCTCTTTCCACTGACGAAAACACTTCAAGAAAGGCTTTTTTAGGAATGGTCTTCAACTCCTCCGTCGTTTTGATTATATCATCTCTATCTCAAAACTGGATCCTTTTAATGGCGCCTTCAACTTCGGAAACAACCAGATGTCGCAAGGAATCATGTCTGGAAAGTAGGGAAGTTGAAGGACGACTGGGAATGAGCATTGATGAATGTTACACCAACAGATTAACCGTACGAATTGTTTCGTTTTGAGAATCACCAAGCTTTGACACAATTTGATGCAGTCCCTTTGCGCAACTGGTTCTGTCATCTTGAGAGAAATCAAAATCCAACAAAAATGTACGACAGCACCGCGCAAATGAGCAGGCAATGACTGGCTCACTGGAACGCATAGAAAAAAAAATAAAGTATGCGCATTAAGTCCTTATGCGCGTATTAATGTCAATTTAGTCCTTATTAAGTAATGCGCTTACATCCACTATGGCACGTGGTAAAAATAAAAGTCTGATAGTTATCAGACAGACCTTGTATATAGGGTGTCCAAAAAAGTTTGAATCACTTTAATTGTTTATCTGCTGTATCTTTAAGTCAAGGTTCCAAATTTTTTGAGTCATCTTTTTTTTTTTTTTTTTTTTTTTTTTTTTTTTTTTTTTTTTAACCGCTCTAATATTCTGTCTATAATCGATTATGCCTGAAACAAAAAAAAAAGTGTAAAGCATTTAAAATATTACAATAAAAAATCCAAAATCAATAAGCATAGTCACATATTTTGTTATAACTTGAAAAAAATTTCTTTTTTCTTTTTGTGTGTGTGCGTATGTGTATAGTTTGTAAAAAACAAAATGTTTAATATATTAAAAAAAAAACAAGAAATGTGAGTACAATAACTTGTTAAAAAGTTAGACGTTTTCGTAGCAGTAAACCTGAAAAACAGTAATTCGAGATATTAAGAATAAAGTTTTATCCTTCGCAGTTATTACCGGTTCAAGGCTGAAAGTTTACGGTTTTACGTCTGGCATTTTAAGATTATCCCTAGGAAACGTATTTTACATAGCTGTACTTACGTATTACCCGTGCCAGTAAGACAGATCAACAAAATTGATTGTAAATAGCCTATCCTGCTTATCGTTCCTAATGGCCAATCGTGTTCAAAATAATTTAATATACATTAATTAAATGATTAACATTGTTAAATATTGTAAATACTATAAAAGCCTACGAAAAAAAAATAAAACAAGCTGTATAATATTATGTCCGCTAGAAAATACAAAATCTATATCATTTATACATAGTATAACTATAAATAGAATATCTGTAAAAGTACAATGTTATAACAATTATTTCTACCTAAATACTTCTTAAATTATTGTTAATTTGGAAACTTTGGCAACAATGAAATATTAACTATGCAATTACAATGTGTAAAAAATGAAAAGATTTTCTTATTAGTAATATCACTGCCATTGCTGCCAGTGTAGACTATGCAAAATAATAATGACAAAAATGCATTATTTCGTCTTTTAAAATCATTACAGTCTCTTTGAGAATCTGAAAATAATATTTCTATTAAATAATTAGTTCACAGATAGTTTGCCATATAAAACTGAATATTAGGTAGTAGAGAAATTTATGGCTCATTCATTTCGCAGGTCGAAGTCTTAAACTCGGGTAAGTTAACTTTTAACTTTTTTTCTGTATTTTCCGTGATTGTATTTTTCCGTGTCTCGTTCCGTTTTGTAGAGTTTTGAAAGGTAAAGGGCTTCTGATGAGCGGTCGCCGCATTTTTAGAGAAGAAGATTGTAGTCATAGACACCAAATTGCACGCTGTTTGCTACTACAAAATCTTTATAATATTACCTCGTTTAATTGCATGCATTTTTTCATTAAATAGGAAGAATACTGCTATACAGATTTAGTGATCGCACACAGCGTTTAATTTCGTGCCTGTGTGTCATAATGAGTAACGCCATCTTAATCGTTAATGCACACTTAAGGAAATGAAATTTGTATGTTCCTTCTCTATACTTTATTTAAGTATGTATGAAAAATTATATTAATTGCTGACTATTTTAGAATTATTCTTGTTGATTATAAGATATATCAATGAGCTCACTATTTTTTAATAAGATTTTTGCTCCAAATGCAAGGTTCTTTTAAGACTAATTAATATATTTAAACAAACAAATTGAATACATTGAATAGAAGGCGACTTGAGACTTTAAAGATAGAAATAATAATAAAAAAAATATTTTATCTCAATTTTTAGGTTCAAGTATATTAACGTTCAATAACGTCAAATATATTAACGTAATTTAACTATATGATATATTTCTAGTAACGTATTTAATAAAGACATAAATACTTCTTAACTGTCCGATTGAATTTGTATGAGGTAGGATTCTGACACTGTTAGAGTGTAGGCATAATGGATTCATTATCATAACTGAATTGGAAATGGAGGCAGAATTAAGTTGTTGTATTTGTGAAAATTACATGATTGAAGTTAATCTTCACTAATTTACGGTATATTTAAATTTATTTTCGAAAGTTCATTAACTGTGTAACAAAGGAGCTAAAAATTATACTGCTTATTTTAATAATTAGTCCTTACTTTATTAGTGGATGTTTTGAATTAAATAGACTAAACAAGCATTATTAAAAAACGAATTAATGAGAATCTAGCGTATGAAATTAAGTATGCAATGTCCGTAAACTAGGCATTAAAAATAAAGTCGTGTATGTTTATAATATATTTGAAGTTCTTGAATTCTGGAATGTAATTTTAAAAATTTAAGTTGCTGTTTAAAGATTATTATGCTTACTTTAAATAATTATCACATTTTTTGTTTCGAAGATTCCTTATCTTATAATTTCTAATTTTAGAACATGATAAAAAATTTTATTACATATTCATAAAGTAGAACTAAAAAAAAAATTAATAACACAAACACAGTTACATATGCGCAATGCTGTAATTCGAAACAACATTAATAAAATAAAGTTCATAATCGAATATTAATATATATTAAAATGTTATCAAATATGTCAATAAATTATTAATGGATTACGCTATGTCTATCTATATAACTTTGTGCTTTTAATTCATTAATAAATTCTTAATAAGTTTGATACAATTTTAATATTCATTATTGCATAATTATAATCATTATTTTATTAATAAGGTTTTAAGTTCACTTTTAAGCAAATGCAGTTTTGTTTGCAAAAAAACCTTTTGAGTTCTTTATAAATTTGTAAAAACATTTTCGTCATGTTTCTAAGTCAAAAGTTATAAGCTAAATGCACTCCAATAATAATTTATGTTCGTAAATGTAAATAAAAAAAATTGTGTAAGTGTATAAATTCATATCAAACTTGAGTATGAAAATGTTATGCAAAGTAAACGGTGTAATTAATTAACCACTGAATAAACCTTCTCGTTGATTATAATATACTTTAATAATCTCATTAATCTTGAATATGCATTTAATGTCGTTCTGAGTAGCAATGTGTTCTAAATGTGCAATACTTTCCAAATGTTTGCTTTTAAATTTCGGTTGGAAATAAAAAGTACAATTTCTCTAATTCTATATAATTTCCTTTGAACTTCAAAATTTTAAGAAAATTAACGAAGAAATAAAAACTTGTTACTAGGTGTCAAAGTTAAAGCTTCAAATTAAATTAGAGGATTTTATTATTCTCGATGTGATTGTTTTTTTAAGAAGCTAACGAACTTTAGGAAAAAAACTATATATACAATTATGAAATAACCAAAAAAGAAGAAGATTTATTGTAGTATTTAGTACTCTGTTTGTACATAATTTCCATTTTTGGGTTTCTGTTTTATTATGTAAACTTTGGGAATATGAATATATTGTAAAACTTTTCTTAAGTGTGAGTTAATTATGGACCACGTTCTGTATTATTATTTGTTATTGTTGAATTCGCCAAAGTTTTACAAATTGAAAATTTTACTGTGCGACCTATAAAGTGCTGTTTCATTTAGAAAAATATATGTAATGAAGCAAAGTTGTATCGACAACAACTGTTAGAAAAACAGTTTTTTCACAATTAAGTTTTATAATAATATTACTTCAAGGTTATGGAGGGTTGACCTTTTCTGTTCACAGGTTTTACTTTACCTTCTACTACATTGTTAAAGAAGAAAATTAATAGGATAAGATGTGATATACTTAATGTAATTTGAAATTACTGGATAATGCGGTAGCATTCGTATTTGCAAAGCGATTTCGATGCGCCTGAAAATGTGCACAGGACTTACGTTTCAACAGAGTTTGTTATACAAGTTCATCCGCCATCTTGTTTCAAAATGGCGTCTAAATAGAGATCTTAATATAATATAGTATATATATATATATATATATATATATATATCCCGTAAGGCATGGTGACGTTACAGCGACGTCGTTGTGAAGTCACACTGTGACTTTGTGACCGTCGATGTGACGTCACGTGACGTCGATATGAAGTCATGGTGACTAGAATGTGAAGTCGTTATGGCCGTTTTAGAGCCCATTTGTGACGTCACATTGTGACCGATTTGTGAAGTCACGGGGAGACCAATTTGTGAAATATGTGTCATTTGTGACGAAATTGTCATTAACACTGTGATGATTCTGTGACGACAGTGACAATGTTGTGAAGTCACATTGTGACAATTTTGTGAAAATTGTGTAATTTGTGACGATTTTGTCATTAACTTTGTGACGAATATGTGACTACAATGACAATGTTGTGACAGCATTAAGATGCAAGACATTTATGGAAAAATGAAATCGCTATTCGAGTCCAATCAATGAACCTACACAATGGAGGCAGGAGTGATTATGAGTAAAAGAAAATTCTGAAGTCCACAGAAAATTTTCACAATTTTTATCACGATTGGAAATTTGCGTTTTTTTTTTTCGCAATCCTTCGGCGAAATCCGCCTTATTTGCACGATTTATTGACAAAATTCCACGTTTTTTCGCTATGCTTTGACGAAATTTGCTTTTTTTGCTATGTTTTGACAAAATTAGCTTTTTTTTCGCGATCCTTTGAAGAAATTCACGATTTTCTACAATCTCTTGACGAAATTGCGTGTCTTAGATGAAATTCACGTTTTTTTTCCACGACCTTTTGAAGAAATTTAGATTTTTCTCGCGATCGTTTGAAAAAATTTGCCTTATTTGCGAGATTTATTTACAAAATTTCGCCTTTTTTGCGGTCCATTAACTCGGTGGAAGGCGCGCACTCATTAGCACACATTTGGTCGCGTGGGGTTCCTGTATAACCCCACCGAAAAACTTAAGTTTAATGCAATTTACGCATGTAAATTTATTCAAACATATATAAAAAATGTATAAAATATATTTTTAAGATATAAGTTTCAATTTCAGAATATATTTAAATAAATATCTGCACAAAAAAAAAAAAAAAAACTTACTCATTTTCAAAAAAAATTACATACCTTTATTGGACTTTACATACATTTGTCACAGACGTAATTAGAGTGATCCTTGCAAGTAAATTGTTCACATTTAATACAACTAATTGTGGTTTTTTTGTCCTTAGCTCGAGGACAAACTGCACATCGTCCTTTACCAAGCTTTATTCTCTTTGGCAAGTTATTATCAGGATCATCATTACTTTCTGTTGAGGGCAAATCAGATTTAATTTTTTCTCGTAATTCCTTGGGCAACATTGACATAGTTGATCTTTTCATAATTTGTTGGTTAACTAGAGACAATGCCAATGTTTTCAAGAACATTCGCCTACTTTTGTACTGCAGAGGAGCATTTTTGGTGGACATAAGTGCAACTCGCGCATTTATAGCTGCCACATTCAACACACAATAGAAAACAACCATCGGCCACCTATTTGTTTTCCTCGCAGTAGAATAAAGTGTAGACATTTCATCAACAGTATCCACTCCTCCCTTTGTTTCATTGTAAAATTGTATTATTTCCGGCTTCTTTTTCTCAGAGTTTTCATCTATCGTGTTATCATGATGCATTGTAGACAACAAGACTACACATTTCGATTTCTTCGGAACATAAGACACTAATGTTACGTCCTTTTGGAATCCAAATATAGATGAAAAAACTTCCCTTGTTTTTGCTTCTAAAAATTCAATTTTGCTTCTAAAAATTCCGTCAATTTTCGTTTAGCTGCCATTTTCGAAAAGAACAAAAAATCAAGCGTCCACTATCTATGCGAGCAGAAAACTAATGAGAGGGAATTGCTGTAAAATGCGGTCGCGCGGGGTTGCTAGGTTACCCCAGTGGCAGGTGGCTTTCCAGGAAATGATTGCTTCTCCCTAACAAAAGAAAAACACCTGCTGATGGCAGGTGCTATTGAAAGAAAACATTTTAAAAGTTAGCTACTGAAGGGATGAATAATGACGGACTAATACGAATTCCAGAATAGAAGTTTTTATGAGACTGGGGTGACTCAGGTACCCCGCGCGCCTTCCACCGGGTTAACGAAATTCGCGTTTTTTCTACAACCATTTGACAAAATTTGTTTTTCTTTGAAATTCGCTTTTTTTTCACGATCTTTTGACGAAATTTGCATTTTTTCGCGATCTTTTGACGAAATTCACCTTTAACCAATTAAGTTATTCTTTGTTTTCTATAAACAATATAGCAAATATAATAAATTTTTGCGAGTAAAAGAATAATTAGGTAATATGTTATTTTCTCTTTCTACTTTTGCAATAATAAATTTACAGCAAATTGGAGCTAACTAAGAATGAAAGAATGATATCTGCTCAACAACTACTGTATTTACTCGCTTAATAATCGCACTTTTTTTGCCAATTTTTCATTGTGAAAGTCTAAGTGCGACTATTATGCGGAGAAATCTAGTACATAATATTATACACTAATGCTAAAACATTACTGGTAAACACATTATACTAAAATTAGTAACTTATCAAATGTTTCCAAATTATGTGCTGTTTATTAAAGTCCATTTTTCTTTTTATGGTAATATTTTTATAGGCGTAAATTTACAAATAATCTTTGTGAAATTTTTGACAAAAAATTCTCATGATAAACAACTTTCAATGAAGGCATCGGTATCACTATTGTAATGTGAATCAGTGTCTGAAGAATCTCTGTCATTCCATAAAATGTCATCTTCGCTTCCGTCCAAAGCGTCGGAGATACTCATCTTCTTAAAACTTTTTGAAATTATATCGCTTGTTATTAAAGTCAAGCTTTGTAATATCCAACTACATATTTGTTCCAGGGATTGATGCGTTACTTTTTCATTCGGAGTTTTTTCTTTGTTCTCTATATCCACATACTCGTTTTACATTGCTCTTAAACGGTTTGTTAACCGATATGACGAACGGTTGCAAAATCGATGTGAGTCTTCCAGAAATTATCTCAAGATTTGTTTTGCTTTTGAATGTTCCTTCTTTAAATCATCAACAAGATGTCCCCGGAAATTACAGAGTACCAACATGGCTGGATTTTTGAGCAATGCTCTAGACCTTTTCTTCCAAATATTGTGAACCCAATCTTTCATCATTTTTTCATCCATTCAATGTATGCGAAGGAAATATTTTGATGATTTTTTTCTGCTTCAAATGGGAGGGGGGGGGGGGGGACTATTACGCGACTAAACACGGTATTATAAAGAATGGAAAGAGAAAAAGAATTAATTGGTATACAAATGTTACGCTCAGAAAGAGCTTCTTTGGTAGAGGTTGAATAAATGATTTGTTTTCTTTACTTTTAAACTCATATACACCAAATAAAGAAATTAGTTAACGACTGAAAATACAGTTTTTTTTTTACCACTGTATGTTAATAATCATCACTGAGTTGTAACAATGTTGCTCTGTGATATTTTGAGGATTTTCGATATAATTGGTTATCCTTATATTTACTCTGTACGTGTAACTAATTTTCATATAAATAAATACACACAAATATGTATGATTATCCCACTAATTTTTAATTAACGGAAAACCTCTTATCTAACAATACAATTAACTTCTTCGATCTTAAAATTACAATAAAAGACAACAAAACAATAACTGATTTATATGATAAACGTAAAGAATTTAAATTCAAAGTTAATACATTTACAAATTTTAAATCTTGTCTGCATCATTCTGTATATCGAAATATACTACTTAATCATTTGTATAGAATAAAATGTTTATGCTCTTCTCATCTAATTGACAATAACATTAAAAAACTAATTTATGATGCATTAAATCACGGTTTTCCAAAAAAATTCATATATTCATTAATATACAATTAGTACTTACATGATCTACATAAAAAAACAAATTAACACATGCGTAAACAAAATTGCAAAAAAATTATAAAATAAAAAAAAAAATATTTATAAAAAATAAAAAATTGTAAAATAAAAATAAACAATTACTATAGGATGGTTGGGTAGGTAGATGTTAGAGTACGGAGGAGGGTGGTGTTGTCTGGATAATACGCATTGGTTAATTTATATATAAAAAATGGGGCTTTTGTATTATAACTACATTTCTAATCCGTATCTTATATGGATGTTGATTTGATGTTTTATATGTAATTGGTGACTTTTCCTCTTTTTTTAATTTCATATTAAATTTAACTTATTTAATCAAATTCAATATTAACTTATTTTTAATTTAGTCTACTCAGGACAATGTCATATTAATTAATAATAGTATACCAACTTTTTAGTGATTATTATGCATATAAGTTTATTTGATTAACTAATGTTACACTGTATGTATTAAAATTGGGTAAATAGTTTTTATTATTATTCCTCTATACTATTTAATATTGTTTTATTTTCAACTTTGTATTCCATGATTAATTATCGGTTTATATGTTTAATTGGCACAATCATATTTTTTTAAAGCTTTTTATGGCTAATATAAGGATAATTCACACACTATATATGTAATCTTTAGGCTATTGGGAATTTTAGTATCTGACAATCTTATATAAACATCCATTATTTATTTATTTATTTTGTAATTTATTTAATTATTTATTTATTTTTTCTTTCCTATTCATTTTTTATATGTAATGCTAAATATTAAGACTATTATATTTTTATAATATATAATTTATTTTATTTTATAGCATATAGCCTATATTCTATATATTATCAAGTTAATTTCTTTTTTAATTTCTCAGTGTAGATTTAATGGTATGGTAATAGAATATATTGTAAGCATTTTATTAACATTTAATTTATTAAAAAATTTTCTGAATAATGATATACAGTATGATATTGTTTATGTTAGGATGTGTGTAGGAATGCAGTTGATACATTTTAATTCAATAGCATGTATTAGGTTCTTCTTATTGTGACATTTGTATAATAATAATAGTTTTTAAAATAAAATAATAGATGGCAGCCCCATAAATTTTTTATTTTTAAAGCCACCATTAAAGTCATAATTTTAATTTTTTACACTAGGTGGTAATTAACGCTGAATATTGGCAGTGTTGTAAAATTGTTATTATACAATTTAAAATTGTTTTTGGGTATTATAAATAATGTAATTATTTTTTATTTATATTATATTAATTATATTTATCACAATATTTTAACATGAATTAACTGACTCCATGGATTTTAATTTCTGTGTTACCTTAACTGTTTTATTCACTTTAATCTTATCATGCTTTTTGGATTCCATGTGCGGATATATTTTGAAAATCTACTGGGAATTAATTCGGTATGTTTTGTAAGATTTCTATTGCTATAAATTAAATATTTAATGGATTGTAGTTTTTTTCCATTTCATGCCATTTGATAATGTTCTGTATTCATCTTGAAACTATATTTTTGGTTATATTGGTTGTTTGAGTACAGGGGAAAAAAAATTCAGCTTATAGCTTTTATCCCACAGAAAACAACCGATTTGCTTATATCATTGAATTCTGTACTCTTGAAAACGTAATTCAATATATAATTTTTTCAATTTTTTTGGAATCCATTTTCTTCTTTTTCTCTTCCATGTTAATTCTTGTAATTAGGTATTAGGTACTTTATTTTATACATGCAGTTCTATATTGTTGGTTTATGGCGTGTAATCAATCATTCAGAATATTTCAGTTTTTGATGATGGTCGGTAATGTTTAATTAATGGTTATATATATATGTATATGCACATATACTTGGTTAACATATATACATGTGTGTAAGTTTAGATGTTTGTAACTAATAGTAATATTCCTTTATAGAAATGCAAGATGGGCTGCAAACCACATTTGCTTGCTTTGTTATTTGTGCCACTAGCTAAATTATATTTATTTGCTGTTTTATTAATTCTGCAATTACTTACTGTTCCCTCCAGGTAAATTTTTAAAGTTGCAGCACCCTGCTCTTTTTTTAAATTGGCGAAATACACCCTTTAAAAAAGAAAAAAAAGTGAAATTCACCTTTAGTTGCAATCAGAGATTTCTTATAAAAAACTTCCCCACATCACTGTATTTCTAAGTCAGTGTGCCCAAGACTTTGCAAAAATCATAGAACTTTATTTCTTTAAAAAATACAAGATATTGTTAAATCATGTCGTTATTTAATTGTATTTTTCAATTTGTAGTTCATAAAATCCTTAAAAATTAATGTCACTTTATTTATCGAATTAACAAACTATATACTTTTTTCTTATAGCATTAATAACACATTACTAATTACTCATGAAGCTCTGTCATTATGCTCTGTTTTTACTGAACTAGCAACTCTTTTTAATAAATTTGACAAATAACACCAAAAAGCATTTTTATATGAAAAATATGAATTATTTATTCAAATAAAGTTTTGAAATTCAATAGCGATACTTTCATATTAGCAACATTCCAAGAGTTAATAGTCGAAGAAATCGCCAAAAATTTCACTACCTAAAGCAGTTTTTTTAAAAATTCTAATAGTTTTAGTAGTTTAAGCGAGCAGGTCGATTACATGTTTATTGAATTTGTGTTTTATTTATGTTCATTGTTTGATGAAGTTTTTAATTTTCTATAAAGGTTTTAGAATAACGTGTGGTGAACATTTTATATATACAGTCTGTTACAAATGCAGGCAATCATATTTACTTTTATATGACACAGTAAAATCAAAAATAATGAATATAATATAAAATAGTTAGCCATTTTTATGTGAATAAAGTATAAAATTTCAAACCATAAGCACAAAATAGAAAACACATTGGTTCATTATTACTATTATTATTTTATTTACAGGATTAGATGATAATTATAAATAACAAGCCCCCTTTAATCAGTCTGTTTTCTAATAGAGTGTATAGTATAGATATTCTGAAGTTTATGCGTATAAAATCATCCAGGAAATTAAATATTAAAAGTATCCAGAAGAAAATAACGAAATATATTATACATTTTACCTTCATTCATTCAAGTACATGGATATGTTTTTAAGTAGCTTTCATTACAAAAAGCTACCTATTGCAGCCGTTCGGAGGAAAGCGATTTCAAATTTTTGGTATATTTTCATCGACCATGACCCCCAGACCCCAGAACCACCCTCCGTTCAAAAGTTGATATATATATATCCATATATATATATATATATATATATATATATATATATATATATATATATATATATATATATATATATATATATGATCTTTGTCACAGTGTAACTCTCCTATTAATGAACCGATTTGGATGAAACTCGGTGTGTACATAGTACATTCCAATGTCTCGACCGAGTTCGTTGGCCAGCTTCATCCGTTCATCCGCCATATTAATTCAAAATGGCAGCCATTTAAAAAAATTTAAAAATTTAAAATTTGAAATGTGGTACCAAAAAATTGAAAATTGAAAAATATTTTTTTTCTTATGTGTTTTACCTTGATGCAAAGATTCTGGAGCAGTTTTTGTTTTGTCTATATCTTAAAAAATGGCTGAGTTATAGCACTTTGAATTTCTAGCGTGGCTGACATTTTGAAGCGTCCTAATTTTTGTCACGCGATAACAGGCGTATTCATGAACCGATTTCGATGAAACTCGGTGTGTACATAGTACATACCAATGTCTCGAACGAGTTCGTTGGCCAGCTTCATCCGCCATCTTGTTTCAAAATGGCGGCCATTTAATTTTTTTAACAAAATTGAAAATTTGAAATGTGTTACCAAAAAAATTAAAATTGAAAAATAGTTTCCGCTTATGTGTTTGACCTTTATACAAAGATTTCGGGGCAGTTTTTGTTTCGTCTATATCTTAAAAAATGGCTGAGTTATAGCACTTTGAATTTCTAGCGTGGCTGACATTTTGAAAAGTCCTAATTTTTGTCACGCGATAACAGGCGTATTCATGAACCGATATGGATGTACCTTGGTGTGTTCAAAGTATATACCAATGTCTCGACCGAGTTCGTTGGCCAGCTTCATTCGCCATCTTGTTTGAAAATGGCGGCCATTTAAAAAAAAATTAAAAAAATTAAAATGAGGTATCAAAAAATGGGAAAATGAAAAAGATTTTTTTCTTATGTGTTTGCCCTTGACAAAATTCTCATTAATAATGATTTAGTATTGATAAAAATTAGTATTGAATCTTCTATAATCGGTTTCCACTAAATTGAGCTTCGCGTGTTTGAATAATATAAGCTAGCTTTTTAAAAATAAGGAATATGATAGCTACCTCTTCCTCCCGGCACTGGCCGGAAGGATCAAACCATATTTGAATCCAATCTTCCAATCAAACCATATTTGAATTCTCACAGGGTTCCATAATTTCTATATTTGTCAACAAATTCAGACACCGGTTTACTTTGAAAACTTTTCTTTCATAATGTTTAACTAAAAAGTTCTTACCAGCTAAGGATATCTCTTTATAAATTTTTATAACTTTTCTCACATCCAATAATACTCATTGACACTGATTTTTCCCCCGTAATACTGCATATGCATGATATGCTTTAAATAGTACTTCTCTATTATGTTAAAAAAATCTTATTTCTTCTAAATAGAATAAACTATCTTCTTTTCTTCTGAACGGATATTAATTTTTAAATAAAAATGTGCAACGCAAATTGTTTCAGAACATCAAAAAATTTTATTCTATAAAAAGGCCTTTTTATTTAGTACTTTACATATATTTAAATATTTGCTATTTATGTTAAACTTTGATTATAATATTTTATACGTCATTTTAAATTTTGAGAAAAATGTGATTTTAACCTATAATATTTTAAAAGAAAACAAATCTGATTAAAATAAATTTATATAATTGATTTTAATTATCTCATTAAAATTGTTCATAGGCAGTTATTTATTTCAATAAATTAAATAATAAATCTACTGAACTTTATTAGGTTAATGAAATATTTATAAGAAAATGCAGAAATCGTTATAATTTAAAGAAAAGCAAATTCTGGAATAAAATATGTTTCCTTACCTCCTTTTTTTTTTTTTACCTTAACGTTGTTCTTTAAATTCAAGTGTAATCCATGTTTAAGGAAGAACAAATTTTAGAAGTAGAATATATGTTCAATTATAACTACAATAGCAATGATGGGAATCATTTTAAACCACACCAAAGCTACTGTAATTATTTTGAAGTGATATTTTCATCTAAAGTACTATCTTGGGATGATTATTCCTATGAATTTTTTAGGTTAAATGTTTATATCTGACAGACTGCATGTTCATAACCCTACCTATTCTCCAGCAAAAAACTCCCTCCGTCTGTTCCAAAGATTAAACTCAATATGTTGGCTTTAATAGTTTTTATCGTCTGCGGTTTTTTCGCGCTCTTTTGTATATCAAGGCCCAGAACAGATGGCTTTTCCGTTCTTATACATTTATATGACGTAATATTTTTATAAGCATAGTTCCAATTCAAATTTCTTGTTTCAAGAATTTTTTGATGCATTTAACTTTTTTTCGGTATGGTTCAAAATAGTTCATGTTTTAAGTTTTGTAAAGCTACTTTTTTGTCAAATATGACAATAATTAAACTAATACTGGGAGTATAACAAATTAAAGAAAGTTTAAATTTTTAGAGTATTTAAAATTCATTTTAATATGCAATAATGCGAGATCTTTTGAAAATAGAAAAGTAAAGTTTATATTATACGCAAAAATGCAAAATATGATCATAAAAAAGAAATAAAATAACTGGCGAAATAATGTTTTTAGTGGGGGAGTGTGTGTGTGTGGGGGGGGGGGGGGATCGGGCAATTGTCATTTTTCTTTCTATTTTAATTTCCTGTAGAGTAAAACAGCTTGTAAAATAACAGTATTTTTGAAAATAAATTTCTTGAAACGAAAAAAAAATAAATATGAATAATCAATTACGCCATGCATTTTGCATGTATTTTGTATATTTTATTTTATATTCGGAAAAAGTTAAATTTAATTAAAAAGTGTGATACAAGTAGCCAAATTTATTTTTCAAGAATTACTTAAAATAATTAAGCACTAGCAGAAAAATTTATTGCTGAAAACATGCAGGGGTTTTTATTTATTATAATAAAGCATTGCTTTATTACAGAACTCCGTCCCTTCCCATGCCTACACACAAACAAATCTTTGCTTTCTCCAACTGTATATTAATTATTCTGCCATTTCTGCTGATAAGAATAATTTATAAATAACCAATTTCCCGGATTATAGAATACAGGAGGAAAACATTTTCTTATTATTGAATTCTCTACAGTTAATATATTTTTCTAGATTGACCTCTAATAACACCAAAAAACATTTTTATATGAAAAATATCAATTATGCATTCAAATAAAGTTTTAAAATTCAATAGCGATACTTTCATATTAGCAACATTTCAAGAGTTAATAGTCGAAAAATTCGCCAAATATTTTATTACCTACAACAGTTTTTTTAAATTCAAGTACTTTTAGTAGTAGGCTAAGCGAGCAGTTCGATTACATGTCTATTAAATTTGTGTTTTATTTATGTACATTTTTTGATAAAGATTTTAATTTTGTTGTGAAATATTAGCCGGAAACAAACGCTGAATTATTTTTATTGTTTGAAGTGGAAAGTTTTAATCTTAACATATGTTTTGTCACACCGTGAGTTTACAATATGGCAGGGTTTTTTGTCACATAATGAGGCGCACGTTACATGTAGTGACATAACAGTATCGTCATTTTTTTTTAATTGCCAAAAAAATATTTTTTTACAGTAAATAACATGTTTTGAAGAATTTTTGTAATTTTTAAAAGTTTTCAAAAAAAGTTCACATATCAGTCACAATGTGACATCGCTGAGTGGTGGCATTTTGTTCACAGTTGTGACGTGACCACAGTGACGTCACACCATGCATGCTATGAGGGATATATAATCTTTTGCCCTTTAGTGTTTGTCTTTCTTACAAGAATGCGGGAGCATTTTTTGTTTTTATTTTTCTTTAAAAATGACGTATATAGCAGTTTGAAGCTTTAGAACAGCTGATTTTCTATAATCACGTTTCATTTGTGAGCTTTAGAAAACGCGGATTCCCACAAGTTTACTTTAATTTTTGTAATCATTGTTCCAACTCAAATGCGCATAAAACTATATATCACCAAATCCGCGATCATCAAATTATTTCGACGTTTGGCAAATTATCACCACATTTGGCGTCAAAAAATAAATCCCCATAAATGAAGCCAAATTGGATATAACTGATGGATATTTGGCGAAATTTTTTTTCAAATTTAGTGTTCACTAAAACTGGGATTAAATATTTTTTAATTGGTACCTACGCATTTTAACTTCGTGTGTTTAACTAAAGTTACCTGATTTTTTTTTTTTTTTTTTTTTTTTTTTTTTTTTAACAAGGATTACTGAATTGTCTTCTCCTTTTGCAAAAAATAAGGTTCTCATTTTTCTAATATGCGTACATTACAGAAATCAACATGTTATTAGTAAGATATTTCTACGTTATTAGTAAATTATTTCGTTTTTATAATAAAATCAATGTAACATTCACCAATATAAATTTTTAGCTATATATTTTCAGCCTCACTTACAAAACGTAAGATATATTTTTGTTTAAACAGTTTACAAACATCTTATTTGAAAAGATATAAAATATTTAGAAAATATATGTATTACACTTAAGTATTATACATAAACCAAATAAATTAAAAAACACAAAAACTTACTTATTGATTTATCAATAAACATGAACTGAAATAAGAATTAAGATTCCAAATACAATATTTCCTGAAATTCATATTTCGATGGAAAAATCATATGTACAAAACTTCAAACGGAATAAGAAAATAGATGAATGGTATCAAATATATCTATAACAATCATAAATTTAATCTTATTATACAGGAAATAATTTTGTCACCTTCTTATTGACACCATTTTTAATTATCAACCAATTAAACTGTCTCAACTTTCGTTCTCAAACATCTAAAAAAAAAAAAAAAAAAAAAAATTCAACCGCTCGTTGTTGCTTAGTAACCAAACACGAAATGTCATATAAAAATTGAAAGTATTGATTACAGTTCATTTAAATGTAAATGAAGTGATGAATCAGCCAAGTTACTTTCTTCCATTGAGTGATTTGTCAAAGACAAATGCGAAAAATGCTCTTTCAGCATTTCTGTATGAAAATCTGATAACCTTGATAAATCATAAATAGTGGTAATTGGAATAAATAAAGTAAAGTATTATTAATTTTTAAGAGACCTTTTATAATTTCTTCATAATAATAAATAAATAAATTTGATTTAAAAGATTATATATATATATCTGAAAGGGAGTGTATGTGAAAATGAAAATTTGCTTTTTATGTGACAGGTATTTTGTGTGCAAGATATGTTAGAGGGACATGTCAGTTGCGGGAATATTGCAAGTTAGAAATGTTTTAAGGTGGATTTATTTCAAATACGCTATTTGAATATTAGATTGCTGTTGAATTAATTAAAATATATTTAAATTAAAAAATCAAAAGTAATTTAGATTTAAGATAATAACAAAAAATATGAATATGTTTTTGACATTTTTTTTTTCAAAGCATGTTCTTTTAAATAAAATTATTAAAATCACAGCATTTTATAAAATTTATAACTTAATATGGTATGTGGAAAAATTAAAAAAATAACAATGAAATACTACAAGTATTTCTTAAAGAATAGGGTGATTCTGGGATTTATGCCGCACATTTTTTTTTTTAATTTGTGCATAAAGTTCCATGGTGGACATAAAAAAAAAAAAAAATCATGCTGTGCTATTTAATGTTAAATATACAACGCGTGTACTGCGACAAAACAATTCAAAACAAATTATTAATATTTTTTAACAATTTTTTCTAAAACATTACACTGCGGCTCGTCACCTGTACATTCAGGCTGAGACGCCGCACTTGTGCGGTAGTTATGCCGCGCTTTTAATAAGAACAGAATGAAGTTATAAATAAATAAAAAAAAATCATATCTGGACTATAATTGTGGATGTAATAACAAAATGAAACTAAAAGAGTGCAATGAAACGGATTAGTAGATTCAAATTAATAATTGTTGCCTACTTTCACTATTAAAATTAGCGACTTTTTTGTACATTAAATTTTAATTGTTATTTCAGCAACAACTTAACATTAATGCATTAGAAAGGGAAAAGAAAAAAGAAAAATTGTGTTTACATAATTTATTTGTTAACCCTTTCGGGACCGGTGGCTTTTACACAAATTTTATTCGCTTGGTACCACTTTTTTAAAAGAAGTTACCTTTACTTAAATAATCATGAAAATGCTCTTATTAAACAAAGCAAATATTACTTTTCTTTTTATCTCGTGCCAGAAACTAATTTTTTACGCTCTTTATGAAAGGGCTTATATGCACCTATGGTCCCGAATGGTTTAAGAGATCGACTTCAATCTACAGAAAAAGTGTCAAAAAAGTACAGTCTTTATGTAACTACATTTAAACACCTGATGCAACGAAGCCAATTACACTTCCTCTTTCTTGGAGTAGTTTGCAAAGAACATCTGCGTTACGCATAATTCATTTTTTTATTACTATCATCTTGACTTGCATCTTTCTTGCCCTTCTTACTTTTTATTTCCCCCTTTTTCTCCTTTGGTTTTAGTAATCTTGAAAACATGTCTAACATGGTTAGTCTGTGCAAAAAGAAAACGAAAAGTTATTAATACTTAATCATCCCGTACAAAAGAAACTGCGGCATGTATACCGGAATAGCAGTGCAGCATGTATCCCATTTTGCATGGTGAAGACGTCGGTCATCACAGTTACCTGCCATCACTAAGGGGAATGGCGTAATCATACACACAGTACTCTATACAAACGCCTCACTTAGTTTTTACTTCGAAACCATGCATGCATTTAGTAATTAATGTATGAAAAGTATTTAAACATAACGTGTTTAAAAGTTTGGGCAGTGAAATCATGCACTTACGTGAAATTAAAGATTTTACTTCTACAAGTAAACATCGAAATGGGATTCACGCTATACACTAGTTAAAATAATCTCATAGCGCACCTATACTGTGCGTTTGAAGACCACCTATCGATAATTACAAGAAATAGAAGGGGTGCGGCATCTATCCCGTATGCGGCGATTCTCCAGGAGTTACCCTACAACAATCGAAAATTTCCTGTCATTAAATCGAAATTAATTTTGTATGTTTCTAATTAATAGAACATTCAATTATTAACAAATTAAAATAGTCTCAATTTCAATTTACATCCCTCTAAATAGAATGTGTGATTCAAACCACTCCTTGTAATTTAGCGAGCAAAGAGTGAAAATAAGCTGTGTGCAAAGGAAAATATTTCTGTTCATTTAAATTTAATTGAAGTGGTGAATCAGTCATGTATCATATATTTTTTTTTGTTTTGAGTGATTTGTGAAAGGAAAATTGCTCAGTTAACTTTTATGAACGTAAATATGTTAATGTGAATAAATTTTCAATTGCGGAAATTAGAATAAATAACATAAAATATTGTTTATTTTAAAATGTTTGTGTTATGTGTTCCATGTAATAATAAATTGAAAGAAAGATGTATCCGAAAAGAAGTATTTATTAGTCGCTTTATGTAAAATATGTCATTAATGTACTAGAAAATTAAGTAAGTAGCTAGTTTGGGAGATATATCAGAAAGACTTTTAAGGTAAATTTTTTTAAATGGGCTATCTGCATACATAAATTACGGTTTAATAAATTAAAAGCTATTTAAATTACTTAATTGAATGTACTTTAGAGTTAAGAAGATAAAAATATGCCTTTCAAATGTATTATAATCCATTTTTGTTTAAATAAAACAATTTTAAAATTAGAGCATTTTACATTGTTATACCTGAATGTGAAATATGAATACTTAAAACCAAAATAATAAAAGATGGGAGGCATTTTAAATTAATACAACATTTAAAATGTGTTCTTAATATACTGAAATTAATTTTGTCTCTTTATAATTGAGAACTTGTACAATTATCAACCACTTAAAACTGTCTGATTTCATTTCTCAAACGTTTAAATAGAATTTGGAATTTATTCACACCTTGTTGCTTAGCATCCCTATATTAAATGAAATTCATGTATTAACTGAAAGCATGAAAATTTATTTCAATTTAAATGCACCGATGAATCAGCTGTGTAGAATTTCTCCTTTGAAAGATTTGTCAAAGACAAATGCGAAAATTGCTGATTCATGGCTCTTGGGATAAAATAATCCCGCGCGTGTAGAAACGTTTCACATCGATACGTTCATTTCTTACAGGATAATACACACTAAAATAATTTTAGGGAAAGAGTAACATAAAATCTACTTGTATAGATTGATGAAAGGTTATTATATGTAATCTGTATCAATTTTCTGAAATAATTTATGTTTTAAGATATAAAACACATCGTTTGCATATTTTCTAGAAAAGAAAGTCATTTTCACAGAAATTGCTTCAAAATCTGAAAATAAATTTGAAAACGCATGATTTTTTTACCTAAAAAGAAGTATTACTGATGCATTTTAGAATAAAGAACAGCAGATCCGTTTTTAAAGGGTATTTAGCCAAAAATATAATGGGAGAAAAAATGGGATGAGATTTATCCCCCGCGTGTGTTAATTTTACAAAAGTAGGCCCGAGTGCGTGCGGTTAAGTAAATATCCTAACAAACAATTATCTGTAAAGGGTTTTTTCCTATGATGGTAAAGATAAATATACTACGAGATATCTGAAAATAAGTGCATAATAAATCGAAAATCTCAGGTGATATGATAAAGTTGGAGAGTAAAACAATCGTCCTTTTGAGAAATTAAGCTGTTAAGTTTCAAATATCTACTTGCCTTTATTGTGAAGTACCTCCTTTCCCAATCAAAACGTGGGTATTAGATGTTTTTAAAATAATTAGTTAACTGATGGCAGAGGACCATTAATTATCTTCAGTCACATAATTATTTTTTTCTTACACATAACACCTTTATCATCTGAGTTCTTCATACGTGAATTATATCTATGATATTTATTCAATGAGATATTTCTTCAATATACATGAAATCGTAATATTTATGGGAAATCTCCGTCGTATTTCAAAGTAAAAGTACATTTAAAATAGACTTTAAGAGATAATCGTTTTGCATTTTTCATTGGACGGTTAATTTATTTTAACTTATTGAAGGTTTAAAAACAGGATTAGTGATAAAATGATTGAAGAATAATTTATGAGCATTTAAACTTTTGTTTTTTCTTAGCCAGAATATAATATTTTAATTACAGTAATATGTACAATATATTCTATAATAATAATAACAAAATGCTTAAACCGTCAAAGAAAATAACTGTAAAAGACGAAAGGTTTTTTTAATTGACAGCGAGTGCAATTATCAACCAATTAAAACTCTCTCCATTTCAGTTGTCAACTAGCTGAAGCAAATATGCGAATTCTTCCGATCTTCGTTGCTTAGCAACTAAATAGGGAAAGCAAACGTTGTACAGTCGTGGAAAAAAAAGTAAACACCCCCTACTAACTCCTTAACAAATTATCGTAGAAGAAAGTTACTGGTACCGAACGATTGGAAATAATGCCTACTTTTAAAGGATGTATATAAAATTTGCTTAGGGGGCCACCTACGTATTAAAACGAACCATAAATTTGTTTTTTTTCAATAGCAGTACCCAATTCTGACAGCATAAATGAACTCTACACCCTTCAATTAGCCTAAAAACGAATTTTTATGCAATTCGTACCATAAGTTTCCGAGAAATTGATTATTTTAAAACGAGCGTATTTTAAGGGCTGTATCCAAATTGAAGTTCCGTACTGGATTGTTAACCGAGAGAGCCGCTTCCTTGATCAAGGCACCTTTAGCGCCACTCAAGGAGCCAATAAAGCGTGTTAGATTACAGTACGGCAGAATAAATTTCAAAATGTCTACTCACTTCCATCATAGACGGCCCCTTAAACCATCATTTCGCCGTTTTTTAAGCATAATTTGAAAACTACTTGGAAGAAAAATGTGAAATTTTTGAATTTCCATAAAGCAGGACTTAATAAATCAAAATCCATGAAAAAAAGTGTAGGTTGCAATTCATAATTTTTTCGAATATTAATTTCATAATTCATAATTCATATCATAAAATTATAAAAATTACAAATTCAGCTTATTTATGTTTGGGTATATTAGTATTATTACTGTTAAATCTATTGTCCATGTTTATTTATTTTTTATTATCCTCTCATCTTTATTCTCGCGATACCTTTTATATATGATGTAACGTGAATCAGAAATTGTATTGTTTATTGTTGTTTGAATATTTTTATGGAAGAAGGTAAAAAGCTTTACCGGTAAATAAATTATTTTTGTTTTGAGAAGTTAATTGACTTCTTTATGTACATTTTAAGTTCATAAATACATAATTGGCGTCCGCATTATATTCTGAAAGCTGGGTTGTTAAAATAACATCCTTTTTGAACGCTTTAATTAACATTGTGACGTCCGACGCGACAGGACATTTTACAAAATTTATTTGAAGCAAAATGTTTCAAGCCGTTAAAAATTTTAAAAAGGTCGACTTAAAGTTCGAGGTAGAAGAGCTTGGGGAAACAATCCCGCAAGAGTATACGATTGGGACACTAAAGGAAATTATTTTGAATAGTAATGAATATAAACAGGATCCCACTTTTGTACAAGAAATTTTATCCAACGCTGTTGCTGAGAGAAAGGAAAAAGAGGCTAAGAAGTTAGAAAAGGAGAAGTCGGATCAAGAATTAAAAAAGCTAGAATTAAAGGAGAAGTCGGAACAAGAGTTAAAAAAGCTAGAATTAAAGGAAAAGTTAGATCAAGAAGTAGAGTTTAAAAAGTTGGAATTAAATCATCAATTAGAATTAGCAAAGATTCAGTCACAGGGACAAATGCAATGTGAGTACATTTCAAATGATTACGAAACTAATAATTCTAAAAAGAAATTTACGTTGCCCAAGTTGGAATTTCGCCAATTTGATGGTGATTTAAAGGAATGGTTGCCATTTTGGAGCCAGTTTGAACAGATTCACAATGATCAAGATATTGCGCCAGAAAATAAATTCCAGTATTTGATCCAAGCAACTATCACTGGATCTAGAGCGCGAGAAGTTGTTGATAGTTTTCCGCCAACTGGCGCTAACTATGCCAAAGCTATAGAGAGTCTTAAGGCTCGTTTCGGTAGGGAAGATCTTTTGGTTGAAGTGTATGTGCGAGAATTATTAAAATTAATTATATCTGTGCAATCAAAAGGAAAATTTTCTATTACATCATTGTATGATAAACTTGAGTCGTATTTACGTGCTCTTGAGACGTTAGGGGTCACAACGGATAAATGTGCTTCAATATTATATCCAATGGTAGAATCTTGTTTTACTGCTGAATTTTTGAAAGCATGGAATAGAACCCATACGAATTCTGTTAGTTCTGATGCAAAAGAACGCCTGGATAATTTAATGGCGTTTCTCAAATCTGAAGTTGAAGGAGATGAAAGAATTACTTTGGCAGTGACAGGTTTTGGTTTAGCGAGAAAAGATGACGCGATCTTTAGAAAAAACAAAAGTCACAACGATGGTACTAAATATTTACCAACTGCTGCTACTTTATTAACAACTTCTTCAAGACCAGATTTAAGGAAAAATTGCGTTTTTTGTAAAGGAAGACATCTGAGTTCAGAATGCTTTTCGGCACGGAAGATGAGTTTTAATGAAAAGCAGAATATATTGAAGGACAAAAGATGTTGCTTTTTATGTTTGGCAACAGGTCACAAAACGAAGCAATGTAGAGCTATCTTGAAGTGTTTCTTTTGTGATAAAAGACATGCGTCTGTGATGTGTCAAACGCTCGATAAGAATAAGCTGAATGAAAAGAGAGAGGAAGACACAGAAAAGTCGCCTGGAAAAGAAATAAATATGGCCAATTTCAATAGAAATCCTAAAGTGTTCCTTCAGACGATAAAGGCAAAAATATTTTCCGAAAACAAAAAGAAAGATGTTAGACTAATTTTGGACTCAGGTTCTCAGAGATCGTATATTTTAAAACATTTAGCCGAAGAAATGAAGTATTTACCTCTTCGAGATGAAATAGTTTCTCATTCCCTTTTTGGCGGAGTCATAACAAAGGATTATAATCATCATTACTACAAGGTAAGATTAAGCGATTTGAAAGAAAATTTTAAATGTAATTTTGAGGTTTTGGATCAAAACATTATATGTGAAAATGTTATGCCAGTAGGAAAAGGATCCTGGTTTAAAGAATTATCGGAAAAAGGCATCACTTTGACGGATGTTGGTGAAACTCCAGAATCTATTCAAATATTGATTGGAGCTGATGTAATGGGAAAATTACTGACAGGTCGTAGAGAAATACTCTCGTCGGGATTAGTAGCACTGGAAACATTTTTAGGTTGGACCTTAATGGGAAAAGTGCCTCAAGATAATGCGTCTAAAGAAAATTTAGCTTTGTCAGTTACGTCTATGTTTGTAAAGGAAGCAGAGATTGCTGATTTATGGAAATTGGATTTGCTTGGAATAAATGATCCGATTGAAAAACAATCTAAAATGGAGATTGATCGTCAGGTTAAAGAGCATTTTTTACAGACAGTAAAAATAAATGAAGATAATCGTTATGAAGTTTCTTTGCCATGGTCAGAAGATACACCACCTTTACTTGATAATTTGAGTTTTGCCAAGAAAAGATTGAGTAACGTTACAAACAAGTTGCTTTCCGATAACATTTATCAAAGGTATGAAAAAGTACTTTTAGAGTGGCTTGATGATCAAATTATAGAGGAAATTCCACAGGATGAAATGAACCTTTATGGAAATTATTTACCTCATCGACCAGTTATAAAAGAGAGCAGTACAACTCCCATTCGTCCAGTGTTTGACGCATCAGCTAGAATGCAGAACCATCCATCTTTGAATCAATGTTTGCATTGTGGGCCAAACCTTATTGAATTAATTCCTGACATTCTCTTACGATTTAGAAAAAATAAATTTGGTGTTGTAGCTGATATCAAGAAAGCATTTTTACAAATAGCTATTCGTGAAGAAGATCGGGACTATTTGCGTTTCTTGTGGTGGAGTAATCCAGAAGAAAGAAATATTAGAATATTTCGACATACTAGAGTGGTGTTTGGAGTCAAAAGCTCTCCTTTTCTTCTCGGTTCCGTCATAGAATATCACATTAAAAACGATGAAGAATACGACCCCAATCTTAAACAGCAATTGCTGAGAAGCTTTTATGTTGACAATGTCGTTGCTAGTGTCCACACACAGGAAGAATTGGAAAGGTTTATAACTGATTCTAAATCTCTTATGGCTATAGGTGGATTTGAGTTGAGAGGATGGGAACAGACAGAAGAAAGAAACAATATCGAAAATAGCGAAGAAACTGCTGTACTGGGATTGCAATGGAACAGACTTCTAGACGTTTTAAAAGTTAACGTAAGCTGGACGAAAGATATAAATATAGAAAAAATAACAAAAAGAATCATGCTATCAGTTGCACATAAAGTTTTCGATCCAATTGGTTTTACTGCTCCAGTTATGATATGTCCCAAGATGATGTTACAGAAAACATGGAAAGAAGGAATCACGTGGGATGAAGAAGTTACTAGTGATATAAAAAATGAATTTATTGAATGGTTTCATGAATTAAATTGTTTACAAGAAATTCAGATTCCTAGATATATTCAGTTCACCCCAGATAATTTAAAAGGTTGTACTCTTCACACATTTTGTGATGCAAGTCAGTATGCGTATGCTGCTGTTATATCTTTGAGGATAGCAACTAAAGATCGTGTAGAGTTATTCCTTCTTGCAGCGAAATCCCACATAGGTCCTTTAAAATGTGGAACTATACCTAGAATGGAACTTTTAGCTGCTTTGATTGGTGCTAGATTGGCTAAATCAGTAACTGACGCTATGGGCTGGGAAGATATAGAAAGATATTTTTGGAGCGATTCCACAACAGTGCTTGCATGGATATCCAGGAAAGAAAACTGATCTGTTTTTGTTAGAAACCGAGTTCCAGAAATAAAAAAATTGACTGATCCTGTTTTATGGAAACATATACCTGGTGAAATGAATCCAGCAGATCTGCCATCTAGAGGATGTAAAGCAAGACATCTGGTATCTCTCAAATGGTGGGAGGGTCCATCTTGGCTTAAAGATTCTAAAGAATATTATAAATATATGGATTTCAAGTGCCAAGACATAAACGAAGAAGAAATTGAAAAAGAAAAATTGAAGTCTACAAAATTACTGGTAAATGTTGATGAAAGTCCAGAGAAAAGCTGGTACTACCAGTATATTTCCAGTTATGAGAAAATCGTACGTCTTGTTGGTTGGATACTTCGTTTCAGATATAATTCTTCTAATCCAAAGGAACAGATCAAAGGAGAATTGATGAATCTTGAATTTAAGAGGGCAGAAACGAAGATAATTTGGATGATACAAAAGGAATGTTTTTCCCATGAAAGTGAGGGGAGATTGAAAACTCTGGAGACGTTTAAGGATGAACAAGACATAATACGTGTAAAGACTAAGATTACGTATAGACAAGACAATATGAATTTCCTCACACCTATGGTTGTTCCTTCAAATCATGAAGTTGTCAAACGATTAATTTTACATTACCACCGCAAAAATTGTCATGCAGGTCCTCAGATTCTTCTGAATTTGCTTAGAGAAAAATACTGGATTTTGAATGGAAGAAGAACTGTGAGCTCTGTTCTATCAAAATGTACCATTTGTAAAAGATTTAATTCGAAGAATTTAGAATCTTCTCCAGTTTCTCTGCCAGAAAATCGAGTGAAAGATGCAGCTGTATTTCAAATTATCGGCATTGATCTGGCTGGCCCTTTGTTTCTTAAAAATAAACAGAAGAGTTGGGTTATCTTATTTACATGTGCCATCTACAGAGCTGTGCATTTGGAGCTTGTGACTTCAGCTTCTACAGAGTCATTTTTAAAGGCTTTGCGAAGATTTGTATCTCGTAGAGGAAGATGTTCTGTTATATATTGCGACAACGGTTCCAATTTTGTTGGTGCATCCAATTTCTTAAAAAGATTGAACTGGAATCGCATACAGAAGTATGGAGCAATAAATTCTTTCAAATGGAAATTCAACCCTCCGACTGTTGCTTGGTGGGGCGGATGGTGGGAGAGGCTCATCAGATTGATGAAAGATCTATTAAAAAGAGTCTTAGGAAAAGCCTGTTTGAACTATGAAGAGATGATAACTGTATTAGCTGACTGCGAAAGTATTATAAATTCGCGACCACTAACTTGCATGTCTGAGAAAGAGTCCATCAAACCCATATCACCGGACTTGTTTCTGAAAGATATTCATGAATGTGGTTTACCAGACGTTGATGCGGTTGAGGAAGGTTCTCTCACTAGAAGACTTAAATATAGGCAAGAACTGCAAAAAGAGTTCAGAAATCGATTTAGATTAGAATATTTGGGTCTCCTTATCCAACGACCAAATGGGAGAAGATTTCAACGTTCAATTGCTGTAGGAGATATAGTCTTGGTGGGAGCAGATAACAAGAAAAGAATCAATTGGCCCTTAGGACGGGTTACAGAGCTCATTCGGGGCAAAGACGGAAAAGTTCGTCTTTTGAAGTTACAGACGTCTCATTCGCAGATGATTCGGCCTATTCAAAGAATTTACCCTCTGGAAGTGTCATCAGTGGATTTTACTGAAAACAATTTTCCTAAACCAACTTTGAAGGAAAATCAGGTTGAGCCTGCAAAAGACGAATCGCAAATTAAAAAGACGAGATCTGGTAGAATTATAAAGGTTCCAGAAAGACTCGATTTATGATGTTTATGTAAATGTTGTATTTATTTAATGTGAAGTTTTGATTATAATATATAATCAAAAGGTGGGAGGATGTTAAATCTATTGTCCATGTTTATTTATTTTTTATTATCCTCTCATCTTTATTCTCGCGATACCTTTTATATATGATGTAACGTGAATCAGAAATTGTATTGTTTATTGTTGTTTGAATATTTTTATGGAAGAAGGTAAAAAGCTTTACCGGTAAATAAATTATTTTTGTTTTGAGAAGTTAATTGACTTCTTTATGTACATTTTAATTTCATAAATACATAATTGGCGTCCGCATTATATTCTGAAAGCAGGGTTGTTAAAATAACATCCTTTTTGAACGCTTTAATTAACATTGACCACAAAAAAAAATTAGCACATTAGGAGCATAATTTCGGGAGATATAAATAAAAATATGAAAATATAATTTAACATTAGAAGCACTAAATTTTGAATGTTTATAACTCAAAAACTTATCAGTCAAATGACTTCAAATTTGGTGTCTAGGCATAGTTTGAACCAAAGATTTGAAATATCTCGTTAAAATTGGGTATTGCCATTGAAAAAAATGAAGTTAGGATTCGTTTTAATATGTAGATGACCCCCTAAGAAAATTTTATATACATCATTTAAAAGTAGACTTTATTTCCATTCGTTCGGTACGAGTAACTTTCTCCTATGATGATTTGTTGAGGAGTTAGTAGGGGGTGTTTACTTTTTTTTTTCCACGACTGTACAAACTCAAAGCATTACAGTTCATTGGCATTTAAATGAAGTGATGAATCAGCTGTGTCAAATTTTTCACTTGAGTAATACATGAAACTCAATTGCAAAAAGTGTTCAATCAACATTTCTGTATGAAAATCTAATAATGCTGATAAATTTAAGATTGTGGCAATTTTAATAAATATCCTTATGTATTATGTATTTTAAAAGTTGTTTTTAAGGCAAAGAATAATCTGCTGTTCCAAAATAAATACATAAATATAATTTTTGAAATTTTAGAAAACATTTGCACATTAGTAAATAAAGTAACATGAAAAAAAACATTTTTTTGCGAAATCTTAGGTGAAAGTGCGATCTAATGTTTTGAGAGTGGTATTATAATTTGGTAATCTTCGACCGAGAAAAATATGAAGCTAACTCGTTGAAAAACACAAGGAAAAAGATCATAAACAGTTGAAAATAGAACGCCCGGACATGTAAATGGAAATGATTCACAATAAGTTGTTTGTGATCATGATTTATCCTTCGATCTTACATACGTATTTCATCACAAGAAATGTATTATCTATCACTTGCATGTTCAAATATTTTTGAAAGTTTTATTTACACTGTTAGAAAAATTCGCCTGTATACACAAAATTAGTCCTCATTTTTAAACAATTGTTTCCGTACACCTAGAAAACATGCTATTTCCGTTAATTCTTACCGGAAGTGTAAAAAAAAAAGGTGAAATTTCGTTTGGCAGCATTATTACCGAAGTTCGAATTTATTTTTAAAATAAAAACCGAAAATTCTATAAATTAAAATTTCTAATTTCTCTCTATTCTAAAAAAAAGTAACTACCGCTGTCACCGCCGCCGCCGCCGCCGCCGGTTTTGAATTTTTTGTGACCGGAGGTCTTTCTTCGTTAATATTAAATAAACTGTTGCATACAAAAATATGAAAATCGAGAGTATTATAGAAAAATGTTTGATAAACACGCTGATGCAGACAGTTTTCAAATCGAAGAATTATTTTAAGAGATATTTAATGCCAAAGTTGGACAAAATCGTTCCATTAAAAAAGTTTTATAGGAGCAAAAACTGTACATAGGAATTTAATAATTTTTAGATCATTTTATGCGTCAGAATTTCCCGATGTGCAGATTGCAGTTAGTTTTTTAATTTGAATAATTTTTCGAGGTTTTATTTCTATTTTAAATTCAAATTTTCAGCATTTCGAGAGATATTTTTTACAAATTTTAGAAAAATGTATTAATTTAAACTGTTGCCAACTGTATAAAAAGCGCAACCAATAATGTTTGTTTAAAATTAAAAATTTATTTTACACGTGACTATTATAAACAAAAAATATAAAAAGCAGGAACTCATTGAAAATTACGTCATAAAAACTATAGTTACACGTGAATTTTAAATGAGAAAGAATATTGTAAAATAACAAATTCAGTAACATGCGTTAGAAGTCCTAAATAGGAGGATTTACGTCATATTACACTTATTACGTAAAATGAACAAAAAATAACATTGCAAAACAGTTTTAATTTAAAATTTGCGCGAGACATTTACTTGACATTTTAAGATGATCATAATATTTCATTTCTAACAAAAGTATTTTGACGTGAACATTAAAAAGAGAATGAAAAGTTTGGTGAAAATTACGTCAGATTATAATTGTCAGATTCAAATTATAATTCAATCTTCCGAAATCTTTTTAAAGGCGGTCAAATTAGCGTGCTGTTAGAGTCTGCGGTGTCTGAACGGGGGTTGACGAGCGTAGCTCGTAGGGGGCAGAGCCCCCTAGTATTTTAAAACAAACAAGAATAATGCTTTCGAATTTAAGAGAGTAGCAATTTTCTCATTCATTTGAACTTATTCGCAATTTATTTTTTAGAGTATTAAAAAAATAGTCTAAACTAAAAATATTCTAAATTATATTCTAAACTACCCAGGTAGCACACAGATATCGGCCAATGTCCAGATCAATATTGGCCGATATCGCGAAAGTCACTGAATGTCAGACGTCAAATTTACAATATCTGCCGATATTCATAGATGTAACTTAAAATTAGTTTTTAAAAAAAGCATCCAAACGAATTTTTTGCATTACTTATAACATTATAATATGTAAATAGTATTCTAAACAATAAAATTTAAATATTTTACTATTTAGAAAACTTGCAATTTTAATGCCTTATTTTTGATGTTTTATTTACATTGGCCAATGTCGTAAAAAGGATATTAGTATTCCAACATTCAGAGATATCTGTCAACATTCGTAAAAACAATATCATTTTTCAGACATTTCAAGATATCTGTCCACATTTAGCATATCTGACAAAGTTTGTAATCTTGACGAAAGTGAATACAAAGTTCTGAAGGACCGCCCATTTTTATAGTTTTCGTTGGCCATGAAATTTGCGTTATATAAAAATTTTCTTTACAAATCTATAGTTATTTATGTATGTATATATTTAAAAAAAAAACAAACAACAACAACAAAAAAAAAATAGTAATCTATTGAGATTAGTACGGAAAATTTTCTGTAGTACAATTTATATAGAAATTTATAGATGCAAAATAGAATTCATATTAAAATCTATTGATAGTGCTAATAAAAACTTAATAAGGAAATCTGTAATTATTGCTCCAGAATTATTTGTATTTAAAATAATAATGTAGTGCCTATAACGATGTTAAAATATAACAATTGTTAGTTTTATAAAAAACGAAAGATGCTTTTTTTATTACATAATGTTTTTCAATAAAAAAGAAACCAATTGGTCTCTTTTTCAAGAGATCAATTTATGTATTTTTTAATGGATACTATGTTTTTCTTTTTAAAATGCTCTCGAATTTCACACTTTTAAAATAATTTTACTTTTTATTATAGAAAGAATACCAGTTTAGTTTCAAAAGTAGGTCATTAGTTTTCAACATAATTTCTTTTTAAATTTCTAACAAACTTAATTATAAAAAGTGATATTTAAATAAATATATGTTAAAAGAATGAAAAAAAAAGTCGGTTGTGATTGAAGAAGTATGAGATAATTAAATTATAATTTTGTCTGACAATGTTTTCGTCAAAAATAGAAAAAATCTACTCCCACCACTTTTTATTAAAAGCTTCTTATAATTACAATTTTAGTATGTTTTTTTGCTTTAAATTTTACTAGGACTGAAAATCTCTTTGAGCATCAACTTCTAGCTCAGTGAGAAGTATACTTTCACCACATTTGCAAATCGCAGTTGTTGGGGTTTAAAACAGAAGATAATGTCTAAAAAGTTATAATTTAATATTTAAAAATGTTATTCTGGATATTGGAAAAATATATCACTCAATGTCAAATAATGATATTCAGCAATGACAGAAAAAGATATCGCTTAATGTCACAAACTGATATTCAGAGATGTTGGGAAATATTGGCCAACATTGTCAAATATCAAAAAATAATATTTGTGGATATCTTTTTAGGGGAGGGGGGTCATTTAATGTTGGCCAATATTACATTTTGATTTCGGCCAATATCTAATTTTGATATTGGCCGATATCTTTGTGCTACCTGGGTAACACATTAAAAAATGCATACAGTAGTTCAATCGAGTTAAAAAAAATCGATTTTATTCTAAAAAGCAAACATATCTTCTCGAATTTAATTATAAATATAATATTCATATTTTACATCTAACAATCAAATATATGATACTAAAAATTTGTCTAATATGTGATAATGTTTATCCTCTATTACTCTATAAACGGTTAAGCACAAATCATTATTTCACAACCACGAAATATCCCTGCAATTCAGTTAAAATTTCTGAGCTTTCTGAACAAGAAATTTAAAAAGACTTACCAATCCCCCAATTGAAGAAAACCGTATCTTCATTTTAAAGTCGACTTCTTCCAAGTGCTAACTGGCCGAATGGTTAAGATACTCGATTTAAACACTCGATACCATTTTCAAAGCCAAGTGGATCCAAGGAAGAACGAAAAACGTATTTAAAAAAAAAAAAAAAAAAGTTTTTTTTTTTCATATTGCGGAAATTTTCTACCGCAGACGAAAAAAAAACGGACATTCAAAACTCAGATATATACCGGTAGCAGTGATACCAGGGATATTCCCAAGAATTGAAGACTGTATTTCTGAGAGTGTACGCTAGTCATGCGACGACACTGGCAAGCTAATGTTTAACCAATTTCAGCAGTTTTAACAAATTTCATATTAGCGTTTATATATTCGTAAATGTTTCTTCTGCACGCTATATATAAAGTCAAAGGCTAACTTTTTTTTTGTACTTTTTCGATTTTGGCTGTAATATTTGTTTTCCGGGAACTCTTTCAGTAATGAAACCGACTCTGAAATTTAGTACACTTTTGAAATACAAAAATATGTTTTTCTTTCCCCATCAAAATACATGAAAATCTTACTTAGTCACCATGTAATAGCGACTGTAAATAAATGTATGCGAAATTTAATATTAAGTGTTAAGAATGGAAAAATGAAATTACCTTAATCAATCCACTGGAAAAAAAGATTGATCTTTTAAGAAGTAAATATCATATTTATCAGCTTCTCTGGCGATGTTTTCAAACATTAAACTAGTTGGATGTGCCAATCCCAAAACTTTCTTCTATCTTATACATCTTAATATTTCAAAACCTAGTTACACATGTTAATACTTCAATATTATTAGTTCAATACTATACCAACTTTGATTTTCATCTTAAATTTCTGCTCAAGTCAATTAAACGGACTAAAAACGAGTTAATCTATATCATTATATTTGTTAAAATTATTAATTTTTCCTTATTCTGTCGTTATCAGCTGTTTGCGAATAGCCGGCATAGCAGGAAGAGAGTTCCCGCCGATGCACAATAGAACTACGAAAAATCAAGAAAAGTATACAAAAATCGCTAGCACGGAGCCCCTTTACCGCGCAATATTTCCAAATTCAAGGAGAACCTGTTGGCCAAAGCCAAAAACAAGCACAAACATTTTGGCTCAGTTGTATGCATAATTTTATACGCTGTTCGATGGTACAATAATGAAAATGGCACAGAGATCGAAATTATAGCGCCCCCTTCTTTCGGAATTTTTTCAAGTTCAGGGAGGACTTGTTTGCCATAGCCAGAAACATGCAAAAAAATGTGGTTCAATTATATGGATAACTTCATACACTTTTCGATGGTACAATAATGAAAATGGTACAGACATCGCAATTATAGTGCCCCCTTCCGGCAGAATTTTTCCAAATTCAGGGAGGACCTTCGTGACATGACCAAAATTAAACACATAAAATTTGGTTCAATTCTATGCATAACTTCATACACTTTTCGGCGGTACAATATTCAAAATGGCACAAAAATTGTACAAAAATCGCTATTACAGCGCCCTCTACGAGCGATTTTTTTACAAATTAAGGGAGGACAACCTTGCCATAGCCAAGAGCTTAAAATTTTTTTTGGTTCAATTCTATGCATAACTTCATACACTTTTCGATGGTGCAATATTCAAAATTGCACAAAAATCGCTATTACAGCGCCCCCTAACGGCGAATTTTTTGCAAATTCATGGAGGACCTGCTTGCTATATCCAAAAACTTAAAATAAAAATTTGGTTTAATTCTATGCATAACTTCATACACTTTTGGACGGTACAATATTCAAAATCGCACAAAAATCGCTGTTACAGCGCCTCCTACAGGCGAATTTTTTCCAAATTCAAGGAGGACCTGCTTGCCATAGCCAAAAACTTAAAATAAAAATTTGGTTCAATTCTATGCATAACTTCATACACTTTTCGATGGTACAATATTCAAAATCGCACAAAAATTGCTATATCAGCGCCCCCTACCGGCGAATGTTTTCCAAATTCCGGGAGGACCTGCTTGCTATAGCCAAAAACTTATAATAAAATTTTGGTTTAATTCTATACATAACTCCATACACTTTTTGATGGTACAATGGCGACAGACAGACGGACAGACGGACAGATGGACGGACGGACAGACAGACATTTTCTATAAACATGTTTTGGAATCTCTGACCCCTAAAACATGCAAATCCGTCGAAAACCGGAAGTCGAAAAAAATTTCGATTACAATACTTTCTTCTATTGAAGATAGAAGAAAGTAAAAACCGTAATTAAACGTGCTGATGATGCATATAGACTAAATTTATATACGCGTATTTGAGAACAAATATTTTTGTTGTAAATGCACAAATTCTAATAAATTTAAATATTTCTTGGAATTATTCACTAATTAAGTTTTTTGAAATGGGATAAAGGGAATACCTTTGTACTTTGTACAACATATTTCTTAAAACGTTTTTTTTCGAGAATTATTATGAAATATTTTATTTGCAAATTTTAATGAAAGGGAATAAAGGAAAAAAAAACATAGTTTTCTTTTAAATTTCTCAAATTTAACCCAAATATAAAAATAGGTTTCAAACTTGATTTTTTTTTTTTTTTAAACTTTTGTCAGCAAAACTATGAAGCTAAAAGAAAGGAGCGACAGTCTTCAATGTATTCAACTTTTCCCTTGATACTTATTTTAAGACACTTTGAAAATTTTGAATTTTCTTGACAATAGTTCATAAGATGGCTCTTTGAAAAGTAAATGATGCGAGATTTTCTAACGGTATTTCCTAAGACTTTAAAACCTGCTGAAGATACATACAAAATAGTTTGAAAAAATAATTTTTAGGTTAAAAGGTTTTTTTGAAGAGAGAAGTAGTTTAACCTTCTTTAGTGTATTAATCTTGCCCTTTCTTATGTTTTAGCAAGACAATTAGTAAATTATAATTTTTCTCGATAAAAAAAAAAAAAAACTATAGACTTAATCTTTTAAAATATTATTTTTAAACGGTATTTCAAGCAATGAAAAATCTATATTAAATGTACTTAAGAAGCGTATTGTATAACATATATTAGATGTTATTCAATAAGATAGTATTCAACAGAAAGAATAAATTTTAAAACGAGTATTTCATTTTTTTCAGAACACATTTATATAAAGAGTACAATAATATATTTAAATGGAAATACATCTTGAAATTATTCACTATTTAGGTTTTTAAAATGTGATAAATATAATGCATTTGTACTTTGTGCAACATATTTCGGAAAGAGTTTTTTTCGAGAAATACTATGTATTATTTTATTTTTTCTCTAAATGAGAAGGATATGGTTAAAGAACTCTCTATTTTAGTCTACCTTTAACTCTATTTTAGTTTTAAATCTCTTAAGTCAAAAGCAAATATAAAGTTTAAGTTTTCAATTTCGTGAGTAATTTTTCAATAGAACAATTAAAGTTGCAAGAAAACTGCGTTAGTTCTCTTTTAAGAAGGTCCAGCCAGTTCAGAAGGTTCAACAGTTAGACATGGCATGTAGCATTTTTACCGAGAAGCAATATGCCCAATCAGTCAAATAACTACAATATATATTTAATATTTTAATCTTTTCATGTTTATTCATATTTTTTAAATCGTATAAATCTTTTTTGAATCATTAAAATATATAATATGTATGTATGTCTATCTACAACTCCTGGAATACGATATGTTACATCCTGGCATGCGTTGTTAAGAATAAAACAATGTTATAAAAGCTGTTAAAATTGCGAAAAAAATGGTGCTGTAGCGTTGCTACTTGAAAGAAATTTAATGACATGTGGGGCTTCCGTTACTCTAATATTCGGAAAAAAGACAAAAAGCAGAACTTTAAGGATTATCATCTGTCTTTTTTTTTCATATCATCATAGAAAATGTAAAATCAGAAAATGACGATAACTCACTCAGCCTAAAAGTGGAATGCTTAAACGTTTGGAAACGCCCCACAATTTTCATGCAAATATGTAATTTAATTTATTACACAGTTTTTTTTTTCATTAGATGATTTTTAAAATAGTTCGCTAGTTCCATAGAATTTGAATTCTTTAGCCGGAAAAAATACTACAATTTAAATAGGAAATTCATAATACTGAAACTGCTTTCCATAAATGCATCGGAATGACATCAATTTTCCCTTCCATCAACTTCAAAATGATGTGATACACGCTTAGTATTTTTTTTTTCTCATTTGATCAACTTCAAATTGAGAATGTAAATAATCAAATAAAGAATTATTTTTTAGAAATAATATCAAGTTTGAAAATGTCGTTATTTAAATTCGATTGCAAATAAAAAACAAACAGATTTAGTATAATTACATTTAAATTACTTACTTTTCAAATAGCAATTTTTGTTTTTCTAAAGTTTTACTTAGAAACATACTATAAACATAGATGCCAACATCTCTTAATTATTCCGGAGTCTGATCAAAGATAAACACGTTTTCAACCAGAAATTTTATTTCACTAAAAAATTCAAAATGAAATCGAAAATGTACCTCATAGAGAGAAGATACGTTTTCTTATATATTTTTTCTGGTTTGTCAATGCAAATTTTAGATCAGACTCCGGAATAATTAAGAGATGTTGGCATCTATGCTATAAATATGATTTCCTATTTATTTTAAGAATTATGATAAAACTTGCTATACAATTATAAAACTTATATTAAGTTTTTTCACCTGTAGATTTATTTATTTTTCAAAAGTTCTCTTGCAATGAAAATACAACCCTAACTACCCAAAAATTATTTAAATAATCGTAAAGAAGAAGAATTTTCGTTCTCCTAAAAGAATCTACATATTTGTGCTATATAATTTTGTTTAGAATTTATTACATATAGGCGCACATCATATGCACATATTTCGTTAATTTTTATGAAATATTACCAAACTTACTGAAATTGCATGAATGAATGTGCTATTTTTGTTTATCACATAACTAAATACTTTTAGTAAAACATAAATGTAAACTTTAATTACATTTTATGGAAAATGTACTTTTCAATGAAAATTCGATACGAAAAATATGATTTCTCAAAAAGTTATTACAATAACGCTATGAATCTCAAATTCAGAGTTATTGACACTTTTGTGCAATGAACTAGGATAAATACTTTTTGTTTTATAGTTCTTTTTGAAGGATGGTAATTATGAATTTTTAAAAAATGGCATGTAAAGAAATGCCATATACCATAACTCTGAAAAAATTATTATATCTCTCAGACTTTACTTTATTGCCTTTACAATTGTCATACAATTTACGTTTAGACCGAAAATACATATTATTGTGATATAATTACCTGCGGAACATTTTGCGTATTCAGCTAAATTTCAGTAAATTGTACAATATGTGCATTTACCAAAACGTAATAAATTTATGGACTATTATTTTCTCTTCTTCGTGGTTTTGAGCCACAATGTTTGTAAAAACAAATTTTAAACTATAATTAAACAGCTTAAAAAAAGTTGCTCTGGACAAAGTCTGGTTGGAAAAGAATCTATTTAAATTATCAATGAATGCTATTCATATGAATAAATTCACTAATTGGTATAATTTGGTAATGAATTCTTTAAAAGCTCATACTTCATTACGGAATTCACTGTTATATTTCATAAATTGACAGAATACAGTGTGCTAAGTCCCTTTTTTATATAAAAAAAGCTACTGTCGTACCAGAATTCTTCAAAAAATTGTTTTTGATATTCAATAACACTCTTTCTGTTTATTTTTATAGTTATATATTCAAACCTTAGATTCATTGGACTTCCCATCTATTTTTTCCGAAGCTCCATCTTCAAATATTTCGAACGGTTCTTCGTGCAGTCTGTTCATATAAATAGAACCTGCCCTGTCTCTCATGTTTTTTCGTATCATACAAATTGTTCACATCAGCTCGCATGTGTGTATCGACCGAATCAGTCCTTTTTAAAGACTAGCTTCACCGCTGATGGAATTCCTCTGATTATGAGTTTTAAGCAGTACAGTAAATTGTTTCTTCACCTATTAATTTATATCCTTAAAAATTTAGTTGTGATACATATTTTATTACTACTATAAAACTAATTTAAGGTTTCGGTATCATGTGATGCATGTTTTACTCATATCCAGGGTGCGAAATAATTGGGGATTTACGCAGCCCTTTGAATCCATATGCTGTTCTGTCCTCTTTTAAAATTAAAAGAAAATACCATACAAAAATTCTTGTAGTGTCAAAATTTTCATTTTTGCAATAGGAGAATACTTTTTTTCAAATACGTGTTTCGAAGGCGTGATAATTTGCGAATTTCATAACGGTCTATAAAAAACGCAATAACTCTTAGAGAAATGAAATGAAAGCTCGACGATAATAGAAGAATCCTTCTATGAGCAGACTGAATCTATTACATAATAATATACTGACATCTTACTTTTATAAAAGCTATACATTAACTGATGTGTCTATGTTATATACTTCTGTTCCAAAATGCACACATATACATTTATTTATTATTTTCGCTGCGATTAAGCAGATATACAGTTTATAAATACAGATTTAACGTACATTTTACAATTATATAAAAATATACAATACTTCAGTAACTGAAACATTATTTTTTTCATTAATTAAACCAGCTTTAACCAAGAAGAATTAATAAATCAAATATATCACGTTATTACTTCATTATATTAAAGTGTTACTTTAAACAAATTTACAGATTTGATTTGTTTAAATGATGGAATAAAAAATTTGAAAATTAATATTTTAAAATATAACCGTCCTCTATTTATTATAAATGAATTCATTAAATGTATAAACTCGGAAATGAATTCTTGACAATTTACAGATTACTACTTAAATGTATTCAAACTTAAATAGGAACTTCTTAGTTGTCACTACTCAGTTTACATCCTATACACTATTTTCTAACACACGCTTTGAATGAGAAGTAATTTACGAAATTCTCAACAGGAAAGGGAAAACATGATGAACTTTAAAAATTTGAAGCGGACGCATTGATAACAGAACATTCCTCAATGCAGGATGAATCTCGATCACAACATTTTACTGTGTAGGAGAATCTTAAGTTTGTACAAGATAAATAATCGTCTGTTATTTCATTGTTATATATTCATGCCATTTTGAGTATACATTTTTGTATTCTTTGATGATGCGATTAAAATGTATACCAAGCTCTCCATATTAATTTTATGTATTCTTTAATGTTAGAGATTCAAGATTTGCAGCAACTTTAATGGCTATACCGCTATTTCATTTATCGAATCCAAATGCTACATTAACAGTTAAACTACATTGTGTTATTGCTATAAAACATGTTCACAAATATTTTTCTAACGAATAGTATTTGTATAGTATTAGTTTATGTATAAAGATGTGTTTAAAAATTAATAAAATATAACTTTCTTCTATATATTATGAATAAATTTATTAAATTACGTTTCCTGGTTATACATTCTTGATAAGCTACATATTTGTTGATTAAATGTGCTTTAAATTTCAATAGGATATGCAAATTTATGTTATTTAAATAAAAAGCACGCGCCCTATTTTCTAATACGTAGTAGTGGTGACTTATGAAGACTGAACAGGAAATATAAAGCACGATAACACTTAGCACTCTAAATGGTTTGCCAGTATTTTTTTTCCATTTCCACAAAACAACTGAATTCAGATGTAGACAAACATATATTTTTTTTAAACTTTAAAATGTATGAAAAAGAAAGAGATATGAAATGCATTTTAGAAACATGCAGAGGAAAAAATTGAAATTAACATTAGTTTAACGTTTTTATTATTTCTACTTTATTACTTACACTTCTTATAAAGAACTCATTCAAAGTTTTTATAAAAAATGAAATGAACAGGTGCCTTTGAAGGAGCAATTGATGATTTTTTTTTTTTTTTTTTGTCGAATGATCAATGTTATTTTTCTGCAGAGTTACGCCATTTCATAATGATGTCTATAATTTTGTCGTCATTATTTACTTGCTGTTCATCTGCATTCATACGCTCATCGATATCTTCTTCAGCAAAACTTTAGAACAAAAAAATCTTTGTGCCACGCTTAACAAAGTTTGATAATCACCAGCGTTTTTCTCCACATTTAGCTTCACGGTTGCTGAAATTTTACGTCATGATTTGTGTAGCGTTGTTGATTTTACATCTCTTCTACTCTTTGGCAGTCTAATTCCCATTAGCCTTCGGTGTAACATATTTCAGACATTCTATAATTCTTTGTCATTTAAAACTTTTAATCTGCGTTCCTAACATCCTCTTTCTATAGTTTCGTTTGACGGTTACAAGAAAAACTTGGTCTTATGGCTCCATTTGTGAAGCCACATTTGGTGGCAAGCAGCATCATTTGATTTCTCCTCTCGCCAATTGCTCTTTATCTTGGTAGGCATGTGTATAGAAAAAAGAACAGAAATACCTTTATTTTAACATTATTATCCTCTAAAACTTTTTCCAATCTAGGACAGAATGCTCATTGAACCTCTTCTTAAAACTTTAAGAACTCGTCTACTCTTTTTTTTTAATTTCTATAATACACAAGAAAATCCAAGATGTTGACGTACTTGAGTGCTATAGGTTTCATTGACATATTTTGAGCGTCAGTGCACCAGACGCATTTGAACAATATAATCTGTTACCCTTTCTTTGTCCTTCTTATATCTGGAAGCTAATTCTTATCATTTTACAGCAAACTTTTTCAGTCATAGCAGGTAAAAATTTGCTTTTGCAATGTCTATTTTTGTATGTATACTTTCAATGTATACTTTTGAATTGTTATATAGATTCGTATATTTTCTAGAAATCGATTATTTCTAAAACATCTATTAAACAAATTCATATGGTGAATTCATATTTAACTCAAAATTTATTTTCCAACAAGCATTTGTAGGAATCAATTAGAAATTATATGCTTTGTAAGCTGTTAATTTTCAACAGAAATCGATTTCAAAAAGCTTCCTATTCTAATAATATGAGAAATTAAATTTACATTTTATTCTGCCAAGTAGTTTTTAACTTAAGCTTAAATATCTACCTTTACTGAAATATGCTTCTTCAGGATCAACAATCACATTTAGGATTTCTGAAATTTACTATATAATTTCTAAAATACATGATCGAGTAGTATAAGTCTTATGGTTTCTGGAGGTACTTTACATGACTATTTACATTAAATTTTGTACCTGCCATCACCCTTTTTTGGGGGGGGAGGGGGGGGGGTCACACATCGAATTTGTGTAACCCTATATTTATCTCATTTTACGTATTTACGTACTTCAAGCACAATGATTTATCATGGGCGCATTCGTAAAAGCGAATATAAATAAGGGGGCAGTAATACCAAAAGTCATTAAGTTTATGTGTTTTTCTAAACTTAAATTTAAATAATCTGAACTAACAAAAATCGAAAAAATACAGATAATTATTTTCTTTAAAAAATGCTACATTTTAAGTACTTCTTTTTACGAATACATAAAAGAGATATTCTTGTATTAGAATTAATAATTAAAAAAAATAAGTTTAACTTTTCTACAAAATGAAAAAAAAAAACCTTAGCCATTTGGTAAATTAAAGAGTGAGCGAAATTCATTTACTTTGTATAATTTAACGTTCCGCTTGAAGTATTTAAACATGTTTTTGGAATGTTTCTGCAAATTAGAAATGCAAATACAAAATAATAAAAAATTGTAAATATTTCAAATTTTTTTTTTTTTAATCTTTAATTTTTAAAGTGCTTTTTTCCATCTTTTTTTACTCAGTATTCATAGCATTAAATTAAATCTCCGAAAACCACTGAAATATAAACTTGAGTTTTAGATAAAAAAATTTTAACATGAAAGCATTAAATGATTATAAGGAATCGATACCTAAATTATGCGACTTTTAAGGACAATTTCCATAATTACACTATTGATAGAGTGGTCGTTCTTTTAAAACTTTTATTTAAAAATTTGACGTATGCTTTAATTCTACCAAATTGTATTAATGTTATATACAGGGTGATCGAAAGCAATATACATTTGAAAAATTAATAATTCTCGGAATAATGTAAGTAGAGAGGGAAAAATTGACACACATGCTTGGAATGACATGTAATCGCACAAAAATTGACAAAATGGCCGTCAGACGGCGATGTACAGGAAAACGTCAGTGACGCTGCCTGAGAATCGTGTATAAAAAGAGCAGCAAGGAGAGAGAAAGTCACGGTGTGGCGTGGTTTTACCAAATCTACCGTTATTAGGCCTTTTTTCTTCTAGGAAATGCGTGATTCTGGTTTTGTAACTGTTAGCGTGACGGGTGGGAGGTACGCCGATATGTTACAGAATCACATCATCCCTAGCCAGGCTAATAATCGCCTGCTGGAAAGCACGATTTTTATGCAGGATGGCGCTCCACCCCATATTGCTAGACGTGTGAAAGATCTCTGGCGCACGTCGTTTGGAAATGATCATGTGCCGCCATTTTTTTCATTCTTGGCCTCCAGATCTCAGTCCGTCTAATTTTTGGCTCTGGGGTTACATGAAGTCGCAAGTCTACCACGATCGACCGACATCAATAGCTATGCTAAAAGACAATATCCAGCGCAGTTTCACACCATAACTACAGATATGTAGTACAGTGCTGTGCACAACATTGTCCCTCGGCTACAGCTACTGTTGAGAGATGACGGTGCACAGGTTGAGCATATGTTATGAAGAACATCGTCTTTGATTTGTCAGAATTTTTTATGTAAATTATTGCTTTTCTTAACCCAGGACGCGCCATCTGTCGGGTATTTTTTTTAAACTTTTTTGTTGTTACAATAAAACCCCATGTCATTCCCAGCATGTGTGTCAATTTTTACCTCTCTTACTACATTATTCCGTAAATTATTAATTTTTCAAATCCCAGGTAGAACACAGATATCGGCCAATGTCCCGATCAATATTGGCCGATATCGCGAAAGTCACTGAATGTCACACGTCAAATTTACAATATCTGCCGATATTCACAGATGTAACTTAAAATTAGTTTTTAAGAGAAAGCATCCAAACGAATTTTTTGCATTACTTATAACATTATAATACGTAAATAGTATACTAAACAATAAAATTTAACTATTTTTAGAAAACTTGTATTTTTAATGCCTTATTTTTGATATTTTATTTACATTGGCCAATGTCGTAAAAATGATATTAGTATTCCAACATTCAGAGATATCTGTCGACATTCGTAAAAACAATATCATTTTTCAGACATTTCAAGAAATCTGTCGACATTTAGTATATCTGACGAAGTTTGTAATCTTGACGAAAGTGAATGGAAAGTTCGGAAGGACCGCCCATTTTTATAGTTTTCGTTGGCCATGAAATTTGCGTTATATAAAAATTTTCTTTACATATCTATAGTTATTTATATATATGCATATATTTGAAAAAAAAGCATAGAAATCTATTGAGGTTAGTATGGAAAATTTTCTGTAGTACAATTTATATAGAATTTTATAGAGATTGCAAAATAGAAAAAATTCTTAAGAAAAGCATTTCATATTAAAATCTATTGATAGTGCTAATAAAAACTTAATAAGGAAATCTGTAATTATTGCTCTAGAATTATTTGTATTTAAAATAATAATGTAGTGCCTATAACGATGTTAAAATATAACAATTGTTAGTTTTATGAAAAACGAAAGATGCTTTTTTTATTACATAAAGTTTTTCAATAAAAAAGAGATCAATTTATGTATTTTTAATGGATACTATGTTTATCTTTTTAAAATGCTCTCGAATTTCAGACTTTTAAAATAATTTTATTTTTTATTATAGAAAGAATACAAGTTTAGTTTCAAAAGTAGGTCATTAGTTTTCAACATAATTCCTTTTTTAATTTCTAACAAACTTAATTATAAAAAGTGATATTTAAATAAATATATGTTAAAAGAATGAAAAAGGAAAAAAAAAAGTCGGTTGTGATTGAAAAATTATGAAATTATAATTTTGTCAGACTTTTTTTCGTCACTAATAGAAAAATCTACTCCCACGACTTTCTATTGAAAGTTTCTTATTATTACAATTTTAGTAAGTTTTTCTACTTCAATCTTTAATAACATAAGACTGAAAATTTCTTCGAGCATCAACTTCTACCTCAGTGACAAGTATATTTTCACCACATTTGCATATCGCAGTTGTTGGTGTTTAAAAAAGAAGTTAATGTCTAAAAAGTTATAATTTAATATTTAAAAATGTTATTCTGGATATTGGAAAAATATATCACTCAATGTCAAATAATGATATTCAGCAATGACAGAAAAAGATATCGCTTAATGTCACAAACTGATATTCAGAGATGTTGGGAAATATTGGCCAACATTGCCAAATATCAAAAAATAATATTCGTGGATATCTTTTAAGGGGGGGGGGGGTCATTTAATGTTGGCCAATCAGTACATTTTGCTATTGGCCGATATCTTTGTGCTACCTGGGATGTATACTGACTTTCTGATCACCCTGTTTTTCATCCACATTCCTAATGTAAGGATACTTTCTATTTTGGAAGTTTTTCAAACCTCTACGGAAATGCTTGACTAGACGTCCTTGAACTTTGGGGATGTAAGAAACATGTTCGACTTTATATTCGTCATGGAAAATTTTGTTACGAAGTCAGTTACTGAGTCATCAATACATTGACACTTCCAGGAATTCATATTCCGTACATGCAGTTTTTTGAATAGTCCTGTATATATGATTTTATTATCTGCTATTAACATCTCTTAGTATATTAAATGTAGTTGATCTTAAAAATGCATAACTGAAATTAAATAAATTACACCTGTAAGCAATATGCGCTTAATTTTACTAATGCTAACGAATTATTTTGTGTAGCCCTGTATATGGTCGATATAACTTTTGCACACCACGTTGTGTACAAAAATTTAGTTAAACTTAAAATGGCATAACATAACTGAGAACGCACTTTCAGCAGTCATCCGTATTGGACAGCACTTCGGATTCAGTACATTATCTAAAATATTTTATGTGTACCTGTAAATGACTGATAAATTTTATGCACATCATTTTATATTGCAATCATTTTGCAGTAAACCTCGGTAGTGTGTATAAATTTCATTATATTTGAAATAGTGCAACAGCATTGAAATATGCTGCGAAGTTTTTCCCGTAGGCAATAAAATAGAGTATAACCGAAGTGTTTTGTGTGACCCTGTATTAATGATAAATGCTTCGCACACATATTCTACACTTCTATAGAAAGAATGTATTAGTACATCTCAGAAATTCATATCAATTTCATTAGGTTTGTCAGCGAGTAACATCACTAAAATACGCCACAAACGATTTCACTTCACAGGCCATATTGAAACGGAATATTTTTGAGTTCCTCTCTACGTGTACTGTAAGTGCGACATATGACATATTCTATAGTAACCATATTCTCGTGCACTTCAATAAAGTGTTTAAATTATTGTAAGACTGTTGAAATACATCGCAAATCATTTTCCCCATACATCATAATGAAACTGAATACTTTCGAGTGCCCCTTTAAATGAAGTATCAATGGTAACACTTCATTTTTAACTCTTAAATGCCAGATTTTTCAAAAATCATTGCAATAATGTTTTTCGGCTTGCATTTTTTAAATAAATCATGGGGAAAATACTTAAAAAAAAACATTTTTTGTTTTAGGTATAGTTTACGGCTAAAAAACAGTTTGTTACTAATCGGCAATAATGGTCTTTAATTGAAAAAAATAATTTTCCTTGATAAAATTCTATATTATTAAACACACAAGGATTTTAGGAACTATAATAAAAAAACAAATTTTACTTGATCACTGCAGAACAAAATAGGGTATTTCGCAAGCTTCCAAACAAAACAAAAAGAACAAGTATCAGCAATTGAAAATACAAATATATCTTTATTTTTAAACAGCACAAGTGCTGCCATCTACATGTTGAAAATCGATTTAATAATATTTTTAGGATACATTTTATTGGTAACATTAGGCATAATAACTTCAATATTATTTTAATAGTATTCTAGAGCTTAAATTGGGTATGTTGCCGAAAAGCAACACCCGACATTTAAGGGTTAATTCGGAACATGCCATGCTAAACCACAATAACGCATATCAATTATATATAGCAATCCGAGTATATTTAAGTGAGTTAGAGTGCAGACAGACAAATCCAACTCATAAACACTTTTTAACTATGTTGCAAAGTGTTAAAAAAAGAAAAGCTGAAGATATTTTTCAAAACAGAATCTTATTAAAAATCAATGTCAAAGAAAAGGCTAACCTATTTGCATCTAATGTGTGCATTTCAAGAATTTCTTTGGCTGGGGATATTCTTAATTCATACAAGAAATTCTGTAAATTATTTTTTGTTTTAATGATAGACATTAAAAACCAAAGTGAAAGAAAAGGCTAACCTATTTGCATCTATTGTGTGCATTTCAAGAATTTCTTTTGCTGAGAATATTCTTAATTCATACCAGAAATTTTTATATTATTTTTTGCTTTATTTAGTGATAGGGGTTTCGTGATTGCAAAATTTAAAAATCTTCTATGGAGTTTCCCCATGGATTCAATATTTCTGAAAAAAAAGGAATTCTTATTTTGACGAATATATATGTTCTTTAAATGCCAATGAGTCAAATAAATATCTATTTTCCTTTTTTGCTACATCTTAGACTACACTTTATATGAGGATGTTTAAAACATACTCCGAGTGCTAGATGGAACTCCTGATGAAGGTCATGGTAATTTATTTTATTCGAAAAACATAAATATTTTATTGCGCACCTCTTGTCTCATAATAATGTTATTAAAACTTGTTAGGTTTGCCTGTGGTAATTTTCAGGCAGAAGAAGCTGGGGTAATTAACAGACAATCGTAATACTCGCACAGCAATTGGAGTCTGCCCAAAACAGTTTATGTTTTAAATAAATCGCCTATTTTTTTAAAATTAGTATTTTTTAAATAATTTCCTAAATGCTATAAAAAATTACAGTTTAAATTTTTGCTTCACTGATTTCAAATTTCAATTTCACGGACGTAGCAATGCTAGCACAAATGCTACTTCGTGTTTGGATACTAGGGTATGTTATATTATATGTAAAAAATATTTGATGACCATATGGCAGAAAATTGAATTTTTTAATAAAGCCCAACTTTATAGAAACACCGGGGTAATTATCAGACAGCCTTCGGCGTACTTCCAGACGCTTGTATCTATAAGGAAGATTGATTGTTTGCCAGTGATGTATGGAGGATTCCATTTAAAAAAAAATCCAAACGTCATCTGTAAGTTATACTGAAAATACTGGGTGGAGATTAGGCTAAAATAATATTGATATGTCTTTTCAAAATCTTATTGTTGAAATTGGGTATGGAGAAGATTTTATATGAAATCCATTTCATAATCAAATATATATGCCATGTATTATAGCCAAACATTTTATCTGGACGGTTCAGAAAGTTATTTCACAATTATCATCTTGAGAACAATGCATTGGAAGTTAAAAAAAAATACTTAAACTGACTTGGAGATGATCTATATTGGTGGCCAAACTAAGATAACGGGAATATTTGTTACTAAGTTCTTTAATTTTTTGTACTTATTGAGACACGATCTGTTTAACTTTTCTATGTTAAAGCTATTGAAGATGTCAAAGAATTGTACATCAAAGTGATTTTATTTTTACAAAGATATCTTTACCATCAAAGAAAATTAAAATGGTTAGGCCTTTCGAAATTAGTTTCGTGTAAATATTTCAGCGTATTGATAAAAAGCAGATTAGGTGACCGATTTTTTTTTTTTTTTTTTTTTTTTTTTTTTTTTTTTTTAATGAAATTAGTGTCGGATTCATGTTCTTATTTAATTTTGATATTCCGGAATTGTTTTACTGATTTACATAAATTTATATGAAATGGAGGTAGCTACTGTAGCTGAACAATTTGTGTGAAAACATACCACAAAACATACTTTTATTTGTGAAAATGTAAATGGATTTCGGGGGTACATTTAGAATTGGGTTTTCATGTCTTTTTCTGTATTCAGACTTGTCTAATAAATACTAAATGTTTTGTCATAACATTTTACAATGATGTCTTTCAATTACCGTAGTTAGTGTTCAAATCATCTCCTTAAATAGCCCTACAAATAGCTGCCTAGAAAATTAACCCTTGGGAGTCAGAAAATTACTCCAAAGCACGGGGTAATTTTCAAACAGGTTTTTATTAAATTTTGTGGATGTAATTAATGATAATCTGCATTATAATGAACAAACATATATGTGCGTAATGCTGATGTCATTTTGCGAATCATAAGACTTCACGATGAAATTTCGGTTTTGCAATTTTCAGTACTGCAATTTTTTAATCTTCTGAACATCGCACATTTTCAATTTTTATACTGTTGGAACAGGGAAAAAATCTACTTTCAAATTCAATTTGTTTGAAGTATAATAAATCTTAATTTATTAATTTTTTATGGTTTATTAAGCAATTTTCAAGCATGATTTTTTTAAAAATTTATCTCTATCGCGTGCCGACTTCATTACGAAATGATAACAAACAATTTGCACATACAAAAAATAAAAATTGTTCTAAATTAGACTCCGGCTAATTTTCGATAGCGAAATTAAAGCTTTATCAGTAAATTAATAAAATAACAATATTTTTAAAAAAACATGAATTTGTTTAAGATAAACGTATTCGATGAATTTAAATTTTTTCGGACCCGAGTTGGGAAAACAGTATGCTTTCAAATGTAATATGTGTGAAATAGATCCGTTTCAAATTGAGTTACTAGGCAACTATTAAAGTAAAAGAGGGAGAATAATCTATATATTTAGTACATAGGACCGTTTTTTAGTCATCTGTCCCGCACTTTCTACTGAACCAATTTTACTATTTTTTTTTAAACAAGAGCTGCTCATTTGTAGATGAGCCCACACTAGCTATTGTGCTAAATATTTTGCCATTTTTATATTTTAAATTTAATTTGAAAAGTTTTTTATGAAATGTCTTCAAAATGTTTTCAATCGATTACTTCACTGTTGCAGAAAAATAGAAATAATTGGGTTTATTTATCCTTATTGATGCTATTTTCTCATTACAATTATAATAACTTTTTAAAAAGCCTGAACATAAAGTGACGTCACTCTTTTAAAACCACGTATTTTTCCTCATAAAGCTATATTACATTACAGTATTTTTTTTTTTATTCCGCTGATACTGAGTTTGAAACAATTGGTGTATTGCTTCAATAAGTGCCATAGTATAAGAAAATAATTTATTTGATAAAACTGAATATTTATTCCGAATATGCATCTAAAAGGCATCAATTTATTGAATTTTTAATCGGCGGTACTGAGATTAGAACCTCCAGTCAGGAAGAACATTCACATGCAAAGTTGTAGCTGAAAAACGTAACTTCCAAGTATTTTATAAAGATTCCATTTTATAAAGGGCAAATGTGTCTGTGCGTAACGCTGACGTCATTTCTCGGTGGCAACATCAGAAGAATAAATTTTACTTTATTAAATTTAATTGCAATATTTTTAATTTACAAATACCGCACTTTTTCAATTTTTACACCGTCAAATAAGAAAAAAAGTTACTTTCAAACACAATTTGTTTGAAAATTATATCGCAATTTACTCAATCTAACTGTTTTTAAAAAGGTTTTTAAGCAGGAACATTTACAAATCCATCTTTATCGCGTGTAGACGATTATGAAAGAAAAATCCATTTGCATATAAATTAATATAAAATTACAATTACTTAGCATTTGTTTCCAGCTTATATTTCATAACGAAATTAACACATTCGTCAATGAATAGATAAAACAATACAATGTAAATTAAACACAAACTTAAGACATGTAATCAAATTTATGCTAAAAACACTGAAATGAACAGAATCTAGTCTGATTATAAATAACACTTTTTGGCGATTTTTTCTGCGGTTAACTCATGACTTTATTTGAACGTATCAGCGCTATTTTTCAAATTAATATGATTTTTAGTATGGCTAGTGGGCATTCTAAAATTATATATACTAAAGGTAAAAAAGGTATTAGAATCACCAATAATAATTTTTAAAAAATGTAAATCCAGGCAAGGCTTTTTCGCCTTAAGGCTGTCTCACTCTTTTGCTGATGCGTCTTTCCTTAATTGATGATTAACTGTAATTTTTGTTTTTATCAAACAACGTGTTTTAACGAAATATAAGCATCCTAAGGCAAAAACCGCTCCGAGAACATTTCGAAAAATACCTCATTCATCACTGTGTCTTTAGTTTGCGTAGAGAAAAGAGGTTTTAAATGTTAGAAATAATATATACGGTTGTTTTCACCTATATTCTGTAAGCCGGGAAGCTCGGGTTTATCCCCTTGTTATTTTAAAGTTTTGTGGAAGCATCCTCAGCCATGTGATGATTTTACCAAGGAAAAGTAAAATAAAATAACCACCGATTCCTGAGTAATTGTAAAAGTTTTATTTTTGCCTGAAAATTACCCCAGGTTATCCTAAGTTTTGAACTTTCGTGAATCCTTGAAAGATAGTATATGGTATTGGTTTTTACGAATACTTTGAATTAATAAGCAATTTTTAAATATTTATGTAGAAATGAAAGTACATAGAGATTGTCCTAAAATAGAGACTTAAAAATATCTATAACAAGCACACGATGTCCACTATTCTTGTATGAAATTAATGTATGAAGTCTAAAAGTTTTATACTAGACTTCTTTGTTTTACTTCCATGCATAACTCACAGATGGCGTTGCATTCATTCTTCCTTCTGTTTCGCTGATTAAAAGCTAAAAAAATAGCTTTTGTTTTGAGATCGGAAGCCTAATTCGAGCAGTAGTGCATTTCCATCTATAGGCGATATTTAAACATAAAACAAGGAAACGTAGAAAAGAAATTCCTATTCTTACCCACTACTCGCCTTCAAAAAATTCAAAAGCTCTCACCGTTTACGTCTTATTAAATTTTTAAAGCAATCAGTCCATTTAAAAACACGCTGTGTAACCGTTTATTATTACATACATTTATTTAACCAATACGCGTATTTGAAAATCATTAATGAAACTACATGTATAATGTCAATCAAAATATACTTTTGATAATATGCATAAATTACAAAACTACACTGAATAACAATTTAATGAATCAGAAAAAAAGAACATTTTTTTTTTAAACTAATAAAACTGCTGAAGATAGATTCTTCCCCTATTCAATATATTTACGTTTGTTTCAGATACGGAAAAAGTAACATTTGGGAAATATCAACTTAGAAGAAAAAATTATTCAACTATTTGTTTTAAAAATACGTTGCGACACATTTCCGTTTAGTTTTAAAATATTTCATATTTGCTCAGGTGTTCCACATTGATAATATGAATTCCAAAAATATTGTTTCCTTCGTAACACATTCTTTGTTTTGCGTCTTTTAAGCATTGCGTCTTTTCGAGTATATCTGATTCAGGGACACAAAAATATGATTTCGATATAAAAAAGAATAATGTAATATATCTTAGTACAAATAAATACTAAATATATATATTATTTATTTTTGCAACATTATACCATTCCTGAGTATAATTTATTAAATATAGAATATTTTTACTGCTACAAATGATAAAAAAAATACTTTCCTAAATGTATTTAAATTTTAAACATCCATTTTCAGCTTTATGATATATATTCACTTATACAAGTTGTGGCATATAAGTAATGTCATTTTATTTCTATTTATGAATAATTTTATATGATTGGAATACGATACAGATTTGATACTTTGAACAGATAATGTGTAATTATATGTAGATAATGGTTTTTAATTGATAAGGCAATTTCTGTCCCCTAAAGACAAAATAAAAAATTTCAATTTAAAAAAAAAAAAAACTGAAGAAATGTTTCTAATTTACGGTTTTCTTTTCTTTTTAAAAGATACATTGTAATTCAAAAACTTCTTTGAATATAGTCTTAAATCTATGCAACTTATGTCTGTAAAAGCCGACATTCCAAATTTCCAATTAGAAAACACAAGAAATATTTTTAGATTGCTGTTCTCTTTTTTTAACAACATTAAAAAATGAAGTAAGATATTTTTAAGATCATAATTAAAAAAACGACTTTAAAGGATTGCTGTATACCCTATTGTACTGATATTTAGTTATTGCTCACAAGTTGGTGTCTTTTCCTGCATACACTGTTACAAGATGCAGCAAACTATTCTGTCATTCCACGTTTTTATAAACAACAGTTACGTAGTTGTAATGTAAGAAAAAAAATCATGGGCAAAATAGAGTTCAATTACGTTCATGTAATCATTTTCTATAAAAATGGTAGAATGTCGGAAAATTTGTTATAGTGTTATGCTCAATTATCGGAATAAATTAGTGATAGTGTCATACGATTGTGGAAAAAATTATACTTTAACAATTTCTTTAGACAGATAATCTATAAAAAAAATAGATAACTGCTGTTAATAGATCGATAGTAATTTATGCAACTTGTGTCCCGAAAAACAAAATTTCGATTTAGAAAACTTAAGAATTGATTCTAAGTAATTGTTTTTTCTCTTTTCTTTTTATAAATAAAGTGAAATATATTAATATTTTTTTCAATAGATAAACTTAAATTAATACAACCATTGTCCTGTTAGACAAAATTCAAAATTTGGAATTAGAAAACTGAAGAAATAATTTTAGATTGCTTATATTTTTTTGCATCATGAAAATTTACTAATAAGCAACAAAATTATTATCAAAATAATATAAGCCCCTTTAAGGGATTAACATATACATTATTCCATTGATATGTACTTATTGCTCGCAGTATGTTGAATTTTATGGATAATGTTTTCGCCCGACACATTTGTTTGTACCGATCCTTTTTTTTTTTGCACGTACAATTTAAAGGCTACTGTTTCAAATCTAGCTAATTTTGATGCGCAATCGAAGATGGCAAATTAAAACTATTGCTAGAAATAAGCCTATTCATGATACGACGGTTTTTAAAAATCTGGAGCCACTCCGCTCCACTCCCATTTCCGAACATTGGTTTACGTGTCAGTAAAGAAAGAAATATATAAACTTTCAACAAATTGGAATCAGCTGGATTTGAAAAGTGGAGACGTTGCCTGTGCATTACTCATATACTTGATTATATCGTCGCATTATATATGGTACTTATACTCTAACATATTTTTTAGATGATTTTCCCAATAGAATCGAACGCAAATCGATTTGAAAATTGTTAAAAAAGGATTAAGTACCTAATCTATTTCCCGATATTTACGAGAATAAGTGCGGTCCTTGCACAAGTGGACTAAAACATATTTAACAAATGGGAATTCCAACAAAAGTACCGTTTGTGTGTTCGTGTGTCATCATGTTCAATAAATCATACACACATTAAAATGATGACTATAATATTTTCCTGATATTATCCGTTTAAAAAGAAAGAAAAAGAAACATAAATTAATACTATGATTAACGACTGGCAATTTTTTTTGTGAAGTTTGAGCTTAAAGGGTAAAGTTCAAAAGCCAAAAAAACGCATAGAAAGTGTTAGTATATCACTTTTAAATCATAAATAAATTGAAACTGAAACACAAACAAGCCCCTTCTAAACACACACACGTAAAAAAATCGAAGCATCTGCTCAAATGTTATCCATGGATATGGTTATATATTAAATATATAAAACGAACTGTATAATATAATATGTTGGATAGCGATTAACTATGCAGGATTAAAACCAATTAAAAGCAGAATACAATGCTTTCAATACTAATTACTTAAAATAATAAGCTGCAGCATCACCTTTTTTTTCATGGGTATTAATCACCCTAATTGTCCCGCATACGATAAATTTAAGCAAGATCAATGCATCCATTGTCCTGTGTTTTAAAACATCTCTCAAACAACAGATTCATTGAAAATTCGTATGAGAAACTCTATTTTCTATCAAATGTCTATGATAAATCTTTAACACTTTATATAAGCTGTTAAAATTATGGTTGTCATACATTATCATCAGTCTAATAAAGTAAACTAATATTTCAAAGATAAAACGGCGAAGTAAACGCTAGAATAATAGTGCTCCAATGGAAAATGAATCGATTATTAAAAATAGATAAGAGCTTTACTGGTTCTCCAGTATATGGCTAATTAATGCTAGTATTTTGTAAAATAGAACCCTTAGAGGCTGTCCATAAATGATGTCACACTTTTTTCAATATTTTTGACTCCCTTCCCCCCCCCCCCCCCCCTTTGTCGAAAAGTATCACACTTCACCACACCACCTTTGCCCCTTGTCACATGTCACGCTATGTTACATAAACATATACTTGCAGTTCGGAAACAAAGCACTACATTATAGGTCATATTTCAAATCTTATTTTTAAACTTTAACTATGTATTTTAATGACATTTCTGATCATAAAAATAAAAATAATTCGCGTACTTATTCTGTATGAAATACGATTAAGGTTTACAACAAAAACATACTTAATATACAACAGTAATAAAAAAATAACGAGAAAGAGCAAATGGATACAGTAGTATTTAGATATTTGAAATGGAATTTAATATGTTTATCTTTAAATCTTATCTTTACCTTATGAACACTAAATTCTTTAATTTCAAAATAACTTCAAAATTTAATATGCTGATATTTAATGCTTAATTTCACGAACACCCTCCCCCCTCCAAGTGTGACGTCATTTGTGGGCGGCATCTTACTAGATAACTTCAATGAATTAGTTTTTGTCTAAAAATAATAAATCATATAATAGTTATTTTTTTATTATTCAAACAGCCATTTTTATCATACAAGACAATTAAAAAAATTATTAAATTAAATAATGGTAAAAAATATTTAAAATATTCAAGAAATTATCTACAAACATTTATTATTACCATCATCTATTTTTATCCCATTTTTGATGAAAAAATACATTTATAATTCAGACATGCAAAACAATGTCAAAAGAATAATTAATCCATATGCGTCTCTTTATGTTTTATTGAAAAATATTAAAAATTCATAATAAAATAAATTTTTGTGCTGTTATTCTGTATTACATATGTAAACAAAAATTATTTTGACCTAGTGTTTCAAATGCCAAATTTATAATTATTGTCTTTTTTATAGATTTCTTTGCATGAAAAGTAACAAATATTTATTGGAATAAGGTAAACCATATAAATTTCAAATCAAATAGACAAGCTTTATATATCTTTCAAAAATAGCTTCTTAAAATTTTTGTACGTTACACTCTGAAAATATTCCGGCATGAGATGTTCGTTATATACTGCAGGAACAAACTCCAGAAAAAATGTTATTATGACTAAACTCTAAGCAAATATTATAAAGAATAAACATTTGTTTGTAACACAGGTAAAGTGTGAAACTATCAAAGAGATTTAAAAAATAATGGTGTTGTAATAAAAGTGAGAGTACCTGCTCCAACATAGGCTAAATTTTATATTAAAACCACATCCCTCAACAGAGTACAGAGCAAAATGTTCTAAAATTGATTGTGATACTGATCCATTTCAAATTTGATATTATAGTTAGTTTAATTTTGTATATGCTAGCTGTGACCAATTTTTTAAAGAATTCGAAATTAAAAGCTTCAGACGAGCTGAAAATGTTTCAAAAATGTTCTAAGGTACGATTCATTTGGTAATGCTGGGAAGATAAACTTGAAATTTGAAATGACTATTATTTTTAATACGTAACACTCGACCACAAGTGATGTTTACGAAATCGAAATTTGAAACTGCACAGAGTACATGTACACTAAAAAAGAATTATAATTGCTATCTATGTAAGGAAGCATTTTACATTTTGTTTTTCGCTTCACAAAAATGGCGTTAAAATGTACTAGACCCGTGTTTTGCCACTTATTTTTTAAATAGTTTTATTTTTTTTAATAATTATCCAAGTTTTAATATGATATAATACTGTAAAAAAGAAACGGTTGTTTATGTGTAGTGAAATACACTTTGAAACTACTTAACCAATTTTATTTTATTTTCCCTATAAGATAGATGATAAACATAATTTCCGTGAGTTCATAGCATCTGTTTTTTGGAAGAGGTAGCTGCAAATGCGTTGGAATGAAGATTCTTTGATCAATTAGACTCTAGTGCTTTAAAATGTGATATTATAATTAATCTATTCCACATATGTAAATAGACACCCAAATATATTTTTGCCTATTTCAACAACTTGCACGCAAAGCTGCAATTTGTTCATTACATTTATGTTATTTATTTGCATGTGTTCGTAAATATTTATGTTTTATTAAAAAGATAATTCAAAAAATACCCACATATAGCCTATTCAAAAATATCGAAATAAACCCTAAAATAAATTTTAATATTATTCAGAATATTCCCAATTATTCATTTCCTGTTAATATTTTCTGCACATCACAAAAATGCTGCATATTGCGCAACACAAATATGCCAAAACGAATGTGCATTATAATATATATATTAAAATATTAACGTACATATAATTTTTTAAACAATTATATTTTATATATTTCTATAATATTCTCGCAAAAGTATATGAAAAATTTTCAATGCTTGCAATAGAAAATACATTAAGAAGTTTGAATAGTGCTGTATCCATTTGTTTTCAATGACATCGCATTATTATATAGTAACGCTACTTTCATATCAACAATCCGTCCGTAGTTCATGAGTATCTTCATTCCGTTTCTTTTGCTTTTCCGGCTAGAAGATGTTATTATTTTTTTCTAATGTATCATAATTACTTATTTTAATATTGTTAAGTCGAAATATATATGATGTCTTTAATTTTAACTAGTGAGATTTTAGTACTTCATCAAGAAATGTATATTTAAGCTGATACACACACACACACTTATATATACAGGGTGCAGTATGTTATCTATCGCCGACCCTTAATTTCTCAACCGTTGGTCGTAAAGATATAGTTACAATCACAAAAATGTTTCAAATGGGGTAAAAATTCATGTTGTGGCATTATTTAAAGTTGAAAATCAATTTAGTTACATTTAGTAAAAGTTTACACATATCATAACATATATAACACCAAAAAGTTTGACATCTGTACTTAAACGGTTGAAACGGTTATTAAATTTCAAATTTCGAGATTTTTGCACATGATTTTGTCTTTCATTGAGGGATAAGTTAAAAGATGAATTAAAGTAATTCGAGATCAAAATCAGGGTACTATGTCCTTTTTACGATGAAACCACCTTTAGCCGCTATCGCCAAATCGGGGATTCACCGAAGAGAGTTTATTTCATCTAAAAATTTGAGCTCACTTTTAGGTGTCGTATACAAAACGAAGAATGAAATATTGAAATTAAACAGAAAAAATGAATATCAATTTATCATAATATCAGAAAACGGTCTATTATAAAAAAGGAATACATAAAACGCCGGAATCTACTTGAGATACTGCTCAAAGTGTTCTCCATTGGTGACAATGCACAATTGAATGCGTGACAGTACTGCATCCTGGACACGTTAGATTATAGCAGTTGTCCAAACTGTGCGACAATCACAAAGATAATGCGACCTGGAAACCTCCACATCGCCCGGCAGTACGACACGTGTGGTGCGGTATATGGGAGAACCTAGACTGTTGGACCCATCTTCTACGATGGGACCTTAACGGGCGATCGTTATCTGCATCTGCTACAAAACACGGTACGTGACTGGTATAAAGTGTTGCTCACCGACATGCATACCGAGTGTGGTTTCCACATGATGGGACCCTCTACACATAAAACATCAAACATCCGGGCTTATCTGGCCACCATATTCGGTTAACAGATCCTTGGATGTGGTGGTCCGGTAGAGTGCCCACCGCATTTGCCGGACTTGACTCTCACGGACATCTATATCTGGGATTACATCAAGGTATAAGTCTATGTGACTGAGACTACTTCTAATGTTTATTTGAAGCAGCGCATCATCCTTGATTGTCGCACAGTTTGCAGACCTGCTATGCTCTAACGTGTCCAGGACTCAGTACTGTCACGCATTTCATTGAGCATCACCAATGGATAACACTTTGAGCAGTATCTCTAGTAGTTTCCGGCGTTTTATGCAATCATTTTTTATAGTAAACCGTTTTCCATATTATAATAAATTGATATTTACGTTTCTGTTAATTTCAATATCTCATTCTTCGCTTTGTATACGACATCTAAAAGACAAAATCAACGACCCTCAAAATTTTAGATGAAATAACCCTCTTTGGTGATACCCAGATTTGGCGATACCGGCTAAAGGTAGTTTCGCTGTAAAAAGGACATAGAGCCCTGATTTTGATCTTGAATTACTTTAATTCTTCTTTTAACTGGTCTCAATGAAAGACAAAATCATGTGCAAAAATCTCAAAATTTAAAATTTGATAACTCTGTCAATTTTTATAGTACATGTGTCAATTTTTTTGTGTTATATGTGTTATATAATATGTGTAAACTTTTACTAAATGTAACTTTAGGGACTGGGGGACTGTATAAAAAGTTAGATTTCGTGATTTTTATAAAATGGATTTTTTTTACTTTAAATAATGCCACAGCATGAATATTTACTTCATTTGAAACGTTTTTGTAATTGGAACTATATGTGTACGATCAACGGTTGAGAAATTAAAGGTCGGCGATAGATAACATATTGCACCCTGTATATATACTCGTATATGCATACATATGTGTGGGTATGAATCGCATGTATACACTTTGATAATAAAATGCAAAGCGGAAATCATTTCCTAATACATAGGTATTTTTACTGTGGGTAGCAACTAATGCTTTCACATTTGTAAATCACTGCAAATTTTCTAAGATGGTTTGATTAGAAATTTAATACCAGAACCCTTAGACTGTATTTCTAAATTTCCAAAATTTCTGAAAGTTCTCTCATTAAAAAAACATAAACAAAACTTCATGTAGCTGCATAGGACGCAGTTTGTATAAAATGTGTACTAAAAATTGCAGCACTATGCAGCAATGACACGATTGAGCTTAAAATGTCCGAGAATGTAAAGTATAGTGTGTTATGCAAATGATTCCAATTTCAGAATAAACACGTTTGATTGGGTTAAGCAGCTCCCTCTAGACAGCTGCTGAAAATGTACAAATGGAGGTCTGTAGCGGGATGTTAAAATTTGTCTATGGTTATCTGCTAGTTGTTAACGCTAGGTCAGGCGTAACTATGCCTCATCAACGAAATAGGGCGACATTTCAACAACTGGCGGATCTTGAACGGGGGAAAATAATCGGCCTTCGTGAAGAAGGATTTTCCTATCGTGCAATATCACCAATATAAATAGCTCGTGCTCAGCGTAACAACAGCAGAGTGATCCGAGATTAGAAGAGTGGATCGACAACTTGGAAATATAGGAGTAGACCCCGAAGGTTGACATCATCGCGCGATGATAGACATATGGTTCGCATGGCGTTGACGAACCGTACAGCTTCATCTAGTCAGTTGGCAGCACATTATTCAACTGCTACAGGTGTGTCAGTGTCTGCTTCGAATATTCGTCGACGTGTTCTTCACCGTGGACTGCGTGCAAGAATTCCTTTATACAGGATCAACCTCACTCAAAAACAACAACGCCTGTGGCTACAATGGGCTCATGAACATAGACATTAGCGTTCATATTGGCAACAAGTTGTCTTTTCTGACGAATTCCGCTTTAATTTGTGATACGAAGCAGATGAACGCCACATTCCGGAGAGCATTATGGAACCTTATAGTGAACGAACACACGGAGTTGTGGTTTGGGGATATCATGGATGATCCCAGCGATTAGGAATTTTGGATATTCTGAATAGTAACATGTGTATCAGTGAAGTACTGGAACACGAAGTCATTCAGTTCCTTCAAGGCATTCCTGGAGGTATATTTCAACAGGATAATCACGCTCACATGTTGCAAGAAGTGTTCAAGACTTCTTGACAGCAGAAAACATACAGCTTCTTCCATGGCATGCATATTCAACAGATATGTCGACTATTGAAAATGTGTGGGATTTCGTTGATTGGCCTCTCGCTCATGATCCTCATCCTACAGCTTTTAAAGATGAATTTTTGGTACGCATACAAACAATAAGGAATGCTCTTTCCCGGACAAACATTCAAAATATGTTCGGGTCCATGACACGTCATATAGCAGCACATATTGCAGCGCGTGGTGGCTACACCAAACACTGATTTCAGACACTTATTTTTATTTATTTTTTTTTTATTTTTTTTTTTTGCTTTGAAAATGTAATCATCTGTTTGTGCCATTACCAGTTCATTTTATTCTGATGATTCCTTCGAGGTGTATATAATTAGAGCTTCGTCATTTTTAAACAAATAAACGTCAAAAACGTAGCTTGTTACAGACATTTTCCTATGACCGACAAGAAATCATAAACGTAGCTAACAATAAGGGAAATAATGCAACAGTTTTGAGGTTACTTGAATACTAGACGCAGCCTAACTCTATAATTGAGCATTTACTTATTCTTTCCGCAAATCTATCAGCCGTTTCAGAAGACGTTATGCAGCTTGATTTTATGATTTTATTTCTATAAAGACTGTAGACATATTACTTTTTTATAAGAAATAAATTCCTCCTATTTTTTTCCTGTACCTACTTTAAGAGTGTATTTAAACTACGAAAAAAACATTAAAATTGATGCACTGAAAATTTATTCAACAAGCATTGGAACTGATTGATTTCAAATCTACTTCACTTTTCATTTACACGAAAAAAAGAAACTGAAAAAATGGGCCAATAGAGAAAAAAATAATAATGTATTATTGCATTAAACAGTCGGTATCAACGGAGGGAAAATACGAATTAATGTGCATTACCGAATAGTTTACGATATGCAGTTGTGTCTAATAAACGATATTCAAGGCTAAAAACAAGAAAAAAAACTTGTCAAATACATCGCAAAATTATATGGTATTAAAAATGTTACGTAAATAAAACCTAGAGCAATTTTAGGACCTTATTGTCATCCCATATGAATTGTGACTTTCATCACTATGTATTTCATGAACCCGTTAATTTCACACAATATCTTTGTTTTAAACTGTAAACAGAATTATCCTCTAATAACTATCCTGGATTATGTACATTATGTTTTTCTTTGAATAATTAAGATTGTATAGATTAATTTTATTTCATTTGAAAATTTCCATTGATATATTATTCGTGAAAAGACGTAAGAATTCATTGAAGGTTTTCTAAAAATCTACGATAAACGTTTGTTGGACAAATTTAAGGCGAATTTTAAAAGTTTTTATTTACTTTAAAATAATGAAGAGAAGTGAAATGATGGAAAACCGTTCTTAATAAAGAGAGCAAATGCGCTAGCTTAGGGTTAACAAAAGTGTAGAATGCATTGAGAAATCTATCAAACTCAAGCTAAATTAAGGCTGTAAGTATGCTTTTCAAAAAAAAATTTAAAATTAATTTAAGTAACATTTTTCAATATAATTCGAAAACTACTCGGAAGAAGAATTTCGAATTGAAAATTTCCGTAAAGCAGGACATAATAAATACAAATCTGTCAAAGAAATTGCAGGTTACAATTCATGTATTTTTCGAATATTAATTTCATAATTCATAATTCACACTATAAAACTTTTAAAATTACAAAATTAATGTGCCTATGTTTGGGTCTTTTAGTATCATAAAAACAGCAAAAAAAAAAAAAAAAAAAAAAAAAAAGAAAAAAAAAAGAAAGAAAAAAAAAGGATCATAATTTCAGTAGACATTAATAAAAATATGAAAATGTAATTTAACATTAAAACCTCTAAATTTTGAATGATTATAAGTCAAAAACTTATGATTCAAAAGACTTGAAATCTCGTTTCTAGGCATAGTTTGAGCAGAAAATTTAAATACAGGGTGTCCAGCGAATAAGACCCTGATTTCAAAATCAAATATCTCAATAACAAAGATCAATAGAATTATGCGGTAAACGGTTTGTTTATTAGCTAAGCTGTAAAAATGTTATACAGAAGTTTCAAAATTATTTGCAAAAACCGTTAACAGATGGCGCTGTAATCGCAATGGCTATAAATTGTGTTTTGAAGTCCAGAGCACTAGCGTCTGATTCCTAGATGGCTTCCTACGGAAGAAAGAAAATTCGGAATGACCACTTTTTCGTTGGGGTGATGTGCAGAAGTGGAGACATCTGCTCGCAGAATTAATGCATCAGTTTCAATTTTAGAGAATTTCAATTAATAGAATTTTTAATTAAAAGTTTAGCAATCATTATATAAGAACGTATTAAAATATTTTATTTGGGTAATGTGCAGAAGAGGAGCCATGTGTTGACAAAATTGAGATTTTTTTCAAATTTTGCTATAAGCTACTTCGGTCCGGATACCGGTATCTCTGTGGTATACCTTTTCTCTCCTAATTAGTAGATCTTGGAATCGAATCCAAGTAGAGGAGGATTTGAAAAAAATGGAAATCTTTACTTTTTAATATTTATTTAAACTGTGAAAAAAGTTTGAATAAAAAAACTCAAAGTTTCTGGGTTTAAAATTTAACAAAGCCAAAATAAACCTCTTTTTTAAAAATCCCTGAGCATTTGTAATAATGATTCATAAATATTTTTTTTAAATTGTAGAGAATACTTTGAATGAAATAATACAAAGTTTCTATTTTTAAAAACTGCATTAAGTTAAAAAAAATAATTTTAATTTTAAAAACTCATTTTGATTTTTTTTATCATTGAGCACAGAAATATGGTGCAGCTTCTATCGATAGGATCCGAAATGTTGGAAAGGAATGCAGCATCCAAAATACTTTTGCTTTGACGTTGATGATATGACTTATCAACAATTCCTTAAAAAAAAAGAAATAATTTAATCCATAATTTCTGTCTCTAAAACTTTGTTTACAAAGAAAAGAACTACATGTGTTGTACTAAAACCAAAGTATTATGGCGTGATTTAAAAATAAATGAAAAGTGCAAAATTACTTTTTTATTTATAATAATTCAGGTATAAACAATAATACCAAAATATTATGCCGTGATTTAAAAATACAAAAAATGTGTAAAAAAGACAAAATTATTTTTCTAAACATATACATTTTGATTTAAATAATTATATGGTATTAAAAATTGAATTTAATAAAATATTTTAATAAGTTCTTATAATATGATTTCTAAACTTTTTATTGAAAATTCTATTAATTGAAATTTTCTAAAATTAAAGCTGATGCAATAATTCTGTGATCAGATGTCTCCACTTCTGCACATCACCCCAATGAAAGAGGGAACTTTAACAATATTCGTTCTTCCGTAGGGAGCCATCTAGGAATGAGACGCTAGTGCTCAGAGTTTACAAGTATTGCGATTACAGTGCCATCTGTTAATGATTTTTGCAACTAAATTTTGATACTTCTGTATAACATTTTTACAGCTTAGCTAATAAACAAACCGTTTACCGCATAATTCTATTGATCTTTGTTTTTGAGATATTTAATTTTGAAATCAGGGTCTTATTCGCTGGACACCCAGTATGTCGTAAAAATTGGGTGTTGTCATTGCTAAAATCAAAGCGTGGTCTGGTTTTGATTTGTAAGTTGCCCCCTATCCAAATTTTATATAGATCATTTGAAAAAAGACTTTAATTAGTATATAACTCTCGTCAAAAATGGCGGAATGTTGATCTGCGTTTCATTTTGATAAAACTTCATACAAACAATCAGAATGAGAAAAAAAAATTATTGGTTTTTTTTTTATTATAGAAAAGCGCATTTTAAAAATGGCAAATGATTCCTACAAATACAAATGATGAGGATATTTTCTTTTTCTTTTACTCAATATTCAATTTCTGAGATAATTCAACAATTGGACAAAACAAACAGCAGCCTTTATTGCATCAATAATAATAATTAGCGAAGGGAAACTCAATTTCTGACGATTTCACAAAACATCAAAATTAAATATTCAATGAGTTTTATTTAATTATATTATATAAACGTTATATAATATATGCGTTATATTTAAATATTAACAAAAAACTCTTACTGTCAAAATTCGTTCTCATTCTTATATAAGAGCATATTTGAAAACTGTCTTGAAAAATATACTTCCAAGTACAAATATGCTTCACTTTTGCTTTTTTTTTATTTTAGAATACCTGCAAAAAACCATTAAAAAAAGTCTAAAATATTTTCATTAAAATGGTGAAGTAGTAAAATTTCTGATATTCTACAGAAAACATAAGTAGCATCCATTACTGAAATCCTTTCAGCATTACCGTTAAATATCCTCTTAAATACTTATCAAGTAAGTAATGGCTTGTTTCAAAGGTATTATGCTTTTTGATTTTAATGGTGTTGTGTAACAGTGTTATACAAAAGTGGTTTTTGGAAAGGGGAACTATTTATTTATCCCTTCAAAGCAAATACAGATTAAAATTATTTATGTATGCAGAGTTTTCAGAATAAAAGTTTGCTGAGTACTGAAAATACATTTGTATTTATCACATCTATGTTAAATTTGCAAAGTTTATTTAAGTAAATATTTGAGTATTTTAAATCTAATTTCTATAAATAGCTGAAAAGTACATTGTAATAAAAATGTAGAAATTTTATTATTTTTAACATAACTTACCATTTAATTACAAAACATTTTAACTTAGCATTTACATTGAGGAATAATTAAGAACGAATATTTTAGAACAAATACATTTAATTATTTTATTTATATTTTAAGGAACGTTTTGAGAAATAATTTCATATGTGCTGCTATATTTTAAGGATCTATTACTCACTAAGCATTACTGTAAAATTTCCCCTTTAAAATAAAAACTTTACAATAAATTTCAAACTAAGTAAATTAGTTTTTAATTCATGTTTGTGAAAAATACATTTAATTTTTTCTTTCTCCTCTCGTCATTAGAAAAAAGTATTGTGATCGACTTCCGGTTTTCGGCAGATTTACAGGTTTTAGGGGTTGGAGATCCCCCAAAACATTTTTATACAAAATATCTGTCTATCCGTGTCCCCGTCTGTCGTCTGTCCGCGCATCGCCATTGCACCATCGAAAATTGTACGAAGTTATGCGTAGAATTGAACCAAATTTCTTGTGTATATTTTTGGCTATGTCCAGCAGGTTTGCCTAGAATTTAGAAATTGTCCGACAGAAGGTGGCGCTGTGATAGCGATTTTTGTGTAATTTTCAGAATTTTTCGTGGGACTATTGTCCATTGGCGGCGCGTGCAGCGGTGTAGGTCGCATCCTTCTAAGCATCATTTTCTATTCGAAAACAGATGATTCACTACAGAATAGCGAAAAACTATTGATTTTAATAAAAAAATTGATCGAAATTAATTCTTTCTTACCTGGATTATTAAATGACTGAAGCATAAATTTAAGGTGAAAATCAAAATTGTTATAGTATTGTATGACTAATATTGAAGATTAATCTCTATAACTACATTTTGAAATATTAAGATGTATGAGATAGAAGAAAATTTAGGAATTGGCATAGTTTGAGCAGAAAATTTAAAATATATTGTAAAAAGTGGGTGTTGCTGTGAAGGCGCCTACCTTCACATATTAATATTAAGACTTTTCCTCTTTCCCCCCTTTAAAATTACATTTTTTAAAATTCTTAAATTTAATTATCTGTCTGCATTCGGATTCAATCTGTTTTTAGCGCTCTTTTCCCTTCATAAATTAAGCATTCAATTCTCAGTCTCTTTAATATTTTAACCGCAGCGCACTACAGTTAAAAGAAAAGAAATCATTTCCTTTTCTCGCCTAATAACTGGATTCTAATTTTCATCCTTCTGCCTTAGTTTGATGATATGCAGAAATTAGTCAGACATATTACTTCTACATTTTTAGCCGTTGGTCCAGATGTAAGATATTAGTCATTTCAGTTATTAACCCTGTCTTTATTTTGTTTTGTTTATTAACGGGCGCTTCGGCCGCTTCAATCCCATGAGAACTTTGGCAAACCTATCGAATGTACTTTTGCGGTTTATGTGCTATAATTACTAAGTAATCATCTGGCGTTAAATAGTTCTTATTAATCTTCTACATTCCCCATTCAATTTCAATTATTGTACTTTGACCACATGTCTTCCTCTCTTTAATCTCGCCATATAGTATATATATTTGGCGAAATTGTGTATGTAAGCTTGCCAACACTCCAGATTTCGAGAAAGTGTATTTTGAGTCAGACTATCTTCTGAACTCGCATGCTCTGAGCATAAGAATGTAGCGAGACTCTCTCTCCAACGCCCGGCTCCGGCCGAGGGCTCGCCTTGCAAAAAAAACTACCCGAACCTGGTGTCCGATTTGGTCAATAAAGAATTAGTTGTAACATTCGGCTTGTCTCTATCTGCAATATGGATTAATTCGTTCTGTTAATATTGTTTCACTTCGTTATCAACTCTTACAGCCATCGAAAAAATTCAACACAAATGTACAAAATCCAAAGCTTCGCTACAGACAATTGGTGCCGTTCAGGCGCAAGCGAGTTCCAGTTGGAGAGAGGAGAAATTTTTTACGGTATAATAGACTATAATTTATCGATTTCCTAAAAGTATTTGGTGGAAACTTTCGATGCTCATCAATGGACTTGACTTTTCTGCATCCTGATGTTGTCGTGTACAGGAGTACACAATGCAAAAAAAATGTTAAAATTTATCAACTAACATCATCAAGCCTGCAAAATTCTGAACTATGCTCATTGCGGTGAATTTCTGCACTCTCTCTCTCCTGAAATAACCACAGCTACAACAAATAAATTCCGATCAAAATAATGACTCGAGATTCTCTGCAAAGCGTTTCCCAACACAATGTTCACCGAGGTTTTTCTATATCGTCATGCCGTCAGCTTCCGTCACAACTAGCCGATAACCGCCATCCTTTCGACCGGCATAAAAAAAAAGACTTGCCGATACCGAAAATACGTGAGCGCCTTCGGAATGAGTCATAAATCCTCCATCGCCTGTTTTTGTTTTTCTTCTCCTCTTCTGTTTCTCCTATGCTGATTTACGCAGCTGGATCAGAGTTTCTAAGATATTCCAGACTATGTCTTGTATCGGCCGAATTTATTTTTTAAAAAAAGAAGAAACAGAACAGTAAAAATGATTTGTTCTTCTACATTAAAGAAATTTTTTTCTCCTTCCCCAGTAACTCTATGAAGAAAGCGTGTTCATGGATCTACATGTATTCTATTGCATTTCAAGGAACTTAAAAAAATAATAATAATGTTTAAGTTACTTCTTCAAAGAAAGACAGTTAACATGCAGTTTCCTTAGAACAAAAAGTAAAATGATAAAATATAAGTAATGAATATTTAGGTGAACTCCACATTCAACTATACGCAGATATACCTAAACATTTTTTTAAAGAAAAGATTATTCCTGCTGCTGCATAAAAAAACCCACACATATGTTTTGAATTCAGTTATTATTTTCTTACATTATTATGTCTTTACTTATAACATTTCCTTGTTTGCTCAAGGTAAGTTTTATTTTGCTTTAAGTGTTTGAAGAGTTAACTTTGGAAGAGCCATTTTTCAAATATAGATCATATTGTGTGAGATTACCTTTCTAGACTTTGATAAATATAGATAAAAAAAAACAATCATTTTTTTAGATTATATTAAAGGTATGTGATAGTTTAAATTTTTTTACAAACACATTTATTGGTGGATAAAGAAAATTCGTCGCTGTGATGAAAATAAATTTTCTGCTAACTAAATTTTTAATGATGATATAATTATTTTTTAAGTTGGCTACATGTTTCTAGGTTTTAAAAGGTATTGTGTTTTGTACATAAATTACATATTTGTGTAGAGTTATTTACTCACAAAAAAAAAGGTTTTTTTTAAATTTGCCTTTTCATTGTAGTGTCTTATGGTAAGTGTTGATTTATACTAAAACTACTAAATAATACAGAGTAGACAGTGCTTGTTTTAAAAAAAATTTTCTACTTTTCCTTTTTGTGCAGTGGATATTGAAAATATTAAAGTATTTCAAATAATGATGTTTTAGTTACGAGGACTGATTTTGCTATATATATAGTGAGATAAAAAAAAAATATGTAAAAAAAAAAATCCTCATGACTGGATTATATTGGTCTTTTAATATATATCTATATATATTAGTTTTGATGGCTTCTTACTAAAAATTAAGCATTTTTTTTTTATTAGTAGCAAGCTAAGATTTTGTATGTCTAGGGATGCACTTCATATCCAGTTCAGTTTCAAAGTTTTTAAAATTTAGATAAAAGATTGTCCAAAATATTTTTTTTTCTTTCTTTTCACATTTCCGATTCTTATTTAATTCATTATATATATTTTTCGGTGTGACACAATGTTGCAATTCTGAGATGAGATGTTGTTTTTCTTATCTCTATTGGCCTAGGATTGCTGAACATGGTTGCTCTCGCTTAATTTTTTACATCTTGGCGCTGGTCGCAGTTCTTCCCTATTAGACATTATGCGTCTGCAACAAATATGTGCCACATTGCATTTTATATAAAAATGTTATATATTATGATCACAGACAAAGTTTTTATTATTTTGGTTCGTGTACTTTTAAAACTCAGCAATCTTGTTGTAATCAGGCAGTCTGATGGTGAAAACCTTGTTAGATAAAAAAAAAAGGGGGCATAGTATAAAAAAAAAGATAAATAAAATAACTTAAGGTAATTTTTTCACAGAGCTTAATGTAATTTTGACACAAAAAAATGAGGTAAAAAAAATGAAAAAGCTTAAACTGGTACTGGACTGATATTATTTTTTTTTTTTTCTTCTTACTTGTTGTGCTTAATATATTTCTTGTGGTAGCACTTCCTACAGGTAATTTCTTTTTATATATAACATTTTATATGTTTTTTTTTATGTGTATATTATATGTTTTGTCAGTCATCCATATCAATAAGATATGAAACTTTTAATACTCATAAGTATACGTCTTGCAACTTGTATACTTAAGGATAAGCACTAGTGACATATAAAAAAAAAGTGAGAGGAATTAACCATTAATGGCAGTTAAATTTGCTCAGTATTTATTCTTTTTCAGTTGGTTGCTACTAATTTGAGAAAATTACATTTGCGATCTAGACAGTACACTGTTCTGTTTATATACATCTCTCATAGTCCAATTTACACGGATTTTATACATTTTTATTCACGTCTCATTAATTTATTTCTATAGCATATGTTAGGCTCCTTCGTTTTAAAATATAGCTCGAGTCATCATATCTTAAATTTTTTCATAAAAAAAAAGAGTCTCTTTTTCCTTTTGATTTCTATTTCTACTTTATAAAAATTTTCATAACATGAGTTGTAAACATTTTATGCATGTGTTAGATATCAGTATGCTTGTTACTGCATACACACACAATTTACACGCACACTACACTTTACATGTCATTATATTACTTGAGGTAAATTTTTAATTATTGTGTCCTGTGTTATGTAAGTGCCTTTTTTTTCATTGCGCTATGATCCGGAAATAGCCCAATGATTAAGGGTTATGTTTCACTTTTGGCTAAGTGGATCGGCCGTCCACTTTCTCAAAAGTGGAATATGTTTCTTACATGATACAAATGTTCAATACCTCACATGAATTTACAAGACGTTCGCGCTCTTTTATTTTTTTAAATGCATAATGACGTATCTCTCATACTATTTGATACTCCGTTCATGATTTTTTTCCCCCACTCTAGCTTACTATGGGCAGATAGTGAAGTTAGATGTTTCCCTTCATCATTTTTTTAAACTCATGTACACATTTTTATGATTTCAGGTTCAACCTGGTACTACACACACACACATATTTACATTTGCACTTCATATGGTCTTGTTTGGTAATATTTATATAAAACTCACCTTGGTTAAACATGGTCATGATTCTGTGTGCTTGTACTTTTTTTCACATACTCTTTCAACATTAGTGGATATTTTTACAAATACATAGTTTTACACTATTTTAAAGTTTGTGTATTTTTGTTGCCTTGCCATTTTTTTATTTTCGGATGGTTACGGATTTTTTTTTACATAATGTAATTCAATACAATATTTGCACATGCATCTTAAATTTACATGCATGAGTTAATTTCTAGCTGGTATTTTTTACACATTGGTTAATTTTGTCTGTTTACGCGCGGCTGGTGACTCGTTGCTATTTTATTTATAACATAAGGTATTTTATTATAACTCACATGACATTTGATATCTTTAGGGGTTGTTTTTATAAAAGTTATTCAAATGCATAATGTGAGCTGTTATGTACACATTATTTTTTTTAAAAAAAGGCTATTCACATATAGTCATTAAACTAAATATTTGGCAATTTCTCAGATTTAAATTTTTTTCAGTTAGTGAGTTATAGTCTCACAGGTGTCTTGTGACGGATACATACACTCATATACCATAAAGTATAAAGCTTGGTATTTTGCTATTCATTTTTTCTCTTTTCCATCCCGTTACTTGGAACATGCGTGCCTTGGCATTACTTCTACATTTTAGCGTAGAGTTATGCAATCTGTCGTGCACTCGTACATTGTATGCACGCTTCTTTTAACTTCATACAGTAATAACTCTCGCAAATACAACTTTATTTTAATTTTACCCCTTTGTTAACCATTTATGCAACTTTTTTTCTTTTCACAAGTAGTTCATGTGTTGGACATTTATTTATGTTACACAAAATTTGCTCATTTAGAATACAATTTTGTTCATTCATATACATACATTACACTAGTTCATGTGTTGATTTACATATTTTGTTCATTTGCTTTTACACATTGTACTTTGCTTACGATCTATTCGACAGTATTCTTTTTTTCTTTTTTTTCTCACAAGTAGTTCATTGAGTATAACACATATAGTTCATTGTGGCTGGTTTAGAGTATAACCAGAGTTTTCACACATTACACGGAGTTCATTGCCTTTATTAACCCTTATTCATTACATTTTGGTGATTAACTCACTAATTATGTAATTGAATCTCACTCGTAGGTTAGTGTTTTGGGTTATCACACACATACTGTCTGTATATTTTGTTAGCAAATGCATAAAAAAAACGTTAGTTCATTGAGACATTATTACAAGTAGTTCATGTGGAATTATACAATTTGTTCATGTGTTTACTTACACGTTGTGTATGCTTGCGTACACACTTGTTCATGTGTTTTTCATTTAGTTCATGAGTTTGAGGTTTCTTTTTCCCCTCCCTACACACACATACAGTTCTTTTCCCTGTTACTTTTTATCTTTTAAACTTTACACCATGTTTCGATATTAAAATGTTCTATCAGTTTTTTATTTTTTTTTAAATTTTAACAGAGTTGTTTTTGCTTATTTTATGTGTTTGCATAATGTCATAACATATCAATGACACATCACTTTGTCTATGTACAAAGATTTTAAGGTTTCAGGGAGTTATCCGTCACATGACATGTTAAACTACACACACATTTCGAATCTGTTTACTTTTAACATGCAACATTTTTTTAACACTTTCATTAGATACATCTTACTTGAAGGTGGCAGATCTAGTAAGGTGTCTTGTCACACTATATTAAAGCGTATGCAATTTCTTAGTAGATGTTTTTAATATTTTGGCCAGGTGTTAAATTTTAATACATGCACAGATGGTCTATACATGAAAATTCAGAAAAACTAAAACCTTTACATATCCTTTTTTTTTGTGGCAAATTTCATTTATTGTGTTTGATTCTCACTGGTTATCGAGGGAAATTTCTTTTTCTTTCACACTCATATGTCAGGATTTTAAGGATTTCTTTTTGGTAAACAACACTTCTTTTTCTATATTTTGCAAGAGACAGTTTATCTTTTGCGGTAACACTCCTGTTCCTTTTTTTGTGTATTTAACGTAAAGGTATGGCTCCTGTCAATTTTACACTGATGCGTTTTGAGTAGAGATAGATATATTTTTTTCAACGAATGCAGCAATATCTTATGAAATTTACAGTAAAAAAAAAAAAAAAAAAAAAAAATTAACCCTTTGGTAACGATTTTTTTTAAATACGGTTCACTTTTTTTCTCTTCAGTTACATTTTGCTGTTTGGTGCTTGGTGCATGTAGAGAATTTTTGTTCATAGTTAACACACACAGTAGTTCATAGTTTATCTTAGTTCATAGAAAAAAAACCCTTACACGAGTTCATTGCTTTGTCAATTCTTTGCGTGCATCAGGGACTAATTGTCACTGTTTTTACAACTGATTTTCAAAACACTTAGGCATTTTACTTCATTAATACACTTCTTTTGTTCATTGCTATTTATTTACACTTGAGGTCAGTGTGACACATTTCTTCGGTTCATTGTTACAATTTTACACTTGAGGTCACAGTGATGCACTTCTTTGGTTCTTTGGAATTATTGCACACGTTTGCTCTTTGTTTGTTTGTTTTTTTTTTGGTTCTATAACAAAAGTTTTTTTTCACATTGAGGGAATTTATTTAAACTTTTTCCACGTTTATTTACACACATATTATTTTTGTAGTCAGCATTTAATTTTATTATGTCACACATGCTTTTCTTTTTTTTTCAAAACAAAGAAAAAGAATAAGCGCTTGTTGCATCTGTTAGGTATTTTACTGATGTTTATAATTTACAATGGTATTAAACTTAAAAGTTCGTCTTGTCCAACATTAGTGAATATTCTTTCAGTTTTTTTTTTTTTTTTTTGTTTGTGCAATTTTACAGGCAGGTACTCTATACAAAGGTTTCTACAAAGGTTACATACAATGGTTAATCATAGGTACTGCGCGTGGGATTGCTCATTTTTAGGCAGCATTTTTTTTTTTAATGGTAGTTACACATTATAAATAACAGTTTTTTTTGTTAGTTTCGCATTATTGATATTTTTTTTCCGTTAAAAAAAAAAAAGGTAGGAAATGTACACTTCTTTCACATTAACATGGCATATGATTGAAATCTGCTGACCTTTTAGTTAAGTGTTATTTTAATTTAATCGGTAACAAAAAAAAGGGTTTCCTTTTTTGGTAACTTTACAGGATTACACTTTACTTTTATTTTTTTTCATTCGGTACCTTTCTTGGCTATTCAAGTTATTTCACGTGATAAGGTAGTTTTCTTATGCACGATTTTCCAATCACTCAGTACACAGGTGTGCATTATTTTTTTGGGGGGTTTTTGTTATGCTCATTGACACATGTGGTTTATTACTGGTATAAACCAGTCGTAACATCAAACGGTGTTATTTATGACTACATTCACACACATACATACTTTTGTGTCACCTGTTGTATAATGCTTATTAAATTTCATTAAATTTACTGTACATTTTTTTACCATTTTTTGTAAAGGGTACTTTCTCTGGAAAAATCTTATTACATCTTGTTTATACCTTATAGGAGTGCAATATGTTTTAAAATACACTTTAGTTAAATTAGGTTCTCAGTAAAACACATTCAGTCTTTGGTTACAAGATAAAATGATGGCAACTTTCAATTTTGAACAAATAATTTAACCCCATCTTCCTCTCCTTTTACTAGTTACACTACTTTTAAAAAACTAGAGATGTCACAACTAGTGCTGAAAAGGTTACAATTTTATATTTACTATATTATGTAATGTTTTGTATTTATATACAGTTCATGTCTCAAAATATTTTTATAAGTTGGAGTATGACCAACATTTGTAGCAATTGTGGAAATTGCTCTTGCTTGCAGTGAAAGTTCAAGCAATTTATATATTAAAATCTTCTGGAACTTTACAAAAAAAATAATGGTGTGCACACGTTAAAAAAAATATTAAGAAAACAGCTGTCCAGAAGTAGTAAACTGCAGTTCATAAAGATAATTTCTAGATATTTTTATTTTTGGCAAGTCTTTGGTACCAACTTGCTTTGTCATGCTTATAGGCATGCTTTTTATATGAGACATGATTTATTTGTTCCTTACATATTTAGTTTTTCTGTATATGTTTATAAACTGTTGGTCACCGGGTTCCCTCTACAAAATATTACATTTTTACATATTTTTTTTATGTGTAATGTATTTGAGGGAAGACATGGGGTAACTTTTTTTTCTCTCGCGGTTCACTTCGTTCTTTTTCGGCTGTTGGGGAGATATATGTGAAGGCGCCTACCTTCACATATTAATATTAAGACTTTTCCTCTTTCCCCCCTTTAAAATTACATTTTTTAAAAATTCTTAAATTTAATTATCTGTCTGCATTCGGATTCAATCTGTTTTTAGCGCTCTTTTCCCTTCATAAATTAAGCATTCAATTCTCAGTCTCTTTAATATTTTAACCGCAGCGCACTACAGTTAAAAGAAAAGAAATCATTTCCTTTTCTCGCCTAATAACTGGATTCTAATTTTCATCCTTCTGCCTTAGTTTGATGATATGCAGAAATTAGTCAGACATATTACTTCTACATTTTTAGCCGTTGGTCCAGATGTAAGATATTAGTCATTTCAGTTATTAACCCTGTCTTTATTTTGTTTTGTTTATTAACGGGCGCTTCGGCCGCTTCAATCCCATGAGAACTTTGGCAAACCTATCGAATGTACTTTTGCGGTTTATGTGCTATAATTACTAAGTAATCATCTGGCGTTAAATAGTTCTTATTAATCTTCTACATTCCCCATTCAATTTCAATTATTGTACTTTGACCACATGTCTTCCTCTCTTTAATCTCGCCATATAGTATATATATTTGGCGAAATTGTGTATGTAAGCTTGCCAACACTCCAGATTTCGAGAAAGTGTATTTTGAGTCAGACTATCTTCTGAACTCGCATGCTCTGAGCATAAGAATGTAGCGAGACTCTCTCTCCAACGCCCGGCTCCGGCCGAGGGCTCGCCTTGCAAAAAAAACTACCCGAACCTGGTGTCCGATTTGGTCAATAAAGAATTAGTTGTAACATTCGGCTTGTCTCTATCTGCAATATGGATTAATTCGTTCTGTTAATATTGTTTCACTTCGTTATCAACTCTTACAGCCATCGAAAAAATTCAACACAAATGTACAAAATCCAAAGCTTCGCTACAGTTGCCAATGCTAAAAACAAATTATGGTCTGGTTTTGATTTGTAAGTGGCCCCTATCCAAATTTTATATAGATCATTTAAAAACAGTCTTTAATTAGTATATAACTCTCGTCAAAAATTACGGAATGTTGATCTGCGTTTCATTTTGATAAGATTTCATACAAAAAATCAGAATGAAAAAAAAAAAAATTATTGCTTTTTTTATTATAGAAAAGTACATTTTAAAAAATGGCAAATGATTCCTACAAATACAAATGATGGGGATATTTTCTTTTTCTTTTACTCAATATTCAATTTCTGAGATAATTCAACAATTGGACAAAACAAACAGCAGTGTTTATTGCATCAATAATAATAATTAGCGAAGTGAAACACAATTTCTGAAGATTTCACAGAACATCAAAATTAAATATTCAATGAGTTTTATTTAATTATATTATATAAACGTTATATAATATATGCGTTATATTTAAATATTAACTAAAAACTCTTACTGTCAAAATTCGTTCTACTTCTTGTATAAGAGAATATTTTAATAACTGTCGATTTATTAGGCACATGCATTTTCAGAAAATATATTTCAAAGTACAAATATGCTTCACTTTTTTTTTTTTGAATACTTGTAAATGCATAAAAAAAAGTCTAAAATATTTCGTTTAAAATGGTGAAGTAGTAAAATTTCCGATATTCTACAGAAAACATAAGTAGCATCCTTTACTGAAATCATTTCAGCATTATCGTTAAATATCCTCTTAAATACTTATAAAGTAAGTAATGGCTTATTTCAAAGGTATTATTCTTTTTGCTTTTAATGGTGTTGTGTAACAGTGTTATACAAAATGGTTTTTGGAAAGGGGAATTATTTATTTATCCCTTCAAAGAAAACACAAATTAAAAATATTTATGTATGCTGAGTTTTCAGAATAAATGTTTATTGAGTACTGAAAATACATTTGTATTTATTACATCTATGTTAAATTTTCAAAGTTTATTTAAGTAAATATTTGAGTATTTTAATTCTAATTTCTATAAATAGCTGAAAAGTACATTGTAATAAAAATGTATAAATTTTATTATTTTTAACATAACTTACTTTTTATTTACAAAACATTTAAACTTAGCATTTACATTGAGGAATAATTAAGAACGAATATTTTAGAACAAATACATTTAATTATTTTATTTATATTTTAAGGAACGTTTTGAGAAATAATTTCATATGTGCTGCTATATTTTAAGGGTCTATTACTCACTAAGCATTACTGTAAAATTTCCCCTTTACAATAAAAAATTTACAATAAATCTCGAACAAAGTAAATTAGTTTTTAATTCATTTTTGTGAAAAATACATTTAATTTTTACTTTCTTCTCTCGTCATTAGAAAAAAGTAATGTGATCTACTTCCGGTTTTCGCGGATTTACAGGTTTTAGGGTTTGGAGATCCCCAAAAACATTTTTATACAAAATGTCTGTCTGTCCGTGTCCTCGTCTGTCGTCTTTCCACGCGTCGCCATTGCACCATCGAAAATTGTATGAAGTTATGCCTAGAATTGAACCAAATTTTTCTGTACGTTATTGGCTATGGTAAGCAGGTCATACATGAATTTCGTAAAACTCCGCTAGTTATTTAGTCCTGAAGTTATTTATAGAATTGAACCAAATTTCTTGTGTATATTTTTGGCTATGGCCAACAGGTTTGCCTAGAATTTAGAAATTGTCCGACGGAAGGTGGCGCTGTGATAGCGATTTTTGTGTAATTTTCACGATTTTTCGTGATTGTCCATTGGCGGCGCGTGCAGCGGTGTGTAGGTCGCTTCCTTCTAAGCATCATTTTCTATTCGAAAACAGATGATTCACAACAGAATAGCGAAAAGCTATTCATTTTAATAAAAATTTGGATCGAGATTAACTCTTTTTTACTTGGATTATTAAATGACTGAAGCATAAATTTAAGGTGAAAATCAAAATTGTTATAGTATTGTATGACTAATATTAAAGTATTAACCTCTATAACTACATTTTGAAATATTAAAATGTATGAGATAGAAGAAAATTTTGGAATTGGCCTATCCAACTAGAATTTTCCAGAAAACTTTTCTCTTAAGTAATTAGTTTATACATTCATATTATTTTATCGATGAGTTTATATCATATAGTGCTTTAATACTCAAGTATCATTCCATTTTCAACATCTTGTGTATAAATATTGTATATAGCACACTATTGTATATACCAAAATAATAATAATAAATAAATAAATATAAAATATATAACTTTTTAATCAGAAGAGTTTTTGATTTCATCTGTCTTGCTTATATGTCCAGATGTAGTCATTTGAAATTTTATTTAATTTTTTTAAATTAATAAAATTTCTGCTTTAAATATGTATTTTCCTTATTTTAAAAAAGCGAGACTTTGGCAAGTATGGTAAAAGCTACTAAAAGAAAACGGAACTGGTTGACACAAAACCATATTTACTTCCTGCTATAAACTGTGTTAGCTTTTAACCAATCCGAGTTGCAGAAACCACCTATTAGCAAAACTGAGGAAGTATATTAATTCCATAAGGTGATGAAGAATAAAAAATAAGGTATTTACTCTCGAGAATATTCTAGCTAATTTTGTGCTGAGAGAAGTAAGGTGGAACCAATAAAACACTTATGTATTTGCCGAGGAGCAATTAATTTTACCTTTAATTATCGCAATTTATCTAGATATGTGTTTCATACTAGAGAAATGAACATTTATGTCACGCTGACAACCCACATATACATATGGGTATAAAAATTCGACAAGAGGTTTCCGATAACTTAGAAAATGAACGTGTACTTTTTCCCTTGTACTTACTTTTTCCCTTCAAGTAACGAACATTTACTTTAATTTAAATCCAAAATAGCTCAGAAAGTTCAAGTATAAAGTAAGAGAAACAAATAAACTAAACAAATTTCAGTACAGTGTTGTTGTATTTTATTACTGAAAGTTGCAACTAAGCCCAACAATTTTGATTATAAGTATAATGGTTGAAACTGGCAGCTATGCATCTGAATAGATAATTTTATTTCCTTAGAGATATAATAGACACCATGCGTTAGAAATAATGGTAATTTGGAAAATATACAAATTTTCACATCAATAAAAATTACATAATTTTTGCAAAATTGGAATGCGTAGGTTTTTTTGTGCGTAAAAATACTACAATTTTTGCGAATATGGAAAATTCAATTATGTTATGGAATATATGTGCACAATTGTTGACAACATACAAATGCCTTTTTTTTTGTATATATAAAAAAACAGATAATTGGCACAGAAAGTGCATACTTTTTGCAGTAATAAAAATATTCAATTTTTGTGCGCAAATTTTGTACAATGTACACTATTTATTAAAAGCAGACAAAATACTCCTTTTATTTTGCAACGTTACTTTAATTTACAAATGTATATGGTATGTTGCATTCCCATTAAAAATCTTTAATTTCTATAAAGGAATTTCGTGTTTCTGTGCTGCTTATGTGGGAGTAACAAAAAGGGTGTAATCGCATTTAATTCTTGATAATTAATTAAAAAATACTATATGCATGTTGACGGGAAAAAACTGACAAGTAACATTTTGGCAGAAACATTCAATATATTTAGATATCTTATTAATTTTAATAATGGGAGTGGAAAGGGAACATACAATGGTAAATTAAAGATTAAAATTCCATCATGGAATCATGGGAAAATAAAGGTAAAATCATTCGTTACATAAGTTTAAATATCTTTTAAGTTTACTAAGTTATTTATATAACTTTTTAAGAAAATAGTCCTGTATCAAAATAAGTTACCTAAAAAATATATTGAAGTATTCAATGATTGTTTGGATAACACAAAATCGCAATATTGATTATGTGCATCATTAATTATTTTAATGTAAAACAGCATTAAACTGTAAAAGATTTGCAGCATTCTGTCCAGTCATTCGACCAATTTTCGAAAAGTCGGTTTCATAGCCGTAATTTTCCTACACATAACATGGCCAATAATATGACCAGAGTAGTGTTAAATTACGGCTGTGTAACCGTTTTCGGAAAAAAAAGTCCTTCCGGCCAGTGCCGGGAGGAAGAGGTAGCTTTCATATTCCTTATTTTTAAAAAGCCAACTTATATTATTCAAACACACGAAGCTCAATTAAGTGGAAACCGAATGTAGGAGATTCAATACTAATTTTTATCAATACTAAATCATTATGAATGAGAATTTCGCGAAATTAGTCAGCTTTATCCAAGCTGCTTTTATTTAAAGTCACTTATATTTGGCTGCCAAATTCGGCGATTTCTTAAAGTGCCTGCCATTTTAAGACAACATGGTAGATGATGCTAACCAGTGAACTTGGTCGAGACCTTAGTAATTGCTGTGCACATGCTCACTCATATCGGAATCGGTTGATATATAAGAGTGCTGTCGCAGGCAAAATATCAGATTTTTCAAAATGTCACCCACTTTAGAAATTGAAACTGCTATATCTGAGCCATTTTTTAAGATAAAGACAAACAAAAAATGCTCCTGAATCCTTATATCAAGGTCAAATACTTAAGAAAGAAACCTTTTTCAATTTCTAATTTTTTTGCACCTCACTTTAAATATAATTTTTTTTAATTTAATGGCCGCCATTTTGAAACAAGATGGCTGATGAAGCTGGCCAGCGAACTTGGTCGAGATATTGATGTATACTATCCACTAGGGTGGAGCGAAAAAAATTATTTTTTGAAAATCAAAAACGGGTAGGTTCCAAAAGTTGCCTTTATACTAGTATATCATTTGCGTGCAATATTACCGCTGAAAAAAAATGGCTTGAGTCTGCGCTTTTGGTCCAAAAGTCGACATTTTGGGTAAAATTTGACATTTTTTCAAAATTAAAAAAAAAATTCTATAGAGATGGTTATTATTTAAAAGTGTTATTTAAACCTTTATTATTAATGACTTAACATATTTAAACGATAAAACTATATCTTTGTTCTGTATAACTGGAACAAAACTGACAACTTTTGGTGAAAAAAAGGCGTTTCCATTCTTTTGTGTCATACAACTAATTGTTATTTGGAATACAGCTCTTAGGTAGTTGCTTTGAAATCTACCAAGGGGGTATCAAGTGGGAGTGGCTGCATTTCATGACACAACAGTGCATAGCTTGACCACCCTTCCATCTGAGCACAATGTTTTATTTATATATTGAATTGTGATTTTTTATCAAAGACTGACATAAGAGTCCTATGTATCAACCTAATCCATCTCTTCTTTGTATCCACAGACGTTGGGTTCTGTTGTGACACTTCTTCACGTACATTTCTACTGCTTGTGTATTATAAGGCAAGCAGAGTAATGCAGTGGAATTAATGGAATCTATTCAGCCCTCTAGTATCTTCAACAAAATTACATCCAGCTACTGCATAGTGATTGGGAATTCCGTTCCTACAACATTTTACAACATTTAGGTATTTCATCTTTGAGTATGCCATCATTTACTCTACCTCTTGAATTTTTTATATGCTGGTAAGCTTGTTGTTTAATGTGATGGCGATCGTCATCAAAATTGCAATAAGAATTTGCTCTCGAAGTGAAAAGCTATTATTGTCCAAAATAAATATTTTTAGTATTTGTTTTTTGCCGATTTCTGTGATGTTTTGTAGCCGAGTAATTTCCCATAAGTTTTTAGATCAATTTTTTAGATGTGAATTTTATTTGGTGTAAGCCATCATGTGGCATAAACTTGGATTACATACTTTGTGTGTGAACCAGACTCTGATGGTCAATCAGTTCAGTGCTTATATAAAGGCGAATAATTTTATGCGCCGTTGTGAGCCATCTTGCGTAGGACAAGTTTCTTGGGTTCCTATTCGTAGTTCTTCTGAGCAATATCTTGATGAAATAACTTTGCATATATCTATCAGGTATTTCTGGTATGTGCTGAGTTCCCTTTTCTTGATTTCAGGAAATAATGTTTAAAAAATACTCTCTATGGCTTTAAAAATTGAAATAAGAAGGGAATAAGCACGTGGACAAAGATTTTCGTATTGGTCCGGCGCATCCCTGTGGGTTAGAATCTAATTTTTGCCAACAATTTTATCTAATAAATGATGCAGAGGAAATTAACTGGACTTGGAGGAGACATATGATAAATTGTAATGGTTCATTCTAAACATGCCCCTCGCAGAATGGATGACAACGACTAACAGAATTATCCGCCTTAAAAATGAGCACTCAGTGCCCATTAGAGTCTCTACGTTCACTCAAAAAGTACTATATGTTATCCAAGTTTGGTTCCAGAATAGTTTACAATCAAATGTAATCCACAGCTAAAGAAGGGATCTAAAAACTCATGGGAAATTGGCTACACAAAAGCAACTTGGATACTAAACAACACACAAAACGGAATAAAAAAATTACTGAAAAAAGGGTTATTTAGGACAATTGTTGCTTTGCATACACAGAGGAAATTCTTATTTCAATGCTCTCTGACGATTGCCATCACATTAAACAGCTAGCTGCTCAGCACACAATAGTCGAAAGATGAGAGTAAATGATGGCATACGCAAATCGGAAATATCGACAATCAACTTTGAAGCGGATAATTATATAAATCTAACTCATTGGAAAAGTGTTGTGGTACCAGAACCTCTAATCAATATGCATTTATCGTGTGCAATCATAGTAAAGATAATAGAAGGCTGGGTAGATTGCATTAATATCATCCGCACTGCATTACACTGTTTGTCTTCTCTTACACAAACAGTAGAAAAATCACAGCAGCAGCATTCAAAGTCTGTGGATCCAAAGAAGAGATGTACCAGGTTGATACATAGAAAACTTATGCCAGTCTTTGATAAAAAATCACAATTCAATGTATAAATAAAAAATTGAGTTCAGATGGTAGAGTGGTCGAGCTATGCCCTGTTGTGACAGGAAATGCAGCCACCTCCACGTGGTACCTCCTGGGTAGTTTTGAAAGCAGCTAGGTAAGAGCTGTATTCCAAACAACAATTAGTTGTATGACACAACAGAGTGGAAACGACTTTTTTTCACCAAAAGTTGTCAGTTTTGTTCCAGTTATACAGAACAAAGATACAGTTTTTTCGTTTAAATATGTTAAGTCATTAATAATAAAGGTTTAAATAACAATTTTAAATAATAACCATTTCTATAGATTTTTTTTTTAATTTTTGAAAAAATGTCAAATTTTACCCAAAATTTCGACTTTTGGACCAAAAGCGCAGACTCAAGCCATTTTTTTTCAGCGGTAATATTGCACACAGATGATGTACTAGTATAAAGGCAACTTTTGGCACCTACCCGTTTTTGATTTAAAAAAAATAATTTTTTTCGTTCCACCCTACTATCCACATACCTTCTTCCATCGAAATAGGCGAATACGTATGGTATCGCGTGACAAATACAAGATCGTTTCAAAGTATTAGCCATGATAGAAATTCAAAGTGCTATAATTCAACCACTTTTTAAGATATAAACAAAAGAACAAATTTTCAGAAACAAAAACTGCTCCAGAATCTTTGTATCAAGGCCAAACACATAAAAAAAATCTTTTTCATTTTCCAATTTTTTAATACCTCATTTTAAATTTTAAATTACATTTTTTTTAAAAATGGCAACCCTTTTGAAACAAGATGGCGAATGAAGCTGGCCAACGAACTCGCTGGAGACATTGGTATGTACTATGTACAGACCAAGTTACATTCAAATCGGTTCATAAATACGCCTGTTATCGCGTGACAAAAATCAGGTCGTTTTAAAATGTCAGCCACAATCGAAATTCAAAAGGTTATAACTCAGCCATTTTTTTAGATGTAGACGGAACAAAACCTGTTCCGGAATCTTTGTATTAAGGTCAAACACATACAAAAAAATCTTTTTCATTTTCCAATTTTTTGATATCACATTTTAAATTTAATTTTTTAAAATTTTTTTTAAATGGCCACCATTTTGAAACAAGATGGCGAATGAAGCTGGTCAACGAACTCGGTTGAGTTATTTGTATGTACTATGTACACACCAAGGTACATCCAAATCGGTTCATAAATACGTCTGTTATCACGGGGCAAAAATCAGGACGTTTCAAAATGTCAGCCACGCTAGAAATTCAAAATGCTATAATTCAGCCATTTTTTAAGATATAGACGAAACAAAAACTGCTCTCGAATCTTTTTATCAAGGTCAAACACATAAGAAAAAATATTTTTTCAATTTTCAATTTTTTGCTACCACATTTCAAATTTAAATTTTTCTTAAAATTTTAAATGGCCGCCATTTTTAAACAAGATGGCGGATGAAGCTGGCCAACGAACTCATTTGAGACATTGGTCTGTACTATGTATAAACGAAGTTACATCCAAATCGGTTCATAAATACGCCTTTTATCGCGTGACAAAATTCAGGACGTTTCAAAATGTCAGCTTCGCTAGAAATTCAAAATGCTATAACTCAGCCATTTTGTAAGATATAGACGAAACAAAAACTGCTACGAAGTTTTTGTATAAAGGTCAAATACATGAGAAAAAAATATTTTTCCATTTTCAATTTTTTGGTACCACATTTCAAATTTTAAATTTTTTAAATATTTTTAAATGGCCGCCATTTTGAAACAAAATGGCGGATGAAGCTGGCCAACGAACTCGGTCGAGACATTGGTATGTACTATGTACACACCGAATTACATCCAAATCGGTTCATAAATACGAGAGTTACAGTGTGACATAGGTCAGATATATATATATATATATCAATTTTGAACGGAGGGTGGTTTCGGGGTATGGGGGTCATGATCGATGAAAATTTACCAAAATTTTTTGAAATCGCTTTCCTCCGAAAAGCTGCAATAGGTAGCTTTTTGTAAAGAAAGCTACCTAAAATCCCTGCCGGCCCGGCCTACAGGCAGAGGTAGATTTCGAAGTTAAGAATACTAATTTCACCAACAAAAACTAAATCATTATTAGATATAAATCCACTTTAACAGTTTTATCTGTCTGCTTTTGACGAGTTTTTATTTCCTTTTTATAAAATAGATGGTTTTATCAGAATCGTGTTAAGGCGATATTAAAAAAATATTTTTCCATACTCAACAATCAACAACTCGAAATTTTTTGGCACATTTTCAGATTAATTTTTAATAAAAAAAAATATGAAACATGCTGACGTGATTTTTGAAAAGATTTATAAGCGACCTGTGTTTTTATTTTTCTTTTAATTAATTAAAACTTGGTTAATAAACAATTATTTTCTCAGTAGGGCAATATTTTTCGTTTCTAACACAATCGGTTTCGGGAAATTCTGTTCAAAATGCACACTTTGACATCTTTTTTGAAATATATTCTACCTCTATCAAAAAATCGATCATTACTGTACATTATATAGTTTCTGAATAAGAGAATCTAGCAATTGGATGCGTTTGAGAGCAAAAATGGATTTAAAAATGAGTAAGAAAATAGACAGTTTGGATTTGGATGCACCCTTAATAAGATGATTTTTTTCTTCAACCGCTATGTATTTTTAATTTGTTTTTGCTTTAAGAATTGGCCCTATCAAAAACTTGTCTATATAAATGTTGAAGACAATATTAAGAAGCTATATGATAAATTCATGGAGATTTTATATCTTGTGAATTGACGGAATTTTGAAAATTTTTCTTCTTCAACCCCCTTTTTTTTGTTTTCGTTTTATTTTTATTTATTTTTTTTTTTTTTTGGTAAGAATTGATCCTATCAAAAACTTGTGAATATAAAAGTTGTAGATAATATTAAGAAAATGTATAATAAAATTATTGGATTTGATATCTTGAGAATTGACGAACTACGGAATTTTTTTTCTCCCAAAAACCCTATTTTTGCGCCCCTTGAGCCTATTTTAAATTTTATCAAAAATCTGTGATGCATGAATTTTTGGCGCTATTTTTAGAAGTAATAAAAACTTTAAACTGGTTTGATATGTAAAAAAATTAAGAAGTTATGGGGTTTTTTCTTTTTTCACAAAACCCCTCCCTATTTTCATCCCCTTTGTCCGATTTTGCCCATTAACGAACTTGACCGAGATTTTATGTCCCTTGATTTTATGTATCAGTTTGGAAGAGATTTGTGCAGAATAGCGGAAGTTATCGTGTACAGAAGAAAGTGATAACACAATTGCTTCGGGAAATTCCGTTCAAAATGCCCACTTTGACATAATTTTTTGAAATATATTCTGCCTCTATCAAAAAATCGATCATTGCGGTAAATTATATAGTTTCTGAATAAGCGAATCTACCAATTAAATGCGTTTGAGAGCAAAAATGAATTTAAAAATGAGTCAGAAAATAAGCGGTTTGGATTTAAGTGCATCCTTAATGCAATGATTTTCCCAACACAGTCCGCTTCGGGAAATTCGGTTCAAAATACCCACTTTAACAGCATTTTTAACAATATATTCTGCCTCTGTCAAAAAACCGACCCTTACGGTACTTTATATAGTTTCTGAGTAAGAAAACGTACCAATTGGAAGCCTTTGAGAGCAAAAATGAATTGTAAAATAAGTCAGAAAAAACACAGTTTGGATTTGAATACACACTTAAGATGATTTTTTTCTTCAACCGCTATGTATTTTTAATTTGTTTTTGCTGTAAGAATCGGTCTTATCCAAAACGTGTCTATATATATGTTGTAAACAATATTAAGAAGATATATGATAAATTCATGGGGATTTTATATATTTTGAATTGACGGAGTTATGGATTTTTTACTTCTTCAAACCCCCTTTTAGGTAGATTTCGTATGAAATACTACCTATTGGGATCGTTCCTATGTTGTAATTTCGGAAAAATGTTTGCAGATCTACACCGATCATGACTCCTAGAACCCAAAACCAACCTCAGTAAAAAACTTTATATATCTATCTATCTATCTATCTATCTATCTATCTACCTATCTATCTATATATATCACTTTCTTCTGGACACGATAACTTTCGTAATTCTGCACCAATCTCTTCCAAACTGATACATAAAATCAAAGGGTATAAAATCTCGGTCAAGTTCGTTAATGGGCAAAATCGGACCAAGGGGATGGAAATAGGGAGGGGTTTTGTGAAAACAGAAAACCCCCCATAACTTCTTAATTTTTGTACATATCAAATCAGTTTAAAGTTTTTATTACTTCTAAAAATAGGGCCAAAATTTTATGTATAACAGATTTTTGATAAAGTTAAAAATGGGCTCAAGGGGCGCAAAAAGTAGGGTTTTTGGGAGAAAAAAATTCATACCTTCGTCAATTCTCAAGATATCAATTCCAATTAATTTTATTGTAAATCTCCATAATATTATCTACAACTTTTATATTCACAAGTTTTTAATAGGACCAATTCGTACCGCAAAAAAAAATTAAAAACGAAAACAAAAAGGGGGTTTGAAGAAGTAAAAAATCCATAACTCCGTCAATTCAAAAGATATAAAATCCCCATGAATTTATCATATATCTTCTTAATATTGTCTACAACATCTATATAGACAAGTTATGGATAGGACCAATTCTTACAGCAAAAACAAATTAAAAATACATAGCGGTTGAAGAAAACAATCATCTAAGTAAGGGTGTAGTCAAATCCAAAGTGCGTATTTTCTGACTCATTTTACAATTCATTTTTGCTCTCAAAGGCTTCCAATTGGTACGTTTTCTTACTCAGAAACTATATAATGTACCGTAAGGGTCGACGTTTTGATAGAGGCAGAATATATTTTTAAAAATGCTGTTAAAGTGGGCGTTTTGAACCGAATTTCCTGAAGCGGATTGTGTTGGAAAAATCATTGCATTAAGGATGCACTCAAATCCAAACTGCTTATTTTCTGACTCATTTTTAAATTCATTTTTGCTCTCAAACGCATTTAATTGGTAGATTCGTTTATTCAGAATCTATATAATGTACCGCAATGATAGATTTTTTGATAGAGGCAGAATATATTTCAAAAAATTATGTCAAATTGGGCATTTTGAACGGAATTTCCCGAAGCAATTGTGTTATCACTTTCTTCTGGACACGATAACTTCCGTAATTCTGCACAAATCTCTTCCAAACTGATACATAAAATCAACGGACATAAAATCTCGGTCAAGTTCGTTAATGGTCAAAATCGGACAAAGGGGATGGAAATAGGGAGGGGTTTTGTGAAAACCGAAAAAACCCCATAACTTCTTAATTTTTGTACATATCAAATCAGTTTAAAGTTTTTATTACTTCTAAAAATAGGGCCAAAATTTTATGTATAACAGACTTTTGATAAAGTTAAAAATGGGCTCAAGGGGCGCAAAAAGTAGGGTTTTTGGGAGAAAAAAATTCATACTTTCGTCAATTCTCAAGATATCAATTCCAATTAATTTTATTATAAATCTCCATAATATTATCTACAACTTTTACATTCACAAGTTTTTAATAGGACCAATTCGTACCGCAAAAAAAAAATTAAAAACGAAAACAAAAAGGGGGTTTGAAGAAGTAAAAAATCCATAACTCCGTCAATTCAAAAGATATAAAATCCCCATGAATTTATCATATATCTTCTTAATATTGTCTACAACATCTATATAGACAAGTTATGGATAGGACCAATTCTTACAGCAAAAACAAATTAAAAATACATAGCGGTTGAAGAAAAAAATCATCTAAGTAAGGGTGTAGTCAAATCCAAAGTGCGTATTTTCTGACTCATTTTACAATTCATTTTTGCTCTCAAAGGCTTCCAGTTGGTACGATTTCTTACTCAGAAACTATATAATGTACCGTAAGGGTCGACGTTTTGATAGAGGCAGAATATATTTTTAAAAATGCTGTTAAAGTGGGCGTTTTGAACCGAATTTCCTGAAGCGGATTGTGTTGGAAAAATCATTGCATTAAGGATGCACTCAAATCCAAACTGCTTATTTTCTGACTCATTTTTAAATTCATTTTTGCTCTCAAACGCATTTAATTGGTAGATTCGTTTATTCAGAATCTATATAATGTACCGCAATGATAGATTTTTTGATAGAGGCAGAATATATTTCAAAAAATTATGTCAAATTGGGCATTTTGAACGGAATTTCCCGAAGCAATTGTGTTATCACTTTCTTCTGGACACGATAACTTCCGTAATTCTGCACAAATCTCTTCCAAACTGATACATAAAATCAACGGACATAAAATCTCGGTCAAGTTCGTTAATGGTCAAAATCGGACAAAGGGGATGGAAATAGGGAGGGGTTTTGTGAAAACCGAAAAAACCCCATAACTTCTTAATTTTTGTACATATCAAACCAGTTTAAAGTTTTTATTACTTCTAAAAACAGCGCCAAAAATTCATGCTTCACAGATTTTTGATAAAATTTAAAATAGGCTCAAGGGGCGCAAAAAATAGGGTTTTTGGGAGAAAAAAATTCATACCTTCGTCAATTCTCAAGATATCAATTCCAATTAATTTTGATATAAATCTCCTTAATATTATCTACAACTTTTATATTCACAAGTTTTTGATAGGACCAATTCGTACCGCAAAAAAAAAATTAAAACAAAAACAAAAAGAGGGATTGAAGAAGTAAAAAATTCATAACTCCGTCAATTCAAAAGATATAAAATAAACATAAATTTATCATATATCTTCTTAATATTGTCTACAACATCTAGATAGACAAGTTTTGGGTAGGACCAATTCTTACAGAAAAAACAAATTAAAAATACATAGCGGTTGAAAAAAGAAATCATCTAAGTAAGGGTGTATTCAAATCCAAACTGTCTATTTTCTTACTCATTTTTAAATCCATTTTTGCTCTCAAACGCATCCAATTGCTAGATTCTCTTACTCAGAAACTATATTATGTACAGTAATGATCGATATTTTGATAGAGGTAGAATATATTTCAAAAAATGATGTCAAAGTGGGCATTTTGAACAGAATTTCCCGAACCGATTGTGTTAGAAACGAAAAATATTACCCTACTGAGAAAATAATTGTTTATTAATCAAGTTTTAATTAATTGAAAGAAAAATAAAAACACAGGTCGCTTATAAATCTTTTCAAAAATCACGTCAGCATGTTTCATATATATATATATATATATTTTTATTAAAGATTAATCTGAAAATGTGCCAGAAAATTTCGAGTTGTTGAGTATGGAAAAATATTTTTTTAATATCGCCTTAACATGATTCTGATAAAACCATCTATTTTATAAAAAGGAAATAAAAACTCGTCAAAAGCAGACGGATAAAACTGTTAAAGTGGATTTATATCTAATAATGATTTAGTTTTTGTTGGTGAAATTAGTATACTTAACTTCGAAATCTACCTCTGCCTGTAGGCCGGGCCGGCAGGGATTTTTTTTGTTTTCGTTTTTAATTTTTTTTTTGCGGTACAAATTGGTCCTATCAAAAACTTGTGAATATAAAAGTTGTAGATAATATTATGGAGATTTATAATAAAATTAATTGGAATTGATATCTTGAGAATTGACGATATTATGAATTTTTTTCTCACAAAATCCCTATTTTTTGCGCCCCTTGAGCCCATTTTTAACTTTATCAAAAATCTGTGATACATAAAATTTTGGCCCTATTTTTAGAAGTAATAAAAACTTTAAACTGATTTGATATGTAAAAAAATTAAGAAGTTATGGGGGGTTTTCTGTTTTCACAAAACCCCTCCCTATTTCCATCCCCTTGGTTTGAATTTGCCCATTAACGAACTTGACCGAGATTTTATGCCCTTTGATTTTATGTATCAGTTTGGAAGAGATTGGTGCAGAATTACGAAAGTTATCGTGTCCAGAAGAAAGTTATATATATATATATATAGATAGATAGATAGATAGATAAAGTTTTTTACTGAGGGTGGTTTTGGGTTCTAGGAGTCATGATCGGTGTAGATCTGCAAAAATTTTTCAGAAATTCCAACATAGGAACGATCCCAATAGGTAGTATTTCATACGAAATCTACCTAAAAACGGTCAAATGACTAGACAGTGTGCTGCAAATTTTTAACAGTGTACTTGAGAGCGATATTATTAAACCGAAAACGTATTTATTTAATAATGACTTTATGTAAAAACGATATATACCATTTTATTATTCAAATTTTATGAACTAAAACTACTCAAGTAATGGAGCAATTTTAGTTTATCAGTGGTATAAATTATTTATTTCATTAATAACCAAAATGATAGAGAAATAACTAAAAAAATCTTGTAAATCTTGTAATTTTAAGATAAGGAATGACTATTTATGCTATAATCTTTAACAATCTTTAGAACATGAACAAATATTTTGAAAATGAAAATATTTCTTAGCATAATTTTAAAGGAAAAGAAATTTCCGTTTAGTTCAATGTACGTATGGAAGAAAACTATGCACTATTATTTTTATTATTAGAAAACTATTTCACGAATTATTCCTTATTACTCTGCATTCATAATAACATTTTATTACTTTTTAATGGCAAATTCCTGAATAGCAAAACTTGTTAAAATAAGATATGCATGTTTGTGAGTTAAGCTTATATATAACACATTCTATAAAATACGAGGGAAATTATTTATTAACAAGCGATGTGGCGTGAAATAAAGAACAGTGTGAGTAACAGAATGGTTTTACAACCAGTAGTCAAGTACTCGTCAAAGTAATTTTTCGTCATAGTCACTAGGAAGATCGATTCCTTCGCCATGTGGTGGACAAGTTTTCCAATACCCTCTTCATAGTAAAAGTTTGCCAATAACGTGTGGAGATAGACGGCGTCTTGGAGGTTTTTGTTGGGATGGAAGTTATGTCCTCCCAGACCTGTCTACAGTTTTAACAACAAGTTGAGAGTCACTTAGTGTCAGACAGATTTTTTCGCAATTTCGATGGGAAGTGTTCAACAACAGGCGTTCAGAATATATCTGGTACCGAGTGACCGTCGAGAGGTGAAGACATGTCTGGGAAGTTAGCACTACCTTCCCAAAGAAAATCTCCAAGACTCCATGGAGATCTATCTCCACACACTGGCGGTAACATTCTATGAAGCGAGTATTGGAAAACACGTCACCGGATGAGAAATGTGTCTTTCTTTACAGTGACTATATCGATAATTAACTTTGATTGTACTTGAAAAAAAATGCCACTAGTATTTTAAGAGTAAGAAAACGTAAAACTATTTAAATGGCTTTGTTGACTATACAGACATGAAAGCTCTTTGGGATGTCTCTATAAAATATCGTCTAAAAAGTTAGAATCTCTTCATGACTAAAATTGGAGCTCTATATAACATATTCTACCGAGTATTTGAAGAATAAGTGGATCTAACAAGATTCTAATGCGAAATAAAAATTCGATGTGATGTTTCTTTAACAGATGATTGAATGAGACAAAATGTAGTAGAATTTGGACTGATATAGGACACCTTCTAGTGAATATGTGAAATGTAAATTAATCTAAGACGATTGCAAACGTTTTGTTCGTAGGAAAAATGCAAGTCCCATCTAATGTTTCTATAAAAATATTACTGGGGTTGTTAAATACTCTTCAATACTACGCCACAACAAGAGATTTTTTTTTTTAAATATCGTTGTCCTATTCTCCCATTTGTGGTTTTCTTTTAAGGGTAACATTACTTTGATGTCTTGAAAATTTCGGCTTATTAGATATTTTTGCTTAATAAATTCAATCTGCAATAAAAATACATTTACGGTAATTTATTATACATATATTCGGGCGGATTTTTTTTTTGTTATTGTTATTTTTCTTTTTACTGAGGTGATGTATTAAATAAATGACGGCTTGACAGATGATACTCTGTAAAAAAAGAGGGTCAAGCAGTAGACATGATAATTCATCGTAAAACGTACTTAGAACAATGAAAAAAGAAAAATGTTTTTAAATACCGAGCAAACATTTAAATCTCATGTGTTTTACAACTACATTTAGTTTTCACTAGAAATAGTATGTACTCTCTTTTGTAAATACATGTCATTTTGAAGAAGAAATTTCATTAATTAAAGTTGCACGTAAAACGATACATCATTAAAAATAATTGTAATATTTCAACAGAAAAATATGTGAAGATTAATTTTGAATAAGAATAAATTTTATTGATTAAAAGTTAGTTGTGCCAAACTACCGACCAAAGTTCTATTGGAAGTTCTTGAAAGATCTATTCTGAGAAGAAAAAGAAAACATTGAAAATTTTCATTGTAAAATTAAGAGTCCTGTTGTATAATTAAGGATTGTTCTTTTCAAAAAAATACAAAACTCTAATTGGTGTTTGCGTTTAACCATACAAATCACTAATGAATATAGTTTAATGGTTATTTGAAAAGTTGTTTCCGCAGCCTACATCAGTAATCAGTTTAACATCTGTATATATATATATTACATTTGTGTATGGAGGGGGGGGGGGCATCGTGAATACAAATCTAGCTAAACCCCCAGTGCATGTCATGAGCCATTTCGCCTGTCGTCAGTTGGCTTTACAAGTCGTTATTTATTCATAATTTTGATTTTTCATATTTCGTCAAGAATTGAATTTATCCATATACATATGTGTGTGTGTGTTTATATATATATATTCAACTCAACAGCAATGTTATTAAAATGGAGAAATTGTAAAAGTTTTTAAGTTACATTTTTGATACGAACATAGGCAAATTTAAATTACAGTAAAGACAAAGACTGGATGTATAGATATTGACTATTCTTTGTTAAATAATTATGACTCAAAAAGGAGCTTTGTATGTTTGTTTAACAAATTAATGTTCAGTGAATATCTGAAATGTTATTTTGTAATCATCATAACTGAAAAAAAAAGAAAAAAAAACATTTATCGTTTGTAGCAAGTTTATATTTAAAAAAACTCTAACATTTTAAAATTACATTTATGATTTTTACATAAGTAAGTACGTTTAAATATTGAAATAAATACATACTAAAAGATAATATTTGATTTTTCGAAGAGCTGCAACATGATCAAATGCAGCACTAAGGAAAAACATATCTTATTTCATGCATGCTCTTTGAATGTTATCTTCCTCACACATGTTTATGAGCTAATTTTTAAATTATATTAAAAGCGAAGTTAAATTTCATGCTTTGAATGACATTTTAAAAATATGTTTAAAAAGTAGTATTATTTCATAAATTTTACTTTTCGGTCAACCGGACACGGAATATATTTCCCTTGCTGTTTAATTTTGATTACACCAGACTTACGTTTATTCATCTGAATAAAATAAAAAGATACTGGACCATCGCATATTGATTGTTTAAAAAAACTTCTTCGATGTTTTTACTAAACTGTATAATTTATTCAAAAATATATTCAATGATTAATTGAAAAGTGTTTCACAATCATCAAGAACTATACCAGAAAAATTCATTATAATCAATATAATATTAAAAAAAGATTATTATTTTGCATTTCTTTATTAAAGAACCAATAACAAATTTGTGATTTACATTTCTGACTTTTATATATGTAAGGACCATCAAGTGTCTGAAATTAATGCACACAAATAGAAAATCTTTCTTTTTAAAAGACGTTACAACTTAAATATATGTAGAGCTGAAATTCCACATATCTTAAATTAGGCATGCTCTACATTAAATATATTTCACACATTTATTTGTGAACTGTTATTAGATTTATACTTAAAGAAAAATTAAGTTGCATCCTTTAAATTGCATTTTTAAGATGAGTTGAAGTACCAAGATACATTGATTAATTTTTCCCTTCTTGTTATTCATTTGAAAGGAAACACTGTTTCAAATATATTTCTAATGCTATTTTATTTTTAGTACGCCAAAGTGATTTTTTAAAACAATTTACCTAATGGACAATCAGATATTGATTGTTCTTTGAAAAACATAATGCGCTGCGAGCAATATCCCCTTTATTGCAAGATTCATTCATAAATATGAGCAATGAAAAATTGACGAAACCTTTCGTAATCTACAACAGTTTAAAAGTCATTAAATGTAAACAATAATTTCATTGTTGAACAGTATATAATGCTTTTTGCATTAAATTTGTGATTTGAATGCATATAATATTTCCAATTAACTATATAGAAAAAGACTAAGTCATCAGATATTCATTTTATTTTCTGTAATGAAATTTAAAAGCTACTTGATGTTTTATTTGACGAATTGATTTATTCATACATCCTTCAGTAAATATTTGAAAATCATTTGTAATCAACAACATATCTCTTTTTATTGCTAACCAAAAATAAATAATTTTAGAAAAAACGACAAATTTTGAGTTACATTTAATAATTTACTATATGGTCATGTTTTTTCACACGACACTTGCTTATTTTAAATGACACCTTTTAAATGATTTCAATTGGTGGTTAGCTTATTTGTACATTTTAGATTAAAACAATAAGAAATAATTCTTGTACAGTGAAGACATTAATTAAGGTTTCATCCTTGAAAAGTAAAAACAGAACAATTATAAGATCACTGGTTTGTTTGTCTGTCCGATTGTGACAGCCATTGTAGTCGAAAAGTATGGAACATGTAAAGTTTAAACTTGGTAAAGATACGTGCGTAATTGACTGACTATTTATAGATTGTTACTCCTTCACAAATATTTTTAGAAAAAATAGATATGGCTAATTGCGGAGGTTACATAGAAAAAAAGAAACTTTCAGTCTATCGTGAAGGGGGGGGTGGGAGTGGTAATCAATCGAAATAACTTTTAACACTGGACTCAAAATTATATATGTTTCATTTCTTTTTGTATTATTATTATTATTATTATTTTGAGAGAGATATCATCAAAAATGTACTGCAATACTGTGTCCCCAGCCCCTGTTTGTTATACTACGACAAATAAATTTACGAAAAAGTAAGGATAGTAGAAGGGAAGTATTTGAAAAGTAGGATGTTTAGAATATAGACCATTAGAGTATTAGTGTTTAGAATTATAGAGTATTTTTGCAAATAGGCGAAGTATTAAAACCTTTCTGAAAAACTGTACCGATTATTCTAAGTCACATATGTTTTAAGAAAATCGCATTTTTTTTTTTTATTACTCAGAAACTTTACTTTACTGGCACTAAGCTGGGCAGTTGCGAGATAATAATAAACACACATACTACAATATACATTAAAACACACATTCACACATAAATAACGCCTGCCTTCAACAGTTAAAGGTATATATAAATATTTTACATACATACATACAATAAATACAATAAACCCAACTGGAATGAAAAATTAGCCAGAGCCAGGAATCGAACCCGGGACCACTGCATTCCAGGCAGTCGCTCTAACCACTGAGCTACTCCGGCCGATGCCTGAGTCTGCAATTTCTCACTAATAAACCATGTTGGGGAAGTCACCACTCAGGCACAAAACTCAGGCATCGGCCGGAGTAGCTCAGTGGTTAGAGCGACTGCCTAGAATGCAGTGGTCCGGGTTCGATTCCTGGCTCTGGCTAATTTTTCACTCCAGTTGGGTTTATTGTATTTATTGTATGTATGTCTGTAAAATATTTATATATACCTTTAACAGTTGCGAGATGTTTGATATACTTATCGAAGTGAAATTATCCAGTAAATATGTATAAGGATTTTAATAAAATGTTTATGGTATTATTCGCGATATTATTTAAAACCTATCTAAAAAAACGCGTTGATGCAACCTCTATTCGAAGCGCACTTTGCCCAATGCCATGTTTAATCTTTCTACATGGTCTTTGTTATCAAGAAGGCAAATCATAATGATAAATATTTAGCGTACGGAATCTTTTGTACATGAGTAATACTTGCACTTGACAGATTTATTATACTTACTAGTTTAACAAAAGAACAAGAAAAATAAATATTAAGGAAAATCTTTAAAGTAGCCATTTAACATAGTTGCAAATAATGTTAAATGATTTCATACAACTGTGGTTATTCTTCTGTAGTGTTATTTATGTTCAATATTTTATAAATTTCTCACAATAGTTTATTAGATAATGTTAACTTATGTTTACTAAAAAAGTTAAATTTTATGCTCAGTTGAATTTTAAAGAACATTTTAAAAACCGTTATTTCTTTAATGTGTGCGTTATTTATTGTTCCTTCTTTATCATATGTTTCAAAAGAGCACGCTATGAAATCCACTTACAGTGTTATTTGATTTTGATTGCACCGGAAGTAAATTTTCTTCTTCTGAATAAAATTCAATAACTGGATATTCGCCTATTGATTGTTTTTTTCAAAGAACGCAAAAGCTACTTGATGTTTTCATTTAACTATATGATCCATTCTAAAATATATTGAATCAACATTTAAAAAGTTTTTTCTCATTATTCAGTAATTCAGTAACACGAAGAAAATGATTTAACTCAACTTGCGATTTAGAGAAAAAAAGGTTTATAATTTTTTTTATTATATTTATTATTTAAAATAATATTAAAATTTTAATATAGACATAGCTTGAATAGATAAATACTGATTGTACTTTCTATTAAATAAAAACCCTTACATTATGTTTTTATTTTACGATATCATTCAGTCATAAATCGCTCACTAATATTTCAAAAATTATTTTGTTATCCACTACAAATTTATGCTAAAAAACACATTTATCTGAAACGCAAAGTTTATAATTAAACGAAAGAAAATCATTTTTATGTTATGTTTACGACTTTAATATAAATAAGTATTTTCAAATAATCTAAATTATGGCGTACCGAAGACATTTTTTTTTTTTTTAAAGTAAAATATGTATAAAACTATATTTTCACGCATATTGTTCTTCTTCTAAATTTTAGATAATTCACTGAATGCCTATGTACTCGGGTTTAGTTTATGTTTTAGAAAATATTATTTTTTATGCTTTAAATTGAATTTTAAAGTGTAGTGGAAAAACCATTATTTTTTCAATAAATCACTGTTCCATGGTCCATATCTTTTTGAAAAGAACAAGACGTGAAATCCATTCCTACGACTGTTTCATTTCTAGTACATCGGAAGTAATTTTTTCCCTCTGAATAAAACTGAAAGACTGGATGATCTGATATCGATTGTTCTTTTCTAAAAAGTAAAACAAAAATAAGTTACTTGATTTTTCTCTTGACGATGTTATTTATTCATAAACCGAGCCCTGAATATTTGAAAAGTCATTTTGAAATCTTCAGCGATTCTTTATTTGGAAAAATTACCCGTATAAAATGACAGATTTATGATTAAAAAATATTTCAGTTACATTATTGATTTTAAAAACGTTCAAGTGTTTTAAATGATTGCATATTAAGTGGCAATACTGCTTTTTTAAAAAGTTTTAAATTAACTATGTTTTACTCAATTGTTAAAAGCATGTTGATTAAGGTATACTTTCTTCATACCAGTAAGAAATGAATTTATAAACTAAGTAATTTATAAATAAAAAACTGAATTGTATTACACGAATTTGTTAATGTTATTCCATCATGCTAGAAAACTCAATTCTGTTAATGATAAAACTGGACACTTTAAGGGGTCTCAGGACTATTAAAATCACAAAAAATGAAAAAAAGGGAAATTTTCAACATTTAATATTTTAAAATGTGTATGATTTAAAAACAAAATTTTTATTGGGATTAAAAGATACAAAGTATGCTCTTTTTATTTTATGTATTTCAAAAATTACAAGATACTGAATTAGTATTTATACGGCGCTCCAAACTGTCAGAGATTTGTCGAGTGAAAAATTGGTAAAACAGCTTACGCGCATGATATCAAAATAAATTACAGAAATACGATGAAATTTTTTAGCCTAATTATAGTTCAGATTATAATAATTACCCTGTACCTAAATAAATTGGTATTTAAACCATTTTTATATTTACAATACAAATTTGTAGTTAACTAATACAAAATTTTGAAAATATCAGAACTAAAATCACCTAAAAAATATTTTCTTTTTACAAAGAAAATGAAATTTTAGATTCGTTTATACAGACTAACGTGAAACATATATTTTGAAAATTTCATGAAGAAATATTCGGGAGTTTCTAAGATAACTTGCGCGTTATACCCAAAAATGTTATTTGGAGAAAAATGTCTTCAAAGTTTCGGAAACATCGCTTTAGCTATTGAGCTGGTATAATTCTAATAGCCATAACTTTCGATGCAATGGGAATTTTAAGGAAATAATCATGCGAAAAAGTGTTCAGAAACGATAGAAGCGTAACATCTAAAAAATTTCAAATTTTGAAAATTGTGAAGTTTTAAGAGTCTTGAGACCCCTTAAATAAGTTTAGTCGTTTTTGAATATTTCATGTTTTATAATAGCTCAGAAAAAAGATGTTGTCTGCTGTCTGATAGATGCTACTGAATCTATCGTCAAACATCGTTAAAAAACTTAACAGGCATTCAGATTTACAGGCATTTCATCAAAATCTCGGGTACAACATGCGACCTTTGGAAGCGTTGACAAGCACTTCAATGCATTATGTGAAAGGAGCACTCTCTTGCAATATTTCCAAAAGTAAGCAGCGAAATATAATGCATCTGTGATGTATGAGGTATTCTGATATCACCACACACAAGGCAAAATGCAAATGCACATGCAATACACATGCAATAGTACCAAGGCTCGCCATACTAGTGTGTTGGGAGAAAGTAATGCTTCTATGAAAATCGATGCGCGCATCGCGCGCAGGTATTGATGACGCAGTCAGGATATTACACATGTGAAGCTCAGCAAACTTCTATGGTTTAAAATATTGGGCCGGGTGCCCTGTTAACATTCCCTGTTCTGACGGTTTCCGGAACCTGCTAATAACCACACCTTACACATGTTATTGTGTTCTGACGCTTACTAACCTCTTAAAATTTCAGACCATTGTCGTCGATAGTTCCAAATGTCCTTGGGCAGAGGATTCAATTATGAAAAACAGATGTCGGTTTTTATAAATATTTACAAGATGCATCAAAATTTAGGTACAAGTTTAGCAGTTAATTCAAAAATTATAAATGAAGATAGAAACACATAGTTTGTGCTACATTTATCAGGGAGAGATGCTCTTGTTCCAACAGACACCAGGGAAAAGGCAGTCAAATGCAATACTTAAAGAAAATTTATAGAAATGCCGGTAATTAAAAATGTATATGAAGATTAATTCATCATTTAGTGTAATTACTATTTTTACCTTAGGAAATAAATTTAGCAAAATCACGTTCAGTTCTTTTACAACGAATTTCAAAAGTAACATTTTGAAAGCTAATTAAAAAAAGATTAAACGATGATAAAAATAATTGCATTTTTCATCTATGGTAAGGTAAGTAACCATATTTTCTTCCCCCCCTAGCCAGTTTTAGGCCCTAAATATTAAAATATTCAGTGAAAACTTACCAAACTTGGATTTCACATAGATTAACATAGATACATATGCAAATATCGCACAAAAGTAATTTTAACAACGCGAAATATTGTTGTTTTTTTTAAGTATCTAGATATAGTAAAAAAAAAAATCCCAATTTCGTCCCCTTCAAAAAATTCAATACGCCGAGACTTAACTTATAACTAAATCATAATTTATTTCTAAATGAGTAAGCAATTTAATGTAAATTAATATTACTTACTCATTTAGAAATAAATTTTGATAATTAGTACATTTTTGTCCCTTAATTTAATGTAAATTAAATTAAGGCACAAAGAAATGTACTAATTATCAGTAGAAAAATAACGAAACACTAGTCATCCAAAACATGAAGAATATATAAATTTTGTATTATTTTTCGCCCCTGAGCATATTTCGTGTGACCAAGCAGCAGCATTGAACGCACTGAGCCCATTGTTCTCTATGATTGTCATAAAAAACATTTCTAGAAGAGAGGGCTCTGCATCATTGTCGCCATCATTAAAGCTTGTAGTATCATCATAACGAACAGTCTCTTTCGTCATCAGAATTGCTGGTTAGATCACTTTTGGACCTGTTACATGGTTGATTCATTGATCCGCGGCGTGGTTTATCCGCGAAGTGATTTTTTTTTTCAAGTCAACAGCGAGGAAAATACAATAAGTCCTACTAATAATTATAAACAGAAAAAAATCATGTATTCGAAAGTAATAGAAGAATATTTCTAGATTCGGTTGCCATGTTTAAAATATCAGATAACGTTTTGTTATGTTTTTTGTTCACTAAAATATAGTCTTTAGGTGGAATGTTCTTTTTTTCGTGCTTGCTCCCCATTTTCGGTCTTTTTCGGGTTATCCACGATTTTTGTTATCCGCGGTGCCCTTGCTACCCAATTCCACGGATAATCGGGGCTGTACTGTACATGTATGTAAACATTAAAACAGTGTTTTTCAAAATGTTAACCGACGGTCACTAGTCATCGTCGAGACCTTTCTTCGTGGCCCTTTTAGATTTCTAAAAGATACCGAAAAATAAAAATTGAAATGAATTAAGTAATGAGAATTCCACTGTTGCTGAATATCTTAAAGTAATAAAAGTAAATATAAAAGTGGTTTGCAAAGTACTCAGAATATAAATATCGTTCTCCTCAAATAAACTTTTTTTTTTTTTTAAACGATACCTTAAACCATGTCACTGTCTCGCAAGACTCCAAAAAAAAAAAAAATTCAAAAACTCCAAAAAAATTCGTTTTGACGCATTATTGCACTGATAGCTTTGATTTAGGTGCGTCTTGCTACAAGAAATAAGTCATAAGTGTAATTATTGAAAAAAGAAACCACTATTTTAAGGTGTATATCCATTTGCCATAACAGAAACTGGACAAATTGTGTGAGAGCATAAAAATTTTATGCTCCAAGCTTTTTCTACGCTCTCATTTCTAAGGGTTTTGGGCTTTTACAGCTGCATACGAAGAAAATCGCTATAATTGCATGTTACTGTAAAATCGTACGACTCATCATTTGCGTCTCCTGTTAAAAGTAGTATTTTTTCAGGTCTGCCAAATTTCTTACCGGTTTGCGATAATAGCGTTAGTATTAAGGGAAATGATCATGTGTTCAATGATCAAACATTATTAGTTATACATTAATAATATCATAAAAAAATAAGAAATTTGGTTTGTACTTTTTTTTTTTTAATATATCAACTTAATTTCATTTCGCCCTTGATTAAAATGATTCACGTAGGTCGAGTTAGCATGTTCTTGCTGCTTAAATCATTTATTGGTTAATAATCTACGTCCCTATCAGCAGTATTAATTTATCAAACAAGCTTTTATACCGAGATAAATATTACAGCTTACAGTATAAGCTGTATTTGCTATTTGTATAAAGCATACAAGGATTTCTAATGTAATTACATGTGTTGAAACAGTACTAGTTATGCATTAATATATTAAATAAATGCTTTACAAATATGAATTCTACTCCAAACTCTACATTGAAAAACTCCCAGCTACATTAAATGTATACCAAGTTGTATTCTAAAGCCATCATACGTTCATAAAATAGCTATGTTTATTGCTGTAATAATTGTAATATTAAAAGTTTAGAATAGTTATATCTTTAGATCAATTTTGTTTAATTTCCTCTATCCCTGTAAGGGAAAGAGATATTTCTGTTAAATTGAGATTAGTTCTGAATTTCAAATTGTAACTGAGCTTATAGGACTGTTAACATAGAAGATTTATTAAGTACTTTAAAATACAAATTTGTTAATAATAAGAATAAAATCTAAAAAAATATATAACTTTCTGTTTAAGAACCTACATATTTTATTTAGAATAAATACATTATTCTTGCACTTCTGGAGGGAACGAATCTTGCTTTATTCTTTACCGCAGAATTTTTCGAATAAATTTGATCGAATGTCATAGTCGTCTGCTTCTGTCTATGAGTAGATGTTTGGATTCGTTGCATCAAATTTTACAATTTAACCCGCATTTACCGTGTACATCACAATTAAAAGTTCTTTATTTTTAAATAAAATGTAAAGAAAAATGTATATAATGCGATTTTTGCAGAAACATTTTAACGGCTCGCTAACTTTATCTATAGGCCTATAAAATGCACCACGTATCAATGCTACTTGTGAGCTTGAACGAAAGTAACTCCTTGTGAAATTGAAACCGTATAACTTCTTTCCTCGTTATATTAATTTACTATATGCCAATGAGTATTAATGGACTATTTTCCCTAAATTTGCTGTTAAATTGAGATTAATACTGAATTACAATTTTTAAATAACAGAAGGAGGTTTGATATTAAAATTAAGAAAATGAATCTAACACTTAATTTAAATGTATGTAAAAATTATTATCTAAAACGCTACAGGACATATACAGCTGTTGGGAAAATGAATTAATAAAACAGTATGACAAAAATATGAATATTTATGAATAAATGTATAATATGAATAATATATATTTGAATAAAAGTAGACAGATAAAAGTATTCTGTTTGGAAAATGTTAGGAATATCATAGTACAATTTCAAGTTTCTTAATTTAAATATATATTTTGTTTAATCTTTAAGACATAAAAAATTTAAATTTAAAACAATAATCATGTTTTTTTCAACATTACTAGATATGAATAACATTTTAAGAAAAATGAATTTTCTAACTTTGAAATTCGATCAGCTAGAAAAAACAAATGAAAAAATTACATTATTTTGTGAGTAAATATTTACAATGCATTTTAAGACCATTTATTGAAATAATTAGATGGGTGAAGAATTATAATGGCTTTCCTATTTAGGTCAATTTTCCGTTAACTCACAGAGTTCCTTTGAGAAATAAAAATTATTTTTCCTAACAAGCTGTTAAAATATCGATTAACACTCAATTACAACATCTAAGTAACTGAAAGACATGTGAAATTAAAATTTAGATTTTTAAACGTAACCTTCATTTAAATAACACGTGAAAGTCATTATATACGTAACTCCAGGGATATTTATGTGGCTTGAGAAAAAGAAAATATTTAAAAGAAAAATATTTAAAAGAAAAATATTTAAAAGTGGGTAATTTTAGGAAGGTAATATTTTTACATTTTCAAACATTTGAAAACTGTTATAAATATAATCGTATATTTTGAATTCATTTTATACCTGTATGTAATTTTTTTTTAAATTTTGAAGGCATAAAAAGTTTAAATCTATGATAATATCCATGTGCGGGAAGAGTACTTTTTACGCATTAATTAACTTTTCAGAAATAGAAATTGTACTTTGTTTAAAATGCATCAGCAACATTACTCGAAAGTCAAAATGGCAATCTAAACTAATAATATGTTTACAGAACACTTTACATTCCAGTCCATTTATTTGAATAATTCAAAGGGTGAAATTTTAGAATAGATTTGTACATTATATTAATTATTGGTTAATTACCTACTTTCCTGTGAACATTCTAGATTAGTTTCGCCAACACCCTGATACTTTGAGATAAATACTGTATAACAGCTTTTAAATACTTGAAGATGTTGTGAAATCTAAATTAAAATTTACATTTCATTTAATAAATAATGTGAGAAAATTATCGCTTATACAAAATGAGCCGAAATTTGATATAGTTGAGAAAATCGATAAATATTTGAATTGTAGAATTAATACTACATTACTTTTGCAGTTTCTTCAAAATTATTACATTACTTATAATTAATAATTTATCACAGTTTCATTACATCTTATAGTAATTCAGTATGTATCCTCGCATATACAGAGTCTGCTTTATTATTAGTGCCTAATAGTGGATTCCAAAACGATTAAGTTTAAAGGTAAGCATGGTATAGTACAAAAGTTTCAAATGTCTTTCTACATCGTATTGAAAGCTATTTAAGCCAAAAACATTATTTTTGCAAAAGTTGTAAAAATTTTGAATTTTATACAGTACTTTGATATATAAGTTTTATTCAGGGGTACTTTCTCAGTGATAAACAAAAAACAGAAATAGTTCTTCGTTTTATAACCAAAACTTATGGAATAATAATACTTTTAATTTTACGATGTTCCTGATGTCCAGTATTCACTCTCAATAAAAAAGCATTTTTCAGTTTTCGTATGTATTTGGGATCATACACGGTGCGTCATAAGTACGTGTAAACTACAAACTCATAATGAAAAAAGTAATGCTCGGAAAAAAATTCGAATTGTGCTGTGCAAATGTAATCGGAAGCACATTAAAACCTTTTCCGTGTATAAAATAATATGGTTCCAAAAATAACCGAAAGATGGAGCTCACACCTCATATCAATACGTTTTATGCAAATAAGGCTAGCATTAAAACACCTGGCTGGAAATGAATTCGTCATTCGATCTCAGCAGCACGCTATCTTTTCCAGATCGAGCGTTGGTGTTTAAACGTTTGTATAAGATTATCGCATTGGAAAAGTTTCACACGGAGAAAGGACTGGAAGCGCAAAATCCCTATTTGATTGAATGGAGACACTGAATTTAATACGACGTTTTAAAGGAAACAGGGATTTTGGATAATCATTCACGTTCGTCTTGGACACTTTCACTGAAGACCGAGTGATAGGTCGAGGTTGTAATTTTGAGTGACCCTCATGATCTCCAAACCCCGTCATGTCGAAAATATTTTACTTTAAAATAAATACATTTTGTCACGTTATAGTGTTTTGTTTCATTGTCTCTTTGTGTTAGTCCAATTTGCATAAAACGTCGCAGTATGACTTGTGAGTACCCTCTGTCGGTTACTTTTAATATCATTATTTTAGACATGAAAGAAAAATCCAATATCCGTCTAAACATATTTGTGAAAACCGATTTTTTTTTTCGAACTTTACTTTTTTATTATGATTTTTTAAAATTTTGAACGAACTTATGACTCACCGTGTATTATTAATTTCACAAATAATGTTTTTAAGTATATAGACGGTGCCCTCAAAATTTATGATTTCATTGATCATATTTGCATATATTTATAGTTATGAAAATTAAGTCAGTACTAAAATAAATTAGGAAAAGTAGCAAAAATTAAACATTATCTGTAAACATAGCTGCCAAATCTTCCATACTATGAGTGCCATTATTTCGAAAAATATTGCAAATAGACGTTTCTTCACAGTAATGTAAAAATTTCTTTGTTAAAAATATTTTTTATTTCTGAAAGAAAATCTAAATGCAGTGAAATGATGTAAAGTGATTCAGCATTTACATATCTCAAACAAGGCGGACTCACGACTTTCTATCATGGACGATATAGGATACTTCTCAATTGAAACTCTCCAGAAATACTCAAAAATGTTTCCAACATAATTGCAGGGTTGTACGCTTCAGGGAATTTTTCAGGACAAATATCAGTATTTTTTATAGAAAAATAATCTAGTTTAAAGCGCAAAATATTGCATTATTTTAGATGGGATTTTCTGTAAAAAATACTGGAACCGAAGAATATTTTGGTCTTGAAATTTCAGAACACATAAGACCCCTTTAATTGAGATTTATGCCATGGAGTACTCTTATTCAAACATTCTAAAATGGTTTAGCCTATTTAGCAAGACCTACTTATTTTATACATTATTAATTTCTTCTCGGAAACCACCTAACGATACAGTGCTTCATAAGACACCAACAATAACATTTATGTCCGATAACATTTAAAAGGTAAATGTAAAGAGGGAAGCCGTGGTTTAGCGAAATAAAAACTTTTTTCTTAACTTTCGTTTAAGTTTTTAACTGAAGCTTAATATGGAGCTTTTCTTTTGCCTCACTTTCTAAGCGATATCCTAAGCTCACGTGGGAATAACAAACTTTGTATGTCTTCTAAAATGTATTTTTGGGATCTCTGTTGTTTGATTTTGTTAACAAGGAACTTCATGGGAAACATGTTACAAGAATTCCAGGTTTCTTTTTCTCATACTTTTATAGTGTGAGTGAATGATGGCTGAATAAAAGAAAATTTAAGCGAGGTCATACTAAAAAATTGAGAATTTTATTTTTTACCTTGAGTTAAAAGCAGAACATGAAACAGTAGTTCTTGAAACATTCACCCTGACAAAAATTTTGTTAAAAATTAATAAATCAAGAATCATGTATTAGTTTTAACCCCCCTTTTTTTTTTTGGCATTCTCTACTAAAATAAAAATTGATGTAATTAATTTTTTTAATCAAATTATGAAATTTTTAACATTTATCATGATATGAAATTGTTTTTTGTGTAATCCTCATCTAGTAAAAACCTGCGCATGACAAAAGAAACTTCATTATCGGTTTTAGCACACATAAACAGTCAGAAACAGAAGAAATAGCAAACAAAAATCTTTCAATTACAGAATTGTATAAGAAGTATATAAGTTAAAAGATTAAAACAAATAAAAATAAAATTTCAAATTAAACTTATTACTAAAATAAACACTATTTAAAAATAATTTTGGCGCTGTACTAATAAGAACATTATTTATAGAATAATAAGATTTTTTTAAATCGTCATTTAATCAAATAATTAAAGAAAAAGCTTATCGTGTTGCAAAGCAACATGCTTCTACAATTTATATTTATAGGTACATGATTATGAGGGGGGGAAATATTATGAAATATAGTTAAAAGTTCGAGTATGAAGTAACGTGAAATATCCAGTAAAATATGATTTAAACTTAATACCATGGACGTTTATGCGAATTTAAGTTTTTCTTCGCTGATAATCGACTGCTATAAGAGAACAATATGTTTTTTGTTATGTATGTATTCAAAGTCCATCAAGATTAAAGTTTTTCTAATATAGAATTATTGAACATATTTGTTAGTTTGATATATTTCAGAAAAATAATGCAAAGTAAGTAAGTGTATTTTTATAAATTTTGGTTATGTTTACTTGTCATTTTATTTAGAAAATAGTGAAAAGAATAAGCAAGTGATTTTTTTTTTGGTTTGTTAAATTGTTGTACAATAAGATTTAGTTAAATTTAGACATAATTTTAATTACACATTTCTTTATTATTTTTAAAGATTCGAACAGATAACACTACATCATATTAATGAAATATCGTGTATTTACAAATTGATTTTCGCAATCCATTATCGGTCAGATTAGGAAAATTAAATATTCAGTGTAACTACGTTCTCACTTAAACACTGAATGTTCAAAATGAGTACTTTTAAATTTCACCTTGTTTGAATCATTGACAGAGAAGGAATACGGCTGAACACCTTTTTATCTAAATTTTAATGAACTATAAAGTTTTCAATTTATGCAGCGTTTAAATTTACTTCTCGGTTGCTTAGCAACAAAGTGATGCTTGAATTCACTCTCTAGATATTTGAAAATAGGAGCAGAGTGTTGTAATTAAACGAAAATTGTGTTTTTAACTTATTTATAAAACACAATTGAAAACTGTAAAATGTTATATATACTTATTGCAAACCAATCATTGTTATATTTATTTTATTTCATCTAAATGTTGAATTAATAGCATGTGCATCGTTAATGCTTTCATTTTAATATGAATATTATAAATAACTGACATTACATTTACATTTTTAAGAAAGTACACAAATGTCTAAATTTATGTGTTTTAGATTTAAAAAAATAACATAAACAGTAACCAATTACTCAATCTTGTATTTTTGAAAATTCATTCACTGTTTCTGCGCATTTATATAATGTACGACAGTTATTGCCCTAACAAGAATTCGTGATCCTCTTTTCTTTACATACGCAAATAGTTTTTATATTATTTAAATTCATATTTTTATTTAGACAATTAAGAATATGATTAATCGATTAAACTTATAAATACTTTATCATATTGAAATGTTTTGCATTATTTTGCATATCTTTATAAAATTCAGTTTAATCAATGAATTCTTATGACTTCAGAAAATTGTATGATCACGTTAGTATCAAATTATTCTACACATGATCTACTTTTTAATATTAGGCGAGGAATGTTTTAACCGACCTCAACACTTCATATTACTCATAATATTAAGTTTAATATTTCCTAAGTGTTAGAACTACATGCAATGTTTGTTACTTTAATCTTCATTTCCCCTTGTATCTCCATTAACTAAACAAATAAAAGATAAAAATTACCATAAATGATGAACTATGTTAAATGACTCGCTGTTATATTTTGTATTTTTAAAATGGCTAACAAGATAGAAAATTTGTAAATAAAAAAATAAATAATTTAATTTTTAGTGATTTTTATGGTAAAATTTTCAAAACGCTAAGTAAAATAAATAAAATAAAATAAAAACAAAGAATACCACACACAATTTATTCACCAAATTATCAAGTAAAAACGGAAATAGCTTATCGCAGAAAATTAAGTTTTCGTTCAATTTCAGTATAAAAATAAGGTTAGGCACCCATCTGATCACTGGAATTTTATAAAATTATAACATTTCCACTAAAAACTACTATTTCCAATGCTATATAGGTAATCACTATATTTACACAAGGTTACCAAACGAGAAGTTCTTCGGTCAGACTAGAAATTATGAATTTGAAACTTTTATTAATTTCTTTTTTAATCGTTGCAAACTAGGTTGCAATGCGAGTAGTTTTAAAAGCACAACTAAAAAGTTTCTCAGTGGCATGAGCTTTTATTTTCTTAAATTTATTATTTCTAGAATGTAACTTGCATTGTTTATAATACATATTTTTACGAAAATAAATGTTCAAAATATTTATACTTAAAAAAAATGTAAAGTTTATATACTAATCGATTTCTAGAATCTCCAAATATGATAATCCAATATTACAGAACATTCTGCCTACTAGATTTTGAGTTATTCATTAAAAAGTCCCTGTATTGCAATCTGCTCTGCATCGATTATAAAAAAGAACTTAGCTTTAACAGTTCACAAATTTAAACTTTTATAATTCCTAATATAATGGCCGTCCTGAAAATCAAACAAAATTCGCTATCACAGAGGCACCTTCAGACCAACTATCTGAAAAAAATTATACAAATCTCGGCATACTATATTACATGCAAAGAAAGAAATTCGTCGAAAAATATTCACAAATTCTGCAGTTAAATAGCAAAAAAATCGCACAAACATAGTTCCCACAACGATTCCCCTTCCGGTGGAATATCCCCATTTGCAACTACGACCTTTCCCACATAGTCAAAAACAGATACATGCCATTTGGTTGAAATCTATCGATTATTGTATGCACTTTCCGATGATGTAAAAGAAACTTCGCATCTAAATTAGCTATAATAGCGCCATTTTCAAACCAATTTTCTCTAAACTTTTATACAAACATCGGTCTAAAACATTAATTTTACCATAAAATTTCGTAAAAAATATATTGATAAATTCTTCAGTAAAATTTCAAACAGATCGAGAAAATCGTACAAAAATCGCTATGGCAGCGTCCCCTTCAGGAGCAATATTCCCTTTTTCAAGTGGGACTTGACGTTCATAGCCAAAAATGTATATATGAACATAGTCGCTAACCTGTACGGAATTTTCTCACCACTAAATCTTAATAGTAAATTTTATCTAAAATAATCGCCGAAATCTGAGAATTTCTATTGATGAAACAAGACGAAAATTTCTAATAAACTTTAGAGGTACAAAAAACCCGTAAAAGTGTGTGGATAGTATTAAACAGCTATGTATGAAGTTCTGTTTAATACTTCCCATACATTTTCCCATGATACAAAAGAAAATTGCACAAAAATTACTATTGCAGCGCCTCCATTCGCAGAAAAATGGGACCAAACGGCCATATTAAAAAATATATATATGTATGAAGTCTGGTTCAATTCATTAGCATTGAGGTATGTTCTTAGCATTCAGTTGAAGCATAACTTCATACACTCTATGATGAAATTATAAAGAAAACGCTACAAAAGATCCCTATTACAGCGTCCCCTTTCAGCGAAATATCGCCAATTTCAACTCGTACTAGCTGGCCGTAGCAAGATCTACACATATTAGGTTATAACGAAAGTTTTCCGCCAAATTACCATTACATAATACTACTTATCATGGAAGACGATAGTATTCCAGTGACGCAGCCTTAAGCGTAAAATCGTATCTTATCGTATCGTAGAAATTCGTAGATGGCGGAACTCATATATACAAATAACTTGACTTCAAAGAAAACCCGAAAAGCCGCCTTTCAATAACTTACCAAATATAGCTTTTATTATTCTGATTTTTGTAGAACAGTCTTACATCTGCAGTCTAATTCTATTCTGAAATTTTTACATTTCTACGTGCTGTATATTTTGAGATCTAAATAGCCATTTTTAAAGCGAAAGCGATGGAATATTTTCCTAATGTCAAAATCTGGAAAACGGCTTGGGCGATTTTCTTTAAATTGATATATAATATGAATCTGTTTTATGTGAAGGAGGGAATAAGATAACTTTACGGGAAAAACTCTAGAAGGGAAAAACTCTTGTTTTCTTTTTATTTCACATTTTTTCCCTCCGAAAATGACATGGGCGATCTTATTAAAATTAATATATAATATGAATCTATTCTAGATGAACCGAATAAGACCATGTTTGTTTCCTGGAAGACTCTTATTCGTTACATAATAAGCATGGAAAATCGGACTATATTTTCCCGCCATTTATGGGAATTTCACCGAAATTGCGCCTCTGTAATTGTGCGCATGATTTCTTCTGTTCAACTTTTAGGGGAATGTTTCCGTACCTTCTATAGCTCAGTCGGTTAAGCGCTGGTCTTACAATACATACGTTGTGAGGTCTGTCCTCTTTGAAGCTGTAAGCATTTTTTTTATCCTTTTTAAGTCAGTTAATAAAGTAAATTTGATTTTATGTTTCTATAAGAATGCATTTGTTTATTTTGATTTTTTTTAAAGAGTTTCACATGTCACTATTTCGTGAAAATTTTTCAAACAATAAAAATACTGTAAGATCTGTCTAAGGCGGACTCTGTGTAAGCCGGAAATTCTGCCTACCACAAAAAGACTTTCAAGTACCGGCGAATCCATTGAAAATAACATTAATACGAGCTCCGTATGCCGGTATCTGCCTAACGCGGAAACGGAAAGGTTTTTAAGGTCCACCGAAAGCCAATTTTTAAATAAGACGGAAAAAAAGAATATTTTAAAACTGAAAATTATATTTGTTCAGTCTACAACAGTTTCTTTTTATTTACAATGTTTAACACAAATGAATTTCTGTTTTTCTACGGTACATAAATTTAAATTATGCTTTTTTTTATTTTTTCCATTACCATTATAATAAAAAAAGAAAAAAAACAGGCCGTTATTCTACCATTACGTTTTTAATAATAATAAGAATAAAAGTACATGCCGTTATTCTAACTGCACATAAAAGACTACGAAAAAAAAAATGTCATACATCCAAAATTTAAAAAAGTAAATTTTTAAAAATCATATATATTTTTAAATTTTTAGTATAATTGAAAAAATATTAAAATAGTATAGTTTATGTGTATCCTATTTCAATCCGTTTCGCTGAGGAAAATACGAATTTTTATGTGTAAAAAACTGTAAATAAAAGGAAAATGTCGTTTGAACAAATAAAAATGCGTACATTTTTCTCTTTTACTTTTCATTAAATTCATAAAATGGTAACTTCATACTTTAAACTCTCTCTTTGCGTAAAAAAAAAAAATAAAAAAAAATAAATGCATGCTCAAGCTCATGTTTTTTTAACCAGTTGGAAAAATGGTTATTGTTCTCGTCAGGTTAGGAAATCAAAAACATATCTGAAGGTTTTTATTCGTTTAATCATCATTTTATTCGTTTTCTGATTGGTTTATACAGTAATCTGTATTTCCCTTTAATTTCAACAGAAATGGACAACAGAGTATTGCCAATATGACAAAAAAGTAATAAAAACTACAAAAAAAATAATAACTCAGAAACAAATAGAGATACAGCTTTCAAACAAATTGCATTTAAAAGTGCATTTTTGTTTCTCTATACGACGATATAAAAAATAATATTGTGGGATGTTTAGAAGTTTAAGAAATTAATTTTCTTTTAAAATTGGCCGTCAGATTTCTTGGAAATCTGATGATGGAAAAACCTTTTCTCGAACAGCCAATGAAATGCTTGGATAATACGTAAGTTTCAGGTGGATAATACGTACGATTCACAGGCGATTTCTGTCGCTTGCAATTTTTACGTGTAATAACACTATTAATGTTTAATTCATGGTAAATTCATGTACGTAATGTATGAACAACTCCGTGCTATTTTTATGTCTTAAATTTTAGCCTTTGAAAAAATCATTTTCCAAATGGTCGTTGTAATTTGTTAAATTGCATTTTTTTTTTTTTTTTTTTACAAACTTAAGAAGCATTACTAATTAATGTTTCACTCTAAAAAACGATACTGAAGATTACAAACGTAATCTAGTAAAATCAATCCCGCTTACATTTCTGAATTATTGAAATTAGTGTTTGGTAGTGCTGCCTTCTGTCTTTCAAATGTAAAAATATTATTCCATATAACCCCTCTCAACTACATCTGCAATTAAATACTGGTAAATAGGCCCCTAAAAATTTAATTTGGGTCTCGAAAATTTAGATTAGTAACACGAGTCAATATCTTTTATGAACAGCAATTATATTTAAGAGATTTAGTCATTTATCGTTGCTTTATCATGATATCAACGAGATTACATTTTGGCGAGGTCTTGGCGATTTAATGTTACAAGTTCACTTTGGCAACTTTTTTCTTAGAGTTTAATTTCATTTCATGCTGTGGAAGATTTGTGTTTTCGCACATTTGATTGGACATTCGGACTGTTGCTGAATGAAAATGGATACTCAATTATTAAGCAAAAAATTGTAGGTTAGAATTTGATTTAGATAGATTTATTTAGTTTTATTAGTGAGCAATTGTTGTATTTTAAATAATTGTAATTTAATTATTCTATTTTAAATAATAAGGTTTAAAGAGTAATATTTCTTGATATTCTTCTTAAAAAAGCAAACTTTTTACGTAGTAAAATTTAACAAAGCTTTATATCTATGAACCAACCATAAAAAAATTCCCATTTTGTGCATAGGTATACTTTTTTAAGAGTGAAGGGGGAGGGGGGAATTAAAGGTGAATGGAAATCACGATTATGAGTTCATACCATTGGTCTTTAATTTTTTTTTTTTAATCTTTTTATTATTAACCTAAAAAAAGCAGTGATATCAACACAAAAACCCTTAACGGGTTAAAAGTTTGTGACGCAGCACTTTATCTTATTGCTATAAGAATTTTAAATATGGAACTTAAAAATAATGATATTAAATTTTAAGTGACGCTACGCTATTAATTAATGTATATATACATACATTTATATTATTTATTTCATCATTTTATTTTTGTTTTACTTATAATTGCATGTGTAATAATTATGTTACATTTAAAAGGATGTATAAAAGTTTATTCATTGATGCTTTATCAATCACATCTTTCACAAATTCAAAATATGAGTTTTAAAAGATATGATATCAAAATTTAATTGACGCCTTGATTTAGCTTTAAACAATTTGTTTTTAAATTCAATTTCAATTGTTTTCAGTTTGGCTAAATATATTTACACATGTAACCCAAACTTTTTATTTACCAACACACTGTTAAAAATATCACTCTCACTGAACCTATACAATGCACTGTAATGTATTTATATGAAAAATTTTATTTATCTTTTGTGCCACGCTATCTAAAATCAAAAGTAAAATTTATGTAAATGATTTTTGTGCGTCGTTGTATCCAAACTAAACGAAATGTATGCAAATGAATAACATGGCACACAAAAATCATTTACATAAATTTTACTTTTGATTTTGGATAGCGTGGCACAAAAGATAAATCAAATTTTTGATATAAATACATTACAGTGCACTGGTAACAGTGCATTGGTAAATTAAAAGTTTTGGTTACATGTGTAAATATATTTAGCCAAACCGAAAACAATTGAAATTGAATTTTAAAACAAATTGTTTAAAGCTACATCAAGGCGTCACTTAAATTTTGATATCATATCCTTTAAAACTCATATTTTGAATTTATGAAAGATGTGTTTGATAAAGCATCAATGAATAAATTTTTATACATCCTTTTAAATTTAACATAATTATTACACATGCAATTATAAGTAAAACGAAAATAAAATTATGAAATAAATAATATAAATGTAAGTATATATACATTAATTAATAGCATAGCGTCACTTAAAATTTGATATCATTATTTTTAATTTCCATATTTAAAATTCTTATAGCAATAAGATAAAGTGCTGCGTCACAAACTTTTAACCCGTTAAGGGTTTTTTGTGTTGATACTATATACAATTAATTGAATTTTATATATAACCACCATTCAGCCAGACTTTCACAGTGTCAAATGATACAACATTAGTACCTAAAGCTGTACACTTTATTCAGTGACGTTCTGTAGCCGACTTTTTAAACATAATTGGAAATAAATGATGGTTCTCATCTGGTAGCGTAATAGTTCTATTTCAGATACCCTATTCTAAATGATAACAATATTTTTTTTTTTTCACAAATTTCACAACACAGTGTTATAAAGCAAGTCTCTTTCTTTCAAATTCCAAAAATCGTTTGACAAAATATGAGCAAACAAGTCAACGCAAACTGTTTGCTCAGACAGTATTAGCTGTGGGGAGAAACTTTCATTACAACTTGATATTAATTTTAGATCAGTTCTATGCATAACTGCAGGCACTTTTCGATGATGCAAAGAGGACACACTTACACAAGTTCACACATACTCGGACGTTTTGTATAAACGTGTTTGTCGGGATCTCTCATTTCTAAAACGTGTCAATTTGTCCAAAGCTGGAAAACGAAAACATTTTCGGATACAATAATACTATTATTTAGAAGAAATTAACAATGCTTAGAGATTTTTATGTGTCGGGAAAGATGTTTGTTGGAACAAAAAGATCTACCAAGAATTACGATTATGGTTAAATTTTCCGTAACTTGTAAATGTATTATCATTCAATTGTTTAGTCTTGTAAAAAGATAATTTTGAGGCTTTTCAACTTCTTTTCTTAATTTTAGTTGAATCGTTATTTTATTCTGTAAAAATTGTCAAGTATATTTGGAAAAGACAGAATAAAAGTTAATAAAACAATTGATATGATTTTTATTGTTTTTGAACTCTTTTTTTTTATTTTAAATCTTTTCCGATGAGATTAAACGAGATAAAGTTAGAGTAGTATTACTAAAATTTATAATAAATGTTGTTACGAAATTAGTATACATGTATTATGTCACATCTTATCATGTCTTTTATCAGACATACACAAAAAAATATTTTTTTATTTTAAAGTGATTGTGTTAGTGATTGGAGAAAGCCTCATTTACATGCCTGAAAAAAATTGGGAACCTTTTTCAAACGAAATGGAAGTACTGAAAATTTTCTTTGAAAAGCACATTAGAACATCTAACCGAAACTCTTGGTTAACCGAAATGCATTTAAGGCTTTTTTTTTTTTTTTTTACTATCGCATTCGTTGTGTGCAAGCGGTCCTTTCCTAATCTCAAGTACAAATAAATATTTTGGATCCCTTTTCTTAGAATTCCTTTGAATATAACTTGAGCTCCCGTAAGCTGCGGTGTGAACTAGAATACAGTAAGAGAAGGGAGAACCGGAATGTGTGAATGTGGTTTAGCAGGCGAAAAAAAACGAATAAATTAGCAATTCTGAAGTTTTGAATGTTTTGTAAAAGGTTTGGTATGACTGGAGAAACCGAAAGACTATGATACGCGTGAACAAATAGCATTAAAAAAAAACTTCGTGATAGAGCTTGAAAGCAAAGGCAATCGAAACTGCGACAAACAAAACTTAGTTTCAAAGCCTTGTGAAATATATAAAAGTACGTAATTTCAAAATTAAACTTCATGTAATTTATTCTTGCTTCCATTTTGCTGTTGCTTTATTTTTATTAAGCACTTGTTACCATGATAAGAAATAGCGGATATATTTGTCCTTAATCTTAAATTTGAAGCATTCTTGATTATCCGAAAACTTCGATTTTCCAAATGATGGGCGGTCCCAATTACTTCGGATAATCGAGGTTCTACTGTAGTTATTTTTAAATATGTGAGAAAAAAAAATCTGCCCAATTAGAATTTACTACTTCTAAGTTGTCTGAACTTTTGGAATATTGGATAATTGTCAATAAAAAGCCGCCGTCTTTTCTTAAAGAAACATTTTATAAATTATAGGAACCAGAAAAAATAATTGTCTATAGTGAGTCGCCGCTTTCCTTAGAGAAATATTTAATATATTATAAGAACCAGAAATAATCTACAGGTAATTATTAAATATATATTATGCACAATATGAATGAAAACTTCTACCTCTTCGGCCAGAATTCATGACACGATCCTCTGTATTGGAAGAGATCGAAATACCTACCCTATATATTTAAAATCCTAATGAAACGAATATATGAAACGGCTGAAATGTAACGATTCTTTGAATCGACTGATTAAACAACTGGTTATGTTTCACGGCGATTTCTCCTAAAGTATGGAATACTTTGCGATGAAATTAACACCAAAAATCAATATTGATCCGCAGATTTCAAAACTGGTATTAGAATTTTTAAATTCGAATTAGTTTTCGAAATATTAATTTTTTTTCTAATTTTATATACATTTTTCTAATGATGGTTACTCAAATTTTAATCAAACAGATATTTTTTTCTTCAAATTTTAGAAAAGGTTACTATTTTAAACTAATTTGGCGAGAAGTTTGCCCTCCCTTAAATGTATGCTAAGAAACGTATCATGTTACTTTTATTCATAATTCAATTTGTATTTCATTATCATTTTATTTAATACAAACAGAAACATTTAAAATAAATGGCTTTCACTTCTTTATTTTTTTTTAAGCGAAATGAAAAGAAAAATATTAGGCACAGATGTCATATACGCACTGGGGTACCTAATTGGCTCTAAAATGGCATTATTCTGGTTGACATGGTAACCCGGCTATTGTTGTTTATTTAATAATAAGTGTTTATTATTTTATTTTATCTTTTTAAATTACATAAATTGTTTTGTTCTATAGTTTATTATTTTTTGTTATTTTCCTTTAAAAATAAAAAAATAATAGAAAATAATTAAAAAATACGGTACTTTGTTATTCCATCGACCCATTTCGACAAATTATATAAATCGCCAAATTATACAAATTGACATAATTTTTATTTTAAATAACGAAAGAACAAAGAGAATAGTATAACATTAATAAATATACAAATAAAACGTCGAAATAAAAATCACTTGATGACGTAAAGACGTGTAACTTACTTAAAGTCAAGTGAATGTGACATTTATCAACCATTATTGGCATTTAATCTTATAGTTTGGTGATAGATTTTTGGTCGACGGGATAACTAAGTAGTACCAAAAATACGTATGTAACTGGTATTCGAAAACGAGGATTTCGCCAAATTTTCGTAAAAAAATCACTCCAAACCGGGTGCGTATATGACATTTCGCCAAATATTAAATGATGTAACAAACGAGGACATTTAATTCCAACTTCAAAGCAATGTTATAATTTGCCACTCGAAAAATAAAAATAAATGCTAACTGGCGAGATGAAAAATAGTTATTGGCGAAATTTGCACCCGGCTAGCGTAACAGTACCAAGAATTCTTTGCGACAATGCTTTTATGTAGTATTATTCGAATAAAAGAATTGATTTTTTTAAATCGAAATGGAAAACTTTCGGCACAGATGCCACATACATTCCCATATTGGCGCTATTTTTTTCTGACGCCAATGTCATATACGCAACGGGTACTTAACTGGCGCCATAGTATCGTTATTTTGCTTGATTTGATAAGCCGGATGTTGTTGTTTATGCTGTTGATATTTTCCCCAAATTAGCGTCTGAAAAAAATCGCGCCAATATGGGGCCGTACATGATATCTGGGCCAAACTTTCATATGAAAAGAGAAAGGATCAGAGCGTATTTATTTATGGCAGTTACATGACTTGGACTATTATAATATAGATGAAATGATGGCGATATAATAATATTCACTGCACCTGGACTTATCACCTGTTCCTGGCTAATATTAAAGTACCAAAATGGCACCAGGAATATAAAAAGCGAAGTAGTTCGCCCGGAACTCTAGATGATAGTCACATGACTTAGGCTATTGTTATAGAAATTGTTTTAAAATACCGGGAGACAACGACTCTGTACACTTAATTCCTTTTATTTTTAGCTTCTTTTCAAACGTTTAACTGATCCTCTTTAATAAAATACGAAAACAAACATTAGATGTCTTAACAGCAACTGATTCGGCCTTAAATTTTTGAAATCAAAGGAAATTGAATGGAAACCCGTTTACATGGAGATCTACATAGCTTTTTTCAGTATAATTCAATCTTCTATAATATTTTTTAAACGATCAGATTAGCGTGTTTTTAGATTCTGCGGTGTCTGAACGGGGGTTGGCGAGCGTAGCTTGCAGGGGGCAGAGCACCCTAGTTATATAATAATATTATATTAGTAAATATGAATGCATAGGTTTGTTTTACAAAAAGTATCAGAAAAAAAACCTTCTTCGCCGATAATTTACAGGGATTGAAGGTGGGTAAATGTGTATACACTTTTGTAAAAATCGGAAGGTATTTTTTTCTTAACTGTAGCGAAAAACTGTTTGGGACAAATATAGTCACTGAGAAAATCAAGAAAAGATCAATAAGAAAATTTTGTATATGCGATATCAATTCACCATTTGTGTAGGTCAAACTCGGGAACATCGCTAAACAGTCGATTTCTCCGATTTAAAACGCTCCCACGTCCATAGTATGGCACCCCACAATCAAAAATGCTTAAATATAGCGCCATTCCTGCACTATTAGATAATATATATATATATATATATATATATATATATATATAAATTATTCAACTATCTATCATTAAAAATTCAACACCACCTCTAGCAAAGATAAAAGAGATAAAAATTATGAAGCGCACATGAAGGCTTAAAAAGTTCCAATATGGCAAAATATATATATATATATATATATATATATATAAAATATATATAAAATATATATACATATATATATATAATATATATATATATATATATATATATATTATATATATATATATATATATATATATATATATATATATATATATATATATATATATATATATATATTTTTTTTTTTTTTTTTTTTTTTTTTTTTTTTTTTTTTTTTTTTTTTTAGCCATATTGGAACTTTTTAAGCCTTCATGTGCGCTTCATAATTTTTATTTCTTTTATCTTTGCTAGAGGTGGTGTTGAATTTTTAATTTGCGTAAGAAATAAAGTTAATTCACACAAAAAGTTACATTTAAGCTCCTTAATCATTAAGTCAACTTATTATAAAATGTCATCGGAATACTGCCATTGGGTGCCACTCAATTACATTTTTATCTCCGGTGGGTGCGTTGCATACGGGTTCAAAAACAGGAGGTACCCATCATTTTAACCCGAGAGTAGTCGCGATATTTTTTAGAACGTTAGTAGTCGCGTTCGGTCCATTTGTCGCCGTTACCAGCAGGCTGAAAACGAAGGGGAAACTTGCCGGTGTTATCAGATGATCGAAAACGGATAACGTAGGGTGAAAACTTTGACCGAACTTTAAAAGATCACAACAATTATTCATTTTACAACCTTTTACAGCAAATTATTTATTTCGCATAAGTATATATTCAGTTGGCATCTAGATAAATGTTTTTAATAACTCTTTCTTCATTTTGCATAAATACTTAAAAGTAAATAGTAAATGATTTGACTGAATTTCTGATGTTACTATGAATCAATAATTTGTAGAAAAACATTTACGAATATGAATCTAAATTCGTGATAGGGGTAATTTTTTTTTTTTTTTGGAAGGACAGAATCAGAGTCAGGTAGATTTTTATGATACTCCGGCACTCTATATCCATTTAATAAAATAAAATTAATAAATTTAGCATCAATATATTACACTGACATTAAATTGAACAATTAAACTGAAAATAAAAATGGAACCTATGACATGCAACAGCAAATCAAATACAATACCACTAATTCACCAGCATATTATATATATATTTAGATAATAAAGAAAAAGGTAAAAATTACTTAATTTCGAAATTATAAGTGTAAATGTTGTAACTACGTTTTATTTATTTATTTTGTGGGGTGTCTATGTGTGTATGAGGGGGGAGAGGAGGGGGAGGGGGCTCTCGAGATTTTATGATTAAATCTATTTTTCAAATGAAAATGCACGATTTGTAGTTTTTCTACTTATTTCAGGGTGGGAGCAGCGCCCCTGAATAAAAACTCTGGATACGAACTTCGCTTATATAAAGTAAATAATAAGTTATTGAAATTATATATTTAATTTAAATACATTTGCAATTGTAGATTTAAATCCTAAGATGGATAAATTATTTTAATTAATAGAATCACTGAAAGGTTCATCTTAATAGGGATGTATTTTACAGCAACTATTTAATTAAAATAAATATTCAATTGTACATTTCATAATAAGGTATTATTGTTATAATTTATTGTTTTATAATAACATTCATTAAAATAATAAAAAGAAATAATAAGAAATTTTTCTCCGAAATTATAAATATGCAGCAATAATTTTATTTAAATGAATTTTCTCTCGTATTCTGAAAAACATTATTCTGAAAAATAGTTTGAACAGTTGATGAAGAACGACAACAAATTTAAATTTGTTAGATACCGTCCCCAAGCCTCTATTGGATTTCAATAATAATAAAATAAAACATTTTCTGCGGCATTGTTAAAAAAAAAAAATGTGTTTTTACTTACAGTATAAAAATTTAAAAATAGATAAATTTTAGAAAAATACTTAAAATATTTTTTTAAATCATAGTATAAATATTCACTGAATTATCCAAAAGAGATTTTTATTTGCGTAATTTCTAACCTACATTATAAAATTCTCATTATTGTGCAAATAAATTATATGTATGTTCTTCGCAGATATACATACTACATTTCTGAGAAAACTGTGTTATCTTTCGAGTTTGTTTTATTGTACAAAAACGATACTTTTCAGATTTTGGAGATACGGCAATTTTTTTACTGATTCCCACAAAATTCTCTTCTCTTTTTTTATGGTTTGGCTGTGTTATTGTCTGTTTTTTTTTTCATTTATATGTTCCGGTAATAAATGGAAAGCAACTTCTTTCAAATAATGATGATGAATTTCCCTTTTTTTTCCATATTTAAACGATTATCAATTTGAGAATTTATTCCCGCAACGTTTGACAATGAAAAAAAAAGTAAGTGACCATCAATCAGTTTTTTGTGCGAACTGACTTCACAACTAATATAATAAAACAATTTTAAGTAACATTCTAAAAGTAAAAAAAAAGTACTCTATGAACGGGTAAAATAGCAGAAAGAAGGAAGACGAAATAACAACAGACAGAGAGTCCGTACTTCGAAGAAACTTTCCCCCGCAGATTTCGCGGAAATGGGAAAGGATGAACACGAGGGGGGGGGGGGGGGAATTCAACTAACACAAGTGGCCGCAACGCGGTCATTTAGACCGATTGAAACTTAAGAATGCGATAAAATGCTAAGAAATAGCAGGAATGACTTGCAATTTTACTACACAAGAGTGTGAACACTCAAGGTCAGCTACACGGAATTTGGCTATCGTAACTTTAACAGGAAATGAGTTACAGGAAGATAACGAATTTCGGGCGGGGAAAAGACCAACTCGCGACTATTAACAGGTTTTAACAGATTTTTTTTTTAAATTTTTAATACGAATCAGCGTTTTATTCATTCTAAGTTCCTTTTGAAAATTCGACCAGCAATTAAAGAACCTATATGAATTTAAGATTATTATCACGGGCTGGGACAAAGCCGCATTTTTGCCGGAAGCATTTAATAAAAGCTTCGTCCTATAAAACGGAATTTGTCCATATAACAGAGATATCACACACACAGAATAGTTACACAGAATAGTTATTTGTAATAGCAGCATTGAAAGATTTCAGTGAACAACTGGTTTAAAGGCACACTTAAGAAAATAGACAGTGTTAAACATTGACAAAAGAATCGAAATGAACATGAGCATATCAGCATCTACGAGGTGTCAACTATTTATTATGTTTTATTCAACATTTAAGAAAACGCAGCTCAGAAAAATGTTCAAAATAAAATACAAAGTACGTTATTTATAAATAATTTTGCATTAAATTTACATGCTTTGATGTATTTATTGTGTTTGTGTATATTTATTCAAAAATTATTTCAAGTATATCCTGAAGGTCGTTGAAGGGTGAGATTATCTTAACTCTCTTTATTTCAGCTCGATTTTCAGATTAAATAAATAGATTAATTGTAAATATTATCTAAAGTGTTAATGGGATTTAAATTTAAAATAGAAGGGAATTAATATTAATTGCAATAACTTTAAATTAACTTATTATGGCGCGATGTACTGCTACTTTCGCTCCGGCCAAAGTGGGATGTTGGGTGTGTGGGTTTTGAGACTTCAAATGTGAATTGGGGGTAATTATATATGAATTAATTATCTTGAATTCATTTCATACTCTCGGAATTCACATACCCAGCACCCCACTTAACATTAATGGTGCCGTCAGTGGCAATTCTTTCCTGGGTGTTTTATGGTTTAAATTTTTTTAAGTTTGATATTTCTCAAAGCATTTGTTTAATTTTTTTTAATTCTTCATGTGCTTGCCAGAAATTATGACAGATACATTTCATAAATTATCTTATTCATATTGCTAATATATTATTATTAATGAATACATATATTATGTTATTTTATTTCTGATATACATTTATTTCATTTTTTTTTCTTTCCTGATATCATCCTTGCTGATTTATTAAAAGATAACAATTATGTTGCCTTGATTTTGTGTATGATGGACAGGAATTGATCCCTCCTGCTCTATATTTTTTATATAATTTTGTCCCTGATCAGGACAATCTTACTTTTACACAAATTCAAGAGGAATACATAACTACTTGGCATTCACTGTGTTTACATTTGTACTAAATCTGGTTTAAAGTGAACTTTGATAAATTGTGATTTTTTTTATATACAAGAGATACCTTGCATTTATCTATTTATAACAATTTTAAATATTTATTTACTTGTTAAATTTAATTTAGAGATTTTATTACGAAAAATAAATATGAGTATTATATTAATTTATAAACAAAATAATGATAGTTAACAGAATGCAATATTTTATTTATATCTCATACAGAATTATTTCATATTCTTCTGGTGACTCTCAATGTATATTCTTAGACAAATAAATTAAAAAGTGCTGAAAATTAAATACTTCAATAAATATAACTTCTGTTTTCATGTAAAAAAAAAAAAAACAAAAAAAAAAACGATTATTTCAATGAATTGGTAGTATTTTTCGGTTTCAGTGTTTACATATTTTGCAGTCAAAATATGTAGGGTACTACGGTATGCACTCATACTCTGGAATTTCTCCTGATTGATATTATTTAATTATTCAACTTCAAAATTTTCTATACATTTTACAATCATTAAAATAAATAAATAAGATTATAATTTAAAAAATATTTAAGCACAATTACTATTCAAATTTACCTTGAAATTACATTATTCCACTATGTAATTTCTTTTTTAATCATATTTTTACACTATAATAAAATACAAAAATTTATATTTAATTTCTAGATGGTTTTCCACCTCAGGAAAATTCTTTGCATACCAGAAATTTCTTTATTTTTGTTTTATTATGGCAAATTTTTAATACATGTTATGAATTTTTTTACATTGTTTAAAAAAATTACTTAATATATATAAAAAGTTAGAATTGCATTTTACCTTTATTTTACACTTTATTGAAAAATTGTGTTCAATCATGATTGAGTTTATGGATGAATAGTCTGTTTTGCTGGCCGAAACAGACAGTGTGCTAGTACGTAAATAGCAGACTGAGAAATATTTGTTTTTGAAATTCAGCATTCTTGATTTGACATAATTTGAACATTTACAATCACCATAGTCACAAAATTATATAATTTATTTATATATATGTTATATTTCATCTTGGAAATCAATATCATGTTGCCAGATTTTCTTCTATATATACATTTCAACTACGTTTATGGTTTTTTAACTTATATGTCCTTTTTATCATTTAACTATCTAAATATACTCGTTCATTCCCTGACATACAACCTTAAATTTGTTTAAAAATTTAATAAATTATAAAAAATATAGATATAAATATATACTATTTTCCTGACTTTATTATTATTTATTAGACGTTATTAACTTGCAGTATAAGCAATTCTCTCATGTCATTTTAATAATACCCCTTAAAATTCATTCATTTATCTTTGCAAGCTATAGCATATTCAGTTTTACCCACCTGTTTTTAGTTATTAAAAATTTTTGGTAGTTCTGTTTGTACACAACGGTTTTGTGGATTAGCCTGTGCATATTAAACCGAAAAATCCAGTGTTTTGTGGCAACAAACTACTCTTTATTTGGAAATTCGAGGCTCTTTTTTCTGTTATGAAGGCAAGTTAACCCTGTCCTTGTTCTTCTGAGCGCCACCAGATTTTCTGGGTCTCAGACAGTTTAGAGAGTCCAGTCGCAATTTCTGGACGCAATAGCTTAAAAAATTTTATCGAATTTTTCTTGCCATGATTGTTTCGTTTTTGCGTTATAATCCAGAGCAGTAGAATCTCGCAATTCTCGCTGGCATTTAGTTAAGGGTCGTGACACAAAGGAATATGACATTCCTCCGCCTTCCAGTAACGTTCTGCGGTTTAGTAAACTTCGGATAAAATCCATTTAATTTTATAATATTTATTTGATGCTATAGCTAAAGTTCAAATTTATTTATTTATTATTCACTTACAATAGCAATTTTTTGGACTTTGAGAGAATATAGTGTTGTTATTTTGCTGAGGAATTTATTTTAATAATAAAGTTAGTTAAATTTAATGTGTACCCTATAGCTTTTAAAATTGAGAAAGAAATATATAAAAATGAAAAATATGAAAATGAAAATATGAAAAAATATTGAAATGAAAATAATGAAATGATAAATAAAAATATAAAATGAAATATAAAAATGAAAAATAAAAAATGAAATGAAATGAAAAAATTGAAAAATATAATAAAACAAAATGCATATAGAAAATATATATTAGACTGATCTAGGCGAATGACAGGACTTTGTTTATTTGTGATGTAGAATGTTTGTTTTTTCCCTCAGGCTGACCTGGTCCAATTCAGTTATGATAAGCACACACAGAGGGTAAACTTGGCTTAGCTTGGGTAATTAACCTTCCAATAAGTCCCTCACGGTGCAGTTATGTCTACTTTGGACATCATGGGCAGTATACTTGTCAAATTGAGCGGAATAGTTTTGTTTGATTTTGTAAATATTTTGTTGGTATAACGCTAGGAGACTTAGATCAGTCATTCCATTGTTGTCGAAGGTCATACTATGAAGCAACTGCTTTACGTTTTTGACCTGTGTACACAGTGAAGAGATTGTATATTGCAATCTATGTTTGCTGTTAGAATTTTGCTTTATTTCCTCAGCAATTAACACTTCAATATTATTAACTTTAAAATTTAATAACAATCAATATAAAATATGTGATAAATACTAATTCAAAGGTCTCATTCATTTGATGACATTCAAATTTTATAAAATAAATAATTTAAAAAGATGATGAAGAAATTAATCATCATTATTTCATTATGTTTAAAGCAACTATGGACATATAATTCTGTTTGATTTTTTTGTCATAAATTTTGACTTCTAAGTAAATATTAATTATAATTATATTGTCACTGAAGATTCATAATAATAATTAATAAATATTTCATATGAGAGTCACACAGAACTTACTTACCATGCTTTACAATTTTCGTCTTGAACTGTCATTGTCTTACCTTTGACGCATATCCTCAGCAATTCTATTATTTTCTCCTGACATCAATCTATTTATGGTGCAATAACTCATGTACAGACAAGATGCTTATGTTTAGGTGCAATACAATGTTTTAATTTATTTTGATGTGCAATACAGTCATATAAATTCTTGGTGTGTTGATCTTATCACGATTCCAGAAAATATATCTTGGTTTTCAATTTATGTTTAATAAAGATTATTTTGATGCTCAGTTATCTGCATAACAATGCTGTGATGGTTAGCACATGAAGGGGACTAGATCACATATATTTTAATCTCGCAATTCTTTTTTTTGTCTCAATGATAATCAATTTTATGTGTTTTTTTTTGTACGTTTATCTAATTTGTTTCTGTGTTTATTGATTTCTATCAGTGTATTGATATTGTGCAATTTTAGTATTTTGTGTTTCAATTTGTTTTTACTATGCAGTTTGGGTTTATATTCAAACAACGAGGTTATATTGGCTACTCTGTTTACAACATTTATATTTTCTAACTTTCACAATTTACCTTTCGCTACAGTATGTTGGTTTAACCCGTTGGCTCAAACTTTTTTTTTAACATTTTTTTTTTCTATAAGCCGTAGGTTAATGTTATGTCATAATAACATAACATACTATTTTCCCTTATAAAACAATTTAAATATTTAATTTAATAATAATTACCCCCTAAAATTTAAATACTTCTAATTAAGGAAATGCTTATAACATTATTTATCTTTCTAACGATCTCTATTTACTTTTTAAATTCAAAGTTTCGTTATAGTGTTGCCAATCTCAAATAAGATATTTCAAATATAATTTCTAATCTTTTTCAGCTATCAAAAATTAAGAAATGATATCTAACTTAATTTATATTATAAATTAACAATGTTCTTCGAAATTTAATAAAAGATTTATTTTCAATATCAAGATCGTTGGGAAATAGCAGGTAAACTATCAAATTTAAAATAATCGCCTGAATTCATTTATAAAATAAATATACGTTTTAAATTAATTTTTCCCATTTATAATAAATTTTATCACTTTAATTTTCATTCAAAAACAATTTATTTTGATTCAATTTTCAAATAATATTCCTTTTGAGTTCGTTTGAAAACGTTATCATACCAGCCAATCACAGCGCTTGTCGCTCACTTCGTTCTGCCATGCGACGCTATTTTCTCTCTGTTATGATTCAGCTGTGAAGGAAGTAGGATGTACAGGCGGCCGGCCGGTGTGTCGTGTTATTAAATTGGCACATCGGTCGGTGAGTCTTCCTAAATCAGCTTTGTTTTGTTATATTAAAGAGATCAGATAATTATGTTATGATACATAGTATTTAAATTCAGTAATATTATGCAATAACAAGTTCGAAAGATTCTGAAGAAGATGGACGCTTTCACATTCTCAATGTTTGATGCCGGGCTTCATGGAATTTACAGGCGTCTTGTTAAGAGGCAGAAGAATATTCCTCTGGGAATATGAGAAGATATAAAATGAAGGAGGTATAATTCTATATTTAAAATCGTCAATCCAAGCTTGGAGGTGAGAATTTATCTTTATATTCATTTTCATTGAGTCTCGTCTTTGCCATAATTCGAACTGTGAAAGAAAGAAGACTGAGAATTCTTATGCGATTGCAGTTCGGCATATATTCACAATGAACTGAGTAAAACAAAACATTTATTTCGGACTTTCTGATAAAGGCAAATAATCTTTAGCCTAGAACTGATTAGTTTTTAATTACTGACTCTTTATGAAACTAGAGCTTCATGGCGCTTCAAATATTGATTAGTATAATTTTAACGTATCATCATAATTTAAATATAATCGAAAGTCTTATCTATCCTATATTCTCAATTGTCATGTTGATTGGAACCCATAAATTGTTTATCTTAGTAACCTTAAATTTTACTATCACTGAATGAATAGTGAACATTATGTCATTGCCGTGAAATGTTGTTTTTGATCTGTGCAGATCCTTTCTTCCTATATATATGTTTAATCATAAATAATAATAAACAATTTTGCATTAAATTTACATGCTTGGATGTATTTATTGTGTTTGTGTATATTTATTCAAAAATTATTTCAAGTATATCCTGAAGATCGTTGAAGGGTGAGATTATCTTAACTCTCTTTATTTCAGCTCGATTTTCAGATTAAATAAATAGATTAATTGTAAATATTATCTAAAGTGTTAATGGGATTTAAATTTAAAATAGAAGGGAATTAATATTAATTGCAATAACTTTAAATTAACTTTTCATGGCGCGATGTACTGCTACTTTCGCTCCGGCCAAAGTGGGATGTTGGGTGTGTGGGTTTTGAGACTTCAAATGTGAATTTGGGGTAATTATATATGAATTAATTATCTTGAATTCATTTCATACTCTCGGAATTCACATACCCAGCACCTCACTTAACATATATATATATATATATATATTATATCCTAAGACCACTTCTTAAAACTTTCAAACTTGTAAACATTTTGGACAAAAACAAAAAAAGCAATAATGTCACTAAATATATCGCTCACTCGCAAGAAAAGTGATATATGTCGACAAAAGTAAATTTCACAGGAGAGGCAAAAGAAAATTTGCACAATTTTACTGCAACATGAAATTATAACACTTACGTTTGCATGCAGGAATAAAAACGTGCACAAAAGCATAAAACCCTTAAGAATAAAGACGTAGTATGAGATTTGGAGTGTTGAATAATTTTACCTCACCACACAATCCCCCCCCCCCCTTTACTGTGGCCACAAATGGACATATACCGTAATAAAGTGATTTTCCGCATAACTATACTTATGAAACTTTTTGTCTTGCAAGACCTATGACAAGCCTATTAGTGGAATGAAACACAAAATTAATTTTTGCGAGATGTGTCACTTTACTTACAGTTAAGCGATATGATATTTCTAGAAAGTTTTGCCACCGCCTTTTCGTAGCGCTATATTTACTCAAAGCCTAAAATGTATTGCGCTTTTTTATTAATTAAAGATGGTGGCCAGCAAAATCGAGCAGTGCTTGAACAAAAAGAAAATAAGTTTCTTACAAAAATATATATTTTTTATATATGCAACCAATCGATCTTTTTTTTTTTCTAAAAAGGATTTCGGTATAATTTCCTTGGAAAGTTTGTCTAATGCTATTATATCGATATTTTTAATTAATTATCTAAGTTCTAAATTAACTTCATCGATAAAAATTATTTTAAAATTTGTGCTGTAGGATTACACACAAAACGTAATATTTCTTTATTATGTATAATCTTGAATATGCATTTAAAACCTAAGATGTACCAATTTTGGTCTGTTTCAAAATAATCAAATGTTTAAAATAAAAGAGTGCATATACTACAAGAAAATAAATTAGTACTTAAATATTTCCTAAATGAGTACTTGGCCAATCTTTCTCAAAGCAAATTTTTTAACTCATTTTGTTTCATTTTATTAATATTTTACGGTTAATTTATGTTATTTAGTATTTTTAAAAATTATAGCAAATAATATTTATTTTTGCACGGCAGTTTTTTAAATATTTTCATTTTAAAATCAAGGAGTTTAGTCCATAAAAAATGCATATATTAAACAATAAGTGATTTTTCCAGATACTCGACTTTACAAAAGATTTCTCTTCTTACAGTATGGTGTAAAATATACTGTCCTTTAACAAAGAATGTATGTTTCTTATGCTACTTCTTTTAACTTTCTCTTTTCCAAAAGTTTGGGGCGGAAATAAAAGAAAAATACTTTTAAGGGGTGTATCTTATTCTTAAAAGTTTTCTTATCGCTTTTTCGTAACATTCATACAACTGTTAAAATAAATTCCACTGTTTCTTTTATATTATGATGTCTGTGCCTGTTTTATGAGTCAGCAGAATTTCATAAAGATAAAGAGAAAACGACATTTTCTATGAAAAATGTATTGCGTAACATTTGTTATGGGAGAAAAATCGTTGGCCTTATGAAAGTTTTACGCGGAATTTGTTAGAAGACTGCAATTTTTTTTTTTTTTTTTTTTTTTTTTTTTTTTTTTTTTTTTTTTTAGATTAATTTTTTTTTTTATTTATATATTTTTTATTTTTATTTTTATTTTTTTTTTTATTCACTCCTTACTTTTAACACTTTAAGAATTTAGTTTATTATGAGTCGAGAACTGATGTGGTTAAACAGTTTGCAAAATTAAATTTTTATTAAGGTGCAGCACAGCTTTAAATTGATCAAAAAATCGATTTATGGATGTTTATATCTTTAAAAAGCTATTTCTATTCTGAAGAAATTGTTCCCAATATTTTAACTGTTTGATAATTATTTAGAGAGATATTAGGGAATTTGTCGACATCACTCCTTATTTTCAGTTTAAATCCCATGCGACTACTGTCATGGCGGCTTGTTTATATTTTGTTGTCAAGCTTTCCCATTCTGTAAACTTTGAAAATTTGCTAACATGCGTCAATTGTTTTCAGTTGAGTACCATAAATAATAATAAAAAATCTTTAAATCATTAACTTCAACTTCCGCTTAGTTTGTTTACTTCCATGGCTCTGCTCTGAAGCTTGATCACAAATTTGCTTCGCTGTTTAATTTTTTCGCTATTAAGTGAATGATATTTGAATGTTGTTGTTTTTTCATAACAATACTTTTCCCTAATTTTGAAATATTATTGTATTTTTTAGCATTCATTAGCATTTTTAATGAATAATATCCAGAAATGTGCTTCAGAATACCGTCAGTTTAAACATAATCGGTATACAAAATGTGATAATAAAAATATGTCTTTTGGGAAAGTTTCTGATTCAACTTGAAAACAAACATTTTATCTCTTTGACTGTGATTTTGTTTCACATCACAGTTTCCGATACGGGTTTATTGATATTAATATACTTTTTTCATGAACTATCTCAAATTTCGTGGCGCATAGTATGTGAATCAAATATAAGCAGGTCAGCAAATGTATATTTAATTCACTTAGCAATCACTGATAAACAAAATTTTAATTTGTATAGTTAAAATTAAATGTTTTGCAATAGTGGGTACCCCATTTTTATAACTTACATCTGTTATTTACGACGCGAGCTTCTATATTCTGCAGTATTTTACAAACGATTTTATCATTAAACTATTAAACTAGCATCTGATTTTATTTTTTATACTGAATAATTTTATAATTTGTAGCACTGTTTCTTTTATATGTCTTCTATATTTTAAAAATATAATTAAATATTTAAAGGACTTTTTATCAAACTGACGTTCGTTTATTCTTGTGCGCGTGATATTTCCAAAAACGGCTCCAAGTATAGCGTAAAATTTTCGCCTTTCATAAATGGTAATGTCGTTAACTGATAACTTAGATTGAATTTTGCTCTCCTTTTTGTTAACTTAACTTTTCTTTGCCTTTCTTTTGTTAATAATATTTTTTCTTTGTATATATAAAAGAATTAGCTTTTTGGACTTCCTTATAGCTTTTGCTAATTGTTATATTAAAATGTTCTAATTTAGCAATATTTTCTTTAGATAGGTTTTTCTCTCTGTTACTTTTTGTTTGTTCTATAGAAACTAATGGAATTTTTTTTTCTTTCTCTTCCTATTTTGAATTTTAAACTGTTAAACTAATTAAGAATTATTATTTTGTTATACTTTTTTTACTTGTTTATTCAAACAATCTTTTTTTCATATGGTTTGTAACTTCATTTAAGCAGTTTTAAAATGGCTCTCTAATGTCTTTGCAAGTCAAACGTCCTCTTTATCGGATGTTACGTTACTCCGTAAATAGCGAATCCATAAAATACACACATTGTTTCATTGTTCGATTGTCCCACTGATACACAAAACATGAAGAACAAAATATTATAATTTTATAACTCTATTAGCTATTTATATCAATAGCTTAAATTACAAAAAGCGGAAAAACACACACACACACACACACACACACAAAAGTTTCTTTATTCTATGCATACGCGATGACGTAAAAGAAAGGACTGTCATAGGTGGCTTATTGTACGGTTCCTTGAATATTTGTATATCTACTTTCTATGAGATTTCTTCGATTTATTCAATCGAATAAAAATAAAGAGAATATTACTTTGCCAAAATAGTGATATGAAAATTCGTCGCTCATTCAAGCGTTTTACTGATTCCGCATACCACTGCCACCATTTTTTTAATCAGCAGCTAGACCTAGTAGTCAGGGGGCTGTGAAAAAACTTATTCGGCGTATACATGTATATCCAAAATTCATCGGATACTTTCATTTTAAGTGTTTTGTCCAAAAATTGGGGAAATACTTTAGAATTATTATTGAGGAACTTGTAGTTTTAAGTGAAGGTATAGTCCGGAGTGCAGTTAGAGTACAAACAAAGAGTTAGAGTAGAAACAAAAAATTAAATAACAAAAATAATGTTTATGATCAACCTATATTACAGAAAACTGTAAAGATCTGTAACTTTAGCAAGTGACTCTTTAACTCTGAAGATTGTTTTTTTCGGTTGAAATAATTCTGTGCATTTGTATAAGAATACCACGTAATATTTATGAAGATATAAAAACTTTAAACATAACAAGAAGCCGAATTTTAAATGAAAGTCACATGATTTTTAACATTTTGATACCAAATTTATGTTATATAATATCAAGAATGAACATATTTCTATGAATGAACGTATGGAGAATGTTCATTTATTATATATTCAAAAATTAACATATTTCCAAGTCTTCCTTAGTTGAAATGTTAGAAAGCTTTTTATCTCGGGATGCAAAATATGATAATGCGTTAATGATACTGTGAAGGTTACCTCCTTCAAATATTCCTTTAATAGCTTTTCCCTTTTGCCCCCCCCCCCTTTAAAATAAGGTTATTTTACTAAATTATTATATTTTAAATCTGTCTTAAATCATAAATCAAATTTATTTTCATCACTCATTTCCTTTAGAAATACATTCTCGTTTCGCACTATAATTCTCAAAACCGCAGAAGACAGTAACATATTAAAGGGGGCATGCTATTTTTAGCTCGCGTAGAAACAAATTCCCCTTTACATTAGCGCGCTTAATTCAATTGATAGGCGGGATCTTTCTCATGCCGTCTTTCTTTATCTTTGACAGTATCTCTACAGCTGCGTCATATTTTTCCAACGTATAAATTCTTGTCATAAATTTTGTCTGAAATATCTTTTGTTTTCAACTGCATATGCCTTCAAACGGCTCGGCGCGCATAATTCCCATGGGTTGCCAACCCCTGTAAAATGCGGCTTTGTGGTTTTCGGTAGTCCATAATTTCCAGATTACCTTGTTGGCGTTAAAATTAATATTTTGACCTTTTACCCGCTTCATAAAATACATACATTGTTCCATTGTTCGATTGCTCCACTGATACACAAATCATGAAGAACGAAACATTTCCATTTTATAAGTCTATTAGCTATTTATATCAATAGCTTAAATTACAAAAAGTGAGAAAACACACACACACATTAACGGAAATTACAATGTGTTTCATCTCAATTTAATTCTTGCGAGATATGTACAGGTTTGATGTTTTTGTAAATTGCTCCTCGCCAATAACTCAGCCCTCTCAGAATTATAATGGCATCACTCTTCTCTTGATCTTGATTCTGTAAAGACCAAATTGTAGAGGGTCACTTCTCCAGCACCGGCTATTTTGCGGCCGGAAACCTCGATTTGTACGGACCTGGAAAATAATAAATTCCTGTTTACTGGATTATGTGTCTTTCAACTCAAAACTGAGCACAAATCTTTTCGCATACTATAAAGTCCATGAATCACCGACGCAACTAAAATCATCCTATCCCGTTTCACTAATCATCATTATAGATACCTTCCCAGATATTGAACAAATAGTTGTAAAAATAACTGATGTTTTCTGAGTACTTTCTAAAACTTAAATGTTATGCCAAAAATGTATTTTTTTAATTTATTGTCATATGCAGGTTTCTTAACTTATTTCTTTTCTGAACTATTTTAGGTCGATATGCTAAAGAAAAATGCGTTCTTCCTTTTATTCTGTAGTGTAAGATTCTTCCATTACAAAGTGAAAAACAAGAAACAGAAAAACTGTAGAAAATATATAGTAGAATATAAAAAACTTTATCGAAAAACATTTGCTAAATAAGCTTTACCTTTCGCTTTGTCAATGTATGAGGTTTGTCGGAGCCGACAAAAAAACCATAGATCATTACAATGCTTTTTCTCTTCATAGAAGAAGATACTTTATACCTGATACACTCTATGCATAACATGCGATCACATCCTATGATAAAGTATCAATTATTTTCCACCATGTTAATTGCTCCCTGATTAATAAATTTATAATTTATCAAATAATTTATGTTATCAAATGTAAATTATATTTTTTTTTGTGGAAAAGTTGCATTTTTAATCTACAGTCATGGAAAAAAATCTTAAACACTCCATGCTAACACTGCACCAAATTGTTCTAGAAGAAAGTTACTGGTACCAAACGATTGAAAATGAAAATTGAAAAAAAAAATTGCTTAAGGGCGCATCTACATATGAAAATGAACATAAACTTTGTTTTTTTTCAATAGCTATACCCACGTTTGACACCATAAATTCTGCACCCTTCATTTAGCCTACATCCAAATTTTCATGAAACGCGTACGATTAGTTTCAGAGAAATTAATTATTTTAAAACGAGCATATTTCAGGGGTTGTATCCAAATTGAAGTGCAGCACTCGGTTGTTCAAACGCTATATGACTATGACACTTCTATTAATGTACTATTTCTTGCCAATATGGCCATTTCTTTCGCTTAATGTATGTTGATTATGGCAATAAGTAAAATATATGTATATTTTTTTCAAATTATGCTTCTCTGCGCATCATAGAGAGCCCCTTAAACCATGATTTTGGCGATTTTTAATCATAATTCGAAAACTACTTGCAAGAAAAAATTGATATTTAGAATTCGTATAAAGCAGGACATAATAAAAATAAACCTATCAAATCATTGTCGGTTGCAATTCATATTTTTTAATATTAATTTCCTAATTCATAATTCCCACTATAACATTTTTAAAATTACAAATTTAATGTACTTATGTTTAGTTTTTTTAGTATTATAACCACACAAAAAAATTAACACATTAGGATTATAATTTCAGGAGGTATTAATAAAAATTTGAAAATGTAATTTAACATTATACGCTCTAAATTTTGAACGTTTATATTTCAAAAACTTATTATTCAAATAACTTGAAATTTCGCTTCTAACCACGTTTCGTTTCTTAATGTTTAAAATATATCGTTAAAATTGGATTTTATCGTTGGAAAAAAACAAATTTTGATCTGGTTTTGATTTGTAGACGCACCCTAAGAAAATTTTATATACATAATTTAAAAGTAGACTTTATTTACAATCGTTTGGTACCAGCAACTTTCTTCTGTTATGATTAGTTGCAGAGATAGCAGGGGGCATTTACTTTTTTTCCCCACGATTGTACCATGAAGACAGACATTCTAATTTTTTGGTAGAAACTACTTGTTATAGTAATTTTTTTTATCATTTTCCTGAAATCCACGTAAAATTAATACATGCCAAAACCACATTAATAAAATGATTGAAGATCTTTGTTATTTGTAGGCATTTTAGCAAATTCAGTTATAAAAATGTATCTTTACTTAGACTTCTTACGTACAAATAAAAATGATTAAATTTTAACAGATTAAACGATTGCATGATTGCATTATACAGAACATCGTCAGGTTACACCTTCATAGTAACCTGGTAAATTTATCATTTTGTTACTATTTGTCTTTTAGAATGTTGTTTAACTTTGGAAAAAAAAGTAAGACGGACAAATGAGTATAACGTTCTTCTAAAATTCATGTTTTAGTTATACCATTAGCTCTTCCATTGCGTACTTGTAATGCCTATACTAAATGGTCCTCATGAAAATCAAATTTGTTTTAAAGGAAAATATAGAATTATACAGAATATGTTAATAATCACATTTCGCATTAAAACTAAAAATAATAGAAATCATTGCATAAAAACTATACGATGCCTAAAAATTTTAATAGATTGATGCAGTCAGTATTGATAAATAAGTTAATAGCATGATGTATAGTGTATATTCTCCTTGATATATAAAATTATATATATGCAATTTTAATAACAAAGTCTTAAAAATTAAAAAAACAATATGCAGTTAAATAGTGAAGGCGAAACAGGTGCCATCTTCTAAGCAAGATATTTAAGTACATATGTATATTTACTAACAAAACACGTGGCTTTGCACGCGTAGGTATTAAAATGGACCCTAAACTAGTATTTTTGTTCCCAATAACATGAAATGAATCTATTATTGTTACTGATAATAAATGTATTATCAATAAAACAAAATAATAAAATATTTTTACAAATGTACAATTTTAGTGTGCATCACTTGTATTTTTCAAATTATGATGATTTTTAACAATTTTTTCATGTTAACTTTTACAGACAATATTCATTCACGCGTCTTCCATAAATTTCTTTTTTGTGAAAATGTCGCTATGGGGACAATAAAAAACATATCTTTGTCATTTATGGGTCCTCACCTCAGATAAAAAAAAATTGTTATTCAAAAGAAATAATGCATTTTAATTTATAGATTTGAACCAATTTACTATGATTTCGATGAGATTAATTGAGTCAAAGTGCGTAATTTTCATTTATTTTTCATCTTGTGTGTTTCAAAATTAAAACCTTTGAAATAAATGAAATATTTATAAGAAAACTTTTCTATGCAGCCTTCTTAAATTCTGCAGCAAATTGCACAAACAAAAACCTACTTGGTAAATTGGTAATCAAGCTTTATTCTGTTAAAGTTTCATTAAAAAGTATGCAGTAATTTTTCAGTGTTACTGTAACAAAACTCAAATAAATTTATAGTTCTGCATAATATATGTACATGAATATAAATGGATATTGAGCAGTTTGGTGCCATTTGAAGGATAATAAGTATTGATATTAATAAATTTTATAAAGGAAAGCTAATTGCCATATTACGTTTTCATAATATAGTTGGTATCATTATTTTTATTGTCAATTTCGATAGATAGTTTTAGTGCCAAGAAAATGTCATGAATAGAAAAAAATTAGATCTGAAATACTCTATGTATAGTTTCTGTATAGCAGTAAAATTTAACGAGTAGGGATTTACAAAATATTGTTACAATCTTTTAATAAAAGTGGAAGCATGATTTATTAAAGCTTTCATGAGATGCCTTTCCTAATATGAGGCACTAAATTATAGACTGTCTGCCTTATTCTGATATCTTTTCTTAATTAACGTCATTAATTTAATAAATAATTGATGAAAACCAAATGATTTCAAGTCTGGCTACTTTTGATTTTTCTAAAATTCCCTCAAATATGAAAAATAATTTAACTTATACCTCGTATTTTAAGCTTAAGAATAAGAAATGATCTTTTGTAAAATTTTGCTTAGATTTTACAGCGGAAATTTTTTATTTTATTTTATGTGTTGAAAAAATAGGGAAATTTACTTTTTCCTACTAAATTTAAATAATTAGCCACTATGAGCAACATTATTATTGGAGTGTGTTTGTGTGGAGGTGAGCTAATAAGGTAATGGCTAATCGAGGGTTGCCAGTTTGGACTCCATATTTATTACAAAATTTCGAGTTCATACCTGAAATAAAGAATAGGTATTTAATAAAAGACATTTAGCAACGAAATAAAGGGAAAATTCTTCCTTCGCAATATCTGGTGTGAATTAAAAAATTTGGATTAAAATTGGAGCCAAATTGGCAAGCCTGGGTCAATCGCAAAAACTTCCAAAAAAGAATTTTGCTTGCCTGGATTTTGCTTTGCGGATGGTTACAAAAGGCAATGTTTGATGTTTGAAGAAGGGAGGAATCTCCTGCACCAACTTACATTATTTAACTGCAATAAGTGTTTCTTGTACGATTTTCTTTTTCATTCTTACAAATATTTGGAAGAAAATAAAAAGGATTTTGAAGTGAATCATGTTTTGGAACTTTTGTCCTATTTTCTTCCGATCTTTTCGTAACATTCGTATTTACAGAACTGTTGAAGTAAACTTTGCTCCTTCTCTTTGACAAAGCTTGAAATTTGCTTATCTTTCTGTTTCTATTTTATTACTCAGCAGAATTTGATAGATACGTAAAGGATAGTCACTACAAATTTCATAAGAAAATAATTGTAATTGTTTTTTGTTTTGTTTTGTTTTTAAGAGAAAGTGGTTGTCTCTTAAAAAGTTGTATTTAATCGAAGGTACAAGTAAAAAAACAACAACTTTAATTAAATTTTATTTTATATTTAAAATTTATTCCATAATAATGGAGAAAAATAAATTTCAGTTCCGCACACTTCTCTTTATTTTATTATAACTTTTTTTTACAGAAAAAAATATCTATATGTATTTTGATGCTCTTTAGCATAAAAAAAAGTTTCTGTGTTAATCCTGTTGCTTTTGCAACTTTCTTTGACGTAGTCTGCCATTTAGCTTGCTATAAACAGTGCTTTATGTAATCTTTCTCTTAAATTCTTTTTAATTTGAAACTTAACTTTTTAATTATTATTGTTACATTTAATTTTATTTAATATTTTTATATTAGATTTTATAAATCATACTAACATTTAATTTTGTATGCTACTTTATTCTAACATCAATTCCTTAAATACTTTTAAAATCTCTTTTAGCTTCATACAGTCGTGGCCAAAAGTTTAGGACCACCGTGCAGAAACTAGCGTTTTGAAAATTAAAAACCACTGATAACGGCATAAATCAAATTGATTTTCGTCAGATGGCGTCTTTACGTCTGACAGTGGAGTTACTGTATTCGCTTTTCTTTTGAACTTTGAGTAATAAATATCGCAGATGCAATTTATTGTCTGGATCTTAAATTTCAGTGGTGGTCCTAAACTTATGGCTACGACTGTAACTACAGTCAGAATTTTTCAATGGCTCATCTAATAGAAAACCACTTATCCGTACACTCGACGTAATATCGCATTCACATTTTCATATTTAAGTCAATAACTTGAAAGTTTTATGAAGCGGGCCCCTGGAATGAAGATGCCCGACTTCAGCAACTCACTGAAACTCACTAAACATCCCATACTCTTTTAACCATATCTTGAGTCTGCCTTCTGAGTACATTTTCTTATTTGAAATTGCTCTTAAATTTCAAGATGAGCTCTACAAATATTTAATTAGCTTCGAATAATATTTTCAATCGTTTATTTATTTAACACTCCGCAAAGAAATAACAGTAATAAAAAATATGTAGTCAGAAGTCGTAGTTATAAATTTAACAACTTATACACATGCCCAGTAATATCTTTGGCTAAGTATACTAAAACGTTTGGTAATGTAAACATGTAAAGCCTAGCTGCGTGTTGTGCGGTTAAAAAAAGTTAAGCTAAGTGACTCAACTTTCATAATGTGAAAGCAGTATAAAGCTGATAGTCCAGGCAATAGAGACCGTATATGGACTCTACCTAGCAAAATTAATGGTAGTACTGGAAATCGGATTTCTAGATGTTTTTTGGGTCGCTGAATCCGAATTTGTAACTTCCCACCAAAATGTCCCCCGTCAACTCCCCCAAATTTTGGTAAAATCTCCCCAAAAAAGATTTTTATTAAAAAATTCCATTTTTTTACTGTTTTAGGGGAAAAGTAGCTAGGAATTCAGAAAGTAGACAAAATTTGCAACAAATTATATATATGACATTATGACTTAGGATGAAGGGGAAGGGGGGATCTGCCTCGGAACATGCGCCGCAGTGCTGCGTGGACTAAGTTGCACAATTCCACTTAACCACTCACACGTTTACATTAGCCTCCCCATCTTCCCTCCGAACTTTCTCTATAAGGTTTACTTTAAGTTTTTTGGGTCGCTGAATTCGAATTTTTAACTTACCACCAAAATTCCCCCCCCCCCCCCCCCGAACCCCTTCCCCCCCAAATAGTTGTTTTTAACTTAAATTTCTTATTGTTTTAGGGGAAAAGCATTACGAAATTCAGAAACTAGACAAAATTTGCAACAAATAGGATATATGACATTATGACGTAGGATAAACGGGGAGAGAATGGACTGCCTCGGAACATTCCCGGAGCGCTTTTCTCAAAAACCAAATTTGTTCAAAAAATCAATTTTTTGGGGGGTTGCCGGGAAAAATGTTGGTGGGAAGTTACAATTTCGGATTCAGCGACCCAAAAAATATCTAGAAAACCGATTTCCAGTAATACCATTAATTTTGCCGTCTAAAATCCCGTATTGCCTGGGCATCATCATTTAGTGCACGTAGTGCCGCAGTGCATGTCCCGAGGCAGCCCTCACCCTCTCCGTTCATCCTAATTCATAATGTCATATATCCTATTTGTTGCCAATTTTATCTAGTTTCTGAATTTCGTAATGCTTTTCCCCTAAAACAATAAGAAATTTAAGTTAAAAACAACTATTGGAGGTGGGGGGGTGGGGTTCGGGGGGGAAATTTCTTGGGGAAAGTTAAAAATTTGGATTCAGCGACCCAAAAATCTTAAAGTAAACCTTATAGAGAAAGTTCGGAGGGGAGATGGGAGGGCGAATGTAAACGTGCGAGTGGTTAAGTGGAATTGCGCAACTTAGTTTACGCAGCGCCCCGCGCATCTTCCGAGGCAGATCCCCCCATCCCCTTCATCCTAAGTCAAATTTCATATATCTAATTTGTTGGAAATTTTGTCTACTTTCTGAATTTCTAGATACTTTTTCTCTGAAACAATAAAAAAATTATTTTTTTTAATTAAAACCTTTTTTGGGGCTTTTTACCAAAGTTTGGGGAAGTTGCCGGGGGAAATTTTGGTGGGAAGTTACAAATTCGGATTCAGCGACCTAAAAAACATCTAGAAAGCAGATTCCCACTACTACCATTAATTTTGCTAGGTAAAATTCCTTATTGCCTGGACTATGAGGTAAGTTCAAAAAATCTTTAATGCTGATTTCACTGTTTGGTTACTGTTTTTACAAGCGTAACACTTTAACCGCATTTATAAAACTATAGTTCATTCAAAATTACATTAAAAAAATATTTTTTAATTGTACCTTAACAAAATAACAATTACAAGCAATTGATACATTCATTTCACAAATTAAACATTTATTTCTACAAACTCTGCTCCTTTTTATGCAAAGTAACGATCAACGCTTGTCGATCCATTAAGGATAGACACACAGGACATACAATGCTCAATCCTGTTTTCTTAACACTGCGTCGATACACAACTTATGTCACAACGATGTCCAAGTCGTTGTGATCGACCTAAACCAGTGACCACCTTTTACTTTCAAACCAAGCTTCGTACCCATTTATTCGACGCTGTAGGAGCGAAAGATTGAGTAAATCTTGCCAATCCCGTAGACGAACTCTGGATCTTTTGCGTGCACACAGACCTTACTACTACGCTACTTGTCTTCATAATAGTGCTGAAATAACCTATAAATAAAAATACGTAAAGTATTTATCGAGATACAGCGATAAAAAATTGAATATATGTTAGTATTTTATTGCTGGACCAAAAAAAAAAAAAAAGCTAGTGTGAAAACGTGCACGGAACAAACCATACACGAGACAAAAGTCTGCAAAACAGCTGTTCATGATATCTTTTATTTATTTGCTGAAGACACTGAAATTACATTTTTCACGTTTCCAGTATTATTCATCATTGTAAATGAATATAACTGTCCTTCATTATTCTGACTGTTTATAAAACAATTTTTCATAAAAATCGTACAATGCGTAATGTCAAAGATGTGTGTATATATGTGTATATAGTTCACATAATTTTTTTGCAAGGAGACAAAAGTTTTTCGTTTTTTTTTTCAAGGATCAGTGTAATTTAAGTTTAAACTCTGAAAAGGTTTTACTGTTTAAGCTTACATAATGCGAGGTTTATTGACTTATTACGAAAACCACCCTTAAAAACTTATTTACCTGGATTTTGATCTGACGGTACTGGTGGTTACAAAATAAGAATTGTGATGTTTTCTACGCTGGTCAAAACAAATTTTTGTCTGCGTGTACAAACGCCTTTTTTTTTGTTTACGATTGAAAGAAAACAAAAACTATTTGAATATTGCAACACAGATCCTAAGGTACCTGAAACTAATATTTTAGATATTTGTAATAGATTTTTTGTTTTTGTCAATGAATGGAAAAACAAATTGTGTAGTTCACCGTTATTCCAAGTACGCCGGGGATTTTAATCTAATTTTTAAAAGAAATCCAAATCCAATCTTTTAACCCAGTATAGTGAATTTTGTATCTTTTTTGAGATTGTTTTGAGTTTCCCTTTCGCCGAAAACGAGGACTTATTTTTATTATCTATTTTTGTTTTATACCTTAGCCTCTATTGTTATCTTTCATATTCTAGTATGAAGGAAACTTCGGAAATTAAAATATTCAAAAAATATTTTTACTTTTAATTTATATGAATTTTAAGAAAAAAAATTTCGACATCCAAAGCAATCTTCTAGAGAGGTATTTTTTATCCGTTGATTTAGTATAGTAATCTTTAATCATCAAAAAGGTTTTCTTAGACGGTGGTGTTCATTCGTAAGTGAGATAAGTGTCATGGGACCTTTAGCAGGCAAACTTTTCTGTTTCATTTTACTTTTTTCTTTTCTTTTTGTTAGCGAATACATTTTTAATTATTTATTTTCATAAAGTTATTTTTTTATTTCGCGTAACCAGCGGAATGAAGGAACGAATTCGTTTCTATGACAAAATTTTATAACAAAAGTTTTATGATGTCATTATTTTCATATTATTTCGATATGTTGCAAATCTATAAATAATTAGTATTTTTAAAATTATGTTCATAGACCAAAATATAATTAAACTGTGGCCGGTGTCGGAACCTGCACCACCGAAAGGTAATATATTAGTAAACGATAAAAAATCACCCCCATCAGCACGCAGTATCCATTTGATATGTCTCTTATACCATTTTCTTTATCTTTTGTTTTCACTTTTCAATAGAAAATAAAAAGCAAATACTTTTTCTCCGTGTAACATGTTTCATGAACTTCTGTTCTATTTTCTTTCTATATTTTCATAATCTTAGCATTGACTGAAATCTTGAAATAAATCAACCTTCCTCTTTTACAAAATGTGATACTTGCTTCACTTTCTGTTTTAATTTTACACTTCAGCAGAATTTGATAAATATATACAGGAGAGAAACCAGAAATTTCATGAGAAAATCATTATTCTTATATATTACAAAAAATAATTACTGTCACGGTAATTCACGATAAAGTGTAATTTCTCTAAATTGTTTTGTGTATCTTTGTATAAGAACTATACATGTTACATGCCATAATTTCAAGGGAGAACGTGACGCAGTTTGCAATATTTCAAAGTATACAAATTTTGAAAAGTTTCAAATAACATTACGACATAAAATGCATTTTGAATAATTACCGAGCATAGATTTGCAGTGTAAATGAATTATTTTGTGCTGTCCTGTACAATAACTATAATTGCTATATAAACCTTCTTCATGAAAAATTCATTTTGTAGACTACAGATACAACATACTAAACTTACATTTCCATCCGCGTTTTGTATATTATATGCGTATTTTTTGTTAGGTCCTGTAAAATAACTATAAGTGCAATATACATGCCCTTCAAGAAAAAAGTATGTTGTAGGTGACTTTAACATCACGCTAAAATTGCATTATCGTCAGAGTTCTGCAAACTGTGCATTTAAAATATCTTTATTTATTCAGTCTTTTCAAAAAATCATTTCACAAAATTCGTTCCATAAAATTGTCTCATTGGGATTTTTTATGAACTAGTTATGCGGCACCGGATTTGTTGGTTTTGAATTGCATGAGATTATTCCATCCGTTTGGGAAAAGGAAATCTAACTTTATTGTAAATTTAGAAGACAATTGAAGTATTAATAAATACAATAATTCAAATAATAAATTTTATTTACAATTTAAGTGAAAAGCTTTTCCAATAAGAATACACATATTCTATAACTTTCTTTGCAAAAGATTTTTGTTCTTCCAAGATTTGGCTTCTAATTTCGGAAGTAGCAGAAATGACGTCATTTGGGTGAAATTACACCAAAATGAATTTGTTTCACGATTTTATAAAAAATCAGTTTACATTTATCAATAAAAATAAATGCTTAGAGGAATATAATTTTTTTCTCTAAAACATTTAGTCCTTTGATTAACGTCCTTGTGAAAAGTGTTATTCGCCATCTTAAGGAAATCATAGAAAATCAGTTTTTCCAATTTAAATTAAATGAAAAAATCTACAATAGACTTTTTTATATGAATTGAATTTATCTGATTGTTTAACTTTAAAGACGATTTTTTGTTTTCTAAAATGAACTGATTCCCGATCTTGAATATTTGAAAATAAGTTTGTATTGCTTGAAATTTTCTTGAAAAATACAATTAAATCACAATATTATTTCCACTATCTATTCAAAGAAATAATGTTAAGCAAAGGAATGTAATAATACATAGATTTTCCCTTTTCTTCCTTTTATACACATAAATGGAGCAATTTATTTGCCATCATTATTAATGTCATAAAAAATAATATTTCTAAATCTAATTCTAAATTAATACATGGAAATTATTCCAGAGAGAAACATTCGCCTTGCATACAATATTTCAAATGAAAATCAAATTTCAAAGTGATTGCTTAAAAGGTGCAAAGGCCAACATGGTGAAAAAGATTCCAAGCCGGGACTCGAACCCGGGCCATCAGTATAGCTCACTGACGTTCTACCGACTAAACCACTTGGAACGATACCTTGCTCGGAAAATTTCTCACTATTAAATCTTGGCAAGGTTACAAACGTAGCACAAGATGGAATATTTATCGTGAGCCACCGACCTGGGGCTAGCACAAAACATAATTAAATCCAGCATCGATAGAATCTATATTAATACATGGAAATTATTCCAGAGAGAAACATTCGCCTTGCATACAATATTTCAAATGAAAATCAAATTTCAAATTTCAAGCAATCATTTTGACCACGTTTGCCCTTAATAATAGGATAGACATAAAGTAGAAATTTCTAGTATATATTTAAAAGAAAAACATTATAATTCAGTTTAATTTCCCAAGCATATGATACAGAATGAAATATGCAATTTTTTACACAAGGGTTAAAATGTGACACCCCCAACCCGAATTCTTGTGTTAAATTGAGTTTGAATATGTCTATTAGAGACAGATATTTACTTGAGCAGAAACAAAATTTACATTCAGATTAAGGAAATCCATTTTTTTTAATTATGTATAAAATTACTCATATATATTTCCGGTAGCAGCTTTTAAAATACATTTGTACAAATACCAAAAAAAGGAAAATTATTTTAGTTAATTTTCTTTAAAAGACCTATTTGTAAACTATGCTTTGAGACTTAAGACTTATTTCATTCCTTTAGACACGAACCTTTTTGCTTTTTCCCGACTCTCTCATAGTGAAGGAATGATTAACAACTTCTGATGCATGAATGCTATATTTAATCCATACGTATGTTCAACTCTGCTGTTCGTTGAAATTGGGATTGTCTGAATATTATGGTATAGCTAAATAATGAAATATCGTCGTACTCCTATGCGAGAGATAATCTGTAATAATTTTTAATTAATAGTAATTGCGCGATACGTAGTTTCAATTTCGCAGTTTGAATTTATATGTAATTTTTGTCTTTTTTTGGATGTTATTCCGAGTTTTTAAGGTTGACAGGGGAAAATGTTTTTTTTCTCCAGAAATTTCAATATGTGTCTGATTCAGATTTCCCCTTACCCTTAATAGGAAACATTATCCTGATATTTTAATTAAAAATACTCTTTTCTCTAATAATGCTTTTTTAAAGTTCCGTGCCTAAAAAGTAAAAACGGAATCGTTACACACTGGTGCGTCTGTCCATCTGTCACAGCCTTTTTTCTTGAAAACTATAAGACGTAGGAAGTTCAAACTTGGCACAGTTTTTAAGTCCTTGTTGTAGTTTTTTAGAGTTTTAAAGATTTTTATATTGACCCACATATTTACAGATTATTAGCAATTCACAAATATTTTTATAAGAAATATTGGAGACAAAGTACTTGATTTTATTTTTATATTTTGGGTGTCTTTCAAATGACAACTAACCCAGCGCAAAAAATTTATATATATATTTTTTTTTAATTTTATGCATCATATTTTCAGAGGTATCATTGAAAATTTACTTCAAAATAGGTACATTAAACTAAAACTATGAAAAAAATTAGCGGTAGTAAGAGCTTACTTAAACCTTTGAAAAAAATTATACAGATTATCCTACATTACATAGTTTTGAGAAAATCGTATTTTTTTCGTTCCATATAAAATTTTCTTTGCTTGTGCTCAGCAGGGAATTTTAGTGGCGCTCGAGATATATGTTATCGAATCATCCAAGAATTTTTGATAATGATCGTCAAAAAATATTATGGGATGACACTCTATTTATAAATCATAACTCACTTCTATGACGAACACTGACATTTATTAAGACGAAGACAAAACAAAAATACAGTTAAAAGCACTCTTTTCAATCTATATTTAGCTCTAAAGCAACAACTTAGGCTTCATTTATTTAGCGTCGTTGAATATTTCTAAGATTTTCATAAGTCATTTAAATCTTCTATCTTATTTCATCGAAAATATTCCGTTCCTTATAATAAAACCCGCGTCGTCCGAACCCTTTCTCGTTCTATTTACTTTTTCTGCATTTCTACTTCATGCAGATTCGTTACCTTTTTAATCTCGAGCCGGAATACGGAGGAGGGGACATTCAGTCTGATGCAAGTGTTCTTACGAAATTCCCACATGCGGCCTTCCTGACATCTGGAGCAGCCGCAACGACATGTGCTAAAATAGAATCTGAAAAAGAAACAACAACAAAAACCAGTAACTGTTCTTAAGGGGAAAAGAAAAAAAATCTGCACGTCAGAAAGACCACACAGTCTATTTGAAGTGGCGAAACATCATATGGAAATTTCTTTAAAAGGATTGATTAAAGCATTGAGAAAAGACTAAAAAAATGTTTTTTTAATCTCCAGTTTTCGTCAGGCCAAGGTTTCATGTATTCAGAACATGAGATAGTATTCATCGGTCCTTTGGTTGATGAGATTTTCGCTACGTCGTAGGCGTCGTTAGACTTCACTTTGGTTACTTTATACGGACCTAAGAATTTATATTTCACCTTTAAACCTGGTCCTTGCTGGGTTCTCTTAATTGCTACGAGGTCACCAAGCTTGTAATTCCGGGGTTTCTTACGTCGTAAATTATAGTGCTTGCAATTATCTTGTTGAATTTCCAGAATATTCTTCTTGGCTTCTTTACGGAGCTCTTCTCTGTCTTTCATAAATTGTTCTTCGACTGCACTGTTTAAGAGGTCAATAATTTGTACATCTTCTTTCTGTTTCATTTTTGTACCAATTAATATTTCAAACGGTGTTTTCTTAATGCTTCGTTGGTAAGTTGAATTAATAACTTGTTGAACTTTCTAAACATGTTTGAACCATTTGGTCGGTTCGTCTTTGGACATTTTAGAGATTACAGAAATTATGGTGGGATTAAGTCGCTCAACTTGACCATTGGCACGGGGAAGGCCAGTTGTAACTGCCTCGTGCTTTATATTTTCATCTTGACAATAATCAGCAAATTCTTTGCTTGTGAAGGCAGGACCTTTATCGCCAATGATGGTGGAAGGATTGCCAAAAGTATGACTTTGTTGTCGTAGTTTTGATCTAACTTCGGTAGCAGAAGTGGTTTTACAGGGATACAACCAGACGAATTTAGTAAATGCATCTATTAAAGACAAAATATGTTTGTAATTTCTGTTAGCTGTTTCAAGAGGGACTAAATGATCAATGTGGTACGTTTGGAGAGGAGTCTCTCCTTTAGGCAAGGATTGTAATTCATCTTCTTGTTTTCCACGTTTGCGATTATACAAAAGGCATGTTACACAATTTGCTATAATTTTATCAATTTTATTTGACATATTAGGGATGAGAAATTCTTCGTTAAGGAGTTCTTCACAGCGTTCATGGCCAAAATGTTCTTTGTCATGAACGTGTTTAATAACATTTAGCTGCATTTCATCCGGCACAACTACCAGATCGATACCTTTATGATTTTTATAGAGAACGTTATTTTTAAGGAAATAGTTTTCATATAGCTTTGTTTTCGAAATTTCAATGATGTCTTGTATATGTTATGACTTTTATATGTTATGGCTTTGATGGCTTGTATACGTCAGTGTTCTGTGATTGTACGATTTTGGAAGTAAAACTATCTTGAATAATCATACATATTGCATTTCTACTTAAAGCGTCGACATGGCATGCATGTACCTTGCCTGTGTTCTATTTTATAGTTTTAGTCAGCTAACATTAAAGCCCATCGAGCAATCTTGCTGCAGGGATCTTTTTTATTCATAGTAAGGGCGAATGCGCTGCAATCTGTGAATATCTTGAAAGGAATACCTAGAATGTAAACACGAAATTTTTTAAGTGCTACTATGACAGCTAAAACTTCTAATTCATAACTCGAATATTTACGTTCGGCATCTGTGTTTTTTTTTGCTCATAAAGTAGATAGGGTGAAATTGACTGTCAATAGGAGACTTTTGAAGGAGGACTGCTCCGTAACCGTCAATAGATGCATCACAGTGAACTTCTGTTTCAACAGTAGGGTTATAAATGCTTAAAACAGGAACTGGAGAAAGGATATGTTTCAGCTGATTAAATGCATTTCGTTGCTGGTCCCCAAAGTGAAATTTAGCGTCCATTCTAAGGAGATCTGTTAAAGGCTTAGCTATTGAAGAGTAATCTTGAATGAATTTACGAAAATATGAAGTTAGTCCGACAAATGAATGTACATCTTTTATATTTTTAGGTTCTGGGAAATTGAGGACAGCTTTAGTTTTTAAGGGAGATGGATGCAGTTGTACATTTTTAATGTGGTAACCCAAAAAATCAATTTATCTCTGTAAAAAGTGGCATATTTTTTAAGATTCAATTCTAAACCATATTCGGATGCAGTTGTAAGGACGCGCTGTAATTTCTGGACTCCTTCGACTTCGTTTTCAGCTGGTATTATGAATACATCCATATAGACAATAAGTACATTTTCATTAATGAGATCTCGAAAAACGTTATAAATATATCTTTGAAACATTAAGGGTGCATCGCTAAGGCCATAATTCATGTATAAGAATTCAAATTGACCAGAATGTGTTACGAAAGAAGTATATTTTCTACTATTTTCTTCTACTTCGACATGAAAAAATGCATTTTTAAGGTGAAGAGTAGTAAATACTTTTGCAGAATGCAACTGATCAATAATGTTATCAATTACTGGGAGAGGAAAACATTGTTTATGTGTTTTAGAATTTAACTTCCTATAGTCACCACACAGTCTATATGAACCATCTTTCTTTTTTACTAGGACAATAGGTGATGAAAAATTACTAGTGCTTTTACGAATAATTCCCTTTTCGAGCCACTTAGAAATTTGTTTTTCGACGAAGTTTTTCTCTCTTGGAGCCAAGCGTCTGGGAGGACAAGTGACAGGTGTTTCGTTTTCCAGATGAATTGATTATTTAACATCAGTCGTTTTTATTTTTCTGGAAGAATAATTTCGAATAAGTTCTGAAATTTTTTAACGTATATTTTCATCGGTAATATGAGATAAATCAAGATTAAGATCGTCTAACACATGAGCAACATTAATAAACAAATCATTGGACGTATTGTTATTTTTCTCGATTTTTTTGCATCGAAATATTGTTTCCAGAATATGTTAAAATACTTTGTTGTATAACATCTGTACCAATAATAAGATCAAAAGATATGGAATAATCTGGGACTACATAAACATTAGTTGTATAATTAAAATCATCTATCATAATGTCTGTAGAGAAAAAACCCAGGGGTTTGATTATAGTATTTCCTAATCCAGTTAATGTGATAGTTGAATATTCAAGGTTCGAGATTGTAGCACGTTTGCGGTAAATACTTTTCTTTAGCAAACTTCTTTCACTACCTGTGTCTACCAATGATGTAACATTTACAGACGAAATAATCAGTCGAATTCCGGCTTCGTCCGAGTACAAAAAAAACCCTTCATGACATCATTTTGACGTCATAGGGTCGTAGAGAGGGAAAGCGGTATTCTGGGCCACTTCTTTTCGTATTTGGCGAAAGATTAGATGCGAAAATTTATTTCGGATGTTTACATTTTTTCGGATGCTATTTTCGCCATCTCAAAGTAGGCGAAACGAGGGTGAAAAGACCATTTCGGACGCAACTTTTATGATTGTTTACATATGATAGGACATTTTAGTAAGTAAGTTTCTAGCATTTTTCAATGTTAGGACTTTTTTATTGCATTTGTGAAGAATATTATAATGTATTTGGTAAAAAATGAGCGTTTACTCTGTTATTTTGATGTGGGTAGGTTTTAGTTTTTATTTATTTTAAAATAAATTATGTACATTATAGAAAATACTTTAATTTTTAAGAACAAACATATGTTTGTAAATGATTTTAAAGTTGTAGAATTCGTTTTAAATGGAGATAAATTTGTTAAATAATTGGAAGAATCTGATATATTTTGATAGGATTTGTACCATCTGATCAAAATCCAAAAGGGAGGGTGTGGGGGTGGATTTTTCAGCAAATGAATGATAATTATTATAATTAATAAAATCACTTTGCTTTCAATTATAACTGTTTTATCTATATTTAATTATTTAAAGTCAAATGGGTAAAATAAATTTAATATTTTCTTTTAATCATTGAAAAAAAATTAAATTTCAAGGTTCAAGGATTTGGAGTTGATGTTCTACTACAAATGCAGTTAGTTATACTAAGAGTTTAATTAATAAATATAACAGAGAGTTTAATTAATAAAGAATTGTTATATGCTACATAATTTTAAACATAATACTTATCCCAAGAAATACATGCTATTAATATCCAATTTTATTTATTTATTTTACATAAAACCTTAGGTTTTAATGAATGCTTAGCTGAAAATCTGCTGTATGATGTACCTCTTTCATTAAAGTTGACAAGAATATGAAATAATCTGTACTGAGGTATACATCAAACTGAGATAACTTTTAATATTAATATAATTTTTGAAATTGTTATATCTATGTTTAAGAAAAATATATACTGTTACTTTCTTGTACTTTTGAAAAATGGTGAAGAATAAAATGTTTTTCTAACTTCATTTTATTTATTTATTATTATTATATAATTATACCTCAACCCTGCATCTATTGCTGTCTTACAAAACTTTGCATTTTTTTTTTTCTTTTTGTAAATTAACTTTTAAAGTACACATATATTAAACAAATTACAGAATTCTTCTTCAAATTTTATTAAAATATCAATCAATGTGTGAGAATTACTTTTTAATAAATGTGAAAATAAATAAAGTTCATGAAATCATCTTTTCAAAAATATATTAGCATTTTAGTACTATTATTACGAAATTTGAATGGCTTTGTTACTAATTATTTATGCATTTCCAATTTTAAAATATCAAGGCAAAAACTGAATAATAAATACATGGTAGAATTTAATTATTAAAGTTTTTTAATATAGCATATTTTATAGTAACAATAATCTAAAAGTTAAAATATCAGTGAAAATCTTTTTTACTACAGTTACAAAATCAACTTCATACCTACATGAATAAAATTTTCATACAAAAAAAAAAAAAAAAAAAAAAAAAAATCTATGAGTGTTTTATAAGCATCTTTCATTAAAGTTGGTTGCTTGCTGATTAACTTTATTTTTGTGGTTTCTATTCTTTGAAAATTGCTTTTTATGAAAGTTTTACTGCCCTTTTTGGGAGAAACTTTTAAAAATGTTTATTTATTAAGAATGTGAAACTTTTATGCATGTGCTCTATACATTAATGACACACATATAAATATACATAAATTAAATTTTGATTGCTGTAAAAGTAGAAAGTTTGAACTTTAAAACAGTATTTAAAGAATAATAACAATAATTCTTCTTGATTTTATAGAAAATGTTTAAGTAATATCAAAAGCAGACAAATAACTTACTTCTGTAATAAATTGCACAGTAAAACAGACGAGTAAAGTTCAATGGGAGTTTTTAAAAAAGCTATTCATTTTAATTTGTTTACAGTTGAAAATACGCTTTTTACATTAGATTTATAATACATATATATATAAAAGAAGGTATAAAGGTTTTTAAAAGAATGTATCACTTTTTTAAATTTTCAACCACGAGGTTAATAAGATGCATGATAAATAAATATTACTAATTGATGTTCCTGTAAAAATAAAAGAAAAAAGGAATGTTAATTATGGTGTATTACTATAGTGATTGAAAGCTTTAAAAATTAAACTTGCAGGCAGTTTATTTCATGAAGATATATTTTGGGAGATTTAGATTTTTCTTTACTCTTGATTTTTCATAGAATTTTCTAATTTAACATAAAGGCAATAATAATAGTAATAATGGTTTAAAAAAATAGAAATTATAATTTTTATTTTCTCCAGTGTTGAAAAAAACTTTATTATTTTTTTCTTTTGAAAATAAATATTAAAAATGAAATACATTTCTTTATTATCGTAAAAAAGGGAAGCATTTGAAGTGTATTTATACAAAGAATTAATTTCAAATGCTTCTCTTTTTTTTTTTTTTTTTGAGAGAGAGAGGGGTGTGTGTGGGGAGGGGGCATATCATTTACATTTATTTTCTCCTTTTCTTATGTACTGTTTTTGAAAACATGTAGCAAAATACTTAGTTTGTTAGGAAAGGGCGTGATATTTTTTGTCAACACTCTTAATCTTATTTAAACATTGTTTATATTGCCACTCTTACCTTAATAACTGTGAATAGTTTTTTTTTTCTTTAGTCTTTTCTAAATTATTTACATTATCTCAATATATCAATTGCACGATTGGTTAAATCTGTACTTGTTTACATTCCTGTTACCCATTTACAAGAAACAAATTCTATCTTCAATCAATGTGATTTAACACCAATAATGTATTAAGATAAACATAACATCATGTTCAATCAACTGTATTACTACATGTCACATACATCATACACGTTTCAACTTTATTTATTTTATGGATAAGTCAGTTTAGCTTTTATAACGAAGAATATATGTTAATTGCTGAAAATAATGACTTAGGAAATATATTAAAATGAAAAGTTAGGATATAAAATAAGGATATGCTCTTATTAATGTACTTTAAAAAATAATAAAAGCATGAACTGCTGTAAAATATTATAATTTGCTTATGAAAGGTAATATAAAAATTACATTACCAGTGAAAACAAATAATAGCATTGTAAGCTTTTGCTGATTATCTCTGCATAAAGGTAAACAGCTCTGATATTTAATATAAAGTTGAATTTTTGGGGTGATTTTATTAAAGCTATTTCTTTTATTTTTACCAGTTGAAAATATCCCCTTTTAATTAGATTTATATGTATAAAGTAAAAATAAGTTGCATAATGAGTCTTCTGGCTTTCAGAACTATCAATCACTAACTTAATAAGATGAAAAGGAATGAAAAAGCATTTGTTTATAGAAATCTAATTTGCAAGCATTTTATTTCTTGCAAATGTATTCTGTACGTTATTCCTTGATTTTTCACAGAAATCTTAAACATAATAATTTATATTTTCGTCACAATGTTTAGCGAAAAAAAAAAGACGTAACTGTACTTATTTCACTTGACTTATGTTATATAAGCATTATAAATTAAATGCATTTATTTATTACCTGTTTTTAAAATGCAAATTTAACAACAACAATAAAAAAAGGCTAACTTAGTGAGTCATTTTTACAAAGAGTAGCTTTCAAAAGCTCTTTTTTTTGTTGTTGTTTATGTGTGTGTGTATGGGGGGGGGGGATTTTATTTACTAATTTAATCACATTAGAAGAAATACCTTTGATAACAGTAAAAGTTTAAATTCTTTTTTAGTTTCTTCTAATGAAATATTTAAGACTCAGAATTGTATTCTGTTGTAACACATTCTACTCACCATGTAAATATTTTGATTCTTTAAATATGTTAGTCATTCTGATAAATTCATAATTAAAAAAAATATATAAATACATTTCTTTTTACTCTCTAAGCAGGATTTGTGATTTTTTAAAAATCAAAATTTTATTTTAAAAGTACAATTTGAAAGAAAAATATCCTTCGCTGAATCATTAAAATTATTAATTAGAAAAGCTTATTTAAATTTATCTGGAAAAAAAATAATAAACTCATTCACCTGGTTAATTTGAAATATTTTAAGCATATAAAAACTAATTACAGTTATATAGTAAAAAAAAAAATAAAAAAATAGAGCAATATAAACAGAGATTTAATTTGAAAATGTGAATTCGATTTTACTTTTGAAAACATGAAATAAATAAAACAAATTATCTTTTGTTGTATGAGCACTTTCAGTTATACTAGCTACAATTTAACATATATCCTATATATTACCTTAACTTACCCATTCTCAATTTATGATTTTATTTTTAAATGTTATGTTTAATTTAAATAAAATTAGAAAAGCCTCTCCCACTTTCGAAATTTACAATGCATTTTTGGACATACATAATTATAATATTTATTACAAAATATCTTGACATAGATTTAAAATAACATTTTTTGAAAGGTTAATTTAAATATTTTTTTTAATCAGTTCATTTAAATTATGATTAAACTCAACTAATCCTGCCACCTAAGTAAAATATAAACATGTAAAACATAAACATTTGGGTATAACACTAAATAAAATGAATGAATAAAAAATATAAACTTTTTTCAAACAGTATAAAAAAAATCACTTCATCAGTGCTAAGAAAATTGATATAATTTCTCGCACTTGAGCATACACACATTAGTTATTCATTTTCATGTTTAAAATTTTCACATTCTATTTTTTTGTTTAAACTGCAAAAAATATTATTATTAAACAACGTTAAAATTAAAAAATTCCACTCTAGCGGTAAGATTTTTCAATCCTAAAGTAAATAATAAAAATGCATATAGCTGGCTTCCTACATATTAAAGTGTTTATTGCTCTGAAATTTTACCAAGATGTTCTTGTATAATGGCATAGAAAAATAGTAACTCCTGGTGCTGGAGAATACTTTCTTCCTTATCATTTGTAGAAATAACTGAATCATTATTGCCAAAGTATGTGTCGTTTAATCAACACATACATGAGGCAATATGTATTCAGGCAAAAGTTTTGTGTTCTTTTAAATTAAATTCGTCACACTCAGATCCTTACTATGCAGACACTCTAGAACAGCAGCCTTTACGTTATAACAGGAATTTCATTAAGACTGTAATGTTAAATTATCCTACACGGCAAAAATTGCAAATTTCAAACACTACTAAACTGTCATTAGTTTTGTGTTTACACGTTTTAGGATGAAACTACCATACGATAATGATTACGTCAATTAATAAATGATGGATTCTCATTGGTTATATCGTGATATCAGGGAGGAGCTATCACCGCCTTTTCGGACGCTGTATAGCATCCGTAATCGCTTTCGTATGTACGAAAATCTGATCCCAGAATAGCACTTTTTGCCAGATACGAATTAGGATACGATACGAAAGAGTGTTTTCACGTGACGTCGTAACGAACGTTCGAATTCCTTTCGAACCTTGCGGGAATCGGACAGAATGACTCGTTTGGTCATGAAAGTGTTCGACGTGACCGTGGAAACATTGGAGGGCTCAGGATTAGCTCTAGGCCTCCTTAGTTGATCACATTGAGCCGATTTATGGCCAAAATTTGAACAATTGAAAGAACGAGGGCCTTTGTCTTTATGTCTGCTTTGGCTACTTTTATGATTTGACAAACCACAATTAAAGCAAAAAAGATCAGATTTTGGTCGAAATGATTTGTCTTTCACTGGCATTTCAGGTTTGATTTTACGAAATTTAGTGTTCTGAAAGTCATGTCGAATTTTTTCATAAATTTTGAGCTTTTGCTTTAATTCTACAATGGATCGGCATCCATATAACATTGATTTTCTAAAAACAGTGTCGGGTATAACATTTATGATATATTGCATTAATGCGGAATCATTGATGTTACCACGCGAGCATAATTGTTTAATTATTAGAAAATATTATTCTATTGATTCATTTTCTTGCAATTTTCGTTTATTTAATATATCATGTAACTCGGCAGAATTATAAGTGGTACTCGATTCTGAAATTAAGAGATGTTTAAGTTTGTCATATTAGTTGATATGAAATTCTGTCTGTACTAACTTTTCTATATAAAAATAAAGATTTTAATTTTTTAATGCTGGGGAATAGGGAGAGGGAGGAGAGGAGAAGTGTACATTTGGGAAGTTAGGGTTAATTAATTAATTTATATTAGTGAGCAACAAATATAGCAGATTATTTTTTTCAAACTAAAATTTGAAAGATTTTTATTTATGTAAGCTGGAGAGGTGGATGCAAAGGGACAAGTGGAAATTTTGGGCTCAGGGGATTATTTTATACGATTTATTATTACTGTAAATAAAGAGCATTAAATAGGTTGGGTGGAATATTATTTTATGTAGAATTAAAGATTTTAGAATGTTTAATTTGTTTTTGTCTGTACTCGGAATGAAGGCGAAGGGGAAAATGAAATTTGTACTTTTGGATTTAATAAAGATGGTTGTAATTACTTTTATTAGTGATAAATGATTCTTTGTTTTTTATGCATAAAAAAGGTTGAAAGAGTAATATTTTTTTATGTTTTCCTCAATGAAGTAATTTTTTTTATATAGTAAAATTTAACGTAGCTTTTTATATCTCTGAAACAAGCCAACAGAAATACTCTCTAAAACATGCTTGTTGCACATTATTTCCATAACTTACCAAACAGTTGTTTAAAAAATCTCATAGCACAGCCATCTTTAAAATTGAAGTATGAGACATACATTTTTGAGGGTAGGCAGGGGGAGAGATCGAAGATGAATGAAAATCATGACTATGGATTCTTTGTGTTGGTCTTTAAATTTCTTTTTGTTGTTGTTGTTTTATATTTTTTATCAGTAACATCAAAAAAGTAAGGATATCAATAGAAAACCACTTAACGGGTTAAAAGTTTGAGACAGCACTTTACTTTATGGCTATACGAATCTAAAAATGGGTTTAAAAATTCTGATATCAGATTTTGAGTGACGCTGTGCTATTAAAAGAAATTTATATATTTAATTTTTCTTTTTGTTACATTTATTTTTACTCAGTGATGCTTTTTCATTCAAAATATGGGTTTTAAAAGATATGACATCAAAATTCAAGTGACGCTGAGATCTGACTTTAAATGATTTGTTTAAAAATTACTTTACACATACTTATGTTTTGTCTTCTAAAATATATTTAGACAATGAAGTGACTTTTTTTCAATACACCATCAAATATGCCACACTTTTTCTGAACTGATTTTATGTATTTAAATGTATTTAATTAAATAAATTCATTTATCTTTTGCGTCACGATATCCAGAACCATCGTTAAAATTTGCGTAAATGTTTTCTTTGTATCACACTATTTCCATAAAATATACTTTGTTTGGCTACTATGACGCAAAAAAAACCGTTTACACAGCTTGATGTAAAAGTGGTGCTAATCAAGAAATCTGAATTTTTAAAAAAATATCCCACTGTTTTCACAATGGATAGTTTGACATGATACCAACGATGTGTGGCGTGAATTCCGGGTAAAAATGTAAAAGTTCATCAAGTCATTTCTAATAACCTTTCCTTTGTCTGGTTATTTCTTATTTTTCGTTGGGTGTTCGACTATTTAAAAGTGTTTAAATTCGTTATTAAGACAAGAAGCTTGTAACAATGGAATACACAAGCAATACTTTTTTTTAATATTAAGTTCGAGTGTCGAAAAAAAAATTGCGCCCTTTTAAATCATTTTTGGTAACGAAATGTAAGCCACATTATATGAACTGTAATTTTCTCCCGTAACATGCAATATATGCTTGTACAACAGAAATATTTTTTTTCATATAATGATTAGCCATATGCTATAAAGTATCAGTGTTAAATTTCTGTTAATTAGGTAGCGTAGAAACCCAGTGTGTTTCATTTGTATTGAATGACAGTTTTTGATATTTAATGGGAAACATAAATGCTATTTAATTATAAATTTAGAAAATATTTATGATGAGAGTTTTCTTAATGTATTATTATATACAATATATTATGTTTACATTATCCTTTGTAAAAAAATGGCCATATATGAAGTAATCAAATTCCATTAGCCGAGAATACCATACATAAAAGATTGGAAAACTTTTAAATTATTGTCAACTTAATTTTTTTTCACTTGTATATCTCTTCTAAGCAAATTCGTCCAAACTTGTACCGTTGTTTTGTATTGTGGTTTCTTTGACTTGAGAAAATAAAACGTTTAATTTGAGCTTATGTCCTGTGCATAAGCTCCGACTCCTTTTTATTTACATTTTAAACAAATTCAAATAAATTATTTCACACTAATCAATAATATTGAAATCATCCAGTTTTCTGATATCGGTATTAGTAAATACACAAGTAAGTCACATAAATGCTGTACATAATAGTACGATATACAGTAACTGGTAAAACCATATATGCGCTAATACATTTTCTAATCGTTAAAAATTTCATAGAACAAATGCCCTCAATTTTGAATAAGATTTTGGTTTCCATTCACAAAACAGTAAATGCCACCATTAGTTCTGTTCTCCTTATTATTTAAATACCAAATGTATTATTCTAGTTAGTATTTGGCATTTACTAAGCGACTATGACAAATGTTAAACATTTTAATTAATTTGGCAATAAAGTCAGCAATATCTCATTATGCAACGCAAAATTTTCCAGACATTCTTATATGGATATCTCATAAAAGTTTATTTTATACCTACAAAACTTAAATGTACTTAAAATAAGCAATCTTTTAATAAAAGTTTAAGTTTTGAATGACTATTTCGTTTTTGAGGAAATTTTTACACGTCAACAATGATGTTAGCGTTGTCGAATATGGATAATGAATCCATAGTTCCTCGAAAATGCATGAGTAACAAAGTGTCATTTCTTCACTTCCTTTGGTAATAAATCCTGATCCTTAAGTGCCTTAAATCTAATTGCCCTAATAGGCAGCACTTTGAATTTCTATTTTCTAAATGTAAGGTATTACATGTTGTGAAACATAATCAACCAGGACACTATGTACATGTCTGATCAAAATGCGCATTATAATCCATGCAGTGCACTTTTTAAAAAATGTCAATTTGCAGCATGCAAAATTACGTATGTATTCCATCATGAAAGTTGTGAAAAATGGTTTCACCGTTTTGTTTACAGATTTTCTTTAAAAATATCATTTTACTGGACAGATTAAAATGAACTTAAAAGAAACAATTCCTACTCAAAAAATGTTTCAAATATATTTTTATGAATGTAATTATTTATTATATACCAAAGCCGTATTACGTACATCATTAAAAATCTTCACATCTAAATCGTAATTTGAAGATTCAATAGAAATCCGAACGGTGGAGATTAAAAATTTGTTTTTATAATTTTCCTCACTTTTGTGGAAATATATATTTTACATAAGTATATAGAACACCTTAAAATAAATTTCCAATCCTATTATAATTTTAAGATATTTACAAAAATTAAATTTTAAAACGGTATTTTAAAATGCCCCATGCGTCTTAATTTATGAGATATTTCGTCAATTTTGCATTTTAATCACTTAAAACTCTATTACAAACAAATCTGTGTATCGATGTTTTAATCTCTTAAATAGCTATTTTTTAGAGATATTTTTCTGAATTTCATATCAATTTTTGTCAAAATTTTGCCTTTTAATAAGTTAGAAATCAAATTTAATTAACTTAATGAAGTCAAATTTTAAAATGCATACTCAGTTTCTTTGTAAGCAATATCAGGACTCTTCCATATCAATTTCATAAATTTTGAGCAAAAATTAAGACGCGGGGAGCATTTTAAAAATCTAAAAACGTTGAAATGTCCGTTTTATAAAAATAGATTTAAAGTATATTAAAGGTCGGAAAATATGCTTTTGCACAAAATTCAAACGCTTGTAACTTTTCAAAAGATAATCGCATCTGCATGCGGTTTTTGCGCAAATTGCGCAGAACTGTAGAAAAATAATACGTACAAAAATATTTTTCTATTTTTGCTTAAATAAAAGTCCACGGTCCCCTTAATAGAACTTAATGTTATTAGTTTCTGCTTTTACACTTAAAGATTTTCAGCAAGCTATCCGGACATTCGATCGTTCTTATGCATAGCGGTTACCAATCTGTAATTTCAATCAATGATGACAAATGAGAATGCTCCATAATGTGGTCAAGTAACCGTTATTTCCAATTGCTGTTGAAGGATTCGACGGCTTGCTGTAGTTTTCTTTAAAAACGGGACACGATAATTTCTGTTAAGGATAAGATGCATTATAGTATGTATTTTAGCATACAGCTATGAAAATAGTGGTATAATGAACGTGTGTAAATTAAACACCAGCGCTGACAACAGTTTTCTCCTAAAATTAAAAAGTGTTGATAATTTAAGAGATATGAAATTTACGAAAACTATACTTGGTTCATTTCCATACACTCCAACTAGACAATCAACAGTATAGAAAGTTGTTAAATTTGTACTTCCATTGTGTTATCCTACGTATCATGTTATTCATCAATTAGACCCTGATATGCATAATAACAATTCGCACGTTCTTTCTAGATGTGGATGTAATAGTAGGATCCAAAAAGTTTTAAAATTTACCGCTATCTAAATCGCGGATTAGAAAAGCTATAAACGTACATACCGTAGTGTGGAAACACCTGTCAAGTGAGATTTGACAAGGAAGAAGTACGCCTACAGTGCTTGGTTTTTCAGACAGTGCATATCAGCGAACTGTAGTCGTTCATGTTCAAAAAAAGCAAAAACGGCGTTTAAAAAATAACATGCGAATTCCAAATTAAATTCTTCCGGAGTTTGTAGCAACAACCAGCAGCATGTTGCATCGGATTATGATGAAGGAGTCTGTTCTGTAAACTTTATTCTAAAACACGTTATTTCAAAAATGCATCTGAGGTTGAAAAAGCTGCGAGGTCCGGAATGACGACCATTTTGTTCAAATAATAAAGGGATTAAAATATATATATATATATGGATTCCGCGGGCTATGTTAGAAATGCCTAGCTGCAGAAAGGCAAGTACTCTGAAATTTTTGTTTGTATAATCCAAAATAACAATAAACCATACCGTTAAGAATGGCAGTTTACCAACTTTTCGCTATTTTAGGCAAATCTAAAGAATATTTATTTGTCTACCTTTGGTTTTAATAAGAAATGCTTATGGTAACGTTAAAACAATAAGAGATATTCGTTAATGCAAATTATTATTGCTCAGTTATCAGTGTTCCAAGATGTATATAGCCTGAAAACTATTACACTTTTTTAATCTACAAAAATATGCTATAATCACGTAAGAAAATATACGATAACTTCTCTGAGTCACCCACTATTCTGAAAAATGCTCTTTTTCTTTATAAATCTGATAAAGAAATCTAATTGGGTTATTTAAAATTGTATTTAAAAACGTAAAATTTACTTTACTGTCACTAATTTGGGGAAACGTTTGCGAGTACTTTTTTTCGTGCATTAATGTGTTTGCTCAAACCAGAATATCGGTGTTCAGGATGATATTAATTATTAAGCATTTTCAGCAGCGTAATCGACTTTATACATACAAAAATAACATAATAATATTAATGTTAATGTTAAGACTAATGCTATTAATATATCATGTTTGTCTGTAAAACATGTTTTATGAACATGAAATTGTATACTTAAGACATGCTCAGATCTGAAACAAACATTTTCTGGTAATTGAATACTTTAGTTCGTTGTAATATTATAGTTACCCTCATTCAGTTACATTTATCTTTTTTTACATTGCACATTATTCATGATAACAGTTTTTGCTGCCTTCCATGCATGAAAAACTATTATTATAATGATATTTTCACTTTTAAACAAGCCGACCCAAGAGTGTACTGTACAATTGAAGCTTCTCCATTGATACCATTGTTAATAAATCTGTCTGAAAGATTTTGTTTTTTTTCTGTTTAAAATGATTGAATCCTTTATACCAATTTTTCGATATAGTGCTGATTGTGGTTGATGGTGATGAAGATTTAGCAAGTATTCTCCATTTTGGAGTTCATTTTCTAATTGCATTCTATATCTTAGAGAGTTGAGAAATTCTATATTTTCTGATGACAACAACAGAAGATCCTTTACGTTGATAAACATGTGATAAGTAAGACAAAAATAATGAAGAAAAAACTATGTTTCCTGTCTAAAACTCAAACATTGAATATCCACGCCAAATCTTGGCAGATAAATGTGATTTAAGGCAAAAGTGCAATTAACTTGTAGTTGTAGAAATAACTCGACTTGATCTAAATAACTTGCGCACTTAAGTTTTTCTAACATTTCAACAATTTTCGCTTAATACGCTCGATCTCCAGTCTTTAAAATTTAACATTCCCCAGAAGCCAAGGGATATAAGTGACAAAATTGAAAAAATGTGTTAAGAGCACAGCTTATCAGGAAATGAGTGTATTTGTTTGTAGATAAAGAGATATAAGTAATTTTTTAATTAAGTCCTGCGTTCTAGGGGTCAATTACATAACCTCTTTCCCGAAACCGTGAAACGCGAGGAGCCCAATGGGTATAAGTGCACGTGTATCCGTTGACGGCCACATAGCTGAACTGCGACCACAACATACAAGGCCAGCTCATGACTTTTAAAACGCCACACGAAATTTAATCATATTTAAATGGTGATTGGCACAAAAAGACGAAGATGTTTCTTACAAACTGTTGCAAAACATAGTAAACAAAAAAAGATATTTTAATAAAGAAAGTTTCTGCTGCACCTTCTCGCGATGAAAGAGGAAGAAGACAACCGTTGCATAAAATTCCACAAGAACGTATTGATGTCGTCCAAGAACACATAAACACGTTTCTACGATAAACAAACCATTATACTAAGAAAAGCCCCCCCCCCCAAACGTAAATAGCTGAATCCAGAACTCAATTTAAAGGAGATGTACAAACTCTATGATCCCTTTTGCTTAGAAGAAAAGCGCAAATGAATGTCAAGGAAGGTTTCTACTGACTCATTTTTAACAGCCATTTTAATCTCATGGGTGGTAATCACATATCTCGACAGGGGACTGATATATGTGTTATGTGTGACAAGCTACAACTGAAAATAGACCATGGAAATGCAGATGAGAAACCACAAGCAGAAACGAAAAGAAAGCAGAAGCTGACAGATTAGCCAAAAACGCATTCCAAAATTTAAAGAATTATTCAAAGGTCACGATATGCTTTGACTGTCAAAAGATAATGCCAACTCCACATGTAACCAATTCCAAAGCTTATTACCTACTTCAACTTTGGACGTACAACTTGATCATTCAGAACCTTGAAAGTGGAACTGCCCGCATGTACATGTGGAATGAAGACCAGGCTTTTCGTGGTTGTCAAGGAATCGCATTGTGTCATTTGAAGTTCATAAAGTCTGTTTCCTCTCACTTCGGGCATATTACAGCCTTTATTGAAAATTTTGGAGTACAGATTAAAAGACGCTTGATTGTGAAATTCTGGATGTACATCATAAAACGTACACACATAGAAACAGTCGATCGTCACTTTTTAATTTCAGGATACTCCTACAATGAATGTGGCCAAGACTTTGGTCTTATAGAAATCAGAAAGAAGAGGAATAAAAATGATCTGTATGTTCTAGAGCACTAGGCTCAACCTGTAAATGATTCCATCAAAAATTTCACTGTAGAGGTGCTATAAGATGAAGATTTTATTGATCTAGTCACTTGCACCATTCTTTATAAAGTCAGTGAAAGGGATCTGAAATATGCAGTGGCTGCATTTTGCGAAAGAAAAAACCTTCACATTATTCTACAAAGAAACTGCTGGTGGTAAATTAGAACCTTTCCACGAGCTAAAGGTGGCGTCCAGCCGTGCCGGAAGATGCCCTATAGTTCTACTGGATCTTTCTAGCACAAGAAAAACCGAAACTAAAGTTAAAAACCTTACGAAAAAGTTACCGAAGCTTCAGTTTAAAAATCTCATTGAACTATTGCAGTTTGTACCTCGAGTGTACCACTTTTTCTACCGAGATCTTTCTTAAGAAGTAGCACCAAAACAGACTGAAACTCCGCACTCTTCTGAAGATCAGGCTGATGAGTCTAATCGTGATTATGAAAGTGATGAGTATGAGATAATGTAGACGTATTGTTCCCATGTTATCACTAAAAGAATATTGTTCCATATTTGAAGTTGTAACGTTTTTAAATAAAGAAACATATATCTTTTAAATTCTATTGTAATTCTCAGTTATTTCAAAAGTATTAATTTCTAAATTCTCAGTATCTGCACACGCACTTAATATTCTAATTCACAGGAACGGGATAAAGGTGAGTAAGAGCTTATGTATTATTTAATATTTCCGAATAAAAAATTATAAATTTTTAAAACTAGTTTTTTTTTTACATTTTCATTGAATTCATATTTTTTACATATCTGTAAATAGTTAATTTAGTCCTTTTAGTTAAATGGGAGCACATTTTCCATTAATGCATTTATCATAGTATGTGATTTTAAATGCTTCTGTATTTACGTAGATCACATATTGATTCAGTGCATACGTATTATATCTTAAGTCTCATTTTTACAGATATTGACAGGAGTTTAAACATTTTGCTCGAATTTTGACGGAATTTGGATACATCGTCATTTATATTTTTTATAATTTTTTTAATTACTTAAAAAAACAACTGCACCAGAAAAAATTGCAAGACATATTTTATATATATAAACTTTCAAAATGCTTTTCGTCTACCTTTCGGTTTTTAAAATAGTCAAGCTATAATCTCGCCCAACTGGGAGATTGATTATTGCATAAACACGTTTATTGAATTTTAGCGTTTAACACTTATTTCACATAACACTCAATGTTTTTAGAAATGCATCAAAGATTTAAATTTTTTCCGGTACACATCAAGCATAGAAAGGAGATTAATTTATTTTAAACAATTCTCTGTTTTATTTAGAAAAAGTTATTTCTATTATTCGTAACATCTTTATATAACTCGTCAGAAATTTTCCACGGCACACCTCAGTCTTAGAATGCCATATCGGTTATAAGGCATTGCAGCGGGACTAGTTTTGTTTATTTATTAGCCCCCGGTTTATGTTCTTTCAGGCAACAATAAAAGTTTCGTCACTAAATATTAACGTTACTTTACATAAGCCAGCCGTAAAGCGAAGCAGATGTATTATTTTACAGTGAAATACTGATAATCTCTACTGCTCTTTTTAAACTTCTAAGCATCGCAAATTTTCATTTTTTAAACCTTCGTATAGGAAAAACGTACTTATAGCTTCAATTTGTTTGGAAACTGGATCTCAATTTATTTTTTAGATACAGAAGAAACTGTTTATTTTGGAACGTTCGGAACAACAGCCGTGCCGAAGTAGCGATTTTGCCGTATTTTCGAGCGTCAGTGCATTTTTTTAGCTCACCTACATTATGAACCTGTGCAACTTGTATAAATATATGACAAATACTGTTCTTTATTTCGTCATTCTAACAACTGTGAGAATTAAAGAAATACATAGCATATAAAATTAAATTACAATTATTTAATATGTATAGTCTCTATGTACATTACATTGTACATGTAGTAAAAAAAATAATATGAACATTACATTTTCTAAAGTCTCTGACGTTGCTTCCGCGATTCGGATTTCTTCTTCAAAAAATCGTTACGGATTATACACAGATTTATGACTTCTTCAGAGTTGAAGCATTTGTTTGATTCGGCAAATTTTATGAATGCATCTAATTCATCAGAAGCCTGTTTCCATGAGACATTAGATGCATCCGCCATGGCTCCTTCTTATCTGCCAAGGTAACGTCTGAAGGAATTTCGAGCACTTTCAACATTCTTTTTTGCCTATCTGTTTCTTTGGAATTTCGTATGTCTATATAATTGGTCATCCGACATCGTAGTTTATCATACTATTTTATTGATAGCGTTAATTGGAAATGATCTTTTACAGTTATTATTTTTTATCTGGAAATTCGTTTCAAAAGGAAAAGGGTAAAACAAATCCGTTTCAAGCTTTTTTTTAAGTAATTGACTTTTCTTTTTCAATAACATTTCTTTTCTGCTAAAATTTATTATTTATTTTTAGTAAATTGTTTGTGTTTTTTGATATGATGGATAAAAGAGACAATGAATGTTCCTCAATATTATTATAGAAACATATTAGAAGGAATTATTATTAAGCGATTGCTGTTCATTATTATACAAGGGCTGTACTTTTATGTGCTATCGTTAGCTTAATCTGTAATGAATACGCGTTATTTCTTTTATTTATTATATTTTTTAAATATTATATTTTATTTATTTGTACTTCAGAAGCAGCCATAAAAGTTCAAATAATTTCAGTATCGCCTACAGGAATGATGGGGGCAATACGTGAGGAGCAGTACGCTCTTTCCTGTTTGAAACTTTGCTTTCGCCTGAAGAAAAAGTCAAACGATGCTTCTGCTATAGGATACTTGTGGAGAGTCTGTTCTTCCCTGGAGCAGAGTTAGAAGAAGGTTTGATATATTTAAGGAAAATAAAAATAATCATCCTTAAGGGAAGATGAATTCGGTGTTCGTGTAACTGAAGTCAACATTAATACCATCTCTAAATATTGTCAGAGAAGGTCATTATATATGTGAACTGTTTAAGATATTGTAGTTATAATCACCACCCACAAGTCGATAACTGCAAATTGAACATGAGACTTTTTATGCGCGGTGAGGTCCGAGACTCTTCATACTTTAATGATCAGCCATTCGCGTGGAAGTTTGTTCAATATTGAAGATGTTACAAGTTACAGGGAAATGAAATGAATTCCATAATGTGAAGTAACACCTTCCTGGAAGGTATTTTTCATCATTAGGAGCCTTAGTGAAGACGGCGAAGGGGATTTTGAGAGAGCTATTTATAAAACGTGGTTTCTTGCATGTCATTGAAGTGTGAAAAAATGTGAGACGAGTGAATTACATTGAATATGATCTACTTTTAAGAGCTCCATGAAAATTTTGACGATGAGTGAGGATATGTTGATATAAAAAATTATGGTAATTCGTTTAAAAATAGCCCTCGTACAAGAAAAGATCTTATGTGGAACAAACTTCATTCAATACATTAAATAAATATTTTTCGTTAAGGGGGCTAGTCACTCAGCTTCGGAATTCTCCTGCGTAAAGTTAAGTCTATGGACTTTTGATGCATTCATATATTTAAAAAATCTTCTCGATAAATTCATATTTTTAACATCTTTTTTCTGTGTACTCTTCTTAAAGGATGTCTCTTTTTTTATTAGTTTTCAAAATATTTCTAAAATCTATGCTGAATTTAGTTTTTTATGTGTTCAAAGCGGGCGAACTGTGAGTAAGACTTTAACATCTTTTAGGAAGACATCTTTTAGTAAGAGACATCTTTTAGGAAAGTACACACAAAATAGAAGTTAAAAATATCCCGACGATACATCTTAAATATGAGAATGCATCAAATGACCATAGACATTATATTAGTGAGGAGAAATAGGAAGCTGAGAGACCAGCCCCCTTAACAAGATTGTTTTCATTTTCACGCAAATATATTTTTTTCCGGGATTGCAGATAATATATACTCGATATAGCAATAACATGGCATATGAAATTGCAATTAAGTAAAGAGATTTGCAATTAAGTAAAGAGATTAGAGATTGTACTAAGGCAAGTAAAAAGAAAGAAAGGTAACAAAGAAAACAAATATATTAAATTAATTAAAAATAATTTTAAGACCCTTTTCTGAGAATAAAAATAAATAAATATTATAAAGCTTTCATAGAAAAAAATACGATTAACTTATAAATTCACTCAATTAAATCTCTCTACAAGCAATACGTTATTTGAGCCAAAAGTATTAGTTTTTTACAAATTTTAAATGTTTACGAAAAAATAACTTTCACATCAGATGAGTCATTAAAAATATTTGTGTTAAAAGTTTTGGTATTTAAACATGGTAAATAATTACTTACTATTTAAGTCTATTAAAAGCTTCAATCAGAGAACAGGTTAAATATGTCAAAGTATCATTTTTAATCAACTAACCGATATTATCATTTCAACGTATTGAAATGTTTCTTGACAAAACTATAAAATAATATTTAAGAAATATGGGAAAATATTTATTATTGCATTTCCGTAGACAACTTATTAACAGCTGTCGACACAAATTTTAAGATTACTATTATTATAACCATTTTTGGAAACAGCAAATGCAATATTTTTTATGCATTTAATCATACTTAGAAAAGAAGCTGGATTCTCCGAGAGCTGTTTCAAAAGTTCCCATCAATTTACACATAATCTGCTATGTGCACCCTAAGATATAAAGAAAATAGGATAAGGCATAGGAATTTTTTTTCATATGATACACGTGTTTCGTTTCATGAAATGATAAATTAAAAGTTACATTTAAGAATCATTGATAATTTTATGTTAGATGATCACATATCTCTCCAAAAGAAACTTTTTCTCACTTTTATTTTTTCGCGTGTGTAAAATTGAAACAAAGTTTTGGTGTCTATTTCTTATTTTTCTTCTTCTTATTATTATTACTGTTATTAATTATTCTATTTTCAACGAAATGACTGAAATGAAACTATTTTAAATGTGTGTAATATATGTATTTTAAGTGAAATATGTGTATTTAAACGTAGCGACTTCTAGATGACGACGACGATGTGTACAATATTTGGCGATTTATCGCTGCGTTCAGATAAGATAAAAGTACCGAATTATCTTACGTTATTACATGCTAGTGTTGCAACGTTGCATTACATTCTAAGTTTACACAAAGGCTCATATAGACACATTATATATAATTGAACACAGCTGAAATCTTTTATTCTGTTGTGTAATTCTCACTACTCCATCTAAAAAGGCAGTACTGAAATTTATGTGATTATTCTTCTATGATTTGCTGGCATAAAAATTTGTACATTTATATTCACAATAGGCGTTTTTTGTTTTTAAAGAATATAATATTTTTTTAGCTTTGAACATGCAGCTGAAAACAATCGCGTAATACGTAAACGATTAGCAGAAGGAAAACACATGTAATTTTTCAGTTATGCCGGTGTGAACATTTAAAAATCTTACATTAAACATCAGTGTGTGTGTATGCACATACTTGCACAATATCAATGCTATCTAATTAATTTTACTTAGACACTTCAAATAGAGCAAACATCCTAACATTTCAACACAAAGATAATAAATTAATTTAAATATATTTTTAAGAAACCAAACTTCTGTAGAAAAACATTAACTCATAATAATTTCTTTTAGTTTCGTAATATAAATAAACATGCATAAAAACCTTCTTAAAAGTGTCATTAGTCCCATGTAGGAAGCCTTTAAAATGAGTAATAAATATTTAATGTTTTCCGTTGAAAATATTATGCTATCGAGAGCTTTTATATTGAAGTTTTAGTGAGGGTAATCCAGAGCAATGTTTTTAAAAGTGTGTTTCAACATCATTATTTGAAGTTTGAAGCCCTTTAAGAGATTTAGCTAATTAACAGACACCCTTGGGTAATCATAGACTTTTTGCGTCAAACTTTGAAATAAAAATTCGGGAAGTATCAATGGGTTCAGGAATGATATGGCTTTAATGCTTTCCAATTGAATAGGTGTTTATATTAGTTTAGCAGCATTGAAATGTATTTCAAAGTATAGCCGAAATAAAAATTTGCGACTGAGTAATTTTAATTTATGAGTCCAGCAATAAAATCTATAAATTTTAATGTATTCCAAGCTGCGTAGTAGAAGTAGTATAAAATGTTCCTAGATACATCCTTCATAAGTATTTTAAATTAAACGGGTGAATGTAAAATGTGTAACATTCCAACTGATGTAAATGTTGAGAAAACATAAAGGAAACATTTATGTAAAAAAACTGTCAACGTTAAAGAATTGTTCACCTTTATTCGATTGCAGGTCTTGTCGACGAGGGATCATTTTATAAATTTTAAAGAAAAATACTGATTAATTTATTAGTTATTATTAATTAAACTATCTCAGTTCGTTTTTAGGTGCGTTCGTAATTATATAAATACGTAGCACCTATAGCCGTCGTTCAGTCCGTCCGTCTGTCCGTCTGTCTGTCTGTCTGTCTGTCTGTCTGTCCGCATATAACAGAGCAAAAACTACCCAACCGAATGGTCTGAAATTTTTAATGTATGATTGTTGCAAAATTTTGTCGAGCCATTTCAAATTTTATGAAAATCGGATGCATAGTTTAATTACAGGGACAGTCAAAAGTTTTTCTTTACATTACGGCCAATGGGAAAAAATATTGCAAATGCATTTTAATGATGTTACAGCCTTCCGAATGGTTTGAAACTTTAAATATATAATTGTTTCAAAATTTTGTCGAGTCATTTGAAATTTTGGGAAAATCGGATGTATAGTTTAATTACAGTGACAGTCAAAAGTTTTCCGTTACATTACGGCCAATGGGGAAAAAATATTGCAAGTGCGTTTTAATGATGTTACAACCTTCCGAATGGTCTGAAAATTTAAATATATAATTGTTGAAAAATTTTGTTGAGCCATTTCAAATTTTATGAAAATCGGATGTGTAGTTTAATTACAGGGACAGTCAAAAGTTTTCCGTTACATTACGGGGAATGGGAAAAAAAATATTGCAAGTGCATTTTAATGATGTTACAGACTATGCACTTATGAAGTTAAAAAATATATATATTCAGTACAATATGGGGTACAAAAAATAATTATAAAACTAGTTTTAGTACGAACGCACCTCATTTGCCACGTTTGACGAGCAATTTCCGACTTGTTTATATCTGTGGCATGTTATAGTTTTTCAAATCACTTTTCAAAATTAAAAATAAAATTTTCGTATATGCATCCATACTATGTATTTTAAATTACGATTTTTTTTAAAAACATAATTGAAAGTTATTTTCAAAATTTCAAATATTTGAGTTAGAATTTATTAAAATCTGGCATTTTTAATTCACAGAATTTTAAAAGATTTCTAAATGTTTCATTTGTTATCAACACCACACCTCCCATCTTTTCAGTTTGCTGGAAAGCTTTTTTCGACCAATTATATACCCTTTAAGCTCTTTCCTTAATACCCTTTAAACGATCCCCATCGCTTGATTTTCAAATGATCTCCTCCTTTTTCCAATTGGTTCACGTAAGGTGTAAATGGAACCGATTCTTTTTGGCAAAAAAATTTCCCATTTCATTTTCACTGATGAATGCAAGGTTATACACTGTCGAAACTGGTTTGAGAGAATTTTTACACGTTATTGGTGGGTTAATTCAGGTAATTATATATCACATTTATTATAAAAAAATTTGCAATAAAATACTGTATAATTTATTTTGTTATTTCAAAATATTTACATTTATGGTTTAGTCTAAAGTAGTTTAAGAAATCCATACATTAAATTTTTCTTTTTATTGGAAATCATAAATTCGGTTTTGATTGTTATTGACAATTATATAATAATTTAACACATGCAGCCGCTTTTATATTATTAAATAATTATTATAAAAATTAAAAATGAAGAACTAGATTTTATAAGATTTTAGTTGCATTTGATAACAATGCAAAAACGTTTGAAAGAGAAGCAAAAATGTACGAAAACTTTATGGACTTTCGTTAGTTCATGACATTTTTAAGTATTAAAAAAAAAAAAAAAAAAAAAAGAAAAAAAAAGAAAAAAAAAGAAAAGGAGCGTATATCGTTTTCCTATTTCCCGTTTCCATTTAGCAAAAACAATTCATTAAGTCAAAATTACGAAAAATCCCTTTTGAGGTGGATATAAATGAAAGTATTTTAATTTTTATTTAATAAATACTATTTTCATTTTTTTCTCTAGAGAATTAATACACTCATATTCTGTTTAATTCACGCTCGATAAAAAGCTCGATAAATTATTCACATAAACGAAATCTTTACCAAAATTCAATTTATACTAGTAGCTTCTAACAATTTTAATACATTATGATAAACTTTGAAAATAATCCTATGAATTTGCTAAGTACCATGACACGATTTAAAAGTAAGAATATTCAGAATTGCAAATAACTAACACACCGCACAAAGCTGACTTTAAAATTGTGTTTTACACTTTTGTCACAAATGTAAACAATTGTAAAGAATTTTTTTTCATTAATTATGTTATTTTTTTTATTTAAATACAAAATTATTCCTTTTAAATTTCATTTATGTGCTTTTACAACCGCTAAAATAGATCATTAAGTATATGATTCAGGTTCCATTTTATTAGAATTGATGATCGTAAATTCAATAAAAGATTTTAAAGCTGATTTCATATCTATAGAATCTTTAATATAATAGATTCTATCGCTTTATGAATTCTGAAATAAAGCGCACAAGAAGCAAAATATATTAGCATCTATTCTCCAATGCGCGGTTCAATGGAAACAAGAATTTTATTGCAAATTTTTGCAATAATCAATAATACTACTTGAGAACCAAGTCGAAATTTCTCACACTTACTGATAATATGGAGCTTGTAGAAAGAAACATTTGTCAATAATGAATTGAAAATTTTTCAGTGCTCAGTTTTACGCTTCGTATTTACTTGGTAAATTCATATGCTGAAGCGAAAAAAATAATGCAGTATGACGATTTGAACTTATTTAAAATTTATAAAAAGTTTTTTTTTATTCCAATATTTCGTTTAATACAAAGCATGCACAATGCAAATAGCAACATGATTATAATAAGCTATAACTAATAACTAATAAAGAAAACAAAAATTGTTAATTGCTTGTAATTTTCTACACAGTCATTAATTACAAAGGAAACAATTTTAATTTTTGAATAGCCTTTCTTTGAGATATAACATATTCTCTAAAATTATTTCTTTGTTCCTAAGTACAAAGCTGTCAATCTTTCAGATTAATCTATGAGTAATACTAATTAATCTAAATGCCATGAAAAGATAATTCACTAATTCTAAAGCGTGAACTCTGAAACAAAAAATCGCCAATAAATATACAAAGTACATGCGGCAAGTTCCGGAACACATGGATATGTGATTGGAAGAAATTATTTTGTGACCTGAAAGTGTGTTTATTTATTACAAAATTTGCACCAGGAAAATTTGGTGCAATAGATTTAGAGAAAAGAAATTTAAAAGTTCAATAGAAAAATCTGTAATTCCTATTTCGCTGCGCATGATACTTTGCATCCTTCAAACTCACAGTTCATTATTAACGAAAAGTAAGTTAAAAACAAGTGCCATTTTGATGAATATGTACACTGACAAGGACTTTAAGAGGGGCAATTAAGATCCCAGCATTTCGCAAATGACAGTGAAGTTAAAATATTCCACTCTACTTAGTAATCATTTTAGTGATTCTGAGGCAGAAACTTACTCGATCGCATTAAGTATTTTAGAAGATTATTGTATAAATATAGTTTTAGATTCACCCAATATTACACATAAGAACAAAAAGATAGAGGGCCAAGAAAACCACTAAGTAAAAATGTAGGAACACTGTTTTCTACATTATGCTAACATCATGTTCTACAACAAGACATTTTCTTCAATTTCCGGTCCTGCAATGCTATAAAACTGGCTCTCTTGGTGTTAACTTCTAAAGGCAAACTATACCTATTCTGGAATTAGTACCAAATACATGTCGGATAATTAACCGTCTTGCGAAGAATTTCTTCAGTATGACCATGATATATCTCAGAAATGTCACGCCACAACAAATGTGGAAAGAAGGCAAATGCCGCACTAACACAATAAGAAATGGGAGAAACCTGGCATCCAGCTGACAGCAAACTGGGTTACGAGACGGCTGCGGAAAGAAAGGGAATAAAACTTAGGCTACACTGAATTCCTCAATATTTTAAATAAATGTGTAACTAATATGCTATCGGATATCCTTGCTTGATTTCTATATGTTTTTATTGTTCGCGATTATTAAAAAAGTAAACATGTACAGATAAACGTTTATATCTTATTATGTTCAAACATCAGGAAATAATGTAAAATAGTAACCAGCTTTTTACAAGCTTTAAGGCATGTGTGCGATCGGAAAATATTAATGAAGTTCACTGACTTTTCACATTCCATTTTGTCTCTAAAATTCGCAACTTTAGACGGATGAAAAAGAAGTTTTTTAGTTTATCAATCCACTTAATACATTGTTATCAACACGTCTAAGATTAAAATGTTCATTGTAATTGCCGTTTAACAAAATTATTGATAATACCTGTCGGATGTGCACTGCCAAAAAAAAAAGTAAATATTTTCTCATCGATGAAAATACAATATGACGTGAAATGATAATAAAGAATAAAAGCTCCTTCCGAGTTTCCCACGATTTCGAAAAGATTTTTTATCTTTAGAAACGTCAGAAGTTATTATACTTTTGAGATTTAAGCGTACTTTTTAAACGGAAAGCTGACATTGATTTTTGAAAACTCTTCCGCGTAGTTTTTATAGCGCATAAACCAGCTCCTTATCTGAAATATAGGTTTTGCTGATGCTATCACTCCTCAATCAGATTTTTTCATTTTTTACAGAGAAACATAATAAATTAATAGCATTAACGTAATAATTAAAATTACTATTTTTTGTTAATTCAGTTACGAAGATGAAAATGTTTATTTCTGAGTAGTAACACATTACAAACCGAAATTCTGGTTTGAGAAAACATGCTGATACATTTCGAAAACTACTTGGTAAAGTGCTGAAAAATCACTTGCAGCAAAAGAAACTTTGTTTTTATAAATGCTGCATTAAATTTCGAAAATATGTTAGTTTCTGAGGTTTTTAAGATACAGACCGTTAATCGGAATAGTTGTTAACTCGTATTGTATATATTTCTTAAGTTGTTGTATTATTTTTCATAGATAAAGAAATGCTTGTATCTTTCTTCTCAATGCGAAAAAATAATACGTAAAGCTTCGAAAATTATTCCTGCTATTAGTACAATTACATGACAGCCTAAATAGTGGCATATACCAGTAATAAATACAGATATTCTTCACTATAGAAATTTCTTTCAGAATATCCCATGTCATTCTGGGTGTTTATGAGGAAATCGTGCTGTGTTGTTTTTTATACGCTTTGAATAATTTTGATATTATTTATTTCGTTAATTTTGATGACATCATAAGTCAGTCATTGGCAGTTGTAGTATGATCCTTCTATGATTTACTTCTCAGATATGGCCATATCTTTACAAAGAATCATTTTAAGAAATGTTCCTCAGAATAAAACCTACCTCGCAAAATAACCTAGTGCCAATACAATGCTCAAATGAAATAAAAATACTCAACAACCCAAATATTTTAATAAATGTTGTCGCAGAAAAGAATCAAAATATATCTTCAGCTGTAAATTATATATCCTTTAACTCTTCATAAACAAATTACGTTGGTGGGTTTTCCTTATTGAAGTAGTTATAATATAAATTTCCAATGCTATTACGAAACTTTTACTTCATATTATTATTCTGGAAATAATTATAAATTCGGATATCAATTAAGCAGCTGTTACGTAATGACTAACTTTATCTTTCATCCATGTATCAGTCACCTGCATAATTATTTAACTGGTTGTAATTGCATTGTTTCAATATCTGGCAACAGTTGGTTTTGTTTTATTCTAAAAAGAAGTTTACCAAATAAAGTAATGTGAAATATATGGCTCTTCTATCATTGAATTTAAGCTAGAAATATATTCGCTTTAACAATAAGAAATGTAATTGGGGGCAGTTTTAATAACTTATAGATATTTTAATACTTAACTTTTAGGGATTCATTTAGTTAAGAGATTTATTTACATTGGAATCCAACATATGGCGTCCGCGACAGGATTGGAATCTGTAAGTAGAATTTTATTTGAACTGCTCAAGTGAGAATTATTATTATTGTTGAATAAAAAAAAAAAAAAAAAAAAATATATTGTTGATGTTGAATACTATGGATGCGTTGAAAGCAGCTAGACGACAACATCGTAGAATTTTCACTAAAGCGTGTAACGAATTTGATGCAAGTGAAAGTAATTTATCGGCTGCTGAAAAAATTCTGAAATTGACAATGATAGAAGAGAAAGCGAAATTTATGACCGATGTAGAATATAAAATTAGAGAAATATTGTATAGCGACCAAGCTGACGAAGAAACAATAGACAAAGATATCGATGAATCTGAGGTTTACATCGATCGCTGGCGTGTATTACATCAGAAATTAAACGAACTTTTGGTTGTAAAAAATGAAGATTTGAAATCTGATATTTCGGTAATTAATAGGGATGTATTGCTTCATTATCCGAAGATACAATTACCTACTTTTAATGGTGAAATTAGAAATTGGTTGCAATTCTGGGGTCAATTTCAAAAAATTGATCAAGATACTAGCCTAGATTTTCATGAAAAATTTGCGTATTTATCACAAGCCATGGAAAAAGGCAGTGTGGCAGAAGAAATGATTAGAAGTTTTCCGCCTGGTGGTAATAGTTATGCCAAAGCTGTAAGTCAACTTAAATCTCGTTTTGGACGAAAAGAATTTTTGATAGAATATTATGTTAGAGATTTGTTAGGCCTTGTACTGCAGAAGCAAAATCCAGGAAAACATAATTCTTTGCGACGATTATATGATTCATTAGAATCGAAATTGCGATCATTAGAAAGTCTTGGAGTTATTAGAGACAAATATGCTGCGATGTTATATCCGCTTGTTGAATCGTCTCTTCCAGATGATATTCTTAGAGCATGGGAAAGATATAGAACGTCTCACAGAAGATCGTCAAATATATGTAATGATGTGGAATCTGAACTAGATAAAAATCATGATACAGATTTAAAGAATGGTGTTGTAATTGGCTCAAAAACTGATCTAGATAATTTATTAGAATTTCTGCAAGACGAAGTTGAAGCAGAAGAAAGAATTTCTTTGGCAAGTAAAAGTTTTGACAAAACTTTTCGATACAGAGCTGCACGCAATAATCATGAATTCGAAGAATCTCAGATATCTACTGTATCAGATTTATTAAACATTGATATGAGAAAATATACTCGAAATAAGAATAATTTTAAACAAAAATTGTGTATTTTTTGTGACAAACGACATGCATCGAAAAAATGTTTCAAGGCAATGTCAATGTCGTATGATGTTAAGAAAGACATAATGGAAAAGAAGGGAACTTGTTTCGTGTGTTTAAAGTTTAACCATCTAGCCCGAAATTGTAGAGCAAAAGTAAAATGCATTGTATGCAGAAAAAAACATGAAACTCTAATATGTCCAAAAGTTCCTGAAAGGATAATCAAACCTGAAGAAGCCCAGGATGCCTCAAAAGCTCTGAAAAATTATTACTTCAGAGGATCTTCTTTGGGTGTTGAGCCTTCAAAAAGCAAGCTTCATCATGAGCCAGGATCACAAGAAAGAGCTAGAGGAGGTTCAAGCAGGGGACGTGGTGGTTATGGTGGATCCCGTGGTGGTGATGGGTATACTAATGGCTACGGTCGAAGATATGACGGTCCACCTTTTGGAGGTCGAGATTTTTATAACCGTGGCTACAGTTCAATGTCGCCTCGCATGAGACCATACCCTTAACCTTATGATCGTCGTAGTCCATCTATTGCGCCCATGAGAGATAAACATGCGGATCCCTATTCATCATCTTTGAGAGATACATATTCACAAAGATCTGGCATGTCTCCTGTTTCACGTGATTTGTATCAAAGAAGCAGCAAAGCAACATTTCTTTGACACAGTTAAGGTACCGAAAAGATTTAACTTGTAATTTTAAATTGTTGAGTTGTGCATTCCCCACAACTCAAGGTGGGAGTATGTTACGTAATGACTAACTTTATCTTTCATCCATGTATCAGTCACCTGCATAATTATTTAACTGGTTGTAATTGCATTGTTTCAATATCTGGCAACAGTTGGTTTTGTTTTATTCTAAAAAGAAGTTTACCAAATAAAGTAATGTGAAATATATGGCTCTTCTATCATTGAATTTAAGCTAGAAATATATTCGCTTTAACAATAAGAAATGTAATTGGGGGCAGTTTTAATAACTTATAGATATTTTAATACTTAACTTTTAGGGATTCATTTAGTTAAGAGATTTATTTACATTGGAATCCAACAGCAGCCATTCGTTGGAATTATTTAAGAATTCTCGAGACCTTGGGATCCATATATGAAAAGCATTTATAATTGAAAACTGTAATATATTTTTTAGATTTATAGATTGCCGCTAACAATTTCATGAAGTATTTTCATATGAATAGCTTTGAAATATATTTAAATTTTTACATTCGCATTAGCCCCATGCTGGAGATGAATAGCCAAAGAAATAATTAACGATTTCGCGATTTACGGATTTTTTTTTATTATTATTATGGTTAATTCAGTGTTTAAGCGCGTAGTTTGACTATTTTGTTTCATGTGTAACTCGTATATTACTTAATTAATTATTTAGCGAAATTCTAATGTTTTGTGAAATATTAGAAGAAACAAATCCTGTATAATTTATGTGTTGTTTTACGGGACAACGGGAAACCGTTTGTAATCGAACTGCATGCCAGACAGATCGATTTTTTTAAAGTCATGATTAGAAGTTAATTTTTAAGCCATACAAAATCAGTAAATATTATTTGTGCGGTGTTTATAAAAGTTAATAAATCTGAAATACAGCAACATTAATTGTTAAGGTCATTGCCATCGATATGACGTCAACTGTACTAGTGGATATATTTTTGCCTTACAATAGGCTAGTTCCATGAGTGCTTGTAGTGTAAGTCACAGGCTACGATTTTTGGCTACCAGTATTTTAGACCGATAAAATGTGACTTGTTTTATCAGACATATTTCATTAATTGAATAAGGCGAAGCATGCATTTTGAAAATAACGGTGGCCAACAAGCATAACAGTTATTAGCTATGTGACTTACACTACAAAAGCCCATGGAATTAGCCAATAGAAAAAAATAGATTTAACCTCTGAATTTTAAATTATTTTTTCTTTATCCTTTACACATGCTTTTTCAATAATTCATCCCTTTCCCCCTGTTGTTCTTGTTTTAACTTTGCCAAACAGCATTGTGTGTTTTTTAAGCATCAAAATATAAATTTCATAATTAGTATTAAAAAATTATGATATGTAACTTACGATTTTTTTAAAAACAAAAATTCATTTCTCCAATCTTCTGAGACTTCAGAATATCAGATAGGTTTAACGTGTAGGTTTTGAAATATCCTTAAAATGAATAAACACAGAAGTTTCGGCATCATATTATGATTGAAAAAGACATTCACTTGAAATATTTTATCGAATAACGTTTTTGGAGCCATTTATGTCTTTTCGCCCTTTAAAAATAATTGATTTGTCAAGAAGGAAATAAATAATTAAAAAATAAAAGAATAAACGTCAACACACATCTGGTTAAATAAAAATAAAAATAATAATTAAAAATTGAATATCGCAATATCATCATTTTTCTGTAAACTGTGTTTGTATATTTCTCTTTTTAATGTTTACGTTATTATAAAAATTAAAATAACTTAAATAAAGATGTAAAATTCTTGGAAATAGGGATACATTGTGTTAATAATTTCTTAAAACTATTTTAATGCAATTTCCTATATTTGAAGATTTATTTCAATTTTTGTAATTGCATGAAATTTACTTGCAATTTGTATGGAAATAAAGAAGTCCAGATAGTTTAAATCCGCCAGACTCACCTTTGGATTAATTACAGACTTTGAAGCAGTTGAATGTTAACATTGGCTATACCTGAAACTAATTCAATTTTGTCCTCCACGTCGTTCCACGAAAACGCACACAGGAAAAGAAAGATTAAGCAACCTGTAATTGCCGAAACGTCAGTGAAGGCTTACTGTGGAGACACGAAAAGTTTTGATTTTCGTTTGTCTGTCTGTCTGTCTGTCTGTCTGTCTGTCTGTCTGTCTGTCCGTCTGTTCCGCGATAACTGCCGCAAAAAGCATCCGATCGGCTTGAAATTAATGTGGCATGTTGATGAGGTACTCGGACTTAGCTGTATGGTTTTTGGTTAAATTTGGTTCATTCTTTCGGGAAATATAGAACATTTTATTTTGCTCTGTAATGCTTTTCAATGGCAAGTCAGACGATTTTCAAATTTTCATTTGTTGAAAGAAATGGCTCATATAAAAAATGGATTTAAATGGTAAATTTTTGATGCTGAAATTTTTAAATAAGAGTAGTAAATTATTCCTATTAGTTTGCAATTTTGTCAAAACATTTGTCAGAGTTTTTAAATTAGGTGTATAACTTATGATGGAATTTTATACATGTGTTCGAATAATATAAAACATTTTATTTTATGAATTTACTTATATTTCATTTTTTTTCTTTTAACCGTTGCGTAGCAACTATATCTCATCTAAAAATATCATAAATGTGAAAGTATGTATGGTTTTTAAAGTCAAATCAAAGTTAAAAGGAATGAATTAATGAATGCCTTTGTGTAGATATTTGCATATAGATTGATTTAAACGCAGAAATGAAAATAGTATTTATATACTATATAGAATAATATCTTTATTTATGTATTCAACTATTTTGATTATAAAGGAAAAAGTTCGTTATTTTCATACAGAATAAACGGACATTATTCTATTAAACTTTATAAACTTTACTGTTGCCAAAAAAAAAAAAAGGGGGAATAACAATTTCTCCCAAAGAGTTCATTTTAATTTGTAAGATTTTCACGTGCAAAGGGAAAATGCAGCAAATTACAAATAATAAAAAAAGATAAATAGGACAGGAATGAATACATATAAACATTTCACACCAAATACCACCTAAATTAATTTTTGTAGTGGTATTTTCCCACACTACGAAGAAAGATTCCTCGATTTACACGATTTTACTTGGCCTTCCTTTTCTCATTGGTTGCGATTTCATTTTCGCAATTGCGTATATTAATTGGCACAAAATTTTACATTTTTATGACTGAGGTATATGTAAGGCCATACAAATAAAAAATTCCGTATTGTTTCCTATAAAATGTGATAAAGTGTTGGTTAACGATATATGTTTCTATTAAGAGGAGCAGGGCTGCCAAACCTCCGGCGTTCTGGATACCAGTATTTTAATACAAAAAATGTTACTTTATTTAATTGAAACATTTGCGCGATTTAAAAGAACAACATTTTCTGTAAGGTAATAGTGTTGTGCAAAAAGCCTGAGACTTGCCATGTCTGGTGGTGAGTGAAATGTTTTATTTAATGCATTTATCTCTATTTTAATGCTACGTGAACAACGTCCCGTGTAACAGCTTGTAGAGTGTAAAATAAATTATTAAAATAATCCCTATTATGAAAAATGAAACAAAATGCCCGGCTAAGGGAAATAAAAGGTTAGTTAACCTTTCGTAATTTGACCTGAACACAGGTGTGCATCAAATTTCAACGGTGTTTGTAACATCACGATTTTAAATTAAATGTGGATACTATTAAAAGGCTATCACAAAAAATACTTAACGGCGCCATATCACGTTTATCTATTTAGTCAATTGGAAGTGGACACGATGATGAATTATTAACCGTTAGGTTTAGAACTCCCCCTACTTTAGGGCGATTTTAGTAAGTTAATGCTATCGAGTACATTTTTAGATATTTAGATTAGATCTTAGATATAAATATTGCAGAATGGTAATCAAAATTATTATTAGATTTCTAAATTAGATGTCTCAGTTTACATTTCCAAAAGTTCTTTATCCATTAGATACAGATGTTTGTGGTTAGCAAGCAAGTAAATACTTCTGTATGGATATTAGGATAACGTAAAATGCTTGACCAAATTGTTGCTTATCCTTATAAATCACAGTGTAAAAATGAATCTAAGATATAGGATAATCATTAACTCAATCAATAGAAAATTACCAATGCAAAATAAATTACACAACGGGGGGTTCAGGGGGGGGGCACCCCCTGAAGAAATTTGCTTTATTATATATAAATTACTAGAATAAGTAGCTCGTGAGAATGTCAGAATATCATTACATAACAACGTGTTTAATTTAACGCTTCTAATGTCTGAAACCATAGAAATATTTTTTTCTCCTTCTATAAGTGTTTGTGTAATTTAAAAGTTTAAATTTTGTTTTTGTAGAAAGATTAATGTTAAGCAAAATTTGCTAAAAACAATAAGTTGCAGAGATGACGTTGAGGCTCTTGATCTGCAGATTTACTAGTTTAAAAATACCTGTAATACATTACAGCCCTTGCTTAATGTGGTGGTGGTTGATTACCTTAAAAGGGAAAATAAATAAAACTTTTAAAATGGAAGAGACCTTTTTTTTCCATCAAGAATATCTATCTCTTTCTAACGTATGAAAATAAAATATTTCTAATTTAATGCATAAAATAGAAATACAAATATTTTTTTGAGTTCCGGAATTATTAACTATCATTGCAAAAATTCCTATTTATTGAAGGACTCTCACAATGTATTTATTTGTTTTTCTTTATTATACGACGAGAGTTTTACAGCGCACACAATAATTTAATTTACTTCTAATAAAACTTGTAAAAGACTATAAAAAATGACAAGTTAAAAAAAAACTCATATAGTTAACGAAATTAGAAACACTCAATTTGTTTACATAACAAATCCTTAGGAAAAGACAGAAACGGGATTAACATCTGTAAAGTAAAACATCGATCTGGCTAATCCAACGCATCAATTTGTGTTTCGGAGATCTAATTTAGATGTCGTTGAGTGTCTTATAATTTAAATACGAGGGTTAATCAAAGGAAATATTGAGCAAAAGTATTCATTTTTCTTATAATTATCCGACTGCTATGGACAGCTGCCGATTTACTAGATTCAAAAATGCATGGAATGACTATTTAGTGTTTGAAGGGACAAATAATTAATATATATAATTCTACTAAATTTTTCCGGTGTAAGTTTCATAATAATAGGTTTGCGTCGCCTTTGTTACAAATGGATCAACCCATTTCGAATTAATATGAAGGTGCTGCTCGACATTTGTATTTTTCCTAATTTTTTTAAGCAAGATTCCCTCGTATTTTAAAACATGATGAAACATTTTTTGGATCAAGAATTTTTTTTGGTGGTTGGCCATTTTTAATAAGCTACCCAAGCGTTTTTAAAAATGAATTTTAAGGGAAATACGGTCGCTTCTTTATTTTTATGCCTACCAAGATCAGTCAGAAGCTAAAATACTCAATATTATTTTTTTTTACGTTTTAGGTTTTTTTTTTTTTTTTATTTAGGTAGAATTTTTATTCGACTTAATGATCTAGGTCAAAAGACATGTTTAAAAACTGGAAAGTAAAAGGTCAAACATCAAAATTCGCAAGAATAAATATTTATAAAGTAAATAAACACAGATCTCATATGGGATTACTTTTTATTTTTTGGGGGGGAATTTCAATCTTGAAAATTTTTCTTCTTTTGTACAGCTTATAAAAAACTTTGTTAAGTCTGTTTTGCTCAGTTTTCACTAATTAATATCTCAAAAATGACTGAATAAGAAATTCTAATAAACATATTTGTAATATAAAATTTATAATATGTAATAATGTATAATATGTAATATACTATAATGTCATGAGGTTAAAATTCCATAGTAAATCTTTATGAGTTTCATTTTTTTAGACCAGTCTTACTTTTAGACAAAATCACAGTATTGAATGCTCTAAAGAAACATAAAATAACGTAAATGATACGATAATTAAAATATTATTAAAAAATTAAAAATTTGTTAAAAAATATTTTTTGGTTAATACCTAGCCATCATCAGGAGTTAAAATTTAAAAAGTTGTTATGAACGTTACTTGTCCATATCTTACTTATAAAGCCTTCGCTTCATGTTCCATGGTTGATTCCGCTCACATGGCGAAACATAAAAGAGGTGAGGGAGGAGGGATGTTTTCTTTATAACAGATCACTGCTTTATTATCTAACAAATCCATATATTTGGGAAGTTGTAGGCTAAAATGTCACTGCTTGTTTTTTTCACTTCTGTTTACAAATCGAATAGATTCACAGATTGTTGGCTCGTAATAATTATTCAGAGGTCATATAATTCTTACGTTATTGAAATCTGTTTTAATGTTCTGTTTTTGGTAAAGTCTGGAAAGAGCGATAGATTGTCTATTGAATAGTTGGTCATTTTTATGTTCCTTTATCCGATCTATTAACTTTCCTGTCGTGATTCGGATATATTCGAGTTACTGATTATTATCAGTGACAAGTGGAACGGTGTTCACTCCGGAAACTTCACCTCGCGTTTCTTAGTAAATATTTGCATTCAGTAAATTCTTCAGTTTCGTTTGGGGGCGACGACAGAAATCAAATTTACTTCGAATACTAAAAGTGGATATAGCATTTTTTTTAAAAAAAGGCCAAGTGTATGTTTCCTTCTCCATTTCTTCGTTATAAATGTGTTCTTGGGTGAATTTTTGTCATTTTGCGAAGAATAAATTAATCTATTAATATGATAAAGTGGTATCCGGTAGTTTTCTGTGACGATATCTTTGCTCGTATGTTTTCTAGATGATCTATTGAATATTAGGTCATTTTTATGTTACTTTATCCAATCTATTAACTTCCCTGTCGTCATTCAGATATATTCGAGTTGCTGATTGTTTTCAGTGACAAATGGAACGATGTACACTCCGGAAATTTCATCTCGCGTTTCGTAGTAAATCTTTGCACTCAGTAAATTCTTCAGTTCCGTTTTGGGGCGGAGGCAGCAAACAAATTTACTTCCAATACTAAAAGAGCATGTAGCAGTTTTTTAAAAAGGACAAATATTTATCTTTGTCTATAAATAATCACGTGAACAGACTTCAAAAGCTCTTCTTAAATAAAAATTGTAAGCTGCAAGTTTATAATTAAATAGTGAATAGCTCCCGTAAGTAATGGTATTATTTGATTTGAAGATTTATTACTGTATACTATGCGTTCGAATGTCAGATTAGACAGATTTTTGATTACTTTTACATCGAAAAATTGGAAGATTATATAATGCTTTATAACAAGCGTCATCATTCTAACATAAAGGTTACAAATATAATAGTTAAAATAGAAATTTAGATCTGGAAAAGAAATCATTTATTAAATAGAAGATAATATATTAATAGTACTTGTAGAATATTAATGTTTCGTAACAAATGATATGATATTGAAATGTTATTTATGTACAATCAAAAATTTAAATTCGGCAACTGAACTGAATGTTTGATTTTATTTTAAATACTTTTAAATTTAGTGTAATAAATTACATATAAAATAAAAACAGATGTTCTGTTGATTGCTTTATAAATTAACAAAAATTTGAATATCTGCCAAGGGCCAAGAATTACCAAACTCATAGGCACTGGCCAAGGACATAGTGGTTCTGGAGAAGTGAAAAAACAAAATTCAATATTTAATTTTTTATTTTTAAACTTTTCGAAGTCATCTTTGAAATGTAAAACAGTAGAAAACCAGTTGATAGACCTGCGATTGATCATTATTAAGGATGCCCTATACACAATCTTGTGTGCAGAATATAGGCGAGAAAAAATTTTAATTCAAAACTCTGATATACTTTTCACATTTAGTATATTTTCTTAGAAATCCCAACAACTACACCAAAAAGCACTTTTGGTATTGTCATATTTGCCGCATAACAGCAATTAATCGCGAAATACGGTAAAATCTGCATAATAGACACTCCCGAATAGCGGACGCCTCAATGTAACGGACAGTTTTCCAATCTCCATTCCCCAAACCTAAATTTTTATATGTTTAACCTATGAATAACGGACATTCCTAATAGTGGCTAGTAATTTTGGCGATAAAGGATGAAAAATTATTTTTTTACACAAAAAAATGGAAAAAGAAGTAAAAAGCCTCCTATTTATCAGAGCAATGTGTCTCAAAATTTGTGATCTCAGATAAATTTAGTGGGTGGGATGGGGAAAATCACCCCCACCCACGTCCGAGAAACAAACCGTCCCTCCTTCTAAAGCTTTTCTGCTGATTAACGTCTAGAAATACAAATTTCTTGATTCGCAGAATTACATATTAAATACATCATCTTCTCTTTCATTTTAAATGCGCGTAAGACAATTTCGTTTACAACTGGCTTGAAACTTCTAGATAGATAATGAGCTGACTAGTATTTTTGTTTCATTATACCCAAGCTCAAACAATTTTACTGGGAAATTGCGTACTGAATTTTTGGCATGGAGAAATAAAGTTGCCAAGAATGCGAAGAGAGCAGAGAAAAAACTATTTCGCAATGTAGATTACTGTTTGATTCATGTTTTTGATTAATATGTATTTCGAGAATGGCCTCAAAAAGGAAACGATTAACTTTTTAAAAAAAAATGAAATTTTGAGTGTATCTGTGAAAGAGAAATTGAGATTACGGATACTTGTTGAACGTTTTAAAATAGGTGAAACACAGGTGGGAGAGATTTTATGAAATAAAGAAGAAATGAGAAATTTGTGGATTACTAACTCTAACGAGAACACCAAAAATGTGAAATAGTGGAAGATTTTCCATCGAAATTGATTATATAATTCTGAATTGGTTCACTTCAGTTCGTTCAAAAACGTTCCTGTTAGTGTGTTTTGATTCAGGAAAAGGCTTTAGAAATAGCTAAAGAACTCAGATTACACGATTTTAAATCTTAAAATGAGTAGCTTGAGAAGTTATCTCTGCACAACATCTCTTTCAAAGCAATATATGGAGAAGCAAAGTCTGTACATATTGCAGAATTAGAGGACTGGCATGAAAGCCTGCAATCAATTTGTGAAGGTTATGAGGAGAGAAATATTTTTAATGTAGATGAAACCGGACTCTTTTACGGAATTTTTCCGAATAAGACTTTGTGTTTTAAAAAGGATGACTTAGGCAGGTACAGTCGTGGAAAAAAAAGGCAAACACCCCCTACTAACTTCTCAACAAATTATCGTAGACAAAAGTTACTGGTACCGAATGATTGGAAATAAAGTCTACTTTTAAATGATGTATATAAAATTTGCTTAGGGAGCCATCTACATTTTAAAACGAATAAAAAAAATCATTTTTTTCAATGTCAATATACAATTTTAACAAGATATTTCAAACCTTCGGTTCAAACTATGCCTAGACACCAAATTTCAAGTCATTTGAATGATAAGTTTTTGAATTATAAACATTCAAAATTTAGTGCTTCTAATGTTAAAATACATTTTCATACTTTTATTTATATCTCCAGAAATTATGCTCCTAATGTGCTATTTTTTTTTTGTAGTAATAATACTAATGTACCCAAACATAAATACGCTGAATTTGCAATTTTTATAATTTTATGATATGAATTATGAGATTAATATTCGAAAAAAAATATGAATTGCAACCTACAATTTTTTTGATGGATTTAGATTTATTAAGTACTGCTTTATGGAAATTCAAAATTTCACATTTTTTTTTCGAAGTAGTTTTCAAATTATGCTTAAAAAACGGCAAAATGATGGTTTAAGTGCCCGTCTGTGACAGAAGTGAGAGTGATTAGATATTTTGAAATTTATTCTTCTGCCCTGTAATCTAACAGATTTCATTGACTCCTTGAGTGGCGCTTAAAGTGCATTGATCAAGAAGGGAGCTCTTTGGATTAAGAATCGTGTACGGAATTTCAATTTGGATATAGAGCCCTTAAAATACGCTCGTTTTAAAGTAATTAATTTCTCGAAAACTTATCATAGGAATTGCATAACAAATTGTTTTTAGGCTAATTGAAGGGTGTAGAGTTCATTTATGTAGTCAGAATTGCGTACTGCTATTGAAAAACACAATGTTAAGGTTCGTTTTAATATGTAGATGCCCCCCTAAGCAAATATTATATGCATCATTTAAAAGTAGACTTTATTGCCAATCGTGCGGTCCCAGTAACTTTCTTCTACGATAATTTTTTTTAGAGTAAGTAGGGGTGTTTACATTTTTTATTCCACGTCTGTACATACAGACAAACATCTACATTTTTATGAACTGGTGTATGTTATAGCGCGTCCTTATAAATGAAAACGAAAGTGTGCAGCATATTTCTCTTGCAAACTAACATTCCCTAACAGAATAATAATCAATAACACTGCAATCTCTTGGTCTGACCAAGCTAAATATCTAGGGGTCATCCTCGAACGTCGTTTAACTTGGGGCAAGCACATTCTTTCTATTAGAGGGAAAATCGATGGAGCTTTCAGTTCAATTAAACCTTTTTTCAATAGCAAAACCCTCTCAGTTCATAATAAACTCATCCTATAACTCATGCATTCTTCCAATTATAACTTATGCCAAACCGGTCTGGGGCTTCACCTGCAGGACTTCCATGGGCAACTTAAGTCGTCTGCATAACAGACACTTGCGCATTGTTCGTAACGCTTCACGTTACTTATGTAATTCAACTGCCCGAAGAGATCTAAAAACCACACCCTGCGTAAGCGCATCGGCGATCTGGCTAAAACATTCTATAGCAAAATCTTCGATCTTCCAAGTGAAATAGTAGCGGAGTTTCCGGATTATGACGCCTTCGAGCCCCACCACCGTAAACGCCCTAGGTTCTCCATTATTATGGATACCCAGTAATCTCTGGGTACACCACACTAAGATTGCCTCTTTCTATCTTCTTTATTGTCTTTATACATATATATATATAAGCTATATTCTCACTCTATTGGTATATAGGAGAAAAAAAAGTATGTATGGCCCTGAAAATATCCCTTTTTTGTTTAAAGTGGCTTTGCTACCTCCTTTCAGCTTTTTCTGCCTAAGCTTGGCGAGGGTAACTCTGAACAGTGCTAACTTTTAACTTTTTCATCTATCTTTAATCCTTTTATAGTAGTTTCTTAACTACAGTTAAACTTTTTAAATTTTCTTTTAAAATAATTTCTATATATTTATCTTAGGTCTTAACTTAATATTAAATTTATTTCATTTGAAATTTAACTTGTTAATTTCTATTTTAATTTCTTATCGCAAGTAGTTCTTAACTACAATTAAATTTTTCCAATACTTCATAAAACATAAGATACTTCAATTCCTAGTCCGGGTGTTAATCTGTCTGCAGCTAGGAAACCCCTCTATGCTGCTCACCTGTTCAGAATGACTGTATCTGCGGAAAAATGACAAAAAAAGACTCGATATTTTATTATGCAATATGCTAGGAGAATTTGAAATCCCTTTTATTATTGGAAAATCTCTGAAACCCAGGTGTTTCGCAAAGAACATTAAATTTAATAAATTTGGTATTGTGTATTGAGCGAATAAGAAAGCGTGGATGACCAGTCCTTTAATGATCGAATGGTAAACTTCCTTCGATAATAAGGTTGAAAAAACAACAAAGACAAGTTGTCTTGTTTCTGGACAATGCAAGTTCTCATCCAAATCATTTGAAATTCGATAATCTTAAAATTGTGTTTTTTTCCCCAATCACAACTTCACATGTAAGCCACTTGATCAAGGCGTAATACACAATTTTAAATCCCGGTACAGAACATTTTTATTGCGCCACATTCCTTCAAAGTTAGATTCTATGAATACACTTGAGAGCTGCCTAAAATTAGTTAATGCTCTAGATGCTATAATTTGGATTTCCTTAGCTGCAAAAAAGCATAAACTGGAAAGCGTACGACAATGTTTCAGAAAAGCAGACTTTATATTAAAAGAAAGTGAAAAGCACATTTCCGACACAAATGAAGAATTAAGCGAAATAAATGAATTAATGAAATGTATCAGGAGTGAAGAAACTCCCGACAATTTCATTAATATTGATAATGAGTTACCTACTGAAGAAGAATCAGTTGATGCATGCGATTTTCTTCCTTCAGGATTTTCAGCCAAAGCTGACTCTTTTAGCGATGATGAAACAGACACTGAAACTGGAGATAAGAAGGATTAAAACTACTGAAAGATTTAAAATTTCACATTGAAAGACAAATTACATGTAATCGTAATTTGTTTGACATATTTTTTTCGAAAGAATATAATAAACAGTGTTTAAAGGTATGCACAATTTTATTGCAGTTTTATTGCTTAAAAAAATATTTTTCTGATTAACCATATAATAGAGGTTTTAGGACCTGTGAGAATCAATTAATGAAACATTAAGCATTTATTAACAATTTTTGAATATCTGAGGTTTGCCCAATAGCGGACCTCTCCGAATAGCGGGCAGTTTCCGCGTTACGAGGTGTCCGTTATTGAGAGGTTTTACAGTATTTCTGTATTAATAACAACAATTTTCATTTTCATTGTTTCAGTGCTTAGCACTCTAAGGTCGATAGTACCATATATGGTACCAACAGTGTTACGAATTTAGTGGATTTTTTAATTCGGAAATACCAGATTCACACCAGAAATTTAAAATACCAGTATTTACTTTATTTGATAACAGACATTCCGTATTTAAATAAATGAAAATGTATTATTGAATTTTCTGAACTACGGAATTTCTAGAATGTGTTCTACCTTGGGAAGTAGGGGGTTAATCAGTTCGATTTAATGCGTGTTAAATTGGTATTTTATTAAAGACTTTTCAAATTTTATAACGTCTGGCATTTTAGCTTAGGAATATAACACGGAAAAAAAGAAATTCTGAATTATAAACATTGTTTTAAGTACAATCTAGTGAATATGCCGTAAACGCGTTGCATATTTATTTTTTAGATAGTTAAACAAAATATTTGCGCTTGAAAAATATTTTTAAAACCATGAAAAAACAGTAAAGTGATATGCAGTTATCACTAAAAAAGCATTTTAAAATACTTTTTTTTTTCTCTTTCCTGGGGTAAAAATTAAAATTTTTCTACATTTTGAAGTTTAAAAAATTCGATAAAAAAGAATTGAATTCATAGTTCGTTTCGACCATTGATATCACATGAATGTTATATAAGGCGATGCTTATGCTTTCTAATATATGTTATATTTGTAGATAATTGGACACATAGGCTATATTGCAGCAATAATCACAGATGTAAATGAAACAATTTCAACAATGTTCCACAAATTTCTGTTTTCACTCTTTCATGCAAGATAATCTGATAAGAGATTTTTGTGAAAAAAGTTAATTATCCATATTTTTATTTTCGTTTTGGTATCATCTGTAAATTTCATATAAACTACAATAATGCCTATGTAATACAATAATAGATCACAAAGCTTTTTCTTTTTCGAAAATTCAGTTAGAAAATCCTCTTTTGATGACAATTTATTTCTGTTCTGGGAGTAATAGGTTTTTCCTAAAAGATTGCTGTTTTTGGATTTAAACAAAAACGTGATCAAAAAAGTTCTTTTACTTTTAATTTTTGGTTTACGTGAATAAAGTATAAGTTTTCACAAACAAATATTTAATTACACTTAATAGCTCTTTCATACTTCAAACATGCGATAAGGGCCATTATCAAATTTCGTAATAAAGGTAAGATTAAAATTAATATATATATATATGTTCTTAATAATGCATATTAAATCTGTTTTAATTACAAATCATGTTTTGTTTTATCTGCTTAAACACACACACACACACACACACATACAGATATATATATATATATATGCATGAGAAAGTTAAATGTAAAAACGTACCACGTTGCATTTTTATTTCGGAGGCTGCGTCACATTGTAGCAGCCACGTCGATTTTGTTGTACATGATCAAATACATAGCGTAGATAACAGTTTGTACAGTTAAAGGTTTCTAAAGCTGAAGAACGAATATCGGAATTTTGTATAATCTGCATGAGATTATTGTTTATTTCCGTTTATGGTTACATTGTATTTTCCTAGATTAAGAATTATTTGTCGTTTTTACATTGTAAATCGTTGTGTCATCTTTTTGAGAGTTTATTACCGACTGCCAAAATATTTAACAAATTCTGTGAAGATGAAAGAAATCAGTAAAACTTAAAACTAAAAGTTTTCTTTTAAATTTTATCCATAATTTAATTTTTGTTACAAATCAACTTCTTCCATTTCAGTTATGTAACAGTAAAGATTTGACCCAATTCTCTGCATATTTTTTGGACCAACTACTTTTCAATGTAAAATTTGTATAATTTCACTTTTCAATGTAAAATTTGTATAATTTTTTTCGTATTGTAAAATATGAGATAATTGAAATTAATAAAATCATTACTCCCATCGCATATGTCCGAGAAGTTTTCAGTGTTCAATATTTCAGTCAGAATCTAAGTGACAGCATTTCCTCGTGCTTTATTTCGTTTTCAGATGCATTGCGTACAGATGGTTATTTTACGTACCTGAATATATAAAACATAATAAATGTATGTAATTATATCTATTATGTATCTACTACATTTACAATGCATTATACACTCAATAAGTATAAATATAACTATAGATAGACTTAGATAACAGAAAAAAAGATAAATAAATAAAGAATAAATAAATAAAAATAAATATATAAATATAACAAGGCATGAGCATTTTTCGTTTAAAGATGCATCACTTAAATAATAATAATAATAATAATAATAATAAAACGCGTAATTTCGGTACCACTAATTTTATCCCGAAAAAAAGTGTGCAAAATACAATAATATTTAGTTTAATAATTGATCCTGCAAATTTCGAGTGTCACACTCAAGATCGACAAAGACACAAGTGTGTAGTGGTTCAAAACCGCTGCTCAATATTGTTATGTAGTATATATATATATTACTTTAATTTATTTATATGTAAGTCTTCCACGTGAAGAAAAAAAAAGTCGAAAGATAATCTATTATTTCAAAGTACTTGAGATAAAATTTATAGTACTTGTAAAAATATATTAGTCTTCTGAAATAAAATAAAAACCTGCTGAAAATTAATTGACTTTATTTTAGGGAAGTTATCGTATTGAGAGCTCTCAAATTTACATTCAAATGTATCTTATAACGTACGATATAATTTTAAAAGCTTCATGGCATAGTTATGTGTTAAGTACCACTATTAAAACGTTTATGTACGAGAAATTAGATGAAGCTCTTGCATAATCAATCAAACTGCTGCAATAAACTGGAGCTTAAACTCTCTGATAGTTACATAGGAATTTTCTAATGTTTTCACTTCGTAATTAATGTTAATTCATAACCAGGATTTTTCTTTTAACCTCTGTTAGATAAGTATTTAATGTACTTTTTAATATTAAAAAACATAATAAATATCTGCATTACAAAAAAAAATACGCTTACAAAAATAAGATCCATCTTAGATTTCATTGTATTTTAAAGTTACACTTACACATTCAACATTTAGTAGGATAACCATTGTTTTTTTATTGCAGTTTCACAGCGTGTTTACATTGAGAGAACTAGTGTTTGGAGTTAATCCTTTTTAATCACATGATGCCAAGAATCAATTATAGCTTGAATAAGTTGCGTTTTATTAGATGGATGCTTTTTTCGTAAAAGGATTTTCAAATGTCGCCACAAATTTTCTATAGGATTCAGATCAGGGTTGTTTCCTGTCCAGGGTAATAATTGTATGCTTTTATTGGTAAACCATTATTTGTATATTTTTGCCTTATGACATAGAGCTGAATCATGCTGAAAGATAAATGGTGCTTTATTGAGGAAGAGATCCCTGATGGAAGGTATCAATTTTAGTTCCAGGAATACTTCGATGTATTTTTTTGCATTCAAAATGCTATCAATAACTTGAATGTGGACCACGCCATCTGCAGATATGCAGGCCCAAATCGTGACATTTGGTAGCTTCCTTGTAGTTGCTTCAATGCAATCAGGATACAGCTGTTCTCCTACTCTACGTCTCACATATTTTCGCCCATCACTACCAAAGAGCGATATTTTACTCTCATCGTTCTAGATTATTTGCTTCCACTGAATTTCTCACCAATTAATGTGTTATTTTGCCCAATGAACTCGTTTCTTGCTTTGCTGAAGATTTAAAAATTTTTTTTTTTCTCGGAATTCTACCTTTCAGTTCAAAACCTGCTAATCTTCTCCTTATTGTTCTTGAATTAACTAAAATACCCATTGCATTCATTTCACACCTAACAGCATCTGATGAAATTCTTCTATCTTAGAGGAATATGCTATTTATGATTCTATCATCAGAAGAATGCGTTGTCCTGCCTTATTTATTATTTAGTTTCTTCATAACGTAAGCACAACTTTCGTACGCCAGATAAAGTGACTGATCCACCAACCTGTGTTGCAATTTCAGCATAAGAGAGACCATTTTCTCTCAATATCCAAAAAAATTCTGCAAATCTCATTCCAGCAAAATACCGTTTTTTACAAATCAAAACATACCACAGTTTAGTTACTGACATTTGATTGGTTCTCAGAAACTGTCATTGTGATTGGTTATGAAGCTTTCTTTACAATACACTTCAGCATTCATGACTAATTGCGTTTGTAATTTAGACTAAAGTAAGTATAACTTTTTTTGTAATGCAGGTATTTTAATTCTGTTTTTTTAAATTAAATTCTACATTAAATTTATTGCATTTGATATATATACATTTATATTTAAGTGAAAATTAGTATATTCTTTAAGCACACAAAGTTATAAAGCATGGAAATTTTAAAAAAGTGTCTACAATTTTGGCCACCACTGTACATTAGTAAACAAGAAAGAAGTAATATAAAATTAAGTAATCTATTTCAAAAATTGTTCTTATTATATACCAAGAATTTGGCAACATACACTAAATTTTTAATATTAATATCTATTTCTGAGAGTGCGTGTGTGTGACTAAAGCCGGGACTACTCTTTTCTCGGACGACGCACAGACATGCGAGATGCATGAAAAAAAAGGAAAAATTCGAGGGAACACCGCGAGAGAGAATCCCACGGTAATTAATCAATTATCTTCTCATTCAGAAACATTGGGAAATAGAATACAAAAAAGAAAACGGGAAACTTTCGCGCAAAAAGATCGCAATTTCGGTGTTGTTTTCGAGGTCTCATCACGAATTTCAGGAAATTAGGAACACTACCGATCCGATCGATTTTTAAATTTCAGATATTTTATAAAAACACCTAACAATTTCAAATAATTGTAGAGATTTGGATTTCGGGAGGGAGGAAGGGGGGGGGGGAGGGCGGGAGAGCGGGAGGGCGCGAACATATTTTAAAAATATTTTATTCGCGTTTTATTCAATAAATATAGTTTCAGATGTCGTTTTTCGACGTATCCCTTTAATTAAATATTATTTATTAAAGTGATATATATCATAGGAAAGTCCGTATTGATGTTATGCCTCTCCAATGTTTCTCCCCCAACTTTGACCCCCCCCTCGGTGTTAATTTTCTAAATTTCGCCGACAGCCTTCATGTGGTGTATCTGGTCTGGAAAAGGTCTGTCACCACTTATACATATTATGCGCCTCCTATGTCGCGCTCTCCACTTCACCCCACCGGAGGGCACTTTACTAAATTTTGCCGACACCCCTCCTGTAATATATCGCTAAAAAGGCCTCTGACCATTTATGCATGTCACGCATCTCCGGTGTAACTTCCCCAATGTCTCGCGGGCTACTTTTCTAAATTTTGCCGACACCTCTCATGCGATATACCGATGGAAAGGACTGAGACCACTTACTGATATTATGATGCGTGTGTCCCCCAATTTGTCACCCGGAGGTACTTTTCTAATTTTTTCGGACACCACTCCTGTGATATTATGTAGGAAATGCCTTTAACGACTAATTCATATTATGCACCTCCCGATGGCTGGACCACTCTGTACTGCTCCGGGGGTTCTTTCTAACTGTTGTCGAACAGCCGCAAGTGACATATTGTTAAAAAGCCCTGGCGATGGAACAGAAGATTTTTGCACTGCTATACGGTGCTGTAGGCAGCGGGGATCCAGTTCGTGGATCTTTTGGCTAGATTTTATTCTTTTTTATGAGATTTTGCAGTGCTCCCGTAGGGCGCCTTCTATACGGTTCCGTAGACATTGTGGATCCGGTTCGGCGTTCATTCGGTTCGAGATTTCATATTGCAAGATTCCGTATAAATTTGACGCTCCGATAAAAGGAGGGGCCCTCTACCGGGGACGCTTGATACTAAAAGAACAATAACGTACAATCTGATGATCTGAACATCTTATATGATTTGACGATTTAATGCTAATAAATGCTGGTTATTATTGAAGTTTCCACAATTTAAATCTAAGATACAGGGTGTTTAAAAAGTCCCGGACCCATTTTGATGTTTAATAACTCATAAAATAATAAAGATAGATTACAATTAATAACATAAATGGTTAGATAGACTCAAAAAGTTCCATGACCCTTGTCAATGAACTTCCACGTGTACCCCCTTCGTCGCACGGAATATATCAAGTCGATAGTCAATTTCACGCCAGGTAGCAGCAAGCATGTCTGCTTCCACAGAGGCTATTGCGGTTGTAATTCTGGCTTTTGAGTCATTAATGTTCGACACTCTCCTCCTGTAAACATTGTCCTTTACAAATCCCCAAAGGAAAAAGTCCAGCGGCGTTATATCAGGTGATCTGGGTGGCCAAGGAATTGGACCTCATCGCCCAATCCATCTTCTTGGAAAATGGTAATTTGAATGACCATTTTCTAGGAAGATGGATTCAAGTAATTTTCGTACTCCATAGTTCTTTGCAAATAGCGGACGTTCAGAAAGGACAATGCAATATTATGAAACGAATGTGAAATGTATTGTAACGACTTTTAAATAAAGTACCCTTTGTAACAGATAATCGTATAGAAATTAACCAAATGTAAAACAATCTCTAGCATATTCTGATACAATGTAATTTTGAACCAATTAATCTTTATATAACGTAATATAAATGATACAGCGGAAATCTGTCAGATTTAGTTTAACAGCAATGTATGGAATCATAGTGTTAATTCTCTCTAATCTCCCCCATAGATAAACAGTGGGTTCCACAAATTGTATTTTTGTGCAAGAATATATTTTTTAAACTTTTAATGTTATTCATATTATTTTATTTTCTTATTTTCCTCACTATAACCATGATGGATACGCATAAAAGTGCACACTGTTGTGGAAAAATAACCCAATCCAAAACAAATAGAAAAAAAAAATCACTAAAATCCGTAAACTGAGCTACGAATATGAAATTAAAAGTTTGTATAAGACGATGTAAAATTTGAAAATATGCGACTTCAAAAAGTGAATGTATTAAAAATAAAAAAGATGGCAAAAATCGTTGTCACTATTCTTATTACATCAGCATGCCCTAATATGGTTGCTATGGTACTTATGATGGCAACGGTGCTACTCTTTTCTATTTTCCATATGTCGTTTTAACACATACTTTCTTTATTGACTTTTGTGTATACATTTATGGATTAACACTTCGTTGATTGGTGACGAGTACAGTCGGAAGTAATTTAGATATTTTTTATTTTAATTCAAAGCATCTACCAGAATGTTCGCTTAGAATCTTTGCTGCAGTTATTGTTAATGGACAGTACTGTAACCAAATTGATAGCGCGTATCTGAATATGAACTATAAATACTATGATCAACATATTCTATAGCAGGGTTGCCAGTTTGGCCTCCATTTATATTTCGAAAGAAAAATTTGTACTTTAACTTATCACAAAATGTTCCTCATTAAATAACACATAAAATACTATTGATAATTTCTGGTCTGTAATCAGATTTTATAAATATAAATGGTGGTCAAACTGGCAAATCTGTTTTACTGTAAGCAACTTGTTGTTTAACTCAATAATGCATATAGATTTTAATATGTTTGTTATAGTGTAACATAATAAAAATATACTGCAGACAATTCTCCATATAGACAATAATAAAAGGAATTTTTTTGTGTGCCCCTGTAAACAAAGCATAAATGCTACACACTTTCTTTTCAATAGAGGACATGACATGATAAACCTCAATGATATATATGTATTACAGTAAACTCCCGATCATTGGCGAGTCTAAATTCCTTTCTTTCTTTTTTTTTCTTTCCCATCCGCGAGATGGAACTTATTTCTGCGATGTAAGAGGCGTTTTCGAAACTTAATACTAAACATAAATTCTATTTTAAAAATGTGGGACAGTCACGTGCACAAAGCAGAGCAGGTGCAGCTAATCCGCCGGACCACACACCTGCTGATAAACAATGTACGGTTACTGAAGGCTGAAGGTCCCCCCCCCCCCACTGGGCTATTTTTGTTACTTTCGTCGTTTCTCGTAACGAACACCAGTTTGCTTGTTTTTGCTGCGCTGTGTATACATGTCCTACAGGAGTTCGCGTTTGTCTATAAATTTTATAGTTTTGCGTTTTCAATTTTCGGAAAATTTCGCAAAAAAAAGGAAAAGAGTTGTGTTAACAATTCAGGAAAAATTGGAACTGATTAAAAAAATTGTAAATGGTGCTATGAGAAAACGAATGAGCTTGCAACATGGAATTGGAGAATGCACAGTTAGGGTCATTTTAAAGCAGAATGATAAATTGATGCAATTCTCAGCCTCATCAGACAACTCTTCATCGATGAAAAATAGAAAAAAAATATGAAAAGCATCACTTTTGAAGAAGTGGATGCGTTACTTCTACGTTGGGTAAAGCAAGTGAGAAGTTGGGGAATGCCTTTTTCAGAGCATATTGTTGCTACAAAAGCAAAAAAATTTTTTGAAATGCTGGGATTAGAGGGGACATTTGACGCAACGTCAGGATGGCTGACATGATTCAAACAACGCCAAGGGATAAGAGAGATAGGTCTCTGCGGCGAGAAATTAATTTGCGACGCATAAGCTGCTGAACATGTCAAAGATGATTTTAAACAATTTCTTCAATCAGAAGGCATTTCTTTCGAATAAGTTTACAACTCCGATCAGCCAGGATTGTTCTGGAAATGTTTGCCAACAAGAACTCTGTCATTTGAAGGCGAAAATCAAGCTCCAGGACATAAGTGCAGTAAAGAATGTCTAACAATATTAATTTGCAGCAATGCTACAGTATCCCATAAACTAAATCGGAATCGTAGAGATCGGAAAATAAAATAAACTGCCAAGTGCGAGTATTACTTGCCTTCAGATAGTTCCGTACAATAAATGTTTGAATTATTAATTGTATTATTTAAAAAATCGGTGCGAAAAGAATAAAAAGACTGAAAAATCTATACAACGTAGTGTTGGGTATAGATGTATATAAAAGAAAAATGCGAATGGGTATACCATAAAAGTTCAAAGAGATATGCAGTCTAAATAATACCAAATATTACCATTCTGTATAGCTCTTTTTTTTAATCTTATCCGAATCTGTTTATGATTAACTTAATTCGGTACTGACAATAAAAGTGAAACTTCATTTGGCATTTCATAAAACTAATTCAGCGTATTAATAATCTTTTCTTTTTACAGTGTAGCTAAAACAAAACCCTTGATAAAATCTTTAAATTGGCATTGTGCTAAGAGAGCTTCAAAAGAAGGTCGCGATGTTTCATAGCCCCCTTGGTCCGTACCGCGTACTTCCCAATAGGTTTTTACTTAACTTTTAAAGACACGGGAGGCGTATTGAGAGATCCACTCAATGCAAACTAGTAGCGAATCCAATAGTATTTATGTGATTAATTCTAGTTAAGAAGTCTTGTACCGCGACGAAAATTAACGAAAAATAAAATTTTTAATTACTCTATCTTCAAAATCTTTTTATGTATAAACAGGAAATTTTGACTATTGATTAAACAGATTGTGCTGTTTAATCAATAACTGAAAGATTGAAGTTTTTCGTTTATTTTCGAAGCATTTCAAAGGTGCAAGACCCCTTAAATTAGTCTGTTTTTAACAATTTGACGTTTATTGCTGTTATACTGCTACTCGGCATTACACTACACAAATATATAATTAAACGTTGTTAACTGGGCTTTAAAAGTTGATGGTAGATAGAGTACACCGTACCTGTCATTATGTATGTCGAAACCGTCCGTATCTTTAAGGGTTAATATCTCGGCTAATTACCAACGATTTCTTTCGAAAATCAGTATCAACAATGTTTTATACTTCTGCTGCGATAAGTTCCTCTAGCGCTCCGCAACACCTTTGCTGAATGTCTGCAAATCGAAATTTGTGTGTACCGTAAAAATGCCCTTTTCTCAAACAATATGTGACCTCGGGTGATCGCTAAAATTTTCCTTCAAGGTTTACGTTAACGTCTACTACCTCTAATTTTTTCATAATTTTAGTTTCAGTATATTTGGAAATAGATGGGGGGGGGGGGGACATATTTTCCCACTGAGTTTTCGACAATATCTCTGAAACTATAACACCTAAAATTAAAAGAAATGTATTTTTGAGTCCAGCGTTACGAAAGCTTTCACACGATATACAAAGAAAAGATTTTTTTTAAGTAACGTAATTAGCCCCTCTACATTTTCCCTAAATAATATTTGTCAATGTTTAATAATCAGAAAATATTTTTTTTGATGAAATATTTTTTTTTTTTTTTTTTTTTTTTTTTTTGCCACCAATTTGAAGTTCCCACGTTCCATAGCTTACGAGTAAAGTGGCTGTGACAGACAGACAGACAGACACAGAAGTGATCTTATAATGGTTCCGTTTTTACTTTTTAAGTACGGAACCATAAAAAACGAGATCTTTTGAGGGAACAAGAGCTTAGAACCTCACAGTACATTAGTTTATCCAAAAGAAAGGTTGGAAGTACCAACCAATATTTATAAAGTTGTTGGAAGAAATGTTCATTCCACATTTATAAAGCATATGGCGTCTCAAAATTTACCCCAGAAAGCTGTATTGCTAGTTTACAACGCCCCATCCCACCCTGGAGAATTACAATTTAAATCGGAAGTTGGAAGTATTTTTGCAAAATCTTTGCCACCCAATATCACAGCTCTTATCCAGCCTATGAACCAGGGCGTAATCGCTTCAATTAAGAAAAAATACAGATCGAAATTACTGGCAAAAAGAATTGAAGAGGGTGATGATCTTAAAAGCTTCTTCAGAGATTACACGATATGTAAATAGTGCTTGAGAATCGGTTCAGAAATCAACATTAGTTAAATCCTGGCGAAAGATTTTGCCAAGTGTAGAATCATCTCTAGCAGAATCTGAAAAAGAAAAGGAAGAAGTTTCCGTTCATGATTTAGCAAATTTAGTAAAATCTATTGCTGGTGGAGAAAATGTCGATGAAGATAATATCATTGAATGGAATGATTGTGGCACTAAAGATACAGGCTTCGAGCATGTAACTGATGAACAAATTGTAGGAGAAGCGTTAGGTATGAATTTGGTAGAGAGTGATGAAGAAGATGGTAAGGTACAAAAGAAGGTGAGTCACGACGCAGCTTTAGCTCACGTTGTAGTCCTTATTCAGTATACACAGGAAGAAGATGACGCGTCACCACTTTGTGATAAAATAGTGCTAAAACAACCTCAATCCCAAATAAAGAAGAAGTGTTTCAATACAAAAAACAGAAATATACAATAATTTAAATGAATAACTTAATAATGAATAATTTTATTATTCCTCAAGTAATAAATATGTTTTACACATTATGCGTAAAAATTGTTCACATGTATGTTTATGTTAACTATTAAGTGTATAAATTGTTCAAGTGCATATTTGTGTTGATTTGGTTTTTTTTGCAAAATTTTGTGGATTATCAGCGAAATCGGCTTATCCGCGATTGTCGCACTACTCAATTCCGAGGATAATCGGGTGTTTACTCTATATGACAAACCAACTATGTTTATGTGGATTAGAACACGCCCAGACAAATCAAAATAATTAACACGTTTCAATAATTTTGGAAACTTATAAAAACATTGTAATCGATTTTTTCTCATAGATTATAAAGCAGCGGATTTTTTTTTTGTGTGTGTCACTATTTACGAATATAGAATGCTACAAACTCCATTTTTAATATTAAAAATCCTATGACAAATTTAAATTACACGCGTCAAAGCTCATGTGAATGCAAGTATATTTACGTGAATCAGGAAGATAGACAGACATCGGATAAACAGAAATTATAAACCTGTTTTTAATTGTATTGATAAAATTGTTATGTAAATAATTTAATATAACCTATTTGTAAGAGAGTTTTATTCATTTAAACATTTTTCATTATATGTTATTAGAAAAGTTATCAAAATCCATGATGCTATTACATAGCTGAAGTAAGGAATTTGAAACGATGACCCATGAATTACGTGATTAACTATAGAGGTATACAAGAGCGGATATGGAGAGTTATCAAAAATATTTTTGGTCGAGTATTATTGTTATGTCATAATAGAAAAATAAGGAAAGTTTCCTTTACCTGTAAATATTTTAAAATCTGCAATAATAAAATGTCTCTATGAAAACTTTTTTTCAGTAAGCAGCAATAAAATTTTATTAATGTGTCTTTACATTTGTAGATTAAAAATGTCTCTTTTATAATTAAATATTATTTTGTAAAATAATATAATTTATACTATAATTATGCTTTTTATTATTTTTATGCCTTATACGGATAAATGTATTTATCCACATTTAAAAGAGAAAACGTACTTCAAATATCTACATAGAATAAATACGTTTAACCCTTTCAGGTCCGCCGTTTGCAAGGTGCTAACACTTAAATTTAAGTCCCGAAGTGAACATAGCAACAAAAAAAAAATTAGTACACATTTGCTGTCATAATATATGTGAAGAAAAGCTTTTAATTCTTTTCAAATAAAATTTGTTCGTAAATTGTGGTGCGAATCAATTATTTAACATTTTTGGAGAAGAAATACCTTGTCCCTGAAAGGACTAAAGAAAAAATGTTTAACATAATTTATTCATAGAAAGTTTTTATCGAGCTATGTTTGGCGCAACTAGAATTAAGAAATAAAATCAAGACAATGACCCACGGTATCATGTTACTTACGTGTATATTCAAAACAGATAACATGGAATTTCGTGAAATATATTTTTTCGTCATGTTCAGTCATAATAAAAAAGACATATGGAATCTAGTTCAACAGAAAGAACACTGAGTGTCTTACATACATTAAAAAAATATTTGATTACTTTTAACCATAAAATATATATTCTGATATTTTCTTTTAATTTAGTGATTTAAGTGTTGTTTATGTACTAATTTAGAAAATTATAATTCATATATAATTTTAATTATTTTAAAAATTATTTTCAGCAGTGAAATTACGCTCGAAATTATTGAATATTCAATACGTGATTTATCCCATTGCTAACTGATCGTAGAACCAACAAAGCAGCATTATCAACATATGTGGGTGGGAGATGCTAAGCTGGAAATCGTCCTCGTGGCATAAATGGCAGATCGGAATGGTTGAGCGCTATTCCAAGGGTTCCTGGTTCGATTCGCATCTTGGACATTTTTCACTTTGTTGGTTCTACGCTTATTCAGCAATATGATCAATCACGTATTAAATATTATAATTCACATTTTGATAATTTGAAAAATACATAATTAACATACGTATAAAGAAATAAAATTACACAGAAGTTTCAATATAATAATGATTTTTTAATTATTATATGGAAATTATGTCTTTTAAAAAGACTGTGCATGTATTAAGAATTTAAAATGCATATTTTTCTGAGAAAAGCGTAACACATTTAGAACGAAAATGAACAGATGATCCTTGAATTAAGTGAATCACAACTGATATATAAAACAAAAGCATATACGTAAATATTTATGAAAAATGTTTTTGTTTATGTTCATAATAATATTTTTCTGTCTGAATAAAAAAAATATATAACGTATGGTATATTTTCTTGAAAAGATACTTTCATATCAGCGTTATCAGTTAGTTATTTTTTTTATGGCTGATTTTCACCACTTTTTAAATATAGTATAATTTGTCATTTTTAATCTATTAATAAATAGCGTTAATAGTTAACGTGTGTGTTAACATGTGCCTGATCGCTCCATTGCAGCTCGATGATGTCGAAGTCGCAAGCCCACAAGTTGGATTTACAGCAAGAGGTCTTAATTACATAAAAAACTTGGAACCAAATTGTGCGTATTAATTGTTTTCTACTGACATCGAGTTTTTAACTTGTTAGCTAAAGCGCGAATATATTAGAAATAGAATTTATCATCATAGGAAAATATAATTTATACTACATTTATGTTAAATTACTTTTTATATGTCTTAAAAGCAAGAACATTTATTTTAAAAAAATTCCAGAAATAAGAAAAAAATATATTTTATTTTCTTTATATAGGTAGAAAAAAAATACAGGCCGATTGATTGAAGATAATGAATTTAAAAATATTTACTATTTGGAAATCATTTCAGGTAAAAAGACCAAAGACCGAATAAAGGTTTATGACGCATCATCGAACAGAAAATGACTACACATGAGAAAAAGAAAATGGAAGAATAACCCATGATTTACGTGACTGTCAACGAACATGTACAAAAGCGGATACGTAAAGATTTATCAGAAATGATTTATTCATCAAGAAATATTATGTTATTACAATAGAAAAACATATCAAGTTTAGTGTGTTTGCAAGGAACTTGGTATTTCATTTTTTAATAACTATAAACTTTTTTAAAAGTATTATATTATATATCAATAATACTTAATATAAGAATCTGATTATTTTTCGTTGTTAGCAGAATTGTTTCTATTGGAGCTTTTTTTTAACATCTGTGATTAAAATGACAAATATGTTGTTGTACTGGTATGAAATAGGTTATTTTACATATATATATATACCTTATACTATAATGCGAGCAAAAATTGTGTGTGTATGTGTGTCTGTGTGTATGTAAATTTTATCTTGAAATCGGCTCTAACGATTTTGACGAAAATTTTCATTTTATACCATTTTCGGGCATGAAAAGACTATTGGGCTAGGTCACGTGTTCGAGAAAATTCGATTAGTGGGACATTTTGGGTCATAATGGATCAGGGTCAAGCTAATAATATCTGAATAACGGCTCAATCGATTTTAACAAAATTTTATATCCAATCGTTTTTGGACACGATAAAACTATTAGGCTAGGTCACATGTTCGAGAAATTTCGATTAGTGGGCCACTTTTGGGTCACTTCGGGTCAAGCTAATTTTATCTGAAAAACGGCTCTAACGATTTTGACTAAATTTTGTAATATACTGTTATGGATTACGAGAAGATCAATGGACGAAGTCACATGTTACAGAAAATTCGATTAGTGGGTCATTTTTGGGTCACTGTGAGTCAAGCTAAGTTTATCTAGAAAACAGCTCTAACGATTTTCACAAAATTTTGTGTTCTATCGTCTTCGGGCACGAGAATACCATTGGGATATGCTGCATGTTCAAGAAAATTCGATTAGTGGGTCATTTTGTGTCACAATGGGTCAGGTGTCAAGCTAATTGAATCTTTAAAAAAAAGCTCAAACATTTTGACAAAATTTTGTAATATACGGGTGTGTCATCTCATCCCCAGAAGGGGAGCAGATGATCAAAGCGATATAAGTAAGCGTCCTATCTTAAATGGGAGAAGTAACCGCAGGATTAAAAGCGAGGTCACATCAATCAAGGTCATGTGCCACGTAACGGATGGAGTGTAAACTACAGTAGAGGTCTGCATGGGCCCGGGCTTGGCCCGAGGCCCGTACCCGGCCCGGCCCGCGGGCCGGGCCGGGCCGGCGGAATGGAGGAGAATTTTCAAACGGGCCGGGCCGGCAGAATTAGGGCAATTTTTTCAACGGGCCGGGCCGGACGGGCAAAAAAATTGAACGGGCCTGCAGGGCCGGGCCGGGCCGATAAAAAAAATTAATCGGGCCTATCGGCCCGATATAAGAATTTGAGAGAAGCAGATAAAATACGAGGCCATTTCCAATGAATATGACTTTTTCGAGAAGTATAAATATGCGTTACGAGCCGATGCGAGTTTAACAACATCAATACAGAAATGTAACATGTCCATCGTAGAGATCGGCATCGTACAGTTACATGATGCCTGATCCCGGGTTTAATTTTATCGGCAGACTTGTGCCGGGACGGAACTGGTCTTAATCGTTCTCAGGATGTGTAGGACAGGCATTATGTTTTGTAAAAGTATTAATAGCAGTAATGAACTTCTGTTAACAGTATCTTTGGAAATGTACCTTAAGTGGTTCTCATATTTACTGCTCAACAATGCGAAACTTTCAGACACATTTTCTGACTCATTTTTAACTATAAAGGCATAAAATTGACAGGTCTAAGTATTGAAGGCATTTGGAATCGAATAGCGTTTCCATTTTTCATAAATTACGTACAGAGATAACAGAGACTCTTGTCACGTGACTGTACGTTTTTCTCCTTTCCTGTGCTATCGCTTCCAGAAATTCGATTCAAAACGCTAACTTTGGCAGTATTTTCTGAAAGATATATTACTTTTATCTAAAAAAAAACCGGCACTTACATGGTTTCTGAATAAGAATACCTGCCAATCTCATGCGTTTCCGAAAAGAAATGACTTCATAAATGTATCAAAATGTAGTTCCTTTGGATTTGAGAAAAGGCTTAAAAATGGCAGAAATATTTTCACAAATCTACTTTTTATTATAAGCTTCGAAAGTTATCATGTTTTTTAACCCTTTATTCTAAACTACAATAATCTTTTAATGAACCCTTATTTAAATTTTGAAACGTCTGTCGAGACGTTGACTAAAACACTGTAAGTAATCGTTAATGTTTACTATTGTGTGTTTTCTATTTCGCGAACACATAGTAATTTAAAATATACTGTAAAATGTTCCCATAAATATGCATGCAGTATTCATTAAAAGAATCTTAATTGTATGTCGAGAAAAAACGGAATTTTTTGCAGAAATTGAGTCGGGCCGGGCCGGGCCTGTTTTCACTGATTTTTGTACGGGCCGGGCCGGGCCGAGAACGGTAAAAATGTAAACGGGCCGGGCCGAAATTTTAATTTTTACACTGGGCTGGGCCGGGCCCGGGCCTGGAAATTCCGGCCCGTGCAGACCTCTAAACTACAGGTAGATACCTAATTGTTTTCCTACTCACACCACTAAAATTATAAAGTTTTTTTTATCTTGATTAATAACTGAAGTACCTCCGTCAAGGCGAAGAAAACTTCGTGGTGTCAAGTGCATCTGGATGCCCCTCTCGCTACGCTGTTATATTGCAATAAATGTGGCAAACAAAATTAATTCCTACGAGTGACTAAAGATTTAGGGAATACGCGCCACACTAAAATCCCGCGTATGTGAATTATCACTCCGTCCACAAGGTGGCGCAACTATGTTAATTTACGCCTGATTTCAGCATTAAGTTTGTTCGCTTACTTATAACGCTTTCCAGATGACCATTGAGCTAAAGGTCAAACATCAAAATTCGCAAGAACAATTTTTTATAAAGTAAATAAACACAGATCTCTTACGGGAGAACTTTTTATTTTTTTAGAAATTTCAATCTTGAAAATGTTCCTTCTTTTGTATAGCTCATCAAAAACTTCGTTAAGTCGGTTTTGCTCAGTTTTCACTAATTAATATCTCAAAAATGACTGAATAAGAAATTCTAATAAACATATTTGTAACATAAAATTTCTATTATGTAATAATGGAAATACACTGGCATATGTAATATACTATGCCAGTATGTTAAAATTCAACAGTACATTTTTATGAGTTTCATCTTTTTAGACCAGTCTTACTTTTAAACAAAATCGCAGTATTGAATGCTCTAAAGAAACATAAAATAAACGTAAATGATACGATACTTAAAATATTATTGAAAAATTTTAAAAAAAATGTTAAAAAAATATTTTTTTGGGTTAATACCTAGCCATCATCAGGAGTTAAAATTTTAACAGTTGTTATGAACGTTACTTGTCCATATCTTACTCATAAAACCTTCGTTTCATATTCCCTTGTTGATTCCGCTCACATGACGAAACATAAAAGAGGTAAGGGAGGAATGATGTTTTCTTTATAACAAATCACTGCTTTATTATCTAACAAATACATATATTTGGGAAGTTGTAGGTTAAATGTCATTGCTTGTTTTTTTCACGTCTGTTTACAAATTGGCTTGATTCACGGATTGTTTGCTCGTAATAATTATAAAGTTTTAGGTTTAAGTCAGAGGTCATATAATTCTTACGTCATTGAAATCTGTTTTAATGTTCTGTTTTTGGTAAAGTATGGAAAGAGTGATAGATTGTCTGTTGAACAGTTGGTCATTTTTATGTTCCTTTATCGGATCTATTAAGTTTTCTGGGGTGATTCTGATATATTCGAGTCGCTGATTATTTTCAGTGACAAGTGGGACGATGTGCACTCCGGAAATTTCACCTCACGTTTCGTAGTAAATCTTTGCACTCAGTAAATTTTTCAGTTTCGTTTCGGGGAGACGGCAGCAATCAAATTTACTTCGAATACTAAAAGAGGAAGTAGATTTTTTTAAGAAAAAGGCAAAGTATGTATCCTTCTGCATTTCTTCGTCATAAAGGTATTTTTGGGTAAATGTTTGTCATTTTGCGAAGAATAAATTAATCTATTAATATGATAAAGTGGTATCCTGTAGTTATCTGTGGCGATATCTTTTCTAGTATGTTTTCTAGATGGTCTATTGAATAGTAGATCATTTTTATGTTCCTTTATCCTATCTATTAACTTTCCTGTCGTCATTCAGATATATTCGAGTTGCTGATTATTTCAGTGACAAATAGAACGATGTACACTCCGGAAATTTCATCTCGCGCTTCGTAGTAAATCTTTGCAGTCAGTAAATTCTTCAGTTCCGTTTGGGGCCGGAGTCAGCAATCAAATTTACTTCGAATACTAAAAGAACATGTAGCAGTTTTTTAAAAATGCGAAGTATGTATCTTTGGCTATAAATAATCACGTGAACAGACTTCAAAAACTCTTCTTATATAAAAATTTTCAGCTGCAAGTTTATAATTAAATGGTGAATAGCTCCCATATGAAATGGTATTATTTGAATTGTTGATTTATTACTGTATAACAGGCTTGGACTGGTCCGCCGGCCCATCGGCCCGAGGGCCGGTGCGCCCTCGTCCACGGAAAACTTCGCGCCCCTAAGTGCCTTAAGCCGCTCCAATATTTTCCCCCAAGTTGTGCAGATACATTCGGACTAGTGTACTAAATTTCGAGGATTCGTTTAGAAATAATCATCAGAATAATCATTAGGCAAACAGCACGAGAGGTATTTTTTATCACAAAGAAATTAAAAATACATCGAAGCAATTTCAGGATTGGAAACGAATCGTGGCATCTTTGCATACTATTGAGAGGGAAAACACGTACGCAGGAAAAGCTTAGTAGCCACAGCGCCCTGAGCGAGATTTATTTCATCACTTCTTTGAATGATACGTTTTAGATTTTAACCAAAGATTTTGCATATTTTCAGGCCTTTAGCTTTTAGTACCTTGTCCCTACACTTTTAATGACGGCTGAGGGATTTCAAAGAACACAGTCGAATAAAAAGAACTTTACTTCGGATCAGTCATTAATCACATCAGATTCAAAGGAAATAAAATGCAGAACAATTTTATCTATTCATGATAAATCAACAGAACGAATTTTACTCATTCAAAGTAAATCAGCACTCAAATAATTAAAAGCTAGAAGAATTGAATATTAATATATTTATTATTATTACCAGGCAATCCTGGTTCAGATCTCATATAGCGGAGATCGCTCGCTTTAGAATTTAAATTACATCTACCTAATAAACAAACTGAAAAATAGTAAAGTAAGAAATAGGGTTACCATAATTCTTGGCTATGATTAATTTTCGCCAAGCCAAACAGAAAGAAAAGGTGGTTTTAACACACTGCCATCATTCAAACTAAATTTTTATTAAAGATTTCAATTTACATCAATAAGACAATTAAAAGTTAGAACATACTTACAATAATGAGACATACAATTAATTCTATTTTCACAGGAACAACTACTGAAACTAAAATATACAAAATACTAGATTAGAAAAAGTTAAAAAATAAAAATGTAAACAAAATGTTCTTAAAAATGAAAAGTTCAAAAAATTAGTCCATAATGTCGAGCTCCAGGTTATGAATGAGTTGGACCGGTCTTTTTATCAATCCAGATTCAGTTTGTATTGCACAAGATCTAACTTTCTAATCTCTTTCTAAAAAGAGCTCTGTAATTCTGCCGCATTTCCACATGTGCTTTGGAGTTTTATCTTCATTAATTAATACAACGTCACCAATTTCGAATTTAGTCGGAGCTTTGACAGGAACTGAAAAATTGCAGAACGCAGTTCTAGCAAATATTCCTGCCTCCAACGTTTCCAGAAATGGTTTAAAACTTGATCTCGATATTTCAATATTTTTGTTAACGTTATTCTATTCGATTTAGGTTCAGTAACACAATGAAAATCTGGTAGAGAATTTATTCTCTTGCCGATCAGGAAATGTGAAGGAGTATGTGGAAGTGGTTGACTGTTTTCTTCATAAACATAAGTTAAAGGGCGACCATTAATCATTGCTTCGATTTCAGTTAAAGTGGTTTGTATTTCTTCATATGAGAGACAAGATCTTCCGAGAACTTTCTTCAAAGGAGTTTTCACCGAACGTACCATGCGTTCCCAAAAACCGCCCCACCAACTGGCTCTCGGAATAATGAATTTCCATATGATTCTATTTTTATTAAAATATCGTAAAACTTCCTCTTTCGATATTCGGCTCCAAACTTCTTTAAGAAAATTATCCGTTTTGATAAATGTTTTCGCATTATCACTGTAGATCGTTCGACAAATTCCTCTACGAGAGATAAATCTTTTAAATGACAAAAGGAAAGTTTCTGTCGTTAAATTGGTACACAGTTCGAGGTGCACAGCTCTAATGACTGCGCACGTGAAAAGAACTATATAGGCCTTTTCTTGGCCAGTTTTTGCTTTGACATAAATAGGTCCTGCAAAATCTACAGCACATGTATAGAAGGGTGGTGACTCAGTAATACGATCTTTAGGTAATGGTGCAATTTCTTGCTTCCCAGGAGAAGCTTTAAATTTTGTGCAAATAAGACAGTTTTTCAGTACAGATTTTATCATTTTTCGTCCTCTAATTATAAAATAATTTTCTCGTAAGTGAGCTAAAGTTGTTGAAATTCCATAATGGAAAACCTTTTCATGGGCGTTTCGAATCAACAATTTGGTGTAAGCACTCCCATATGGAAGTATAAAAGGGTGCTTTTCCCTTTGAGATTATTCTGAAAATTGTAATCTTCCAGATAAAATTAATAAATCATTTTCATCCAATTTTGGATTCAGACTATACAAGGTTGAATCTTTATCGATGGGCTTTCCCTTTTTTAGTAACTCAATTTCACGATTGAAGACAGATAACTGGGCTTGTTTTAACCAGTAAAATTCTGCCTTTTCAATTTCTTGAGCTGTGAGCTCACCTGAAATTTTAGGTTTCGATTTATTGATATTATTTATAAATCTTAAGATCCAGGCTGTGATATTAAGTAATTTGGAAAGAGAACTAAAATTTTCTAATTTTAACAAAGACTCTGGAGGTACAACACCTACTGTACAAGATAATTGAGCAGAACTCAAATTTGTTGATTTTCTTTCGTTCAAAATATTTTCATTAAAAGTTATCTTTTCAGGTTTCGGCCAACTGTCCTTTGGTAATGACAACCATTCAGGACCGTAATACCATAATTTATTTTCTATGAGGTTATGTAAATTTTCGACTCGGGTAAGAAGATCACTAGGATTATCCTTACCCGGAATATACTTCCATATTTTAGGATCAGTTAAAGATTGTATTTCTACAACCCTATTAGCCACAAAGGGCTTCCAATCCACGGCTCATCCCTTGATCCAATGTAACGTAATTGTGGAATCTGACCAGATATGAATTTCCAAATTTTGAAAATTAAATGCACTTTTCAGATATTTAGACATCGTTGCAGCTATTAATGCCTCCATTAATTCAAGCCGAGGAATTGTCAAACATTTAATCGGGGCGACTCGGCATTTTGCCCAAATAAGACTAGTCATAATTTTATTATCACTTGTGGTACATCGAAAATAAGCTACGGCCCCATAAGCCTTAGGACTAGCATCTGAAAACATATGAATTTCGATTGGGCCCGAAAAGTCTAAACCCCGTGGAAAATATTTGCGGGGTACCTCAAATTTATGTAAATGTTCGATTTCTGCACACCAATTTTCCCATTCAATTTTTAAATCATTAGGGAATTTTTCATCCCATTCCAAACTCCTTTTCCATGTTTCCTGTAGCAAACTTTTCATACGAACAGAAAATGGTGCAATGAATCCAATAGGATAAAAAATAATTTAACATGGCTTTAAGAACAACGCGTTTCGATGGATTAAATTTCCAATCATCAGGAAAGGATCGAACGTCAAAACGTAAAACATCCCAATTAGTATCCCATAATAATTCCAAAATTTTTAGAGAATTATTCAAATTTTCTTCTGAGTCACATAATTTATTTTCCTTCCATAATTTGCTAAGTTTGACGGAATTAGTATTGAATTTTCGCAAATTCATGCTAGCTTCTTTACAAATATGCGAAGCTGTTGAGGATAGATAATAAGCGTCTTCATCAGATTTTGACCCCGTAATCAAATCATCTACATAAAAAAAAGAGTCCAAAATCTTAACAACTTCAGAATGATCAACATATTTACGTATATGGGATTTAATCGTTGCGGCCAAAAGAAAGGGACTGCAAGTTACCCCAAAAGCAGCTCGTGTAAATCTCAAAAATTTTAAATCATACTTTTCGTCACCAAACCACAAAAATTTTAAATAATCCCGATCTTCCTCTGTTATCCCAATTTGCAAAAACGCTTTCTCTAAGTCAGCGCTAAATGCAACATTAAATTTTCTGAAATTAAATATTACATTAAGTATGTTCGGGTTAAGATTCGGACCTGGATTTAAGCAGTCATTTAGAGAATTTAAATGTTTTTCTTTAGAAGAAGCATCGAAAACCATTCTTACCTTAGTAGTTACTTTATCATCTCTTAAAACCGGCCTGTGCGGCATAAAATAACCACTTTCAGTTATTTTATCAGGACATTCTTCTACAATTCCAGCAGTTAATTGTTCTAATATAATATCTTTACAATTTTTACATAAGTCATTATCCTTCTCGAGTTTACGATTTAATTCCTCAAAGCGACTTCTAGCTATTCTAAAATTATTCCCGACTTTATTTTTCTCATATTTCCACAATAAACCCGTTTCATATCTATTATTTACGAATTTTAAGTTATTCTCAAACTTACTCACAATTTCCTTGTCTGCATCAGAAATATTATCATTTGATTGCGTAATACCCAAAGATTCGATTTCCCATAAAAAATTAAAATCTTCCCCAACTGGAGTTGAAACACACAGATTTAAAACAGAAGCACTTTCCATTTTTTTTCTTTTTCATCTTCATAAAAACCACAAAGCGAATATCCAAATAAACTATCACATAAAAAGAGAGATTTAGTTATTTTTTTTATTTCTCTATCGTAACATATTTGATAAAAATAATCCACTCCAATAAGAACATTTACATTAGAATGGGATGATACAACAGCATTTGTTAATTTAAAAGGTGCCAATTTATTTTTTATCTGTCTGGAGAGAAGGGGGGGGGGGATCCTAACGTTTGAAATTACATCTGTAACTAAGCCTCGATAAATATGAAACGCGATTTGTTTTCAACATGGGATAACTTTAATTGCACAACATCAAATGTTTTTTATTTGTGGTTTAACAGCTGCAAAAGAATAAATTTGAAGTTTTTCTTGACGAATAATTCGGGGATTTAATTTTGATACTAATTGCTCTGTGACGAATGAATGCAAGCTCAGAGTTTTTTCAGATTCCACATTTACGCAAGATGTTTGGAGTATAACCTCCTTAAAGGAATTTTCATTTTGAGTATTACAATGATAAATCGAACTAATAACTGTGTCAGCTGATTCGATTTCTTTGGGAATTGTTGATTGAGATTTTTTTAAACAAATCGAATAATGATGAAAATTTCCATTACAAAATTTCCATGGTTCTATATTAGATTTACATTTAGCCGAGACGTGGAATTTTTTGAAACAGGTGAAACAGCGTCCTTGCATACGCAATTTATCCCGTTTCTGAGGAATAGTACAAACTTTACACAATTTTGAATCATGTTCATTGTCACAAAATAAACAAACATTTTTTACGTTAGTAGCCAATGCAGAGGCTGAAGGAATGTCGCGTTTATAGTTGCTAAAATGTTTATAACTGTTATTGTATTTATTCTTTTCTTTTTTAGCACAAAAACTATTTTCAGAGCTCTGGAGTGCCATCGTAGATTCTCGCGATTGTACTTCGTTTTTAATGAAAGAAAGAAGCTCTTCGACTTCCATTTTTTTACCATCGGTTCTTTTACGATTAAAATCCAGCATCATTTCAGCAGGTATCAACTTTAATAAAATAGGGCATAGGAGATGACCATAACTTCCTGCTGTAACTCCGAGAGAATTTAAATTTCTAATTTGTATTTCACAACTGTCATACAGTTCCCGAAGTTCTCTAACATTGGAAGCATTCTTTACCTGTTTTAAATTTAACAGTTTATTCATATGTGCGTTGATGATTAGGTCGTCACGACCGTAGCGAGCCTTTAATAAATCAACTGCAGATTTAAAGTTTTCCTCAGAAAGCGAAAATCCTGCAACAGCATTATATGCACTACCTCCAAGAAGAGATTTCAAGTAGACAAATTTCTCAATAGGAGTTAAATTAGGATTCTTTTCAATTGTGTTAGAATATTGCCCCCAAAATTCTAACCAGGAACTGCTGTCACCAAAATATTTATTTATAGTGAGCTTCGGCAATTTCATAGATCGCTCTAAATTTCCGTTTTAAGAACCGGATTCATTTTTCATAAAATTCTTAAAAGTATTATTCTGATTTTGGGAGTTATGTTCATTTATGAACTTCGTTATTTTATAACGAGATTCAATTATTTTCTCACTATAGGTTTCGGAACTGTCGATTTCTTTCTCAAAATCATCATCGGCAATAATATCCTGGATATCAGAGTTTAATTTTTTTAATAATTCGTATTTGTCATTTAACTGGTCCTTACAAATGTTTAATAAATCCAGTTTATTTTCTAATGTCAGTGAATCATTTTCAAGTGTTGTGCTTATTTTTGTACACAATTTTGTCGTTTGTGTACGTAATCCAGTTCTTTTCTTTTTTAAAGTTCCAATGTTCGACATATTTATTTTTCACTGAATCAACAATAAAAAAATAGCTTACCTCAAGCTTTCATAATCAGAAGAAATAATATTCAATCGTCAGTCCAGACATCCTGTCGCGGACGCCAGCATGAGGGATTTCAAAGAACACAGTCGAATAAAAAGAACTTTACTTCGGATCAGTCATTAATCACATCAGATTCAAAGGAAATAAAATGCAGAACAATTTTATCTATTCATGATAAATCAACAGAACGAATTTTACTCATTCAAAGTAAATCAGCACTCAAATAATTAAAAGCTAGAAGAATTGAATATTAATATATTTATTATTATTACCAGGCAATCCTGGTTCAGATCTCATATAGCGGAGATCGCTCGCTTCAGAATTTAAATTACATCTTCCTAATAAACAAACTGAAAAATAGTAAAGTAAAAAATAGGGTTACCATAATTCTTGGCTATGATTAATTTTCGCCAAGTCAAACAGAAAGAAAAGGGGGTTTTAACAACGGCCGTGAATGCGCCTACAATTGAAACCGTGCTTTTTGAAAACAACTTGCGAAAAAAAAAAAAGTGATAAATATCAGAAGACAAAAAAAACTATTTGTGCGGATTTCGTTTTTGGTTGAAAAACATGACCTTTCTTTTCGCGGAATACAAACTTGATAAGACTTCTGGATTACACATTACAATCCCGCAAACTGTGGAATCCCGCGGCTAGCGTTTTTTCATTCACAAAATCTACACCATAATTTTCAGTTAGTAATCTTTGTTTTATTGAATGATAGATTTTCCGTGGCTAAATAAATATTAGGATATTCTAGTGTGTATTTTAAATAAAAAGTTGTTTTAATTTAATCACGGAAAAATTATCATTAAATAAAGCGATGACTACTATTCAGAAATTAGGATAGGTTTTTCGAATTAAAAAAATGCTGCCACGGGATCTTGCAGCTTGTATGAATACAATTCCTGGGGCATTTCTCTCAATTGTGTAAACTTAAATATTTCCCTTGATCTCTAATTAGGATAAGAACTTTGCAAATCATAGGAAGAGGGTGCTGAAAAGAGTAAATTTACTCAATTATTTTGGTGATTTTTAGGCTAACAAAGTGGCATTTTTGGTGTACTTTCTGTGTATAATTTTTTTTAGTAGTGCAACATTAATGCAGCATTTTACGGATACATAGTCATTTTTTTAAGGACACAAACGCAAAGTGCCTCTTCCTACAAAATACATAATTCGCCTTATATAAATGTTGCAAGTGTAATAAGCATTGTTTTCACAAGCAAGTGTTATTTTCAAATTCCTTAATGGGATGTTGATTTGAATGTTTAAATATTCTTATGTTTCAACATTTAAATACCTTATAATATGTGGTACTTTTCATAAAAGAACAAAAGAAGCACAAGCTTTAGTTTTCAAAATTTCTACTTTTATATGAAAAGTTTTATACATTTTTGTTTTAGATACAAAGAAATTGCAAGCGAAGTTTGCATACTGAATTTTTTTGTGTATCATGAGGGAGATACCGATAGATACCATATTTAAAAATTCTACTTAAAAAGAAAACTGTAGTAAATAAAAGGTAATTGTTGTCGGATTGTAACAGAAATTGAATCTATTTCATTATAAACTGACTGATAACTAATTCATTTTATAAAAAAGTATACTTAAAAAATGGGTTGAAACCTTTAGCAGCACCGCAGCAACTATAGTTGGTGCCTGGTGCGAAAAATCTTGTTAGTTTTCGTACATATTTTCAGTGCGCCAATGGGAATAAATGGAATAAAAGGGGTTACCATTGCTAATTCAGCAGAAAATCTTCATAAAAAAGTCTATAGATACAACTGTCTGTAAATAATGTCTACTAATTATTATTATACATAAATTATGTTTCCGATCTCGTCTACATATTAAAAATTGCACCAACTCTGAATTTACAAACAATAACGCCCATTTTTGACACCTTATTTTGGTTACTTTAATTTATTAATTTTTGCATACAACAAAGAACAATCGTTTAAAACATCAATGTGTAAGTTTATAGCTAATTTGAATAATTAGTGTTCGAGATACGAAAAAATTTTGCCTTTCCACAATATAAGGGTACCGTCTTCTTTTATCAAAAGAGCCACTGAAAACAATCGTAGAAACTTAACAGAAATACTTTGTAAGATTTTTCTTAATATAAAGTTTATGATAAATTTAAAATTTCTGTATCATTTGACTGGTGAGTAATTGAGTGTTTTCGGTTGTAAGATATTTCATTTTATTTTTCGAAACTTATGGATAAACCCCTAACACTTTTTGTTTTATAACTGTATTCAGATTTAAGAAAATTATATAAACTCCATCTCTTTATTTGCTGGCAAAGAATTCAAATAGGGTATCAAAAGTGGATATTACCATTTGAAAAATCAACGTTCACCATTTGAAAAATTAACGTTCGTGCATTTTTTTTTATACCTAGACAATCTCCAAATTGGTACGTATGTCATTTTTATACTGTCACTTGCAAGAGAATTGGTAGGGGTGATCACTTTTTTTCCCCGTGAGTCTTATAAGGTACCTATTAACAAAATAATAAAGCCCTAGCCTTGATATCGGTCATCTACTACAAAGTAATCTGTGTTCAACTCGGAACTTTTAGATATTACTAGATTCGTTTGAAAAAATTGCGTAGCATTGTGTAGATTTGATTTAACTTTAAAACTGCACGGATGATATATCGAAGTCTTTTATCTAGACTCAGAGATGTAATATTAAGCCACTTTCATTCTTGGTGCTGTGTGAATTTGTTAAACCTTCTCAAGCCAGGAACAACACAAACAAGACAAATTTACATGAGTTCGCTAAAATTTCTGCGCCCTCTGAAAATCCAAGGTCCGCGCCCTTTTCCCTGGCCCAGTCCGACCCTGCTGTATAATAAGCGTTCGAATGTCAGATTAGACAGATTTTTGATTACTTTTACATCGAAAAATTGGAAGATTATATAATGCTTTATAATACGCGTCATCATTCTAACATAAATGTTACAAATAGAATAGTTAAAAATAGAAAATTAGATCTGAAAAAAAAAAATCATTTATTAAATAGAGGATAATATATTAATAGTACTTGTAGAATATTAATGCTTCGTAACAAATGATATGATATTGAAATATTATTGATGCACAATCAAAAATTTAAATTCGACTACTGAACTGAATGTTTGATTTTATTTTAAATACTTTTAAATTTAGTATAATAAATTACATATAAAATAAAAACAGATGTTCTGTTGATTGCTTTATAAATTAACAAAAATATTAATATCTGAATATCTCCCAAGTACCAAGAATTACCAAACTCATAGGTGCAGGACAAGGACATAGTGGTTCTGGAGAAGCAAAAAAACAGAATTCAATGTTTCATTTTTTTATTTTTAAACTTTTCGAAATCATCTTTGAAATGTAAAACAGTAGAAAACCAGTTGATACACCTGCGAGTGATCATTATTAAGGATGCCCTATACACAATCTTGTGTACAGAAAATAGGCGACGAAACAATTTGAATTCAAAACTCTGATATACTTTTCACATTTAGTATATTTTCTTAGAAATCCCAACAACTACACAAAAAAGCACATTTGGTACTGTCATATTAGCCGCATAACAGCGATTAATCGCGAAATACAGTAGAACTTACATAACGGACACTCCCGAATAGCGGACACCTCTATGTAACGGGCAGTTTTCCAATCCCCATTCCGAAAACCTAAATTTTTATATGTTTAACCTCTGAATAACGGACATTCCGAATAGCGGCTTGTAATTTTGGCTATAAAGGATGAAAAATAATTTTTTAACGCGAAAAAAATGGAAAAAGAAGTAAAAAGCCTCCTATTTATCAGGGCAATGTGTCACAAAAATGGTGATCTCAGATAAATTTAGTGGGTGGATGGGGAAAATCACCCTCACCCACGTCCGAGAAAGAAAACGTCCTTCCTTGGACAGATTTTCTGCTGATTAATGTCTAGAAATACAAATTTCTTGATTCTCAGAATTACATAATAAATACATCATTTTCTCTTCCGTTTTAAATGCGTGTAAGACAATTTCGTTTACTTGAACTTTGGCTTGAAACTTCAAGATAGATAATGAGCTTAGTATTTTTTGTTTCATTATACCCAAGCTCAAACAATTTTACTGGGAAATTGCGTACTGAATTTTTGGCAGGGAGAAATAAAGGCGCCATGAATGCGACGAGAGCAGAGAAAAAACTATTTCGCAATGCAGATTACTGTTTGATTCATGTTTTTGATTAATATGTATTTCGAGAATGGCCTCAAAAAGGAAACGATTACCTTTTTTTTAAAAAAAAATAGAAATTTTGAGTGTATCTGAGAAAGAGAAATTGAGATTACGGATACTTGCTGTACGTTTTAAAATAGGTGAAACACAGATGGGAGAGATTTTATGAAATAAGGAAGAAATGAGAAATTTGTGGATTACTAACTCTAGCGAGAACACAAAAAATGTTTTTTCGTAAGAATATAATAAACAGTGTTTAAAGGTATGCACAATTTTATTGCAGTTTTATTGCTTAAAAAAATAATTTTCTGATTAACCATATAATAGGGGTTTTAAGACCTATAAAAATCAATTAATGAAACATTAATAATTTCTTAACAATTTTTGAATATCTGAAGTTTTCCCAATAGCGGACAACTCCAAATAGCGGATAGTTTCTGTGCTCCCGAGGTGTCGGTTATTTAGATTTTTTTACAGTATTTCTGTATTAATAACAGCAATTTTCATTTTCATTGTTTCTGTGCTTAGCACTCTAATGTCGATAGTACCATATATGGTACCAACAGTGTTAGAAATTTAGTGGATTTTTCAATTCGGATATACCAGATTCACACCAGAAATTTAAAATAGCAATATTTACTTTATTTGATAACAGATATTCCGTATTTAAATAAATGGAAATTTATTATTGAAATTTTCTGAACTACGGAATTTCTAGAATGTGTTCTACCTTGGGAAGTAGAGTGTTAATAACTTAGTTCGGTTTAATGCGTGTTAAATTGGTATTTTATTAAAGACTTTTCAAATTTTATAACTTTTGGCAATTTAGCTTAGGAATATTTCACGGAAAAAAAGGCATGCTGAATTATTAACATTGTTTTAAATACAATCTAGTGAATATGCCGTAAACGGGTTGCATATTTTTTTTTTTAGATAGTTAAACAAAATATTTGCGCTTGAAAAATATTTTTAAAACCATGAAAAAACAGTAAAGTGATATGCAGTTTTCACTATAAAAGCATTTTAAAATAATTTTTTTTCTCTTGGCTAGTGTAAAAATTAAAATTTTCTACATTTAGCAGTTTAAAAAATGCGATAAAAAGGAATTGAATTCATAGTTCGTTTCGACCATTGATATGACATGAAAGTTATATAAGGCAATGCTTATTCTTTATAATATATATTATAGTTGTGGATAATTGGACACATAGGCTATATCGCAGCAATAATCACAGATGTTAATGAAACAATTTCAACAATGTTCCAACCATAAATTTCTGTTTTCACTCTTTCATGCAAGATAATCTCATAATAGATTTTTGTGAAAAAAGTTAATTATCCATATTTTTATTTTCGTTTTTGTATCATCTGTAAATTTCATATAAACTACAATAATGACTATGAAATGCAATAATAGATCACAAAGCTTTTTCCTTTTCGAAAATTCAGTTAGAAATTCCTCTTTTGATGACAATTTATTTCTGTTCTGGGAGTAATAGGGTTATCCTAAAATATTGCTGTTTTTGGAGTTAAACAAAAACCTGATCAAAAAAGTTCTTTTACTTTTAATTTTTGGTTTACGTGTATAAAGTTTAAGTTTTCGCAAACAAATATTTAATTACACGTAATAGCTCTTTAATACTTCAAACATTAGATAAGGGCCATTATAAAATTTCGTAATAAAGGTAAGATTAAAATAACAATATATATATATATATATGTCCTTAATTATACATATTAAATCTGTTTTAATTACAAATCATGTTTTGTTTTATCTGCTTAAAACACACACACACACACACACACACACACATATATATATATATATATATTAAAAATTTCAAAAAGTGCAGCTTTTCATTAATTATCTCTTTTTAAAAATTAAATTATTTTTGATTTTTTTTTTATTTATTTAGTAAATAATAGTGCACTTTCGTATGGTATAATGGTTTTTTGCCCTATTTATCCAGCAAAAAGAACGTTTTCAAAAATAAGAGCAAAAGTTTAACCATTAGAATCAAACACGTTCTATAAAAGTACTTTGTAAAATTTGAAGTAATTTTCAACTTTTTTATGTATTTTATTGACTAACATGCGTGTTATACAGACAGGAAATAAATAGTCACAAATCAAAAATAAATGGGACAACGAGGGGGGGGGAGGCGAGAAGTGTAGTTCAGAGAGGGGGTTCTTTTCCCCTCTCTCTCATTACAAAATTAATTAGTTTACACCGAAAATATAGCTTCCGCTAATATCAGTGTATATTATTGTATTTAGCTTTACTCTTAACGGAAAGTTTAATTTCCTGTAATTACTTTAAATTTATACTCAGGTAATTATAATATGAAAGAAATGACGCCAAATGTTGAATACTTCAAATCTATACTAATGTATAACAAGTTGGAAATTGCTCGTCAAACGTGGCAAATGAGGTGCGTTCGTACTATAACTAGTTTTATAATTATTTTTTGCACACCATATTGTACTGAATATATAATTTTTTGCACTTCATAAAGTGCATAGTGATACATCATTAAAATGCACTTCCAATATTTTTTTCCCATTCCCCGTAATGTAACGGAACTGTCCCTGTAATTAAACTATAGATCCGATTTTCCTAAAATTTGAAATTGCCAATCAAAATTTTGCAACAACTATATCTTTAAAATTTCAGACCATTCGGAAGGCTGTAATATAATTAAAATGCACTTGCAATAATTTTTCCCATTGGCCGTAATGTAAAGAAAAACTTTTGACTGTCCCTGTAATTAAACTATACATCCGATTTTCCTAAAATTTAAAATGGCTCGATAAAATTTTGCAATAATTATATCTTTAAAATTTCAGATCATTCGGAAGGCTCTAATATCATTAAAATGCACTTGCAATAATTTTCCCCATTGGCCGTAATGTAAAGAAAAACTTTTGACTGTCCCTGTAATTAAACTATACATCCGATTTTCATAAAATTTGAAATGGCTCGACAAAATTTTGCAACAATCATATATTTGAAATTTCAGACCATTCAGTTGGGTAGTTTTTGCTCTGTTACATGCGGACAGACGGACAGACGGACGGACTGAACGACGACTATAGGTGCTACGTATTTATATAATTACGAATGCACCTAAAAAGGGCGTGTCTGTCTGTGATTAAAAAAATCCCACCTATTTAAGTTCATTAAGCAATTTAGGCGTATAATAATAAAGAAATCATTAAAAAAAATCTGTCTATATGCATTTACGGAATGAGCTCATAAACAGTTGCAAAACAAGCTTTAAGCTTATCAGAGACATGATTCGGATCTGCAGTATGTTGCATTCCGATATCTAAATCGCTTTTGAGGAACAAGGGAAAAACAGGGAAAATAAATCAACCACCAAATCTTTAAATACCTAACATCTCTAAAACTAATTGATCAATTTTAAGGTATGGTACATATATTGAAAGATCTAATTAAAACTTATTTATCATAATTTTGGCTATGATCAGCATTTTGTAGCATACCGATACCTAAAATAGTTTTTAAGAAAACAGGTAGTAGCACGCAGAATCAATCATTCAATAAGTTTTCCAATACCCAAAAACTGATTAGCTATTTAATCAATTTTACGGACTCTTGCGGCGATTGTAAAGTCAAATTTAGATTTATTAATGATAATTCTGACTGCAATTTGCAGCTTGCTTTATTCTGATGTCTAAAATAGTTTTTTAAGAAAATAGGGAGTAGCACGCAAAATCAATCAATCAACTTTTCAATACTCAAAAACAGAGCGGAATCAATTTTACGGATTTTTACGACGATTGAAACGTCTATAATTAAGATTTATTAATGATAATTCTGGCTGCAATCTGCAGTTTGCTGTATTCTGTTGTTTGAAATATGTTTTATGAAAATAGGGATAAACCGGGATAATTAATCAATCAACTAATCATTAAATGCTCATAAACTCGGTAACTGATTGGTTAATTTCAAAAATTCATACAACGATTGTAAGGTGTCATTAAGATTTATACATAATAATAATCACATTCTTAACTTATTACTTATACATCTTAATTTAAAAACTAGGTTGATAGTTATGTTTCCCACCCAAAAAGGCTAAAGATATTTTTAAAATACAAATCCAACGAAACGTGCTTGCACAGACAGTATAAAATGAAATTTAACATGTAGACTCCAACATGTAGACTTGCCAACATGTAGATTTTCCATTGAAGAATCTAATTTGCATGTTAACACAATAATAATGTAATTCATTACTGATAGCACTTCTTCTTACACCTAGGTATTTCTGCAGACATATAATTTGAAGACAGAAAAGTTTACAGCTCATGTTTATAAGAATTACATCCATTTGAATGATTAGAGCTTCTGCCTCGTGTATCCTTATACATTTCCTAAGTCCTTGTGTGCGATCCGTACCTTAGGGATACCTGATTTCAACAATCTAACATAACGATAAAAAAAACGACGATACTAGACTTTGAAACAGGCATTCTTTTATTTACTGTACATTAATGATGTAAATATATTTAGGTATATGTTATAGTTATTTGTAATCTAATAAAAATATTTTTCAAGTTGTTCATTGTAATCGTACTAAATTAAAAAGAATCATTCTTTCAAATTCATGTCAATTGGAAAAATGTTTTTAACTACTAATAAAGATTATATTTATGTAACATAAATTGTCCTGATATTTTAATTTGGAAACTTTAAACAAGAAAATTTGACAAAAAACAAGTAATATGTTTAGTTTATAAGTTAGAGGTTTCTTTAAAATTGCTTATTTTAAAATAACGTGCCGTTAATCGAAACCGGCAGTCATGCTTAACAACTTTTACAAAGTTTCCTCTCATCATTTTGTTTTTATTATTTAATATTTCAAAGTCCGTCAGTCTCAGTATAAGAGTTTAAGTATTTGATCGGGAAAATAACAGTGGTTCAAGGATCATTAAAATTTATTGATGGCCTCTCTTATGGAACCCAGCCTGCAATATATCTATTGTGTCAGATGACTATTAAATTCCCATGCTTCGGCATTATCAGGCATTTTGTGTATATTATCAGAAAGTAAGTGCATAATTAAGTCAACGTTGCATTTAAACATAGATTGAACGGATGTTTACTTTTCCACTATCGGAGAATCCTTTAAATTATGTTGTGCTATATATTAATGTTTACGTTTATGGGTAGGCTCTACTCCTTTAGTTAAAAAAGAAATTATTTATTATTTTACATTTCTTTTGCTTCCGTCGTTGTCGTAAAGCGGTTTCGTGATATTTCAGTTTTTTACAGTATTTTTTGCTCATCGAATGCAACACCGCTCGTTCAAAGCACTACTGTTGTAAAATTTTAATCTTGTTTATCTCGAAATCCTGTTTTTAAAACTGGGCCTGATTTTAAATCCTGTTATTAAAACCATTTTTGAGCACTATTGGGCCGATTTCCTTCATTTTTTTATTTAAAAGAAATTTAATCGTTTTTAATGGATCTTGTATCACCGGAAATTATAATTTTACTTCATTAAAACATACTAAAGCTCTCAAAAGGTAAATAAAGACAAAAGAAGAATTTTTTTCTTAAGATGATGATTTTAGCCAAATAAGCTTTTTAAACTGTATGTTGATGTAAGTTCGAGTGCATTTTATGTCTTTCATAATATCGTGACCAAATTCGTTTCATATAATTGTAACCAGATTAAAAAAAAAAAAAAAAAAGTTTTCTCTATTGCCAGTCTATGCGCTCTTCTGTAATCACACATGACATAATACTCATTTTTTACACAAAAATATAAATGTATATTTAAAACGTCAATAAATATGATGCAAAAAGGCTGATTGCATATCTTGCTTCTTTCTATGTAAAAACAAATCATAAAAAATCGCATAAGTTTTAGGTCAAAGTTATAACCTGTTCTTATTGAGCGATTTGTTATTTTTTTCTAAACTGATAAAAATGTAACTAAAATGCTAGTAAATATAAATTAAAGAAGTTCTTCATCTTTTGAAAAGTGAATATGTCCGTCTAATCCACAAGAAATCCAATTAAACGTTTCACTATTCCATTAGAGCCTCATTTTTCAGTAATACATGTTTATTAAAATAAATAAATATTAAAATCGCTTCCATACTTGTCATGAAATTGTAAAACAATGTCAGCTGTTTTGCAAGCCATTATATTTGTTTACAAAATCCCATAGCGACTGTGTCCTTACTATTTACTGCGAAACTGTGATGGTATACGTTTGTGCAAAGAAAACTACACAAAAATAATGAAATCGTTTCAGTAGTTTCCGAGAATACTGTACATCAATGTGAGTTGATTTACATTTAATTTTGCTATTGTTGTAGCCCTTAAATTATTTTGTAATTGAGAACATTTCTGTTTCAGAGCAACTAATTTCCTTCAAATTTTTAATTTACAACTAAATATATAGAAAATTGTTTGACGAATGCATTTAAAATGAATTTATACTGAAAAAAAATATATGCATCGAAATTTGATTATCAAGGTATTATGATCTCAGAGATAATTATTCAATGTCAAGAATGTCATTTGCATTCGAGATTAAAAAAAAAAAATATTTATCGAGAGGCTCTAAATTTAAAATCAGATATGATTTAGTGAATAATGAATTAATTATATTATACCAATTTCGTTTGAAGATGGAGAACATATCATTAATGGACACATAAAATCCACATCTTTATGCCAATTTATTCGTTTACTTTTGAACTTCTCCGTTCTTTTAAATTTAGGAAATGGCTATGCAAAGTCATCAATGAGCCGCCCCCTCCCCATGTTAGGGTGGCCACCTCATTTGAGCATATGCTGTGTAGCACCGTAGGACCCAGGATAAAGCAAACAGTGTTAGACACAGTAGGACCAGAACCTTAATAAATCATAACGCCTAGTTTAGTTTTTAGTATTAGGATACTTTTTACAGACGTTTAAGCTTTCAAAGTCAAGCAAAAAAGAAAAATCATGAGTCAAACATAGATTATGAAACCTTTTTCAGCACTTCCAGAATGTATAAACGGAACTTTACCGTTTAATAAGGTGACTGAAAATTTCTTATGCAAAAAAATTAGGAACGCATAATAACTAAAAAAGTAAATTTAGTAAATTTCGAAATAACAACCTGCCGACTGCAATGTATGTAGCTTGAGTAACTGTGTGTCTGAATTTATTTAGACTCTAAATACACATATCTTAGTATATTAAATATAGTTATGATTAAGCATTCGACCATCATAAACTGTAAATTTACGAATTATTTTGTGTAACCCTGTATATGATCTATATAATTTATCCATACCACGTAGTAGGCAAAAAGTTTTTTTGCTTTTAAAAACTCATACCTTTACTGAAAACGCACTTCTAGACTATTTCGCTCATAGGCAATACGGTAACTTTATTCTTTTGCGTGACTTTGTAAATTATTTCATATTCTACAGAAATCATGTTCTAGCGCATCTGAAGAATCCATATTAATTTTATCATGGTTGAAAATTTTGAAAATCATTAAAATAAACCCCAAGCAAATTTTTCTAGTCAGACCATAATGGAACGAGATTATTTTTAGTTTAATGTCCCTATAAAAGAATTGTAAATGATGCACTCACTGTTTTCAATAGGAAGCATGCCTTGGTGAGCCTTAATAACTTAAATCAATTACATAGCAATCCATTTATATTTACGATACTTAGCGCATGAACGGACGGCAGATAGCAGAAGAATACGACAGGCAGTCAGAACACCGAATTCATAAACACTTTTCAACTATGTTGGAATGTGATAAAAAGGCAATAAAACAGGTAGACGGACAAATATATTATTAGATTATGATGTTAAAACGGGACAACGTTCTGAAAAAGACCTTTAAATATATATAGATAAAACCATAATAAAAACCATGATAAAACCAGAATAAAACCATATATATATGTATATATGGTTATATATATATATATATATATATATATATATATATGTATGTATATATATATATATATATATGTATGTATATATATATATAACCATTAATTAAACATAACCTACCACCATCAAAAACCGTAATAATGTGAATTAAAGCTGTAAGTATAAAAAAAAAGTGCCAAATAATTTATTATAAGAATTATTATGGAAGAAAAAAGAAGAAAGTGGACACCGACAAATAATGGAAAAGCTTATATATTGAAATACGTTATCAAGGGCACATAATTCAATGATATAAGCAATATGGTGTTTTCTGTGAGAAAAATAAGCTAAAGCTAATATTATTTTTCCCTGTGCCCAAACAACCATTATAATACAGTGAATAGATTAACACTAGAACGGCGGGAAATTTTGCTCAAGTTTTATAAAAATATTTCACATCAGAATTTTTATTTAGATCTCTTTAACTTATTTATTTAAGTTATTTTTGTGCAGCATATATTAATCTTATATTATAAAAAAAAAGTCTGTTTCGAATCGAAATGTATTCATTCGGCAAGGGTCAAAATGACCTCTCGTCGCCGTTCTAGTGTTAAAAATGAAAACAGAATAAAAAGAAATAATATGAAATGGAAAAATCAATAAAACCTGTTTAAATTTTTATAGGATATAAAATAGAAATAATACACAACATACCGATTAATATTTCAGTATTTTTCAGTATATCCACACGCACATGGCTCCCAAAATATCGTAAAGATTAAGGGGAATAAAACAGTTAAATCACAGTGATTGAGACCAAAGGATGCAGTTAATACAATTTGAAAACTCATGAAAAATAAAATTAATATAGTATAAAATAAAATAGATAGAAAGTAATTACATTATTTAAAATAACTAAAATGCACTATTAAATTAATTAATAACTATATATATATATATATATATATATATATATATATATATATATATACAAAAGAATTTTAAACATTCTTTGTAGGAAAAGTGTTATCTGATTTTATTTATTAAGTAAAATTTCTCAATTTAAATATGTTTATTTGACTTGGGAAATAAACTAATGTTTGACAACTATGTTTTTTAATTAGAAGTCCAACTTAAGAACATTCTTAAAAGAAATCGAACTTTACAAACAACAAAAATTTTAGATGTTTTTAAGTCTCAAAATCCTTTACTATTCATACTAAATCTGTTATGTTGCTTGTTAGAAACCTTAAGTATATAACTTTTGAGTTGAATAAAGTAATTTTTGAGTCTGCATTTTTTATAGATGGATTTAGACTATATAGAGTCTGAAAAGAAAATATTAATCAAACTTATTTATGATGCCCTTAATTTCCGATTATACATTCCGGAAAATAGGCTCACACATTTATAGTTGCTTTTGAAGTGTCAACTTTCTCTACATTAAAGCATATTCCCTTTCTATTAGGCAGGTCCTGGAAAGATGCGGATTTCTGACAAAGGTATACAGCTGGAAAGTAGAGCAGAATACCTCGATACCTTAACTGCAACACAAATTCTCGTATCAGAAGTAAGTCCTTTATTAGTTTACTAATAGTTCAATTAAAAAAAAACAGTTATTTTTCTAATAATGTTTTCTTTCATGATAATTTTAGTTTTTCTAATGTACTTCTAATTTACTACTGTATTAAAATGCTGGCTTTACTAAAATATAGTTAACTCCAGATTATATGATGTACACTGTAAAAAAAAAAAAAATGGTAACGTTCCATGTAAAATCCAGGAACGTTTCGCCTTTTCTCAGGTTTTCAGAATAATTTAGCTCTTTCCTGTGAAATTCTGGTTTTCTTATCTGAAACGTTCCTGAACAAAAGTTGGAAACAGCAAAACGCTGCGGCCGCCATTTATTATTTTTTTGCTATAATCCGTTGCTCGCGTGCGAGTGTCGAAAACGAATTCCTTAAATGAATGTAAAAAAATCAATATAGAATGCAAATAAATCAATAGACGACATATTCCTTTACGGCTCTATTGTCAGCCATTCAGATGAAAATACAATACCTCTGTGACATCGCTAAGAGATTATCTCTCGTCGATTATCTCTCGCCTGTGGAATGTTTAACGAGCAGACCGTGTAAAAAAAAAATACACATATTATTTGGATCTCCATTAACCAGGGGACCATGAAACATGATTCTCACCGATTTTGATTAATTTAAAGTATGTTTTAGAGTTCTTATCTCTAATTATTCTTGTGAAAGGATTTCTTCAAATGGGCCTTAGATTTTCAGAAATTAGATGCCGAGGTTTAGCATACGTTTCAAATACCCATTAGTTTGCAGCTCTCAATGTGTCTTTCGTGGTGTGGACGCAGAAGGCTCGCACGCCACCCTTACGGCTCGAGTTCGATGCTACCTCTTGACTTTTTTTTTTCTTTTTTAAATAATTTTATATTTTAACACTTTACAATTTGATTTAAATTTGATATATATTTGACACTTTGAATTGCTGCAAATTTGAATTTTTTTTTAATTTTCATAAAAAAATATACAATTACGTTTAGGATTTTTTTTTCATGAAAATTTATATGTATTTTATCTAACTTGTAAACTAACATAATTACTGACGAAAATCCAAAATATTTTATGTCTAGATTTTTTTTCTAATTATTATTTACATTTATATATTTTTATATTTTAAGCAAAGTTCAGAAACAATATGTGTTATATATATTTACTTTATTGAATTTTAACTGAAAATTTATTTTTTCGTGTAAATTATAAATAATAATTTTGATGTCAATTTCAAAATATTTTTTCATTCCAACAAATAATGATAATAAAGCGAAAATATTCAACTGGAAATGTAAAAATCGTCTGCGGATCCCGCATGCTGTGAAATGTCAGTAATGTTTTGCTGTCAACAGAAATATTCCTGGTATTTCGCAGGAAACTTACTGGCATTTCTGTAGAATGTTTTTAAAATATACAGTAAAGTTCCAGTCATTTTCAAGAAATGTTTCTTGGAAATAATGGGCAACTCAGCTGCCCATTTTTTCCCATGAACGTTGCGGAATTTTTTTACAGTGTACAGTTATTGGACATACTACTCGTTTAACCGTTACTCCTGAGCTGTATCATTGTCAGATTTGTATTGTCTTAATCATAGGTTATCTGGGCTGTAACATATTTTATTTCTTTAAATTTATAATCGAATTTAGAAACTTTGGCGAATTCTAGATAGAGGAAGATGCGATAATGTTAATTCGGTTTATAAGCAACTTGCTGGTTCCGAAACTTTTGAAAGTAAATATATAACAAATTTATATATAATTTATATATTAAATATATTTTGAAAGTATTTTAAATTCAGAAACAATTTTAATTTTAAAATTCATGCATTTGCATGTAGCCAATAAATTTATCTAAATTTATTAGAAGTCATGAAAAAACAGCAAGACTCAAATGTAACTGAAGTGTGTTTATTACGTTGAATTTTAACTCTTGCTACAAGTAAATTTCGATAAAAAAAAGAAAGGAAAGGAAGGTACCTACACTCCTTAGAAGTTTCAGTGGATGCGGTACCAGTATATTAGATTATAATTTTTCTATTTTATATTTAAATCGCAAAATATTAAATTTTTTATCTGTTTAAATAAGTCAAAATATCCTATTCAAAAATTATGGTAGAACTGTACTCCCTCATGAAGGAAAACTTTATTAGTAATTTAAAAAATTAATTAAAAAATACAGTAGACGCTCGTTTTTACGAACCTCTTTTTCACGAACACTTGCGATTTTACGAACTATAGAGTGGTCCCGAATACACTCCCATAGAAGCAATGTAATTTTTCGCTCCCATTTACGAACTACAAATTATGAAAATCTCTTTTTTGCGAACTCAATTTTCGTATTTCTGCAACTTTTTTTTTTTTTTTTTTAAATATCGGAATGCTGTGCCAACGTCAATTAAACTCTATACAGGTGCAATGAAACATAAGGTGCATTCCAAGAATGTGTTGTTTTCCCCAATCTCTTTCGAAGGAAAAGGCATGGTAAAATTTTTAAGTAGTGATTGTCAGGACTAAAGCACTTTTTTGAAGGGAACAATAACTGTGAAAGGATTTCAAGCATAGATAAAATGGAAACATATATTTTCCAAAATGTGATTTTTTTAAAAAGATAAATTATTATTTCCATTCCTAATTTTTAATCTATGTTTTCATCTGTGTATTTTCATCTACTAAGCACTAATACAGTCTGTGTTTTCGTATGTAATGTTTTCAAAGGATGCTATAACTTATGTTTCTGTGTACTAACATTATTTTTTGTGCCAAGATTAGCATTTATTTCCTGTATATTTAAAAAATGCAGGTATAACTTTATTAAATAATAAATAATCTTGAAATACTGATTCATCTATGAAGAGGATCAGTTTGATGAAAATACATAAATAATGTACATATTCATACCATTTTTGGTGTTTTTCTATTTTACGAACTTTCTATTTTACGAACTATTTATGTGTTCCCTATGAGTTCGTAAAAACGAGCGTCGACTGTATAATCACAGATTATTCTTCTTTTGTGTTTTTTTTAATTTCTTTTATGGTGACAATCATTTATTTTAATTATAGCCTTTGATTTTATGATAATAAAGGAATTTATTTATTTATCTTATTGCAATTTTTGTATTAGTGTAAAATTTATACAATAATAAATTGCATAAGATAATTAATGTCCTCACAGTTATACGGCAGTTTCGAACATATGACATATATTAGGAATGCGAGAATCAGATAGCCAGTAGTGCATGAAAAGACCATCTTTGTATGTTATTGCCTTGTTTCAGAATGATTTAGTGTGTCTAAAAGAAGGACCTATGTTACAATTTTTTGAAAGTTTGGTTTTTTGTTAAGAAAAGAATCTGTGTGGAAAGACTGATAACTAATCAGTGGTAAAAATTGGAATTTCATAATATAAGTTTATTTACTTTAAATAAGAAAATTAAAAACTAAATTTAAAATAATATCATTACTTTCTTTACCTGCGTAACTATTTTATTATTATTCATCAATGCTCAGTATCAAGAAAAATGTAGAGTATATTTAAGGTAGGAAGATCGGCATGTTTTGCACTAGGTGCTCATGACGCCACTAGTCAATGACATTTTTAATTTTTTCCTCATTTCGTAAAGGTTTTAATTTGTAACATAGGCCCGTCTTCATATTGGTTTAATAGTAGGAATAACTTTCATCCAAAATTTAAAATAATACTTTAATTTTCATTTTTTAATTTCTTAATTATTTAACTTTTTTTTTTTTTTTTCAGCATCAATCATTAAAGTTAGAATTTGCTAGAAATGTAACATTTATTGCAAAAAACAGCTACGAAGATGTAACAAATTTTTTAAGCCTAGGTAATTACAATTTTTTTTTTAAACGAGTCTCAAATTTAATTAAAAAAATAAATGTAAGTAGAATAAGGGGAATGGGAAATTGGATGATTTGCATATTGTTTTATTAAATAAAAAAAAAACGTTATTAACCAAGAGCCATGAAAAAAAAATTAAGAAATAAATTGAGAAAATGACACGAGTACAAATAAAAATATGTATGTAAAAAAGGGCAGACAGCTGTTTCGGAGATTTAGAATTTCCATCATCAGTGCAATAGTTAAAATTACAAGAGCTATGTAAAAACATTAGTGTTCTCAGAAGTGTTCTAAAAAAGGTGACAAAATAAGTGTTCTAAAAAGTGTTCTGAAAAGTGTATAAAGATTTGCAGAGTATGATTTAAAATTTTAACATATTTGACCAATTAGAAGTGAATACATGAGTGAGAAAAATGAAAGCAGTAGAACTGATCGATGTAACTATGGTTATGATATCGACGGTCACCCCTTCAATATTTTAGGATGATACATTTCCAATGTAAAGTCTCAGTATTTTGTCTCTAAAAATAAATACTGTCAAAATATAAAATTTCATCAATTTTTGAGATAGTGGGTTGCTACATATATATAAATATGTTAGATTATTCTAACATTGGAAGGTTTAGCTAGTGAACGAAGTAACTGGCTGTAATGTTACCAGTAGTGCAGTAGTTTAGCTTCGATGCGATAGTAGATGGATAAGCTGAAATAGTAGATGTATGCAGCCTTTAATTATGATACTCATTTAAGCCTTTTATTAAGCTGTAGAAAGAACATAAAGCAAGATTATTCATAAAGGTAATAATCTGAAAATAAAACTGCATGCGTAAGTTGGCACGAATATTTGAAGTGGTGGTAATCATCGAGTGGTAATTCGGCTAATAAATCGCCCATGTATATTTCTCATAGTAATAGAAACAAGGCAGGAATAAGTTCAACTCTTTATTGGAATAACAAGTAGCACAGCAGTTTCCACAAATACTTATAGTCTAATGATTTCTCGATCGTAGTCAAACAATGTCAAGCAAGTTACTTTAAGTAATTATTAGAGGTAAACAAGATTAAAGATGAAAACATATCTGACAGTGACCAGGGGATGGTTATTTACAAGTGGAAATACGACCAAAATCTGTGGAAACATTGCGAGCGTCTCCTTTTTGTTCACATAGTGTAGTAATACAAATATAACGTTGGTCAAGCTCAAAACCAATTAATAATTAGGGATATCATGACATGGAAAAAGGACTGACAGAGGAGCGGATGAATTTGATAGTAAAAAAGCAAACCCTGGAATAACCGCGGAAAAGTAAATTCTCCGAAGGGAAAAAATGGCTTCTAAAAAGAACATTGTAAAAGAAAAACGTTCAGAAATGGAACATTTAATTTAAGAATGCTATAAAAGTAATATTTAAGTAAATTGGGCAAACTAAATATATATATAATAACAAACTAAATATATATATATATATATATATATATATATATATATATATTGGATGGCGCAAAAACAACAGAAAAATGTTAAAACTCAATAATTAAAAATAAAATCTTGTCAATCTGCTCTATACAATTTTCTTAGACACAAAAAACATTTTCTGATTTTCCAAAATATAATTGGAAATTGCTACATTTTATTTCTGTTAACCTTTGTATAACTTTGCTGCATTTCTGCAACGTACCTAAAAGTCAATATCACTTGTACAGTCAACTTTAAAATACAACTTTATTGCTGGTAGTTTCTAACACTGCAAGTAATGTAAATTTGTCATAGAATTCTCAACGTGCGACGATAGTGAGTTAATTTCTTTTTATGGCAAAGTAAGTTTTGAGCAGATTCACACTGTTATTGCTAAAATATCCTTCATAAATTTTGTTAAATCAAGATGTCTGGAGACGTTTAGAAATTGATTTTTTACAAAGGTATGTTCATATACTTTCCTATTTGGTATTGGAAAATTTACAGTATTTATGTGAAGTATGAAACTTTCTGTTCATTGCAGATGTTAAAAATGGACCTTTTATTGAATAGTTGTCTATTTGTATGTTCTATATTTTATCTCTCTATATATGCTTAAAATAATTTATTCCAACATTTGAGTGAATATTTTTCAAATCGGAGTTGTTGAGCGACAAATAATTAAACTATTTTACTTCAGGTGAGGCCGGATTTCAAGCTGGAGGAAGATATTTCTCTGTCAGTAGTAAATCGAATGATATTCTTCTACATGTCGACTCAAGAAAAATGGTGGTATCAGCAAATAATATCATCTTTTCAAGTGAGTTTTGTTTAAGTATTATTTTTTCTAGTTAATTTTTTTTTTCTTTACTGAAATTCTTAGTATACAGAATAATGTATTCTGGTTGAAATCTGGATATGCGAACATCGGGATGATTTTTAACAGAGAATTAATATATATATATATATATATATATTTCAACAACATGTTATTAAAAACTGCTTTAAAATTGCTTTTGGGTAAAAAATTATAAATCTAGTAAAAGTTCAAAGTTAAATCATTTTAACAACAAATAAATACAAATACAATACAATCTTCAAATGTTTTAGTAATGTGGAAAAGTATCAAAGAACACATTCCTAGGAAACTCCTGACCATATTTTTCTTATTTAATCTCAGGATTTGATCATATATTATATCAGTGGATATATATCTTGATACATATCATGATGTGTATCCCATATTTATTTTCAAAATATCATGATGTTTGACATTTTTTGATATTTTCTTATATTTGATATTTATTATGAAAAATCCGTTGTATATGATACTTTTGATATTTTAATTTAAAACATGTGTAAATGTATCCTTCAACTGTTAATGACTGTAGATAAAGAACTTTTGATCTAGCACTGACTTTTTTAACAAAAAAAAAAATCTCTTCGTAAGAAAAAAAGAAAAAAAGAATTTCTCAGAAGCTTAAAAAAATAATGATTATCTAAATTATGTAGGAAAAGGTGTTTTAACATAACTAATTTTTTTGTATAAAAATACGCTACAATTTTTCAGATATTACGAAAGAAAAATATAACTCCATCAATTTTCTTTTTTTTTTAGTTTCATTTTCTTAATTTTCTTAATTATCCTTTTTTATACTAGTTTTTCATATTTTATGATAGTTTTTGAAAATGTTACTGTTGTTTTTATAAATAAAATAATTATTGAATTTCTGAATAGTTGAAAAAAATCCAACAAATTAGAGTAAATTATGTCAGCCAGGTATCGTCCGGATAGCTTAAAAGGTAAAGCATTGGCGTGGCATGGAAAGTATTCAGGTTCGATTCCTGGTCTGGACATTTTTCGCTCTGTTGGAATAAATGTCAACTGTGCTACTCCAGCCTTGACTATATATATATATATATATATATATATATATACATATCCACTTTGTAAACGTTTAAATGCACGTCGCAAACTTATCAGTTATCAAATCTTTTAGTCTTTCTCGATTATTTGAAATCCCCATTAAAGAATATAAAAATAATATAATAAGGCATTGCCCACAGCAAATTACTTCCAGAAGGAGTTATCTACAATGTAGATTTTGCTTCTTAAGCGTGAATTACATACGTATAAGTGTTTTTAAAACGCAGCGACAGAAAATAACCGTCTAAAAATACTACATGAAAATAAATATACAGGGCCGAAAATGTAGAAGAAATTGGCATAAACCCAATTGATTATCATAAATAGACCAAATTCAATTCCGAGCACGTCCTAATGCAACGTATATTTTAACCAACTTAGCATATCTTCATATTAAATTTATTTTGAACCTGAACAGAACCCGCCTTTTCGTTCACAGATATAATTTTAGAGTAAGAATTATGGGGTACCTTAAGTTTAATTTAATCTTATGATTTGTTTTCATTTTTTCTTTGCTCTGGGATTGGTAATACTGTTCACTGTTCTGAATTTCTTTGCCAAAATGTTGCCAAATGTTGTAAATGTGCCACAAATATTCACTGTTGATATGGATTTTGTTTTAATTTAATTGCGTTTGAAAGTTATTTTTAAAAGAATCATAAAAAGCCAGTAAATTGATTTAAATTTTTTAAATAAATTTAATTTGAAAGTAAATTTTAGTCCTATTGGGTGATATAAAAACATTAATTATGTGTATTTTAAAATCGTGTAGGAGTAATAAAAGCAAAAGTGAAAGTTTCAGCATCTCTGTCACTATTGTTATACATTACTAAAATAAGCAATGAATTTATAGATACCACAAAATAATCTGTAGTGAAAGAAATAGAATAGTATCGTAAGTAAGTTGCGGGAACATAATCATAAATTAAAAATGAAAACAAAAATTCTTGTTCAAAGGTATAGACGCAACAGATCCAATGTTATTGCTTCTGTAAAATCTAAGATAATGAATTTTCATATTTCATCGTGATTTTTTGTAAATAATGGTTCTACTTATAATATTTTTTTTTAGCATAAAACGTGGATATTGTATTTCTGAATATACCTATAATATAAAAAAACACATTTATATGCTCACTTTGTAAAATATTACATGCACTGTTGTTTTTTTTTCAACATAATGATTGAAATATTTTTTAATCTTTCTTGTCTTCAAATCACCAATAAAAGAACATTTAAAAAAAAATCTTTCAGGAAATTGCCGACGATTACTTCCAGAAAGAATTTTCTGAAACGCAGATATTACTTCTTCAGCTTGAATTAACTACGTAACTGCTGTATAAGTGTTTGAGAACCAGTGTTACGGAAAGGAAATGTCTAAAGATGAAATCTTTTCTTTTCTATTCTAGTTTATTACTTTTCGTGTAAAGCTATGCAAAAACATATTTAATATCATTTAATAATAGAATAATACCTACTATTCATAATTATGCGTATTTTATATTCTTATTTTGGATAATGTGCACAATGTGTTTAAATATATTGTATAGTAATGTAGATATCTACATTTTATAATCCAATTATATAAAGTTACATTATTTAGCATTCGACTTATCGTATGAGACCATTAAAAGATCTAATTGCAATGCTATATGTTGGTAGTATACCGATGGTATAAATTTAAGAGTTATTTAAACGTTTCTTTAAATATATATATATATATTCCAACGTATAAACAACAGTTTTCATACCAGAAAAACTGATCAAAATTTACAGGAGTTCTTTATAGGGCCGTTATGATTAAAATTCAAGAAAGAAGTATATGTGCATAAGAATTGAGATTTCTATGTTAAAAAAACATTCAATTACCTACAAAAAATTATAAGCGATTTTACATTACATTAATAGTGATAACTATTGAGTCACATAAAAAGCACTAATTAATATTTTCTATTGAATTTTTTTACATATCTCATGAAAATCTTTTTCGTAGGAGGGTGTGTGTTCACTATGTTGAATATACCTAAAAATGGAAAATGTAATCTTAAATTTTAGGTGCGCATTAAGTACCATGTTATACGACGGTTTATACGGTATACAAAATTTTGTGTTTCCCAATAAATTTCTTAATGCCATTTTCTATTTAATTAAAAATAACTTTTTTTTGTATTTTATCGCTATACAATGCGAAAATGTATTAATGTATTTATGGCTTATCTTATGGTGGTATTATGTTGGCTTATATTAGATAGCAGATATAACATTTCTAATTACTAAAATTTAGAAATTTTGAAACATTTGATAGTTACATTTTCGTAAATTAGCAAAGGCAGCAATGATAACCATAGTAGATAGATAAATATATTTAACAAAAGCTACTATAGGAAAAGTTGAATATTAAAAATTACAATTTTTAAACTTTTCTTTTAGGCATTTCATCTTAAGATGCGTTTACATTAATTTTCCTGACTGTGTCTGTACTATTTCGGTTTTTGTTAACTTTGTGAATTTGCGCTCACCTGTGTATGTTTTAGCATAATGGATTTTTATTTAATATGGCCGCTACAGAGGAAACGGCTATATATATATATATATAATCATTGGATGATGAACGTTAATCAGTTTCTTAGCGTGTTTAAGTATAGTATTTAACAATGATTTTTAATTAAAGTTTTAGTGTGTACACTTATAAATTATATGACTTCATTTTTGTGGAAAGTACTCACGATGTTAAAAAATGGAATATTTTCTACTGCAGTAGTAAGAGAAATGGAAAAAGAGAAATTATACGTATCTGAAGTAAATAAATGAATTTTAATTCGTGTGCATTTGTGAAAATAAACCTGCCGATTAATTACATTTTTCATTCAATTTGCTAACTGAAAAAGACTAACATTCTTTGACACAATTTTGAAAGGCTAGAATGTCATTCGAATTTATGAAGCAATTTATCTGAAAATAAATAAACTTTTTTGTTTATGTACAATATTAAAGCAAAGGTTTATTCAAAAATGTGGTTGTTACTTTGTAGTTAAAATTAATTAGTGTAGTTATTATGCCACACTCCTTCAAAGAGTTAAAGAGTCTATAAACATTCAAGACGACTGCATAGCGGAGAATCTCATAAATCACAAAGTGTTTTCAGTAATTAAATTTTCGTTAAAAAAGAGTTTTATTTAAAACATTATTATTTATAATATATATCTTCATTACATCTGAACAGTATTGAAACAGTAGTGCAGCACTGAGGAGTTACATAGCTCCTCCGTTGATCAGATAAACACTGTATATAGTTTGAATGTTTTCTATAATTGTGAGCCATTGGGAAAGAAAAAGTGTAGTTTTAAAAGTAAATATATATATATATATATATATATATATATATATATATATATATATATATATATATATATATATATATATATATATATGTATATATATATTCTATTGAACAGTGTTTAACAGTGGGGTTGCGTTGAGGTGATTCCTAGTTGTCAGGCAACATAACACCCAGGCTGTAGATATGATGTCTTACAAATTAATGAGCCATTCGGAAAAGGAGAAGGTGTAGTTGTTTAAAACTGCATTATAAATGAAACAATATTAAAGATAGGTACCAGCACAAGTGCTTTAATAATAGAGATAAAAAAGTTAAAGTTAAGTTTAAGAACTTGAAAAAGAAGTTAAAGTTATTTATAAATATAAGTATAGCTGTAGTTGTAAGAACTACTATAAGGAAGAATAAAAATGTAAGAAGAAATAAAAGTTAGCTCTAGTTCAAAGTAGTTCAAAGCTTGGGCAGGAAAAACGGCAAAGGAAGGCAACAAGATCACTACTTTAACTAAAAAAAGGCACTAATCAGGGCAATATATATATATATATATTTTTTTCCTATATATATATACTCAAATATATATAGATAAGGTGTTACATTGTAGTGGTTAAAGATATCTTTTTTTCTTCTTTCAGATTCCGGTGGTTTTAGATTAGACGGCTCATTAGAAACACCTTTAGTAAGGGGAAATGACACAAAAGATCTCAAGTAATGGCTCGAACTAATTATTTTGATTAATAAATACTGCAACATTAATGAAAGTACCTTAAACGCTATCAATTATGGGCGCATGTCGCATCGCGAAGGCTAAAAAAAAGCAATTTTAACGAAAGATGTCTGATTATGTATTTTATAAATAAAGAAATCTGTAAACTTTAGACGTTTCCCTCTTAAAGTATATATATAGCAGAATATATATAACATGGAAAATACTGGTTATTCACCTGTTCTTAATAAATACAGTTCCTTATCATACCTTTGACTAATTTACTTTCATAATGCATCCTTTTTAACACTTTACACAAAAACTAAACTAGTTGGATGTGCGAATCCGAAAACTTTCTTCTATCTTATACATCTTAATATTTCAAAAAGTAGTTACACACATTAATACTTCAATATTATTAGTTCAATACTATACCAATTTTGATTTCCATCTTAAATTTCTGTTTCAATCAATTAAACGTCCTAAAAACGAGTTATTCTATATCATGATATTTGTTAAAATGAATAGTGTTGCATTATCCTCTTGTTATCAGCTGTTTGCGAATACCTGGCTTAGCAGGAAGCGAGTTCCCACCGCTGCGCGATCCGCCGATGGACAATAGAGCTACGAAAAATCAAGAAAAGTATACAAGAATCGCTATCATAGAGCTTATTTACCGCACAATATTTCCAAATTCAGGAAGGACTTACTTACCATAGCAAGAAATATACACAAAAAATTTGGTTCAATTCTATGCATAACTTCATACACTTATTGATGGTACAATTATGAAAATGGCGCAGACATCGCAACTATAGCGCCCCCTTCTAGCGGAATTTTTTCAAGTACAGGGAGAACCTACCGGCCATAGCCTTACCCATACACAAAAAATTTGGTTCAATTCTATGCATAATTTTATACTCTTTTCGATGGTACAATAAAGTAAATGGCACAGACATCGATATTACAGCATCCCCTTCCGGCAGATTTTTTATCAAATTCAGGGAGGACTTACTGGCCACAGCCAGAAACATGAACAAAAAATTTGGTTCAATTATATGCATAACTTCATACACTTTTCGATGGTACAATAATGAAAATCGTACAGACATCACAATTATAGCGCACCCTTCCGACGGAATTTTTTCAAGTTCACGGAGGACCTTCGTGCCATGACCAAAAACAAACACAAAAAATTTGGTTCAATTCTATGCATAACTTCATACACTTTTCAATGGTACAATATTGAAAATGGCACAAAAATCGCTCAAAAATCGCTATTACAGCGCCCCCTAAAGGCGATTTTTTTCCAAATTAAGAAAGAACCTGCTTGCCATAGCCAAAAACTTAAAAAAAATTTTTGGTTTAATTCTATGCATAACTTCATACACTTTTCGATGGTACAATATTCAAAATCGCACAAAAATCGCTATTACAGCGCCCCCTAAAGGCGATTTTTTTCCAAATTAAGAAAGGACCTGCTTGCCATAGCCAAAAACTTAAAAAAAATTTTTGGTTTAATTCTATGCATAACTTCATACACTTTTCGATGGTACAATATTCAAAATCGCTCAAAAATCGGTATTACATCGGCCCCAAGAGGCAATTTTTTTTCCAAATTCAGGGAGGATCTGCTTGCCATAGCCTAAAATTTAAAATAAAAATTTGGTTCAATTCTATGCAAAACTGCATACACTTTTGGATGGTACAATATTCAAAATCGCACACAAATCGCTATTACAGCGCCCCCTACTAGTGATTTTTTTTCCAAATTCAGACAGGGTCTGCTTGCCATAGCCAAAAACTTTAAATAAAAATTTGGTTTAATTCTATGCATAACTTCATACACTTTTTGATGGTACAATGGCGACAGACAGACGGACAGACGGACACACGGACAGACAGACATTTTCTATAAACATGTTTTTGGGGATCTCTGATCCCTAAAACGTGTAAATCCGTCGAAAACCAGAAGTCGAAAAACATTTCGATTACAATACTTTCTTCTATTGAAGATAGAAGAAAACAAGTGGGTAAGTGTGATCACAGATCACACAGAGGGTTTCGTTTAATATTCCTTTCAAAACACTTTATCCTTTTGAAATATCGGTTAGTTCCACATTTCACAACCAGGGGGTGAACTTGATTCTAAACAAACCTGTATCCGAACGAAAATCCGTTTTACATACTATCCGTAGATATATTAATCGAGGGGATTGGGCCCATAGCACCCGAGATAAATAGGTTCACCTGGCGGAAAAAACGGAACTAAAATATATAAGGCTATTGTGCATAATATGAAAGAATGGTCAAAGGGGTGCCGTCAAAAGTTGGAAATTTTCTCCCCGGGTTAAAAGTGCGGAGGTTAGAAAAATTGCTTAAAATACACAAGTTAGAGCCCAGAGGGGTAAATAATAAAAGACTTTTTGAAAATTTTATGATTTGTCGTGTGGTCTGAGGCATTCAGCTATACATATGCAAAATTTCATGTCACCAACTTAATTAGGAAAGAATTATCTCTTAGAAAGAATAGCTTCAAATACATATGTGGTAGCTCAAAGGGTTAAGACTTTTTCAATATTTTATGATTTGTCGCCTGGCCTGAGGTGTTCTGCAATAAGTATGCAAAATTCCAAATCTCCAATTTAATTAGGGGCTCAGTTAGAAAGAATGTCTTAAAATACACAAGCTGGAGTTGAAAGGGTTAAACATAAAACTTTTTCAAAATTTATTATTTGACGTGAAATCAGAGGTGTTGAGCTATAAGTATGCAAAATTCCACGCCTCCAACCTAAATAGGGGCTCACTTAGAAAGAATTGTTTAAAATACACGTGGGACCCCAAAGGGTTAAAAGTACGACATTTTAAAAAATTTATGATTTGTCGTTGGATGTGAGGTGTTCAGCTATATGTATGCAAAATTTCACGCCTCCAACCTAATTAGGGGCTCTCTTAGAAAGAATTGTTTAAAATACACGTGGGACCCCAAAGGGTTAAACGTACGACATTTTCAAAATTTTATGATTTGTCGTTGGATGTGAGGTGTTCAGCTATATGTATGCAAAATTTCACGCCTCCAACCTAATTAGAGGCTCTCTTAGAAAGAATTGTTTAAAATACACGTGGGACCCCAAAGGGTTAAACGTACGACATTTTCAAAATTTTATGATTTGTCGTTGAGATGTGAGGTGTTCAGCTATAAGTATGCAAAATTTCACGCTTCCAAACTAATTAGGAGCTCACTTAAAAAGAATTGTTTAAAATACACATGCGGAAGCCCAAAGGGTTAAATGTACGACTTTTTCAAAATTTTATGATTTGTCGTTGGATGTGAGGTGTTCAGCTATAAGTATGCAAAATTTCACGCTTCCAAACTAATTAGGAGCTCACTTAGAAAGAGTTGTTTAAAATACACATGCGGAAGCTCAAAGGGCTAAATGTACGACTTTTTCAAAATTTTATGATTTGTCGTTGGATGTGAGGTGTTCAGCTATAAGTTCCCAAAATGTCATGTCTTGAACATAATTAGGGGCTCACTTAGAAAGAATTGTTTAAAATGCACATGTGGGACCCCAAAGGGTTAAACTTACGACATTTTAAAAATTTTATGATTTGTCGTTTGATGTGAGGTGTTCAGCTATAAGTATGCAAAATTTCACGCCTCCAACCTAATTAGGGGCTCACTTAGAAAGAATTGTTTAAAATACACATGTGGGACCCCAAAGGGTTAAACGTACGACATTTTCAAAATTTTATGATTTGTCATTTGATGTGAGGTGTTCAGCTATAAGTATGCAAAATTTCATGCCTCCAAATTAATAAGAGCTCACTTAGAAAGAATTGTTTAAAATACACATACGGGAGCTCAAAGGGTTAAATGTACGACTTTTTCAAAATTTTATCATTTGTCATATGATGTGAGGTGTTCAGCTATAAGTACCCAAACTTTCATGTCTACAACATAATTAGGAGCTCACTTAGAAAGAATTGTTTAAAATACACATGCGGGAGCCCAAAGGGTTAAATGTACGACTTTTTCAAAATTTTATGATTTGTCGAATGATGTGAGGTGTTCAGCTATAAGTACCCAAAATTTCATGTCTCCAACATGTATAGTTTCTGAGAACGGGCTCTGTGACGGACAGACGGACAGACAGACAGACAGACAGAGCAGCGAGACGAATAGGGTTTCGTCAGATGAACGAAACCCCAATAAAAAACTATCAGTATCATTTTTTTCTGATCATTCGATAACTGTCATTTCATAATAATAGGAAACAGTTTATGTTTACTTTAAAAAAGAAATAAAATTATTTCTTTTAGCAAATAATTTTGAAAAGCGTTAAAGTACATAATAGGTAGTTTTATACTTTTAACACTAATGAATTAACATTTATTATTTTCACTGTTATTGTTGAATAGCATATTTGTAATGAACATAGCAAATTTAAAAGTCTCAGATTTCGTAGTTTTTAGGGTTCCGTACTTAAAAGGTAAAAACGGAGCCATCATAAGATCTTCGTGTTACTGTCTGTCCGCCCGTCACAGTCATTTTCCCCAAGAACTATGGAACATGGGAAGCTCAAATTTCGCAGTGTTATAAAGGCTATTCACCTACATATTTATAGATTATTAGCCATTACTAAATATATTTAGGAAAACTTCAGGGCGGCAAATTACGTTGCTTTCATTTTTTTAAATATTTGAAATTATCGTGTGGGATATCATTAAAAAAATCTAGTAACACCGAGCTCAAAAATATATTTCTTTTAATTTTAGGTAAAACATTTTCAGAGATATCGTCAAAAATATACTTCAAAAATATGTCTATTACCCTATACATCTATTACTATATGTACAACCACACTATTTCCGAATCGATTTATCTAAAATTATAAAAAAAAATAGTGCTAGTAGGAGTTTATTTAAACCTATCGGGAAAACTATTGCGATTATGTTAAGTTACATAGATTTTGAGAAAATCGCATTTTCCCGTTATACACAAACATTAATTTTCGAGGGCTCAGTGGTGGAATTGAGACGTGCTCGAGGTACCTATCGATGTGAAATCATCCAAAGATAATGACTGTAGACAAAATTTGTCGGTAATTAGCCGTGTTATTAATTAAAAACCTATCATGAAAACAGCGGCACGGGCCAATGCGTGATTGTAACTTTGCGACCTACTTTCGAAACGCGCTTTGCATAATGCCAAATTTAAGTAATGTACAAGGGGTTTTTTGTTCAGAGTCCTTTGTGCGTCAGTAAAACGCACACTTGACCGATTTGAGTAAAGCGTGCCAAACGCACTCACTATGAAAATTATTTAATCCAAAGCATGTAGAAGTTAAACAACTCCATTTAATAAACCTTTAGTTTTCATGTTATACATGCACAACAATATTTATTTTTACGAGGAAAGAAAAAGTTTACAGTTTACAGATGTATTATTTTATGAAATATATACTCTTTGCGTTATAGTTGCTTCCTGTTAGCCATCGAAACTTGTTCGAATCGTATGTGCCGGTAACTGAATTTCATATTAAAAATAAATAATTAATTTTCAAGGTCATTTTTATTTTGTAAGAAGGTGTTATTTAGAACACTGTCTTATTTTGTTGCATTATGCAAAAAATATATATATATATAAAAATTGTAAATTTGCTGAAAGATTGCATTTAAAATGACAAATTTCTACAAATATTCCCAAAGAATTGTCTTTTCAATGAAAACGGATGACTTTTAACCGAGTACGGGATAAAATTTGTGTTATAGAAAAAGGAAAAATTGTTTTAAATTAATATGTTTAGTTTTCAAAAACACTTTAAATAATTCCAGTCATTTATAAGAATAGTATTCCTCATTTAAATTACTATGTGTCCTAAAACAAAACGACTAATTTTCAAATAAAGATTGGTTAAATTATTTTATTAATGATAAATCTTCTAAAGCAATAATATTTAGATATATTCAGACATTTTTCTTTAAAAACTAATTTTTTTGTTGCGTAACTTACACCAAGTCCTTTTTATGTAAAAAGTTCTGAAAACAATTTTTCAGATTTTTACTTCAATGAATAACTAAAGAAATAAAATAAATAAAATAAAACATAATATTAAGAATAATGATGAAAGTTAGTTAAGTACATGAAATATATTTCTAGTTTTATTAGGAGCAGTTATTGCGGTTCGTTTTTAAATACAAATATTTTATCGATCGAATTATTTTCTTTTTCAAAAAAAAAAAAATTCATATATTCATATATATATATATATATATATATATATATATATATCTTCTAATGAAACTTTTTCTCTATACACTGGGTCCGTTTTCTGTCAAAATGTTCTGAAAATTTTTTTTTCGTTTCCTGCCATCGACCGTATGATAAAAGAAAAAAAAAAATCTCTTCGGCACTATTTTATATTCTTTTTGGGGTTTTTTTTTATGCCTGTCACTCTTCAAAGTATCTCTTCTTGTTTCACCCTAGAGATTTTTACTCGACTCTGTCAAAAAGCCTGCAAAAAAATCAGAAAGCAACATATTCTTTTTTCCCTGATATTGGCAGCCGAAAATGTTTCCTCGAGAGCTATGCTAACATTGGAATGCATAGAATGGATAGAAAAGAATAAAATAAAACTTCCAACTTTCAATGGCATTGGGAGAGTAAACGAGAAAAAGAGTGATTAGAGTACAAATGCAAAAAGTTCCGGAAATGGACGAGCGATGGCAGTATTTAGTGCAATTTTTCTCTTTTTGTCAATGAATATTTTGGCAGAAATTTTTTTGTAAAATAGATGTAAAGGAAAATGGTGTACGTATTTAGATAAAAATATAATAATTTATTCGAGACCTTTGTACCTAGGGTTACATTTTGTTTAATAGGCAAAAAATACTAATAATACTATTTGTAAATTGTTAAAATAGTGTGAATGTTTATATTTTTAAATTCTTATTGGAGCAAGAAGCATGATATCAAATCTTTCTTATGTGGAGGGGGGAAGGGAATCTTTTCATATGTGGGAAGATCTCCTCTGATCTTGTGCGCAGATGAGAAGCAATTATTCTTTTATTCACATATACAGGACTCGCAGCGATCCTAAAATTTACTATATTTCTATACACTAATAGAAGACAGTAAACTTTGGGAAACATTTATCTAATAAATAAAAAAACCGTATGTTTTTTTTTAACCGTATGTTTTTTTTTTTTTTTTTTTTTTTTTTTAAGATAGCAGTAGCAGGAGTAAAATGTTATGGTATGAGCCTTGCATACATTTTAAAAGTAATTCAAAATACTCATTAATGATAAAAGTGTACAAATATTATTCAGAATTTTTATTTTCTATATTGAAAGTATTTATTTAATGCTAACGTTTCAATTTTATTCCAATCTAACAAGTTATTTTAGTTTTTATATTGTTTCTGAATTTGCTTCTTTATTAAATTTTTTAAGTTTGATCTGTGATGTTTGATAAACTATGAAATATCAAATTCCTTAAAATGTTAACTGCCATGGGCATCACCGGTGGGTCTCAAATTTTTTTCGCAGGTAGCTTTACATTTAATATTAAATAAAATTCGTGGGCAGATCAGCAATGACTTTACATTTGTATATGGTATCCTCCGATAACTGTAACTCACTATAATTTTGCGAGCTTACTCCGAATTATGCATACTGTATTTATTTTACAACAAATAAACACTAAGCATATTAATTAGTCTTTCTAAGTTTGGTATCCTGGTGATCACTTTAAATTCCTATGGGGCAGTGAACGTGTTAAGAAATTTGTTAAACATTCCCACCCCTAGCCTCCCCCAAACGGCTCCCGTGATTAGAAGTATCGTAGAATCATAAAATGGGAAGGCATTACAAATAAAATTGTTTTTCTAAAACAATGCAAATGACCGTAGAACAAAATTATTAATATACCTAAGTCCGGTAGCTGTTTTACCAAGAACTAATTCTAAAAAAAAAATGTACACTCTACAATAAACAAGAAAATTATAATTCAAATTATACAAGAAACAGTTATCATCAGATTGAACACGAGTCAAAAATGTGCTGGTTTAAAATATGTTTAAAAATCAACTTTTTATAACAATGTGGAAAAAGACGCAACTCACAAATAAACCACACTAACCATATAGGAACTATTTAAATTCCAGGATTTTCCCATAATTCTAGCATGCAGCCTTTGTACATAAAATAATAATATTTATTTTCATACATTACACTAAAAGTTACAATTTTGAAATTTATCTGCCGCAATTTATCATAACCTAGATAGCAAATATTACATTTTTCTTCTTACCGCTTAAATTAAATTGTGAATTTTGTCATATTTAATCGAAATTCTGGCAACATAAGTTAATTGTTTTTAGTGAATTTTAAAGTTGACAAAAACCGTAAAACGGGATTCTACAGATCTAGGTACAATTATATTATATGGTCCAAGGATAGTAACATATTGGGTGATTTCATGCTTCATAGACTCTATTAAAATTCCAAAAGCATAAGTGATACATTTGATATCGCATTTAGCACTTCCGACAATAATCCAAACTAGTTACTGTATATAAAAAAAAAAAAAATCTTTTCTTTTTAAAATAATAAAACAGGCTCAATTCAAATCCAAAAGAGGTACTTTCTGATACATTTTTGAATTAATTTTTGTTAAAAAAAAAACATGAAATTGATAGGTTTTATTATTTAGAAAATAGGAAATGGAATGTCTATTTCCATTTTGTTTTGGTAAAGGCAGAAAACCTTTTACGAAATACTTTAAAAGTTAGCGTTTTTAACGAATTGTCGACGCTGCAGAGCGAGAAAAAGGGAAGAAAAACTTTTCGACAAGTGATAATATTCCTGTAAAACTCGATAAGTAATATTTTTATTAAAAAAACAGAAAACGCTATCCGAATCCAAACCGCTTCAATTCTTAGGCCTGATAGTTTTATTCCTTCACGTTTAATAATGAGTCAGAAATTTTCGCGCTGTTGAAAAGGAAATTTGAGAACAGCCTTCAGTTTTTCATCTTTAAATCATCAGAAAGTCATTCTTCTAAAATTCAAAATGGTTTATTTAAAATCATTGTAGTGGCACTTAGTTACAAAGGTTTCTCTATTTCTGAGTATAAGCACTTATTGCCCGTTTTTGGGGCGTAAAATATTACTATACAGAAAAGTAAAAATGCTAGTACAGAATAATTATGACACATTATAAAAAAAACAATTATTAATATAAGGAAATTTTCAGTTGCAGTTTTCTTATGAGGATACTTTTCATTTTCGGATTTATGTCTATACTAATAAAAAAATAAATCAGTCTGCGTGTGTATGTGTGTCTGTCATTCTGTCTGTCGGCGATGGCTAGCGAAATCTACCGCACGTACAAATCTGAAACTTCAGGAGTGATTACTCCAAGACAGTTCCTGATGCACCTGAGGCTCAGATTTTTAATTTTTTAAGGGCCGGGGCCATTGGGCTCCTTTAAGTTTTTATGCACTAAATTGTTAATAACATGCCTCTTTTCAATCCGATCTTCTTCGTTTTTGTGGTGAATTCTCCTTTCAGTTTCTGCCCGATTTCTGCATTTCAGTTAATACCCTGACACCCTTGCAAGGGCCCAGTATAGGGCCCCTTGAAGCTTCAGTGCACTAAATTGTTAATAACATGCCTCTTTTCTATTCGATCTTCTTCGTTTTTAAGGTGAATTCTCCTTTCAGTTTCTACCCCATTTCTACATTTCAGTTAAGACCATGGTACCCTTGCAAGGGGCCCGGTATACGGCCCCTTGAAGTTTTAGTGCACTAAATTGTGAATAAATTGCTTCCTTTTTATCCGATCATCATTTTAGGGATACTTTCTCCATTTACTTACTATCCCGTTTCTACATTCCCGTTAAGACCATGGGCCCGTCTAGGGTTCTGTAGGTCCCTCTCCAGTGCCCCTTGAATTTTTTGTGTGCCATGCGTTTTTCACACTCTAATTTTCTCAGCTCTGCAGTGCGTAATTTTAAAGTTGAGTCTTCAACTCTTCTCCCTAGACCAACACTCACATATTTTTATTGGTGTCCTAGGGCCGTTTTTTAAGCAAATCACCAATTTTTTGCGCATTTTTTCAAATTTTATTCTAATGATTAATTCATACCCTATGCTTAATCTTGAATAATTGAAGATCTCAAACGTTAAGTACTAAATCGTTTTAACAAGATTTCATGTTAGGTTCCTGTTCTCAACTATCAGTTGGCCCCTTTTGGGTCCCCTATTATAACTCCCTTAAAAACAGCCCGATTCACTAGCTTTTTTTTCTAACAACATCTTAGGTTCTCCAGCTATTACATGAACAAACAAAAAAATTTCATACTTCAGTTACCACCAATTTTGTATATTAATCGCCTTCTTCGGCCCTTGGTGAAACTTCTTTAAAAATGATCCGAATGCCTTGCAATTACTCTTTACCATAGTTCTAGTATCATCTGATTCCTTTAAAAACTAATAAAAAGTGTCTTTATACCAAACTACATGCCATTTAAGTCCCTTCCCCCTTGGGGCTCGATACAAGGCCTCTTGAAGCTTTTGCACCTTCAATTATTAATAAATTGCCCCTCTTAATCCAATCTTCATTTTTGGAACCATTTTTGCATTTAGTTATTCTCATGTTACTACATTCCAGTTAAAATCTTGGGGAATCTTTGGGTCCTGCAGGTCCCGATCCGGGGTCCCTTGAACTTTTTGTTTGCAATGCATTTTTCACCCATTAATTTTCTCATCTTCTCATTGCAAAATTTTAAAATTGAGATTTGGACTCTTCTCCCTGGACCAACACCTTCATATTTGCATTGGGGCCCCAGGGCCCTTTTTAAGCATTTACCCCATTTGTACGCATATTCTAATGATTAATCCATACCCTATGCTTAATTTTGACTAATTGAAGATCTGAAACGTTATGTACTAAAACATTTAAACATGTTTTCGATTTAGCTCCCTGTTCTGAACTATCAGTTGGCCCCTTTTAACCCCCCTATAAAAATAAATTCCCTTAAAAATAGTCCGATTCACTACCTCTTTTTTCTAACAACTTCTTAAGTGCTCCAGTTAGTACATGAACGACACACACACACACACACACACAAAAAAAAAAAAGAAAAAAAAAATCAGACTTCAAATACCATCAATTTTGAATATTAATTGCCTTCTTGGGGCCCTTGATAAAAATTCTTCTATAAAAATGATCCGAATTCCTTGCAATTTTCTTACCGTAGTTCTAGTGTCCTCTAATTACTTTAAAAACTACTAAAAAGTGTCCTTATACCAAACTACATGCCACTTAAGTCTTTTTCCCCTTGGGGCCCGGTACAAGGCCCCTTGAAGATTTTGCACCTTAAATTATTAATAAATTGCCTCTCTTAATCCGATCTTCATTTTTGGAACCATTTTTGCATTTAGTTATTCTCATGTTACTGTATTCCAGTTAAAATCTTGGGGAATCTTAGGGTCCTGTAGGGCACGGTCAGGGGCTCCTTAAACTATTTGTTTGTCATGCACTTTACACCCTAATTTTCTGACCTTCTCATTGCATAATTTTTAATTTGAATCTTGGACTCTTAACCCCAGACGAACACCCTCATATTTTTATTGGGGCTCTAGGACCCATTTTTAAGCATTTACACCATTTTTGCGCATTGCTTTAAAATATTATTTTAATGATTTTTTCATACCCTATGATTAAATTTGACTAATGGAAGATCTAAAACTCTAAGCACTACCACATTTAAACATGTTTTCATTTTAGGGCCCTGCTCTCAACTATCAGTTGGATCCTTTTGGGCACCCTGTTATAGCTCCATTAAAAATGCTCTGATTCAAGGATATTTTTTTCTGACAACTTCTTAGGTTCTCCAGCTACTACATGAACAACAACAAAAAAAATCAGACTTCAGCTACCACAGTTCTGAATATTAGTCGTCTTCTTGGGGCCTTTGCTGCAGTTTCTTTAAAAACTACCCTGTTCTATTGCAATTTTCTTTAACTTAGTTTTAGAGTCTTCCATCTACTTTAAACCTGTTAATTTCGTAAATTTTAGTATACCCAACTACATTTAAGATAACACCCTAGCCGTCAGGGCCAGGTCTTTCTTTATACCTCAGCTACTACCTTTTTCGAACATTAATCTCATTTTCCAGCATCAGCTTACGTCTACTCACTACAGCTGAAAATTAAAAATCTCGTTACTTTAAAGGTAACTTTAGATAAGAGATTTCATCCGTTTATTAAATATCGTGTTAATGCTAACAGTAATTCATGAAATTTTCAAGGGGAGGGGACATCTTCCAGCGCTTGGGGCGCGTTATTTCCTCGGGTTTAAGGGCTCAATTTCAACGGGATAAGCTTCCCTCCACTTAGATTACAATTCAGCTACTTTCTGTATTTTGCAATTTTATCTTAGACTTTATTTACCAACATTTTCTAACATTAATGATGCATTATTTTTTGGATTCTATGGGCTAGATTATTATGAGTTTTGGCTGATTCAACTTGGTTTTCGATTGTCTGCGACACGTGCGGGCACTTCCGGTAAATGCTGCCATGCGTAGCAGGGATCTAGATTACAGGTTCGTTCGGAAATAATTTTGATGGGAACACACTAGACGCTGCGGAAGGAAATGGAGCCTCCGAAATTAGGTTCATTTAAAAGAATTTCCAAAGATATAAAATCATGCAAACTTAAGTTTTGTTTAAGGTTATTATTTACAAACCCCGGGCAACGCCGGGCGGGTCTGCTAGTTCTGAAATAAAAAGTGACCAAAATCGAAAAGTGCAATCAAAATCCAAAAGGCACAAAAATACCCATTTAGAGAATCACCTCAGCTATCCTATGCAAAAATATAGGTTAAAAGTATTAAAATACAAACGAGAAATGTTAAAATAACTTTGCCTTTGGTTTAAAATTACCTTGCTAGTGTTACTGCATGACTATTGTAGGCTCCTCATAAGGAGTCGCTATTCGTTAAATGACAATTTACTGATATTTTAAGAGACATTTATTAAAACAGATTTTTTTTAAAACTGTATTCGATGGGTATGCTTACAAATATTTCGTTTATAGATAAAAAGACCAAAATTGTTTCATTTTTAATCGTCTTATATTTGTTATTGTCTTAATCTTAGGTAGTCCTTTATTAACACTCACCGAGCTACAAAAATCGTTAAATGACAGTTTTGGTGTAATTGAGATACGTTTAATTGTCGAAAATTTTAAATTGTTATGATATTTGATATATATTATAAAATTATAATTTCGTAAGCTTTTGGAAAAAAACAAGGAATTTATTAAAAAGAAAAGTTTTTAAACTCTATTCGATAGGTATTATAACAACTATTTCATTTTTAGATAACAATACAAAATAAATATATTTTTATTTATTTAAACCGTCTTAGATTAATCATAGGCACTTTGTTAAAGAATTCTTTATTAGTACCCGCTGAGTTAAAAAAAAAAAAAAAAAAGATGTTAAATGACAGTTTTGGCATAATTGAAACTCTTTCATTAATGAAGAAATTTCAAACACTATTCAATATAATAATGCGAAAAATATTTCGTAAGTTATTAGAAAAACAAATAATTAATTAATAAATGTATTATTTTCACTGAGTTAACTAAATCGCTAAATTACAGTTTTGTCATAATTAAAAGTCATTTAATAATGAAGAAGTTTTAAAACAAATTCAATGTTTATTAAAATAAATATTTCTTAATTTTTTGAGAAAAGAAATAATTAAAAACTCTTAAAATAATTTATATCAAAATATTTTTTGTCATGCACGTTGAGAATTATTGTTATAAAATACCGCAATTTTTCAAATGTCAAAGTGTAGATTGTTTATGTTTTTAAAATAGTATCATACTGTAAGTTTTAACTATGAATATTTAGAATAATGATATAAAATATTTGATGGGTAAATCAAAAATTTTCTAGAAAGTTTTAAATTTATGTAGTTTCATAAACTAGAGAATAATGAGAGAGTAACTCGGAAATTCAAGTGCTATTCTGTATTTTGTAATTTTTCATAATCGTAATCAGTAATTTCGATACATAATTTCTTTTAGGAAAGAAATATTTTTCTTTTTCCTTTTTGTATCTTTGACGATATGTGTCGCTTTCACCAAATTTTTAAAGACATTTGTCAGATTTTCAAAAATAAAAAATTTTTTGGTTTCTAATGTAAATAAACATTTTAAGTTTATATTAAAGAGTTGAAATTAATGTATTTTTTTTTTCTTCTAACAAAACCTTTATGTTCATGGTCTTCGTTTCTTTTTGTTCTTTCAATAATTATTTAATATAAGTTTTTCGTGAAAATATATTTTGTTGTGAATTATTTACAATTTTAAGCCTGTAATTAATATATGTTAATATTTAACTTTGGTTTCTTACAATAAATATTACAGAAATATATGCTTAATCTATTATTGGGTGACTGCATTAACAGTATCTATAACCAGTTGTTTATTATTTAACTTTATATTTTAACAATACATTTTTACACATATGACTTTTACAGTTCACTTCATATTAGTTAAATAGTACTTGAGACGCATGAGCCAAAGCTAGATCTCTATTTATGAACAAATAGAACTCGGTGATGAACTATAAGCGCAGCGCCCTTCTCTGTCGGTGCATTCTCACAATCTTTTGACTTTCGGGAATAAAAATCTGGTGAAATTAAACTTGCTAAAATAACATTTTAATCTGATACACGTACACTTTAATGATTCAAAATAAAGAAAAAATGGTCAGCAGCGAATTTTTTCTTATTTAACTGGGGTTTATGTTAAACTTGCGAGTTTAATTTTCCTTACCATTTTTACAGCTATAACTTTTTATTTTATTCTAATTTTTTACTTATAATGAATTGGCATAGTGTCCACAGGATATTAGAATAAGAAATAATGAAAATGTAGTACTTTTGATACAGAATTTATGTATAACATTGTCTTAAAGGGGTGTTAAAGAAGGGACGGTAAGGTAAAAAAAGGGGACGTTATACGAAAAAAGGGACGAAATGGGGAAAAAAGGGAGGGTAAGGATGGAACATTAAGGAAGACTGTCACCTATTTTAAGCAGATCATGTTAAGACTAAGTGACAGCCAAGATGTTCATTGATTTTTAGAAACAGTTGTTAACGTTGGATTAAATTAGTTTTTTTTTTTTTTTTTTTTTTTTTTTTTTTTTTTTTTTTTTTTTAATTTACCTCGGAAAGTGCAGGAATAAACCTTGGGGACTCTAAGACTACCAATAAAGCCACGATCTTAAAATTGATATTTAAATGCTGATTTAAATTCTGCAGTAAATTTCATGTCAAAGAATTTTAGACATTCTTTCTCTAGCGTACTTCTGCATGAGAAAAAACTTGAAAAAAATTCTGTGGTTGCATCTGAAGTGATTTTCTGTATAAGTTTAGCAAGAGGGGCGGTAAGGAGGAAAAACCCAGGGACAGAGTTAAAAAAATAATACCAACCATAAAAATGTGTGCAGGTTAATTTTTTGCTACATATTTATATAATATAATTGTCCCAGTTTTGGAAAAAAAATTACATCGAATTATATTTATTGAAACAGTTTTATACAGACAGCTCCAAATTTAAAAATCAGCATCAGGGACACGAGACGGTATAGGAGTTTTTCTGGTATTTGGACCCCCAACATCGTCCAAGACTTATTTATCTCGTTAATATTGTTATGCAATCATCCAATGGGATATTCCACAGTATATGGAATAAAAAAACCCACAAAAATGTATTAAAATAAAAATTATTATTCAGCGACATAAAAGTAAAAAGATTGTGAGAATGCCCCATACTCACAATAGAACTACGAGTTAACGGCATAACACAAAAAAATTTCCTATTAAAAAAGCATTCAGCATTGATAAGAACCGAAGAATATCATTGGTTATACATGAAATTTCATCGAGTAATGCAGACGAAAGGTAGTCTGGAATCTGTAAAAGGTATTAAATGATCAACACATGAAAATCAACACATCACAATGAAAGGCACATAACTTAAAGGTGACTGTACTAGTACAATTACCCTGATCACGATTAAAATTGTTTTGAAGCGCAAGGCCTAGCAGCTACATAGCCTCTTTTCCCCGATTTTAAAATTGAAGCTAGGCATTTGTGCATCAAGTGTCCGAAAATTTTCTGCACTTCATGAAAATGGACATAAAATTAAGGTTAACATATATTTCGTTGTTTGATACTATAATACTTTAATTATCTCTTCGTCTAAAACATTTCTTAAAAGATAATTCTAATAAACATATTTTGTCTACATAACGCCTAACTTAAGCTTCCATTTTATTTTCGTTCTAATAGCGAAAAATATATTTACATTCCTCTATTTATCTAAGTTACAATGCTATCTAAAATTTTATGACCACACTATATTAAAATCTCCCCATTAAAATTTAATGAAGACGGATCCTATAATTGAAATGTATTAATGGTTTTTATCCCTTATAGTTTATAAAACTTAAATCATCATTTAAAATACGATCTACTTGTGGTCTATAATCTAATATGCTTATTCGAAATTATTTCTAAGCACTGAATAAATTTTAATAACAATATTAATCTTGTTATTTTATACACCTTTTGCATGTGAAATATTACAATTATATTAAAAAGATATTTAATACAATAAATTATTCAAAAAATTCTGTTACAAAACATTTGAAAAAAGTAAATTCAACAGGGTTGAAATACTGAAAAACTTGAAATTTTTATTTATTTGTTTTTTTCTTTGCAATTTGAAATAACTGAACTAATGAAATATTAAAAGCTTTTTGTTCCAAACACTTTATGCATGTACTTAAATCATTTTGAGGTGATTCACAAAATATGTTTTTTCTCTTTTTAAATTTTGCATTCTTTGATTGAATTCATGTAAGCACGTGGCTGTGAAATATATAAAGGAAATGTGTTGTTTAAACCCTTTTCCAGTGGTCTTTAAGTTTTAAGAATAATTGTTCTAATGTATTTTTTAGATTAGAATCTGTGTTAAGAAGAGTGAAAGTTCGGAGTGAAAAAGACATGCATGTTGATTCTCCAGCAGGGGGTATATTTGTCACAGGATTAAAAATTATGAATTTGAGATCAACAGGAGGAAGAGTAAGTAAATATTATTATTTTTTTTTTTATTACTGAGATAGTCCCAACTCATAACAAATATAAAGAACTTTCAAACTAAACATTCTGCTTTTTATGAACATATTTTAAGAATCGAAATTAATTATTCTGAAAGATATAAATATAAAATAGTGTCGCTTCTTTATACACGCACTAAAATATTATATGCAGAAGAATATATTTTTCGAAGTTCTGCTCTTAAATTATGAATTTCATGTTCTTTTAATATTCATGGAAAGTATTATCTTTGTATTTACTTTAAAAAATGGCATTAAAGAGGAAGGGTTCCTTTATCTTTTTGCCGAGTTCGCATTTTACGACATTTTTTTTTTTTTTTTTTTTTTTTTATATTTCGCTTTCACAGTTAAGAACTAATTATATGCGTGAAAAATGTTTTAAATTAACGAGGGAAAAAAACGTAAGCAAAATCTAATGATAAAAGTATTTTGACAGGATAGATGCGTATGAGGTACATTGGCTGTATTCTACACTTCTTTTTCAAATTGAGAAGGAGAGATTTGTAATATATATATATATATATATATATATATATATATATATATATACATATATATATTATCATTATGAAATGCTAAATCAGACAAGTTAAAATGAACATACACTAATATATATCCGTGTTATAAAATAAGAAAAAAGTACACATTTTTCGATATTCCATACTGATCTAAAATTAAAACTATCATGAAAAAGTAAGTTTTCTGTTGATAATGAAAAAAGAGTGTTTTAAAAATTACGCATGCTATTACCAAATTTAAATAAATACATAAATTAGTAAATAAAAGAGTACATCCATTTTAATTTGAAAATTTTCAGTGAAAAAAGAAGAAATATAGATATTAGAAAGAAAATTGTGTTTTCTTTCATTTTATATTAAGACAAATATGCATATTTATGTATAAACATAGTTTAAAAAAAAAAAACTCATTTACATGCATTCAATATTCATCTTGAAAATAGCGCCTAATCGTTTGACTGTAGTTTATGTCTTTTGCAGATAATTCTCTTACAATACATTAATTTAGCGTGTGCATGCAAGTCAATTAGGAGAAATTCACTGCTTTTTTATCTAAAAGCACAAGGAAGTGAATTAAAACATATTATTAAATTTATTTTTAAAAACATTATTTATTAAAAACAATTATAAATTTTTATATTTTTTAGGACATCGTATCGGAAATGATAAAATGAAACATTTGGGGAAATTATCTTTGTGGGAATTCTAAATTGATTTCTCAATGCATAATCGTAAAATAATTGACATTTAGCTTTTAATTGATAAAACAGTATATTTTTTTAAAATATTAGACTCTTTATTTTTTTAATAATTTATTTTCTGCTTTTTTGCTATTAAAATGTTTCATTGTTGCAGTTTCATAGTCAACTGGCATATATTCGTTACCTTGTATTAGCGCATAATTAAAAACCATTGTTAATTCAAATCGCATACAACTGCACGAGTTGCGTTCAATATTTAGCGATTTATCACCCCTATAGGCTTACGGAACAATTTCTTAAAATAAATGTATTAATTATTTATGACAGGGTAATCCGACTCGCATATTGAAAATTTATAGATAATTTAAAGTTAAATATATTGGTAGGTTACAATTCATATGTCTTTTCGAAAATTAATTTTTTAAATGCACATTTTCGAAATAAATTAAAAATATGATTTGCAACCGATGATTTTTTTAAACTGAAATTGTATTCCAGAAGTTTTAAATAAAAAGAATCTGAAATATCATCTTATTCCGTCCTGTTTTTTGTGTTTTATTAATAAACTAGAGGCACTACAATCCATTTTGTAAATATTAATAATGAAATTCACATTTGGAATTCCGAAATCTCATGATTCTACTAGATCTCATGATTCTACTCATGAAACTACTGGACTGAATGATTTCCCCTTCGGTTTCTTTTGGAGAAATTTATCTTAAAAACAAATGTAATGTCAAACTTGCTTTCATTGTAAATTTAGGAGTGTTCTGTAATTTCAATTTGAAAACGATCCCTAAGCTTAACTTTTAAAAATAAATTAAAAGAAAAGATAATTTTCAATGGAATGACTTTTTCAAATATTATTTTAGATCTTTTATATGTACGGGTGTTTTGGGGAAGGGAAAATGGAAACCGTACATGGTACTAGAGATGTTGTTACATATCATTTTATACACGATTTAAAATTGCGACAAAATTAGAAAAAAAAAATGAGTTAAATAAAATCTTCTTGTACAATAAAAAATATAAAAAGAAAGATTTTCCAGTATGATGAATTTCTGGCAGGTGTTATTTTTAAAACATGCATTTAAAACCAAGGTGACAAAAAATGCGCAATTATTCCTTTTTTCCCACCCAGAAAACACACACACACGCACAATAAAAATCAAGTCGATTTAAACTAAACGTTCAGTTTTTAAGGAGAAAGTATTTTAAAGGTTCGGTAAATTGCTCCAAAACAAATTAAGAAAATAAACGCTGCTTCTTTATAGTGGTATTAAAAAATAATTTATGTTATCAGATTTTTTGAGATTCGTGATAAAATATGAATTTCAAGCTCTTTTAAAATTTATGGTTAGTGCTATCAAAATACTTGCGAATAAAATGATCGCGCAAAAGGTGAAGATTTATTTCTACTTTCGCTGACATTGCATTTTACGAAGCAGATTTTAATTTTCTTTATAGCTTGCTTTCACCAGTAAGATCTAATTATATGCGTGAAAAATTGTATAAACTAAAGAGAGCAAAAAATATTGTAGCAAACGTTAAAATGGTAAAAAAATAAATACAAATATTTTGAATTAGATATACAGTAGAGTGACGATTATCCGGACAAAGGCCGATCCGATGAATGAAAATTGTCCGAGTAAATTCTCCGAGAAAAAATCCGAGTAATGAAAATTGAACAACTTTAAAAAATAGCTTTGGCAATGTTTTTTAGGTAACTTCCCGTCACACTTTTTCAAGGCTTGGGACATGTAATTGTAGTAGTGCACATTTTAGCATATAACAAATGGCGTGCTTAGAAGTTATTTTTTAACTTTTTTAAAATTTTTCTTTCAACAAAATTTCTACAAAGTTACACATAAAAATTATTATATATACTATATATATATATATATGTCGTAGGCTAATTGAGAAATCCGGCTCTCTCAATTAGCCTACGACATATACACACAGTACGAAAAAACACGAGCGGAGAGAGGGATCCCCCCCATTCCGATGATATTAAGAGACAAAACCGGCAAATTTTTCGACCCCCTTCTGAGAATCTGTAGATAAAGAGGGATTTTTGTGGGGGAAAATATACGCGTGGGACTCTCGCGCGTTGGAAGAGAAACTTCCTAGGTTCTAGAAACAGTTGATTTTATGCATTGCTGTCTTTCCATTTGTTGGAGATTTTATTATTTCAGGATTACGAAACGGTTATTTAATGCTTAACTTTCGTGACATCCAGCCGAATTTACCCTACTGCTTAAAGAAGTTTCACTTCAAAAAATTTGGAAAAGGCGTATGGTCTTTCATCGATCCGGTTAATCGGCGCTGTACTGTATTTGTATTTTTTGAACTGAATATTTTGAACGCCTTTAATTTTACATAAAAAAGGGTAAGTTCTATGAGCGACATTTTCACAGGCGGGGCAAAATTACCTAAGAAAATTGTTTTTAAAAGTTAATATTGTAGAACATAATTTTCTGAGAAACACTGCGCAGTAGGATTTTATTACTTTTGAAATTACTCACTGAGTTTGTGACCTCTTTATACCGAACGCAATGTTTGGTAAATGACGCTAATACTGGACAATATCAGTAAAATTGGATATCCCAAGTCCACGGAAGGAAATTCCTTGGAAGAGAGAAAAGTTTTGAATTTTTAAGTAATTTCGTTTTCAGATTACCGTAACGGAGCATTTTTTAATGGTATGTAAATGCTGTCTAAATTTTGTATTATGATTATAAAGTAACTTATTCTTGCATTATTTATAATGACCACGGAATATAAACTAGGAGCTTTGCCAAGCTCCAAATGAAATTAATAAATGAGAAAAGATTCACAACAGAAGAAGGAGTTATATAAAAAAAAAACTTTATTTCCGGCAAACTGCTTAGTAATTATTTTTCATGTACTGTCATCGATGGTACTACTTCTTTTTAGTTATTTTTAGTGACCTCAGAGAAATACTATTTATGGTTAGAAACACAGTTTATAAGTTAATTTCTTAATTGAAAATAAAACCCATTTGTAAAAAATATTAAGTTAGAAATTGACTAGTTTTTTAACAACTTACTATTGAAAAGAATAGTTTTTAAACGTATGAAAATTATTTTGCATTTTAGATTCAGGGTCATCCACGAAACGAATTGTCAAGTTTCATTCATTAAAATATAAAAGTTGAATATTAAATTTATTTTACCAGAAATGCATTTTATAGATTACTTAAAAGTTAATTATACATATGAATAAAAACATTAGGAAATTCGATACATTTCGTAATATTTAGCTCTTTGTGAAGGCAAAAAAATACCTCGTCATGGAAATGAACTTTTTTTTCTTATGATATATCTATACTCAGTGTTAAAAGAAAGGGAGTATATGCTAAAAACTAATTAAATATGTGTATGTGTTTAAAAATACAACTTTAAACTGGTGGTAAGAATAATGAAATTTTTGTTTTATATTTTATTGTTGAAATTATGCTATAAGCTAATAAAAAATATGCATGTTTTGAGATGTATAACTTTAATGGTAAAAAATATTCAAATATTTTTTTATAAATATTTTATTTTTGAAATTATTTTATTAACGAAATTGCTTTATTATTGAAAATACTTTGTTATTTTGAGAATGGGAAAGCGTCAGTTTAGAATTATGTATTTCATTAGTCTCATGTATATGTTCTTGAAGACGTTTATACAGATCACTAAATATAAGCTTACGGTAAAACAAATTAATAAAAATAATGAGCCTAAGCTTTTTTATATCAATGAAATATTAAAAATTCAGGATGATATTTTTGCCACGTGTTTGATAATCATAAATTTACCAAATGTTTTACCTTACATAACTATACTGTCCTCTTTTCTTTGTGTTCCAAAAATAAGGTTACTATTTATATTTAATGTTTTATGATTTCTGGGAAGTGCATATTTATTTTGTGAACAACCAGTGTTGTTGCTTTCTGTTTTATCTTATATACATCAGTTTTTAATATCGAATAATTTAATGTTTACTTCGCTGAATAAGAAAAAAATCAATAATGTAAAAATTGAAAACTGTAGCTTTATTTTGAGACATTTAAAAAAATCATGATATAAAAAATTTATAAAATAGCATTTTTTTCATACAATAATGTCAAGTAATTAGTGGCAGAATTATCATATATTGAGAAAACGGAAAAGGTGTGTGGGGGGGGGGGTGCAGATTAACCACAAAATATAGATAAGATACCGCAGTTTAGCACTAAAATGAAATATAACACCTAAAGCTAATTTTTCAGTTAATGTTGAACATAAAATGAATATTAATTAAGCTAATTTTGTTAACATTTACGTTGAAATAGAATAGCCATGGAATTATATTTTGATTTTTCATTTATAACTGCACAATTATTTTGTTTCTAAACTATCCCACATATTTAGATTGGAAATACTGTGAAACCTCCCTGAAAGACCACCCCTATAAGGAAACTACCTCTCATACAGACCGTTTATTTATGGGCTATACATTTTTGCTATTGGCTCAATGTTGATTTTCCTCCATTAAATGACTACTTTTACTCGTCTCCCTCCTTGAAAGACTATTTTCAACTTTCCAGTAGAAAAGTAGGATTACATTTTTTTTGCATGGGAAAATCTCGAAATTCCACTTCTATCTAGAAAACACGCTCAGTTAAGTCTACTTCCTTAGACCTGGCGAATCAAAGACATCTCTCCTCAAAAGTTAATGAGATAAAACCTGGTTTTCGTGCATTACCGCATTCAATGTCACTATGGTTACAGAGGAATAAATGGCGTTGGTGGGAGAAGGGCTATTGTCCAATTTCCTGGTATTGTCTGTGTAATAGACACTTGTAAAGCGCAAGAACCTTTTTCAACAGATATTGCGGGTGGTGGTCCAGATTCTAGTTTATCTCAATTCTGTTGCTTTTCTTGGAAAGATTACCGCCATTTGTTATCACCTCAGTTTTGTTTAACAGTTGAAGTTATAACACCATGCATATCACAAGTGCATATAGTGTTTTTCTTGTTGTGTGCTTTGTGTACCAATTTAGATGATGTACAGGAGAATTGTGTTAAATTTGGAAGACAAAGTGAAATTTTTAAGAGCACACTAAAATGGAACATTAGAGAGGCAAAAGGCAGCACAGTTTAATTGTAGCAAAACAAATAAACAATTGGGATGCCTGGCCTCTACATTCAATTAAAAAACTTCAACTTCACATCAGAAATTCTGAAAGAAGAATTTCTATTTTAGGAAATTGCGGAACGTCTGTCATTAAACAAACAAATCGTTACTATAAAGAATTTCTGGTGTGAATGTAAAATTTCAGAATTAAAAAAAATGAGAAATCTGGTAACCCTGATAAAGAATACGTTGAAAAACAAAGATTCTCTGTTAAAAGAGTAAGGAGAATTCAAATCTTTGTAGAATTAAAAGAAAAAAGAAAAAAAAAACTAACGAGCTTAATGAAGCTGTATCGAAGTGGCTTAAGTGAGCCAGGTCAGAAAATATCCCTTTAAAAACAAAAAGAAACTTTGTTTTATAAATCAGCACCATTCAGAGACCACCTCTCTGAAAGACCGATTTTTTATGGTCTAATGGGTGGTCTCCTTAGAGAGGTTTCACTGTAGTTCATTTTCGAAACGGAACATTTCGAAACATTTTTAAACGGAATTAAATTGTTGTTGATGGCACATAAGAAGAAATGTTTTATGTGATTCTTAAATCATTGCATAGTAAGTGTTAATAACATAAAGAATCCATGAGATATCGCTCGTCTATTCCCACTTTCGGATTGAAGTCCTTTTCCAAAATCACTGCAAAAAGAGAACTCAGTTCTTTCTGTCGTAGCTGTAAATGACATATTAAAAGAATAATAATTGTGGATTATGCAGATTTCTACAAGTGATTGGTATTAAAAACAAATTTGCAATATAAATAGACTTTTAGGAACATTAAAATCAGGAGGGAGTATTTAGGATTATTAGTTATTTTAATTTAAGAAGATACTTTTAAAATATAAAATCAATATGGAAACTTATTGAAGGTGTTATAACAATTTGATATTAACATTTTTATGCTACATACTTTCGGCATCACGCTTTGATTTCAAATTGCTGGACTGGGGATCATAAAAAGGAGCACGAACTCACCTCTATTTATCATACACAAGTTGACCCTTCGGCGTTGACAGGTCCCGTTACCATATTCTTAAATGAATCTTAAATTTGTGTGCTTTTATATCCTTAACTCGATTTTGTCTGAAATACGTACCCGCTCACTATGTGAAAATGGTGGAGAAGGTGTTAATTCTTGAGATATGCTATATATTTTTTTTTTCATAATTTTCGGAAAATTGTATGGGGTGATAATGAACAAATAAAAAGTTGAAAAGGCCCTCTAGTGATGAAAAAATGAATTAAGAGGGGGGAAGCGGTTCCTTAGTAATCTAGAGGCAAAAAGCTTTCAAACGACATGTCACATGAAAAAATCCATTCCCGCCTCCATCCCAAGGAGGGGTATTCCCCCTAACTGTATGGTGTTAAAATAGACCTAACCAATTGAAGGTCTGTGAGGAGTTTCACTTTCAGTCAAGCCTTCAAATGAGGCCGAATCTTGCTGTAGCTTAATTAGGTGCTGAATTAGATAATTGAGTGCATGGGGGGAAGCATATTGAGGTGAGGGGGGGTGAAATGTTCATAATACTTAAGAGTGGTCCGACGATTTTATGCTGATATATCACATGAGGCTTTTTAAAAATATTTGAAAATTGCCTTTACATGGCCAAATATTCTAAAATTTTCTTTACCCTCTTTAACCCCCTCAGGTGCGAGGATTTTAAAAATCGCTGAAACCTGTGTGCAATTATTTTTTTAGTGGATTTATTTTCTGTAATTTCATGCTTCTATCTAAATCGGCTGCTGAGATATGACCGCATGATCTAAAACTTTCGATCCTCCTTTTGACCAATTAGGGGGGAATTTTCAAAAAAAAAAAAAAACCCTTCCTTAGTGCTCACTTAAGTCAAAAGAAGTATATTCCCTCCATTTGTCATGTTTCTAGGTTCAATAGTTTTGGGTGGGCGATGATGAGTCAGTGAGCTGGACATAGCCTTATATATAGGCAAAATATTCTAAATTTTCGACCCACTTTTAACCCCCCCCCCCGCCCCCTCCTCAGGGGGATTTCTAAAATCGTTAAAACACGCGTCCAATTATTTTTTATTAGATTTTTTTAATGGAATTTCGCGCTCTACCTAAAACGGCTCTTGAGATATGGTCATATGCTATAAAATTTTCGACACCCGTTTTAGCTTCTTCAGGAAGGGAATTTTCAAAAATCCATCCTTAGTGCACACTTTTCTCATAAGAAGTATGTTTCCCTATATTTTCATGCTTCTAGGTTCAATAGTTCGGGCTGGGCGATAATGAGTAAGTGAGCGGATCATTAGCTTTTATGTAGGATAAATATTCTAAAAATTTCGACTCCCCTTTAACACCCTTAAGTGGAGAGGAGATTTCTCAAATCGCTGAAACATATGTTCAATTATTTTTTTACTAGATTTATTTTAATGAATTTTATGCTTCTACCTAAAACGGTGTCTGAGATATAGCTGCATATTCTAAATGTTTGAACACCCCAAAGGGGGGCGAATTTCTAAAATCGATGAAACAGCGCGGGACATTGCCTTTTATATATGGAGATTACACAGCATTGTTTGCATTTTGGGATTTTAAGCTGCATTACAGACTGCTTATTAACGGTGCTTATTTAAACGTGCTTATTAACGCTGCTTTTAAGCTGCTTATTAACATGAATTTTCATAGAGCTAACACCTCTTCGTTATCTAAAATTATATAAATTTCTTAAAATTATTTACTATTAGATTTTACCGGTACAAGAGTAGTTTTTCTAAAAAACATATCATGATATTAAATGACAAATTTACATTCCACGTTCATACCTTTGATTATGAAGAGGGTATATATGTTTAAAAGTTATGTATTCAGATTGACACATTTCCAGATATATTTATATATTTGTTTATCTCAATGCTTTTTCATGTTAGCTCTTTATGTTTATCTTTTTCTAGGTAACTGTCGATAGCAGCAGGCTTAAAATGCGGAATCTTAAAACTGATTCCCAAACCCAAAAAGTGGATGATCCGCATGATGTCTTCCAAGTTTGTATGTGTGATAACGGCAGAATCTTTTGGCGCATCGACAAGGACATTGTCAAATACAAGATTCTGTTTGCAGAGACAATGCTTCTGAGCATTTCAGAACATATTCTAAAAGATCTTGAAAAAAAGCAACATTCCAATGCATTTGTAGTCTATGGCTTTAGCCTTGCGACAGAAAATATCTGAAGAATGTGACAGAACAGAAGAAACAAGTATTATAATTAAAAGAATTGAGAACCAATTGAGAAACCAATATTCTATATTCCACGGTGTACATTGATTTTTAAAAATGTATAATTGATTTTAAAAATATGCTTTTTGATATCTTATAAAAGTTTAAATTTTACTATTACAGCGAATTGGGTTTATTTTCTAATTTAACTAAACAACGATGTTTTAATGATGAAATAATTAATATTACACAGGGTGTGCCATAAGTAGCTTCATATTTCAAAAATTCATGCATAAAGTATAACAAATTGTTGCGTCAGAGAGGAGGTTACACCATACAACTTGTCACAAATTAACTAATATCCATGTCTAAAAAAAGTTATAAGAAACCAATAAATTACTTTGCATTTAAAAATTCATACAAAAATAACAAATTATTGTGTTGTAGTGGGGTTGGCAATATAAGATTTGGAAGTATTGTAGTAGTAAAAGTCAATCAGTAATCAAAAGTTTTCAAGAACTTAGATTTTCTTTTAGCTATTAAAAATTCAATACTTTTACGTATATTGTCCAAACTACACTCCGACACAAATATGTTATATTTTCCATAAATTTTCAAAATATGAACGGACTTTTCAAACACCATGTATGTACATATTAAAGATGTCAGTATGTAAAATTAAATAAGAGAATAATTTAAAATACAACATCTATACACGTAATGAATACATCACTTTCAACATAAAAAAACAAACAATTTACGTAATTTTTACTTTATAATATCCTACGGTTCTGTAAAAAGCGAAATTGTACAGCAGCCTCTGCACGCATACAAAAACATAGCAAAATATTATCAGGAAACCTTCTATTGATAAAGATAAATATCATTATAAATAGATTTCATTTAGCTATAACAACTTTAATCCATATAATTTTATTTTCATCTTAAACATTAATAGCCCATTATTACTAATATGATATTAGCTTCCTTTAATTATAACATGAAAAAACACAGCCTTAAAAACTTCATTAAATCTATCGAAATATAAACAAGAATATAGCAAAGCAGAAAAAATATCTTAAATTCTTTAAAATATTTTTTAATTAAATTTTAATAAAATAAATTAATTTTTCTATTTTAAAGTAAAACATAATGAAACATCAATTAAAATTAGAAGTATTAGTTTTAATTAATTGATAACTTCTTATTGGTTTATTTTAAGTTAATTGATAACTCTTTCATCGGAAATCTTTATATAAACTTTTTCAAGCAATCGTGATGAAAGAAAAAATAATGTCTAAAAGTATAACAAGTTGGAAATCGCTCGTCAAACGTGGCAAATGAGGTGCGTTCGTAGTATAACTAGTTTTATAATTATTTTTTGCACCCCATATTGTACTTAATGTATATTTTTTGCACTTCATAAGTGCATAGTCTGTAGCATCATTTAAATGCACTTGCAAAAAAATTTTCCAATTCCCCGTAATGTAACGGAAAACTTTTGACTGTCCCTGTAATTAAACTATGCATCCGATTTTCATAAAATTTGAAATGGCTCTACAAAATTTTGCAACAATTATATATTTAAAATTTCAGATCATTCGGAACGCTGTAACATCATTAAAATGCACTTGCAATATTTTTTCCCATAGTTCGTAATGTAAAGAAAAAATTTTGATTGTGCCTGTAATTAAACTATTCATCCGATTTTCATAAAATTTGAAATGGCCCGATAAAATTTTGCATCAATCTTATATTTAAAATTTCAGACAATTCGGTTGGGTAGTTTTTGCTCTGTTATATGCGGACGGACAGACGGACTGAACGACGATTATAGGTGCTACGTATTTATATAATTACGAACGCACTAAAAACGTACTTTGAAAAGGAAATTTCGGTGTTTGAGAATATTAAGAATAACCAAATTTTTTGATTCAGGTAAACTTATTTTATTAATCCATATTCTTAAAATAAAAACACAAGAACGATTAATTAACAAAGAAGCAAAATTTATTACAATATTTCAAATATAAAGAATGTGTTTGACTTAGAGCAATAAATTTACAAAAATTTAAGAGCAGTTTAAAAAAGAAGTAATTTAATATGAAATATATCATTTTAGTTTTTATAAAAAAGGGAAAATTATTCATTTATAATTAAACATAATTATATCAATAAATCTCCCTTTTAAAATCAAAACAATTTTATTCTCTTTAAATGAGTTTCCTTAGTTGACACTTATGGATAAATTACTAATTATGTTATGCATGATGGTTGTGTCATATTGATACTCAGCTAATTGACGGATAACATTCTTAGACTATTTTTTATTCGTAATATTCCAAATATTATAGAAGTCTTTTGAAAATTACCTTTGTTAATGATACTACTTGTGAATGCAAATGCAGAAAGTATAAAAGCTACGGAAAATATGTAAAAATAGAAAATAAGGTAAAAATAGAATCTACGTCTAAATCTTGGCAAAAATATTCATTTTATTGCTAAAAACTAAAAATAATAAAAAATGCTTAAATAATAAAAAGAAATTCATGTTTTTTGTTACTTAAAACTTATACACTGGAGTGCAAAATGTTGGGAACGATCATTTACCGTATTTATTCGCGTATACGTCGATCCCGCGTATAAGTCGACTCCCCACTTTCCCGATCAAGAAATTTGAATTTTTTTAAATCCCGCGTATAAGTCGACCCCCCACTTTTCCGATCAAGAAATTTGAATTTTTTTTTTAATGCATTATTCAAAATCACCTAGAAAAATAAGAAAGTTCTAAATATACAATAATAAAGAAACTTTTTTTTTCATTTATTCAAAATCACATGAAAAAAACTAAATATACAGTAATGAAGATAACAATGTACTAAAGAAATATAAAAAGTTAAACTGATTCAAGGTCACTGATTCAGTATCGGACTCGCCAAACAATTCACAAAAATCCTCCGTCGTTATCAGCTCATCATGATGCACGTTTTCAATCTCAGTTTCGCTACATTCTTCCTCGCCATTATCACTTTCGAAAATGGCATCATCTTCTGTGCCGTCTAGTTCGTTGCTTATGTAGCATTTCTTGAACGATTTTATAATAATTTAGGAAGGAATTTGATTCCACGCATCTTTAACCCACTGGGAAATTAATGCAATGTCGGGCTTTCCAATATTATTAACCTATATAAGTGTTGGACAGTCGGATGAAATCCACTCTGCCCAATATTTTCTAACATTTGTTTTGAAGGGCTTATTAAGGCAAACGTTTAGGGGTTGAAGGACGGTTCTTAACCCTCCCGGGATTACATCTACAGTCGTTTTTAGTTCTTTCGTCACTTTATTCACGTTTTCAGAAAAGTGGCCACGAAACGAGTCGCAAACTAAAAGGAAAGGTTTTTTGAAAACACTCCTGGTCTCAACCGCCGCGGCGAGCGGCCCCTTTTTGTCCGCAGCCCTTTATTATTCTACTTATTCAGACTCTTTTGCGAAGCAAGATTCATAGGTCCCCAGCCACGTCCCGAGTAAAAGACACTCTAGCGAAAGCCAGGTTGAAAAAAAAAATTCAAAAATTGAAACCGGACAAATTTAAAAGGGAAATTATACAAATTAAATCACATTTTTAAGCCGGTCCACTGTTTTGTCAACATCCATTCACCCCCTTTCATGGGCTCGAATCAGCACACCAGATGGAAATGTAACGTTTTTCGGCAACGTTTTTCTTTTGAAAATAATCAACGGATGAAGCTTACTACCAAAGCGATATACGTAAGCGTGCAAACTTAATGCTGGAATGCGTAAATTAACATACTTGCGCCATCTAGCGGACGGAGTGATAATCCACATACGCCGGCTTTTAGGGCGGCGTATATTTTCTAAATCTTTATCCTCTCATGGAAGTGAATTTTATTTTGCCATATTTATTGCAAAATAATGGCGTAACAAGAAAGGCACCCATATGCACTTGACACCACGAAGTTTTCTTCACCTTGTTAAATCGATTTCATTTATTAATTAAGTTGAATGAAACTTTATAATTTTAGTGGTGTGAGTAAAAAAACAGTTAGGTATTTACCTGTAGTTCACACTCCATCCGCTACGTGGCGCGTGACCTTGATTGATATGACCTCGCTTTTAATGCTGCGGTTACTTCTTCCATTTAAGATAGGACGCTTATTTATATCGTTTTGGCTTACTACCGTCGGCCAAACTGGTAAAACGGGTTTTTTCGTGTCCAGTCGTTTTTCCCAAAATGCTTTTTCCCCCTTGCAGTTCCCTGCTTTATTTTCTGGTAGGTCGAAACACATGGGTGTTTCGTCTAAATTTTCTATATGACAAAGTTCAAAAGATTTCATTTTCCTTTGATCCATGACGTATTTTTGAGATTTTATAATCTTTTCTTTCAAGTAAGATGGTAATTTTTGTGCCAGTTTAGTGCTCTGGCGTAAAGTCAAACGATGACGATTCATAAATCTAGTGCACCAATGTTCTGATACACAAAACGTGCTTGGAACACCATACTTTTTTTCTTTTGCAAGCTTCATTGCTCGTAAACATATGGCAGTTCTAGTGACAATAAAATAATTTCGCCGGCACTCTACAACCCAATCATGGAATACATTTTCGAGTTCTGGAAAGGGCGATTTTCCATGCCGCAAAGCCTTTTTTGATTTTGGGATGTTCTCTAGCTTTGCCTTATTCTTGCTTCAATCACGAATCAATTTTTCGCGAACCCAAAACTGACGAGAAGCAGCACAGTTGTTAGACTCTTCCGCTAAAGAAATAACTTTGAGTTGCGTTTCTGTTTTCTAATAACTAAATAGCCATATCAGTAGAAACAAGGAGAAAAATTGCAGTAAGATAAACGAAGAAATAAAGAATAAGTGTACTATCAAGAACACGCAAGATATAACGCGGGTCACGTGTTTTTAGAGAGTCACATGTTTTTAGCCACTCGCAGACGATTCAATTGCACATAGGGGTGATACATTCTCGGGATTTTATCTACTGATCTATCAGAGAGAGGGGGGGGGGGTAGTAGGCGTACAGTCATCGCCAGCACCAAACCCGTCACTCAGTCTCCTCTTTTTCTCTCATGGTATGGAAATCGACAGTACACGACGTCATTGTGTTATGGAATGCGAAAAGAGAACAATTGCCTTTCAGAAGGGTATTTTTGACTTCTAGTAAGAAGAAAAAAAAATTAGGACCCTCCCAACTTTAAAGTCTTTTTTTGTCCAAAATTTCTCGAGTTATACGCGGGTAAATACGGTAATTGGCTGTGTAATAAATATAATCCTATTAATCTACATAAAAACCATAGAAGTAGATTTCATAAAATTAAATAGACAATATAAACATAAATAAAATATTTCAAAATAATAATTATTATTAAAACATAGTAAATTGCATTTTCACTGGATAAGCAATAGAAGCAAAATGAAGAACGAAACAGATTTGTCTATATTATCAAAATATTATATGTTAATGATGCTTCCTTTGTGTTTTGATAATTACAATGCAGCGTTGTGGCGTACAATTTACAAGGTTTCGAAATTGACGAAGTGACAAAACAGGCCATGCTCCATAAATGACCGATTTTTATTTTGTCTTCTAAGTATTCTCGTCCATTTGACCATTTTGTCGTATATATTGCGTCCGATAACACCACTAAACGTTCTTCATCGGAATTGTCCGGACTATTGGCCGGCATATCAAGTGTGGGAATATAATAATCTTCAAACCACTTCTTTGTGTCTTTTGCCGAGTCACTTAAGTCTTGTTGAAAAATATAGTTAAGACCGGGCTTTCCCTCATCCTGGTTACAACAAAAGGCGTTTTAAGATGTAATATAGGTATGTCTATTTTGTCGACCTTCTGGAAAAGCAATTCTAAGCTTAGCAAAAGCAGATTAAGAGAAAAAAAGCAGTATAAATCATTAGTCAGCTACCTCCCCCCCCCCCACCCAATAGACGGGTGAAAAATACACCCTTTTTAAAGGTCATGCCAACATGAATGAGTACCAACCGAAATATAAAAATTAAGCATTTTTTCATCACTAAAAATACTTTTAGACCAACTCATTTGTAGCTTCATATGTTACTTTGCAAACTAAACGTGTTTTTTTTTTTTTTTTGACGATATGTTAAACACGAACACTGACCGTTATGTTACATATTGAATAGTTTTTGACTCTATAAATGCTCTTCTTATAGTTCATATCGGTGCTGGAATCTTTACATGGCTTCCTGTTTCTTTTGCTGTAATGCATTTGCTTATAATAGTTCGAACAATCAAACTTTCGAATTGTTTCAAAAGACTTTACATCATTTCTATAGCTTTTGAAGTACAATAAAAGGTTAGATTCAGTTAAAACTTAAAAATGATATTCTTTGAACGTTTAACTTTTTACCACGATTCTGAAAAGAGACATTCCGATATCGTGTACGTTAGAAATTGGCCCCTTTGGGTGTCAAGAAGAATGTTCCCTCTCCCTATTCTCAAAAATTTTTGCGAACCAAACGAATGTGCTCAGAATCACTTTTAAATTCTTATGTTAAATGATATGCAAAAATATCCACCAATGACGAGCCGAGGTTTCGAAATATTTACTGCGTTGTTATCATTTTCTCCAGTTTAAATTTGGCAAAATACATATTTATATATATATTAATATATATATAGATATGTATTTTAACCTATTGTATATACTATTAATGTCCGTAAACGTCTGTATGTATGTCTGTGTCTGGACCAGGTTCGAGGATCGTTCACTTCGAGATTTCATATTATTAGAGGTTCGTCCGCAGGTGAGTTACGTTCTTTCGCGATTTTATACAAAAAGGAGGGGCCCGCTAGCGGGCGAAGCCAGCTAGTTTTAATATTAATTGGAATAAAATGTATTTAATTTTAACAAAAAGATATGTGCATTTGCATGGCAAGCACGAGCTGATTTCCCTGTCGTCCTATCATTTTGCATCCCCCCCCCCCCGTATACAGGTAATCCATAATTTTAAGCTTTTGTTTCAGTGGCAAGTATTTAAAAATAAACAATACCAAATTTAAAAAAAAGTATTTAAATTAAAAACTTCATATTAAAAAAAATTAAGTAACCTGGACGAAATTTTTATACATTTATTCAACGTAGTTTACCGTGTTTAATTCTACAATATAACCTCGAAATTCCGGCATCCTCTGGACCGGCACTAAACCGGATTTTTAAAAAATTTCGAGTTTTTGAAAGAATATCAAAAGTACTTCCGATATTCTTTATGGTGCCTTTATTCATATTTTAATTTGTATTATTGAATCTATGTCAAGTGATTTAAAACCCTTGTACTATCGACTATGTGAGAAAAATGGAAATTAAATATGCAAAAAAGAACTTACTTTAATTATGATTTTCTGTGGTATGAAAAAAAATTAATAAACGATGAAGTGATTTATTCTTGAGTAATTTACAAAACGTTGGTGTCAATTTTATTTTCTACCTTTTTTTCGCCCGTTCTTTAACAAGTTTTTCTTGGATTTTCAATAAGTGAAGAATATTGATTTCAGAAATACAGTCTTGTTTATCAAAAGAAAATATTAAATTTCCAGTCAAATTTATACATTTTTACTTTGACAACTATTCTTCTACCAGTACTTCGACCTGGTCTTTCTGGGTTTTTCAGAGGTTACATTTAGCACAGTGTTAACGATCTGACTGTCCGCTAACACGTTGCTTTCGATCTCGAATTTTTTAATAATTGATTTTCCCCCGTATGTTGGAAGTGTAAAAAAAAGGGAAAATATGTGACACTGTATTTCACTGTATTCACCGCATTACCCCTCACCACCACCATTAGCATCCCCATAAAAAAATCTAAATGACGTTTTTGATCAATTCAGATAAAATTGTAATCATAAAATAAAAAATGTTGATGAATTTTATTTTAAGTGTAATTTATTTTATTATATTTTTGTATGTGTTACACCAGCTTCAATTATCTTGCATATGTAGTCCGCAGCATATATTATTTCTCATTTTTAAGTATTGTCTACTTTTATGTAATTTATATTCTTTATGTAAATATTCTTTTGTACTCAAACTTAACATTCTATAAATAATAGTCATGAATGAAGATCTTTTAATAAAAGAAATATCAATTTTTAAATGAATGAATTGTAACGAATTATTAAAATTGTGTATACATACAGACACTTTATGAGAATGTAAATGTGCAATGTATTCTATGCTTCTATTTGCTCATAAATGACTTTTGTAAACCTACAAATAAAGTATTTTTAATAAGTTATGTGTGATAAGTTTGAAATAATTTAAACATACATTCTAATAAAATCAAAACACTGAAATAAAAACATTTTTGTGAAGGAACTTTTACCTTGGCTTATATAAAAGTTAAAAACATATATTTATTTACTTAAGAGGTGATAAAATATTAAAATCATATGTAAATATGTTAAGTTTACATAATATGCCCCGATACCTTTCGAGACTCATTTGATATTAAATTGCTGAAAATAAAATAGATCATAGTGTTTATTCGAAATAACGCAGATCTAACAACATATTTCATTTGACATTAACTCACCATTTTCATATAAAATTGCTACACTGAAAAAAAGACATTTTTACATTACAATGTGCTGTTCATTTCGCGCACAAACTCGATCACAGTCGAATGTGCTGTATCTTTCTTTGGTTACTTGACTATATAAACAGGAAAAATACAGTAGTTGCATAAAATTGCCAGCACATTGTGCTGTTAATTTTACGCAACTACTGTATTTTTCAGATTTATATAGTCAAGAAACCAAAGAAAAATTACAGCACATTTGACTGTGATCGAGTTTGTGCTGGTAAATCTAGATGTTTTTTTATTTATTTATTTATTTATTATTTTTTTTTTTACAGTGTACATACATTTTTTTTTACGTTAAGTGTGCATTCGACGTTAGTACAGATAAATACCTACAAAAAGAGATTTATTGAATTAAACAAATCACTACTGATAATGGTTTCCCTCCTCAATATATTAATAGATAAAGTAAGATAGATTAAGGTAAACAGGCAAGACGGAAGAATGAGTTAAGTTTGGATAAATTTTTCTATGTTACTTTTGATTATATCCCACCAATTTTATGAGAGATTGGGATATGCACTGCGAAAATATGGTATCAATCTGATTGCTAAACTTCCAGCTAAATTAAAGAATTGCATTCTTAGAAAAATTGATCCAATTCCAAATTGTAATAAAGAAGACCTCTACAAAATTCCATTTATCATTGATTATCATAAAGGTTTATCCTATGTAGGTATGGCATCTCAGAAATTCAGAGAAAGGCTAAAAAACACTTATCACATATCTAGTTTAATAAACCAAGTAGAACTTTAAAAATAAATTTAAAAATAACCTTCGATAGGTAAAATCGTTTGTCCAATAACCAAACACTACTTTTCCATAATTTGCGAATTCATTCAGATATTAAGTAATAATAAAAAAAATGTATGCAAGAGCGTCATTTCTTATAATGTTCTCGAAAGGTGGTCCAATATTCTAGGTGTCTCAAGATGTTCAGCATCTGGAAATTCAGCATACTTTTTCCTAATTATTACATTTTATTCTTCTTGTTACACCCATAACAAAATATACTTAGATGACTACCCTTGTACTTAATTTTATCTTAATTTAGTTAGCGGTGGAGACAGAATGCTACGGAAAAACTGGATGCCGTGCCTATTAATAAGGAATGTCCACTCTATAACGAAGATCGGTGCACCACCCTGTTGCCAGCAACAAGGGAATCAACATTACAAGAGAAGGAACTCTCATAAACAGGTACGATTTATTTTGTACTAAATTACCAGAAACCAAGGGTATAAAATTTTAATTGAGATATCCCATTTAATTTATGTAATTAAAGGCTAAAAAGATATTTGTTTATTTTTATTTGCAGAAAAGAAACAAGAAAGGTTTAGGTAATATAGCCTAATTTATTTAAACATTGATATATTCCTCGTTAGTTACCTGATTATTTTAAAAAGCAATACATCATTTATTTATTGCCATATTTAGTATTTAATTTATTTATTGTTACGTGAAAAAATTTATTTATTATTTTTTTTTTTTTTTTGAAAAAAGGAACTGTTTACTTAATTCGAATTAGAATAGAAGGAGTGTTGTCCAAACCCTGAATAATTTTCAGATTGGCAATCAAAACGGAATCCTCTTTAAAAAATTATTTTTTGTTTGTTAATTAATGAACGTGAGAAAGAAAATATAATTTATTATCTACGTGTAAAATCCAGTGTAATGTAATTTAAATGACGATATTTATATAATTAATATTTTATATGACCTTACAATTCAATTAATAGACTGATTAACAGTAATACTTTTTAATTTATTTAACTTAATTTTTTTTTTTTTTAATTATTAAATTTACTGCGTGACTTCAATTATTTGAGAGCAAAATAGTGATAAGTTCACCCTGTTAAATAAGAAAAAAGAATAATTTTATAATATGTACACTGTTGTACTAAAGAAAAAAAAAATTATGTATAGCAAATATCATAATAAGAACTAACAATGCAAATTCCCTGCCTCAACTGTAATTTATGTCAGCCCTATTGGCAGAAACATGCTATAAGGACTATCCGCTAAATCCCAAGGTATTAATAAATATTAAAATTAAACTAATTTATTTTTACTATTAATAAGAAAGTAAGAAAAAAAAAGCATAATATTTTATAATAAAAATGCTTGAAAATTAGGATACTCATAATATGTTATATTTTGCAGTTGACTCTCTGAGGAATGATACGACCAGGAAAAAAAAATAAATAAATAAATCAAGCGAAGCAGAACTTCAGGACGTCTCATTCCAGCCTGCCTCTGATTGAAGACAAGTAAGCAAAATTTCATTTATTGCATGCCATAGAATTGTACCAATGTTTTTTTTTTTTTTTTTTTTTTTTTTTTTTTTTTACTGATCAAAACCTTATGTGCACAAAATTGTTCCTTCGAAACTGGCCATTCTAAAGCAACAAAGCAAACTCACTCTCTGGCGCGCAGGTTGGAGGGTGGGAGTGTGGGGAAACTAATCTCTCTCCTCTGCCTAAAAAGACGGACAGAGGAGAAAAATTCCGCTTTTAGCACCACGAGATGGCGCTCCTCCTCAAAACATTGACCATCATCGTAAACAAATCGCACAGCTCCCAAACTTACGCTGCGCGTTGGGGAGAAGAAAAAAAAAATTGGTTTAAAAGAACCGGCTGTTCTGCACGATGTATTTTATTTTATTTTATATATATATATACAGGTATATAGCACACCTACACTTAAATTTCCCATATAATGTGTATATAATGTCCTCTCTGAGAATTTAACCATGTGTAGTATAACCCACAAATTACACTTGAAAAAAAAAATATCTATATACAACACAAATGTACATGAAACATTTCATTGATAAATTAACGAATATTCTTGAATAATAAAAAGGGTATGTATAACGATAAATGAAATAACGCATATTATTTCCATAAATACAGTAATATATGAAAAATATATATATATATGTCCAACGACTTTTATGTACGTTGATTACCTTCCTGCTCCGACCCGTTATGAATTTGGCATGCTCTAGACTCGACTTTCGTTGTTGAGAATAATAGAGAAATATGCCTTTTAATTGGCTCTTTGAGCGGGTTTTGGAGCTCTGTTAAAAGGTAATTATTATTGCGAAACCTTCTTACGACTTCGAAAGGACCTCTCCATTTAGGCTGAAATACTCCCGGTGTACCCACACATTTTAGGTAACACTCTTGCCCGATTCTTAAAAATTTTACTTTCTGCATTTCGTCGTTATTAATATACTCGGCTAACATTCGTTCTTGATTATGTAGCGCAATTTTTTTTATTTCTTGCAAATGTTGTACTCTATTTTGCACATATGTTGCTGTAATAATATCTTGTGTGGGAAGGTGGATGAAAAATGGGTTTCTAATATCTCTCCCAAAGAATAAGAGAGATGGCGGGCAACCTGTTGCGCGGTGAGGGGAAGTATTATAAAGTAATTTAAAATAGTCCAGCCTAGTATCCCACTCTAATGTAGTTTTACTCATAGCTGTTATCGAATTTTTTAATATCTTATTCGTAACTTCAGAAATTCCATTCGTTTCTGGGTGAGTAACGCTGCTAAATTTTAATTGTATATTTAAGGAATCCATGTATTCTTTAAAAACTTGAGAGTGAAAATATTTGCCGTTGTCTAAAGTTACGGATTTACATAAGCCATAACGGCTAAAGTATCCGTTCAGTACGTTCAAAAGTGTCTGGGTTTCATAGTTGCGAATAGGAACAGCTTCTAAGAATCTTGACGTCGAGTCCACAATCACAAATATGTATTTATGTTTTCTCAAAGACATAGGGAGTAACCCTATTAAATCGATATGAATTGCTGAACCTACCTCTTGGTCCTTTACTATTTTTTGTGTAGGCACCTTGATTGTTTGGTGCTGTTTGGTAGTATTGCATGGTATACATTTATTACAATGATTCTTTATATCACGGTACATTCCGTGCCAATAAAATCTACTCTTTATAATATCATAAGTTTTTTTAAAACCAAAATGAGGTTTATGCGCATCTTTTATTATTTCCATTTTAAGTGACTCTGGAGCGATAAGTAATTCTTTGCCATCAGATCCAGGTTTTAAAATTAATATATCTTTATGGTTTAGAACAAACTTTCGAGTAATTTTATTCTGTTTGTTGTTTTTAATTTTACCGATAATTTTCTCTAATTTATCATCTTGTAATTGCTGCTCTTTGATATTTTCATCAACCAAATCTTTATTAACGACAAATAGTGAATTTTGTAGCTCGTTCCTAGCTGTTAAATTATTTAAATTACGAGTGGAATAATCTGCTGGATTGGCAAAACCCGGAATAAATTCTATTTCATAGCTAAACGGTGCGAGATTGTCGATCCATCTAGCTACAATATCAGGCTGTTTCTCTAAATTTAAATAATATGTTAGGGCTTTGGAATCCGTGCGTATAATGAATTTCCTACCTGTTAAAATGTATTTAAAATACATTACTGCCTCGTGTATGGCGAGTAATTCTAATTTAAAACTAGGGTAATTCTTCTCAGGATTTCTTAATTTTCTTCCAAAAAATTCAATTGGTTGGAGAACGCCATCATACTCTTGTCCCAATATGCCCGAAATTGCGGTTTTAGCCGCATCCGTGATTAGAATAAAATCTTTCGAAAAATCAGGGGTTTTTAAAGTAGGATTCTGTATAATAGCAGCCTGAATTCCTTTGAATGCATTTTCTTCTACTTCCGACCATTTAAATTTTACTTTATCTTTAGTGAGATGAATTAAAGGGTCTACTATTTTAGAATAGTCTTTAATAAGTGATCTAAAATAATTGGAGAGACCAAGGAGTGATTTGACTCCTTTCTTATTTTTAGGTCTAGCTAAATTTTGAATTTTGTCAATATTTCTTTTTGAAGGTGAAATTCCTTCCTTATTAAGGGTGAATCCTAAAAATTCGATCTCTTCCATGCAGAGTTGCATTTTAGTTGGTTCAATTGTAATATTGTTTTCAATGAATATGTTCAGTACCTTGTCTAATAGTTCTATCATTTCCTGTAATGAGTTTGTTGCCAGTAATATATCATCAATGAAATATGTCACTTGACTTTTATCAAAGTGTCCTAATAATATATCCATTAATTCTGCGAAGTAAGCCGTACTGAGACGTGTGCCGAAAGGTAGTCTTAAATAAGAAAATTTTCCATGTTCTGTAATAATAGCAAGTTTGTCTGTATCTTCTTCTCTTAAAACGATTTGATAGAAGGCCGAGTGTAAATCTAGAACAGTGTAGTACTTTTTGCCGCCTATTGTCTGCAAAATCCGTTTTATGTCAGGTATCGGATAGGCATAGTTTTGCAAAATTTGGTTAAGCAAACGAAAATCAGCAGCGACTCGGTATTTAACTTCTTCTACGTTTTCGCCTTTCTGTGTAACTTTTTTTTTTACAAAAATAACTGGAAACGCGTAATCAGAGTGACATTTCTTTATTATATTAGCTCTCAAAAGCTTATCAATTTCTGACTTAGCATACTCCTTTACACTATGTGCCGTTTTATATGGTTTTGTTTGTATAGGGTAATTGTGAATTAAATTAAATCTGGGTACAACTAAAGATGTTTTTCCAAGAGTGTAATAATTTTTGGAGAATGCATAAGCATTCTTTAGTAATAATTCTTGTAATTTTGCTTGTGTATCAGTATCCAAATGTTGTAAATTAAAATCCTCTGGACTGAGTTCCGCCTTTCTGCGTTCACGAATTTCCTCTAAAGAAATGTTGTTAACTTGTACTATTGGATCTGATTCTTGACTGCTATTTTCATTTTCTGACGTTATCTCAAAATGCTTGGAAATTCTTCCGATATTCATTCCCTCTACTAAATTTAATTTCTGCTGCGAGTCGTTCCTGATAATTATGTTAATTTTATTATCTTTGCCAATTTCATGAATTGATGTGTCATAATGTATGTTAATGTTATGTTTAATTGGTTCTAACATTATAGTGTCATTAATAATAAATTGATTTGGGCATATTAATTCAGTAATTACTCTCTCACCTGGACATATCTCTGAGTTTTGAGATATCTTAGCTGAAATAATATTTTTACGTGATAATTTTCTTTTTTTGTTTTTATTTCTTTGTTTTTTTATGTTAATTTCCTGTGGTTCATGATTGTCATTTGTACTAATGGGAGATGGAGTTAAATTGTTTATCTGCCCCTGAGATGTGTCTCTGAGAAAATTCAGTGTAATGTTTTTATTTTTTAATTTCATGGTTTTATCCTCAAAATCCAAAATAATTTTGTTTGTTTTGAGAAAATCATAACCGAGTAGCATATTATAATCACGGCCAAAATCTGAATTTGTGATATAAAATGCACCTGACACGAATACATTTTCCAATTTGAAGGTTAATTTGATACATTGTTTGAAAGCAATTGTCGAATTAGTGAGTGTTTGAATTTTTACCTGATTACATAAATTTTTATATTTAACTTCTGCATTCTTTAGTTGCTCAAATAAGGAGTGTGAGGCCAGGCTGACCGCAGCTCCACAATCTGCCAAGGCGGTGATTTTAATACCCTTTATTTCAAAACTAATAATTGGAAGGCTTTCTATATTATTACTTTTCACGCTAGCAATCAATTTGTAAGAATTGTGTGACCCGTCCATGAGAGACTTACGCGGGTACCTTTTATTTGAATCTGTAAGTCCCTCAATTAATTTCCCTGTTTGTCCTTAGGTTTCTGTTCATAATCTTTATTTTGTTTATATTTGTTTTTGTGGGAATTGTTTTTATCCTCTTCTGAATTTCTATTATTTCTATGGTAGTTTCTCTGATAATTTCCACTTGTATATCCTCCATACCCATTACCCTGGTTATATGAATTGTAATGGTCCTGATTATAGCCGTAGTTGTAATTAGGTAAATTGGGGTAGGGTGCGGGTATAAAGTTTAGGTGGGGAGGGGGTGGGGAGTAATACATGTAGTTAGGAGGTGCATAATGCATAGGGTTCGGATGGAAATTTTGATGCATATATTTAGAATTTTGTGGGAAATTTCCCTGATACTGGTAACTGTTATCTCTTCCGCCTTTTCTATCTGAATTCTGCTCGTTATGAGGGGTTGTTTTGTTTCCCTCAGCGGCATTACTTTTATTTTGGTCTTTGTCACCTTGGAACCAGCAATTTTGATTGGAATGCGTTTTTGAATTGCAATAATCGCAATATTTAGTTACATTATTTGCATTCGAATTCATATGTACTTTAATGTTGTTTAATTCACTAGTCAATATTTTAATTTTCTCCGCACTTTCCATATTCATTTTTACTAATTCCTTCATTAATTCAGGGTCCTTATTAGCAGTGATATTATTGAGATCTTTAACATCGACATGTGCAAAAGCTCTCTCTAATTTTAATGCCATCTCACATGCAGTGTTAAAATCCTTCGGAGCATCCTTACGAATTTCTAAGCTAAAATCGCTTCTAATTGCATCCAGAAATCTAGACAACTTTACCATTTGCGTAAATTTGGAGTCATTATCATCCCCAATATCCTGTCCACTTTTTTTTATATATAAGTCCGCTGCTGCTTTAAATTCTAATATAAAGTCCGCCATATTTTGATCCGGTTTCTGCTTAAGGGAAAAAAATTTTGTTTGTGCCTCACTAAAACTACATTTTATCTCGAATAATTCTTTTAATTTCTTTTTGAAATTGTCTAAATTACTCTCCGAAAATAATTTTTCATCCCTCATTAATTTTTCTTTAGCGGGACCAACGATTCTTGCCTTTAGAATCGTTAATTTAGAAATCGGGCTTAATTCGGTTTGATTGATTAAATTATCAAATTGTAATAAAAAGGAATTTATGTTAGATTCTCTTTTTCCATCATAATTAGGTAGTAAACCGATTACACTCTCGGCAGTTATTTTGTCAGTGGCCATGATGTATTTGTTTTTCTGGGGTGTATTGTTAATCGTAATAGTAGTTTTCTTATTACAATTTTTATTATTTATATTCTTGTTACTACTTTTATTATTATTTGCATCTACACTACTTTCTTTCTTTGTATTTGCCAGTTCTTTTAATTGTTTCCTAGTTGTAACTCCACTTACCCTTGTATTATCTCTATGACTTTTACGTTTACAATTATTGCTCATTAAATCAGAATGTAATGTAAACTAAGTAATATATATATATATATATATATATATATATTTTTTAAGAGCGACACAATATACCATCAAAAATAACGTCTAGTTATTAGCATCAATTTTATACATGTAAATAAAATTTTAAAACATAGTAATACACATCAACACTGCGAAATAGTGAAAAGGGTTTAAAAAAAAAAATGTACAGTATTATAAAATAGCAAACTGTTAATTTCGCTTAACTGCATTAAATTTGCAAATTTTATACACAGTGATTTAATAATTATGACCAAAATTATTTATTTATCAAGTACTGTGATTGTATTTATCATATTAATTTACTCATTTGTTTCCATCAACCATATAATTACTATTATTATTGAAGTTTACAATATACATAAGATATTTTCATTACTCAGTGAACACACAAAGAAATTTTGTTTTTCAATTTCTGTTGTAAGTTATATATACATATATACAATAATTTTATATAATGAGCACAATAATATTTTCTCTTGTAGTATAGTAATTTCTGTTTGCCGATTCATATGTACTACTAAAACCGACTATGGTGATACACGTAAAAAAAAAGGAAAAAGAATTTTTTTTTTATTAATAACCTATGGTTCGGTCTCCTAAAATTAAATTAATTAAATTAATATAATTAGGAAAAGGCTAAGGCACCATTTCAACTTGTTCACTCCCCTATGCTGGAATGATATATACATGCTAAATAAATATCCATAACTTTAATACATTGCAACACGGGTAATGAGGTTGATTAATATAAATTTAAAAAAAAGGAGATTAATTTTTATAATTCTTACTATTCGTACAGTGATAGCACCAAATGACTCTAGGTAAACGATGTAATTAACAATTCCCTTCGGGGAAATCCAAGGAAATTTTAATATATTAAATTTTAAAATTATAATTAAACAATGCGCTGTGTTATTTTTTTCGGAGATCGTTTACCTTCTAAGTCTGTAATTTCTTTTATATAATAATTTTTTTAGTAAATCATATAGATAAATAGATTATTTATTTTACATTCCCACATCTATAAGAAAAAAAATATTAATTAAGAATTAAAATAAAGAAAAAATTACTCATATTCAAACTTGATTACATTTTATTATAGAAGAAAATTTACAATAAAAAAGTTATTTACATATTGTGGGTTATATATTTTAATAGTAATGCTGATGCACATCATTATATCTATATTTACCTACTTCAATTAATCAATCTATTTACTTAATTTTATAACACGTGAAATATCACCATAGTCCGTTACTTTCATAGGTAATGCTTATTACTGGTAAAAACAATGGAATAAAATCATAATGGACTACCTGATCCACTGCCCCCGGCAGCATGTAGAATTCTCGTTGCTCCGAGAATGTCCCACAGGTAGGAACAAAAGGTCTCCAAATAAATGTTGTCACCAAAATATTAATCCTTAATCGGGCATCACATGTATTTTTAAGCCAATGTTGGGTTAACTTATTTTTTTATATATATATATCTTATATGTTATTCATGGTACAGCATCTGCTAAAATCCAACCGCAGCATCTTATTTTTTTTGCTGCCATCAGCATTGGGATAAAATTTGCAAGTGAAGTCAGTCTCTTACTTACACTAAAAAAATCAAAAGAACCGGACATTGTCCTGTTTACATTATTTATGCAAACATAAAATTATACTATATAGCTAGAAAATTTGCATACATAGTTGCCACCCATCTATACAGGCGAATATCATTGGTCGACTCTGAATTTATGTGGCGGAACCTTATAGGTTGAGTTTTTGCTGTACCCAGTTATATTTATTTTTACTTTATTCCGTGTGTGTGGTCCTTCTGGTCAAAGGTCAGCTGTAAATTTCGTTGTTATGCCCTCATGATGTCCTACACAACTATAAATCGTCATTTCGATGACTTTTGTAGATTTATTAGTATCGTAAATTTTATTTGTACGATACTTTACCAAGACATGCACTTAACCTAGTTCAGGTTCCATTAAGACATACGAATGCTTCTTTTTATATGCTGCCTCGTATATAATAACATCATAGTTTATAGATAAAAGTTAAAGTTTGTTGGAAAGACATATTCTTTCCATCACTTTTTCCACACCTTTTTTCTAGAGTGATACACTGGTTTTGTTTTGTACATGAGTAGCATTATTTCGCTTTATTTTTTTGTGTATGTTTTACTTTTCCAGTCATAACCTTCTTTCTCAAGATAATGAGCGCGTGTGTATCTCAAAAGGTCTCGGGGCATATTCTGTTTCTTCTATCTCTACATGTGTTTTTAATTTTTTATCATCTTTTAAGTTATAAATATATGTTTTTAAATTTTACACATATTTTAAATAACTATTTTCATGTGTAATGAATTTTATTCCACGCGGTAAAGAAAAATAATATTTTATTAGCTTTAAAATAAAACCATAGGCCAAAGATTGAAAGAAATTACATTCCTCTAAAAAACTGGTCTATATTTTATATTACATCTATTTCAAATAAAATCCTATTTCAAAATTACTATAAGTGTGTTTGTTTTTTTTAATTTAAATAGAAAACCATACCCTATATTGGGAAAACTCACCGGACACTTTCGATTTTCGACGATTTTATTAATATCTAGAGAAGTACTTGACGAATTCTTCAGAATTATAAAGAATAAGTTTGACATCATATTTGATAAAGAAGGATTAATCACGGAAGTAATTAGGCGAACAATAACAAATTCAATAAAATAATAATAAATGCGAGCACCGTGAAAAATGAAATAATCGAAATGATCTGTAGCTATAGCACATGTCTATAAGAATCTTGCACGATATTTGTGTGTGAGTTACGCATATATTCATGTAGATATAAACAATGTTTTCGAAAATCCAAGCTATTTCTGCATGCTTTTCGTTTTTGCATGCAGAATGTCAAACGTAATTTAACGCCACTTTCAGGAAAATGACAAAGTACAATACAAATAATATACTAGAATAAAAAATAAATATATTAAATAATTTCGTTTTGTAATAACCGACTTCGAAGACAGAAATTATTATTTAACATATGTCCATGGGCAACTTTGAAAAGGATGATTCGATACAATGAAAAAATACATCAATAACAAACGTAAGTAAATAAATATAAAAATGGAAAATGACAATTGTTCAAAAGCTCTTATCACCCAGTTTCCTTTAGAAAAGCATATAAAATTCAACTCTTAATATTTCCGATACTTTTTTATTCCCGATATTCAACTAGGCTTTTTTGTATGAGTTAGTTGAACTATATAATTCATTACTAACATAAGCAAAATCATTATTTTTTTAAAAATCCAAACGAAAAATTAGAAAAGAATGCTACCATAGGTTTAACATTAACTTGCAATTGTTGTCGTGTGACTAGTGTAGGCTCTTAAATAGCTATCTTAAATGTTTGGTGCATATAGATGTATTATTATCGACATACTGTTATCTCTGCGATCTATTAATATTATATTTTTTTATTTATTTTTTTAATTAATAAAACATAAAAAATGAAAATAATGCCCACATTTTTGTACATACCACTAAATTTTAATCGCGAATTATTGTGGTTCCCTGACTTGAAATACAAATATTACAGTAATAACTGGATAGCTGCAAAAGCAATGTAATTCATCTGCATGAAGCGTATGGACATGTTTTTTAGAAGAGAAACGAAATAAAAAATCATCAAAAAGTCATATTGGAAAATGAAATGTATTTGACTACATATCGTTATTAACTGATGCTTAATGCTTTTTTATATGCAAATATATAATACTTACAAACGTACATTTAAACTGATACCTACAAACCAAATCAAAACCCTTTTTTTTTCTTTTTTCAATGAAATCATTAAAGAGCTAGCAATTCATCTAATATGATTACAATAAATATAACAATAAATATGTAATGAGAAAATATTTTATAGACACGATGGCAAGGTAACAAATAAAAAAAAGTTCGAATTCCTTTTTTTATATATGTATTAAGATTTATTATTATTATTTTTGGTGTTTTAGAAAACTAATTTACTCCATTGTCAAATCTCAAGATTGATGTCTTCGCAGTTTCTTTGTCAAATGCTTCAAATGTTTATTTTCCCTTACTACATCGTGGTTTTCAATTTCTTTGCTCTCATGTTGGTTTAAATTAAATTTTTCTCCGACAAATGAAAAAGTTCTGTAAAAATCAGCTGTCAATGTGTCTTGGAAATAAATTTTCGTACCGTCTTTCCACAAAAAAGAACAGAGAAAAAAAAGGTATTTTAACACTTTTTTGTAATGCAAACTTTTTTGTAATGTACTACAGAGTAATTGAAAATATTCAATGTGTTTTTTCATATATACCTATACAAACACACATGCATATATATATAAAGTCATTGTTTCCAAATGCAGTACGATTTAATATACGTTTGTTAAATTCCCGATACATATTTCGCATTTTATTAAATGAGGATGCCAGAAACCAAAGGATACAAGTGAAAAATTTTTAATTTGGAGTAAAATGAGTTCAAAGTTAAACATCAATTGTAATTGAATGAATTGGGATATGAGAATGTTGATTATTTCTTTGTGGCCTCTGAACTCTTATTTCAATAACTGCGTAAAAAATGTGGAGTACATTTTTTTTTTTTTTACATTTGTAATTCAGCAATATTGATCATCATTCGCTACTTGTATCCTTTGGCTTCCAAGCGGTACATAAGAAATCAAAAATTATGAAATAAAAATTAATAGAATTTATGAAACATTTTGGAACAATGTTGATACAAATAAATGAAAGGACAAAATTTTGTTTTAATATTAGTTTTAAAAATGAAAGATCATGAAAAAAAAAATTAACAACAATGTTTATAAAAATTAAGAGAACGACAAAATTTAGTTCTAACACATGTTTTAAAATTTTATTATAAGTTTTGAAACATTGAAATTTTGTATTTTTCAACCGTTAAAATGCATTTATTATATAAAATCTAATGTTATATTATATTAAATACAACGTATAAGAAAGTAAATTCTAAAACAATGACACCAAACAGTTGGAAAATATGGAACACATTTCTTCTATTGATAACATGGGAACAACACATCTACAATACATTATCTCATTCTCATTAGTTTCATAAGCACGATTAGGCTCATCAGCCTGATCTTCAGAAGCGTGCGAGACTTTAGTCTGTCCTGATGCCACTTGGCGAGGAAGATCTCGGTGGACAAAGTGGTACACTAGATATACAAACTGAAATTGTTTAATGAGATTTTTAAACTTAAGCTACTCCATTTTTGGTTTTTCTTGAGCTATGTGAAGCTCAGACAGAACTCTAGGGCAACTAACGGTACGGCTGGACTTCACCTTTAGTTCGTGAAAAAGTTCTAATTCACCACCAGAAGTTACATTGTAGAATAATGTGAAGGGGTTTTTCTCAAACTGCAGCCACTGCTCATTTCGGATACGTTTCACCTACTTTATAAAGAATTGTGCAAGTTACTCGATTAAGAAAATCTTTATGTTTTAGCACTTGTACAGTGAAATTTAGGCTAGAATCATTTACAAGTTGAGCCCAGTGCTCTGGGACAAACAGATCTTTCTGATTGCTGTGTTTCTGGACAAACACATCTTCCTCTTCTTTGTGATTTCGATGAGCCCAAAGTCTTGGTTACATGCATTGTAGGAGTGTCCTGAAATCACAAAGCGATGATCGACAATTTCTATTAATGTATTTTTTATGATGTACAGCCAGAAGTTCACAATCCAGTGGCTTTTATTCTGTCCTCCACAATTGTCACTAAAAGCTGTAATATGCCTGACTTGAGAGGGGAGAGTCTTTATAAACTTCAAAAGACAAAATCCGATGTCTTGGCAACCACGAAAAGCAATGACCTTCATGCCACATATACAAGCGGGCAGTTCCGCTTTCAAGGTTATGAATGTTCAATTTCTACGCCCGAATTTGACGTAGGTAATAAGCCTTATAACTGGTTACATGTGGAGTTGGCATAATTTTTTGCAAGTTAAAGCATATCGCGAAATTTGAATCATAATTTAAATTGTGGAATGCATCTTTGGCTAATCTGGCAGCTTCTCCTTTGCGTAGATGTAGTTCCTTTTGCGTTTCTGCTTGTTGTTTCTCATCTGCATTTCCATGGTCTATTTTCAATTGTAGCTTGTCACACACAATGCATGTATCAGCCCGCGGTCGGTGAAAACTGAGATTAAAATGGGTTTTAAAAATGTTTCTATAGAAACTTGCCCTGACCGCCTCTTCGCGCTTTGCTTCAAGGCAAAAGTGAACATAGAGTTTGTACATCTTTAAATTGGGCTCTGGATTCAGGTATTTACGGTTGGGGTCTTTTCTTTAGTATAATGGCTTGTGTATCGTTTATGTGTTCTTTGATGACATCAATACAGTCTTGTGGAATTTTATCTGGCGGTTCTTTTCATCCTCTTTCATCGCGAGAAGGTACGCCAGAAAACTGTTCCTTCCTTTTTGTTTATTATGTTTTGCAACCGTATGTTAGAAACATATTCTTCCTTTTGTGCAAATCGCCGCTTAAAGATGATCAAATTCGGGTGGCGTTTTAAAAGTCATGAACTGGCCTTGTATGTTGTTGGTGGCTATTCAGGTATGTGGACATCAACGGATACAAGTGCACTTATACCCCTTGGACGCTACGCGTTTCACGGTTTCGGGAAAGAGGTTAAGTTAATGACCTCTATAAAGCAGCGCATAATTAAAAAAAAAACACTTATACCTTTTTTACCTACAAACAAATAGTCATATTTCCAATTAGCCTGTGCACGTAACTCATTTTCTTTTTCAATTTTGTCACTTATACCTTTTGGCTTCTGGGTCCTCAAATATAAAGTTACAAATATAAGCCAAAAAAGATTTAATGTTATCATTTCATTCAAAACAAGTTTATATTAAAGAAACTGAATTATTGTTCGTGATTTAAGAGATTATGTATTATTGTCATTTTAGTCCTATATTGTCACATTTACAGTAATTAAATCATAAATGAAATTTCCAAAGTATCTAAATGTGACAAAGCATAATTTTGTTAATATATTTGCTGTCAGTTTTATAAATACTTAGTAATGAATAATATTTTAAATAACGAATTATTTCACATTCAAATTTTAAAAATTTTCAACTTTCACAAGAAGTAGCAACTAAATAACCAATATCAAAATAATTAGTGTATGTTCTAAAGAAGTATTTCACAAACAAAATTTTTTATACTTAAAAAATATCTGGCAAGCTGTAGCTTTTCTTGGAATTTAACAATTATGCTAGAACAAACGTCATAATTTAAAAAATAGTTGCCAGTCTTTTCATTTTTAAACATTTCTGAAACATTTTAAACAATTCAAAATATTTCAAACAATTCATTTATGAACATAGCATCTACGAAACGTAAAAATGCAATTTTAATAAAACGTTTCTCCAGATAAGTTAAGAAAAATCAAAAGAAATAAATCAAATAACATAGACATTCATTTTTAACCGTACTTTGAATATTTTTAAAGAATCATGAAAATGTGCATTTAAAGAAGAATGACACAAATACAAAAATTAAACGAATATTGGAAAAAATATATTGCAATTGAAATCATTATTTCTGAAAAGCAAGTAAAAAATTACATTTGCACGCAGTTAGCGATGGGTGCTTTAAAATAAGCATAATATGCACGTTTTTGATCCTTTTATCAACTTATTATATCTCCTATACTTAAGAAATATAAATTTTAAAAACACACAAAAGCGCACAGTTTTTAGTGCATAATTCGATTTATATATAACTTATAGAGAAATATCTGTGTTGTGTAATTTCAGTAAAATGTATTTTGACTGTTATGAAATTTTTCATGATAAATCATTGTAATGTAAGAAATAGAAATAAAATAAAACACATATAGTTATATGCGAATTTAATACGTAAGCCATACGATATGTAATTCATCCTTTTTCCATTTTGAAACTTTTAATCTGCAAATAATTACTAAAAATTATATCTACACTGCGCATACGCTTTACTAAAATAATTTATCTTCAAATCTGTGAGAGATCATCTATTTATTACATCACGAATTTCCTGTGCTGTTTTGAAGTTCTCTCCCCTTACCTCACATGTTGTCTACTTGTGTAGAACCCACGTCCTATATTATGACATACCGTTTTTTCAATTGCCAATACAGAAATAATATTCATGAAAACATCATTGTAATTATTTTATCAAAACAAATTACATATTAATACTGAAATTATATATACAAACTTATGCATAAAAGTGATTACAGTACATATAAAAAGTCTTAAAAGTTATTTTAGCGGAAACAATTTATCTTTTGCAGCCCTTCAGAAAGTTCCCATTAAAAGTATACGAAACCAGTTGATTTAACTTTTAAGACATTTCATATGTAATGTAACCACTTTAGTATAGATGTATATTTTATTTTATTGCGATCATTGTTAAAAAAATAACAGAATGCAAATTATGTACTGAAATAAATCCACATTACCATCAATATATTTATTCTTTTAGTTTAAACTTTACTACTTCAAATTAAAAGGAAAATATTATCTAATACTACATGACTAAAACAAAATATTTTTATGAACTGTACTAGCTGTTTGCTAACAATGTCTATCTAAATGAAACGTCATGTATTTCCGATAGATCCTCTTTAACATCGTTTCTACGAAATTCATTATTTTAAAATAAATAATAAAAATTATGACAGTTTTTATTTATTTATTTACTTCTCTGTTTTGGGTTATTAATGGATACTGCCGTAAACTTGGTGACTGAAAGACTGCCTTCACATTTCAGTTAGGACACAATTTTAAAGCATATTGTAAAAATCTAAAATTATCTTTGTATTCACATAGTTACTAAATGCAGGTTGTCCATAACAGAATGTTCCATGTTCAATGGCATATTATAACAGTTTAATTTAGACTATTTACAACAAATCATACATCAAATTAAAGTAAACTAACCTAGTTTTTCTTGTAAATGTTCAATATCTGCACTTTTAGTTATCACACATCGTTACACTTTAGTTAGCACACATCGACCATAAAGTCCAATAATTCCCACACTTCGGTTAACAAATACGGAGCAATCGAAACAATTGTATCTTCAATTATATGTATGTTTGTAACATGGTGCATCGCAATCAAACTTTAAACGAAACGCACATTGAACTGAAATTATAGATTCATTCTTAGCAAATTGCAGAATACAAACCGCTTTACGCTCAAGAGTCGCCCTTTTGCGTATGTGACTCTTCAAACAACAAAATAACAAAGCAGTACTCGCTCATGCGCTTATCTAATTTTTTTTTGAATTACTCTTTATTTGTGTCCTTGAACCAACACACAGCAACGCTTACTGTTGATACTATTAAAATTCATAACGGGTGCATTCTTTTATGGACATCCTGTATTTTAATACGTAATATCAGACCCACGATTTCTCGGGCATCTTCTACATTAACAATCAACTCTTGTACATTCACATACCGAACTAATAATGGTATGGTTACATGAAAAAGAGACGCGTGTAGAGGCAGCCCGAGTTGCATAAGATATTATTTTGTTATATCAGTAATCATTTCGAGTATACTTTTTCTGGTACATAGAATTAAAATTTAATTTTAGAAATATATCACAGGTCTACAAAATTTGCGTTTGTGAAAACTTTTTTTATTTAATTTTGCAGATTGTATACAGTTATAGGCTGATTATTCTAAAAATTACGACATATTTTTAGGGGTGTGGGGGTGGGAGGGGGGGAGTTACACATTTGTGTTATACTTATGTACACAACCTGTTGAAAATATCTATGAAAATTAAGTAAAATAGAACTATCTGAAAAATTATCTATATAGATATACGTATAAATGTAGAATGCATAAAAATAAATTTAAAATTCATATATTTGTCTCAGTTAAAAGTCTTGTTGTGTCTTTTTCTTTTATTAGTAAAGCAGCAAATAATAATAATAATAAGAAGAAGAAAACAATAATTAAGAGCCACATATAAACAGATTAACAGTTGATGCATTCAGCGGCTACCAAAGTGCAATGCAATTCTGCACCCTGTAGATGAGTACTTGTGTAACACATCTTATTCCAAATGATTTCAAAAGTTTGCTGAATACTTCTGAGTTAAAGCAAGAGTTTGCTGCAATGGAAAATTTATTTATTATTAATTTCAAATTTCTTAGTTTATTATATATTTATCATTATTTTTAGTTTAAAAAATTATTTTTATGAAGATGGTGTAATTCCTTTAATTCTGTTTTTTTAATATGAATTTAATTGAAGCTGTCTATGGAATTAACTTACATGACTAATATTGTTAATTTGTAACACAATTCCGGGTCTTACATGTTGATTCTGATTTATATTGAATTTATTTATAAGATAATTTTTGTGGTAATCGTTAATGGATATTAGCATGAATTAGTAATTAAATTAAAATAATACATAAAAGTAGTTAGACGTAAATTAAATTTTATTGCAACTTTCTTTGTGTGATATGATACACGCTCCACAATTTATATTATTACAAAATAATGGCTAAACTAATTGCCATGAAGGTCATCAACAGCCAGAAGAAAAAGTTACAATATTACATATTATAGCTAACAACGCTATCTGATTTAGCTACTCTGAAAATAAATTGCTAAAGTAATGCGATTCATGCTTCTTCGTTTTAACACACTTTGAATGTGCCTTTTTTATTAATGGTTCCTGACTAACCGAAATGGAAAAACATTCCCAGAAGCACAGAAGGAAAATGAGCAATTTCCCACCACAGGAATTGAAGTCTGACTTTGGTCTCAAGGTTTTCCAACATTACTTTCGTAACCCGAAAGGGATGCACGTCACCTCTGTCCCAATTACCCACCGACATCTTAAGGAGATGACTCTCCACACCAGTGGATTTCCCTGGTCCGATGTTGATTACTTTTACGATTTGGTGGGAGCAGGTACTTTACAGAATCGTATTCTGCATGCTCATTATATTAATATTATACTGTTAATTTAAAAATTATACTATAATTGATAAAATCTCAATACATGTTAACGTAATCGAAATACATGCTTTAATAATACTACAAACCAACATAAATAGAATGCTCCAATGTTATTGTCGATGACATGACGTACTATTACAATCATGTACAAAGATTTTAAATTAATGCAATAGCTGTAGCTCACAACTTCCAGTTCAATAGCATTATAATACAATACGCAATATAATTATACATTAATAATTATGTAATAATATTTTGTACCATAAATTTACCAAAATTTGTACAGAGCATAATAAATGATACTAATATTTTTAATATATACAAGCAAATATATAAATTAATAATGTCACTGTATACACTATAATTCTGATATGCCAAAAGACCCGCAATCTATTTAATTACAGAAATATTTTCAATATGAATCACAAATATAATTATTTTAGAGAATACTAGGGAACTGTGGCCCCTACCAGCTACATGCGCCAACCCCCTCCCCCCCCCCCTTTCAGACACCGTAGACTCTAATAACACGTTAATTTGATTGGTTTTAAAAATATTGCGGGAGACTGCATTATAATTAAAAAAACAGTGGCGATCTCCATACGATTTTCTATTCCTTTCCCTTTGATTGGAGAATTTTAAGGCCGAATCAGCTGCTGTTACGAGATTCAGTGCCTGTTTTCGCCTTTGAATAAATAACATCCATTAAACATTCGAAAATAAACCATTATATAATGAATTAAGTAAACAGAGTCTTTATCTCATGGCATTTTTCAACAATACTATAAGAAAGTTGTTTTAAATAAGACATTTTAAATGTATTGATTTAAATCTGACGTAGTTTTGCCTAAGTTTTATTTCTCTTTTAATCACATAAAATACATTTGTTGTTAGAAAGGAAATATTTGCGCTCTCTTAAAATTCACAACTACGGTTAATAAGATCATATCAAAATATGAAATGAATGTCTCGTTTAAATATTTTTCTTTTAATTTTAACTGTTTTGCAGTATTGTTACTTGGACATTTTAAATAAGACGCAAATTCACCTATTTATTGCTTTTATGCATATTAAAGTTTTCTTTTTAATTTTAATATTCATATTGCTTTATATATTTTGCGTTATTCACAATACTTTTGTTGCTAGTAATGAAAACTTTTTATTTGCCCTACCTTTGAATTGGCAACAATAGTTTAAAAAGGTCATCTAGAAATGTGAAATAAATGTAACGTGTAAATATTTTTTATAATTTATTTTGTTTGCAATATTATTGATTTGCCATTTTAAATTTGACGTAATTTTCTCCATGTAGGACTTTTAACGCATATTAATGAATTTATTATTTTAGAATTTTCTTTCTCTTTTAAAATTCACGTGTAAATATATTTTTTATGACTTAATTTTCTATATTTTCTGCATTTAAAACTTAATCATTTAATTCTAAATTGAAAATTTTTTTTGTTTATAATAGTCACGTGTAAATAACTTTTTAATTTGAAGGAAATATTAAAGTTTGGGCTGTTTTTACATTTGGGAATAATTCAAAATAATAACCTTTTCTAAAATATGTAAAAAATATCTCTCGAAATGCTGAAAATTTGAATTTAAAGTGAAAATAAACTGTAAAAAAAATAGTCAAATTAACGAATAAATGCAGTCTGCACACCGGGAATTTCTAATATATATCCCCAGGAAGTATGATTAAATTTCTATACATAGGTTTTCCTGCTATAAAACTTTTTCAATGGAACGATTTTGTCCAAACTTAACATTAAATACTTCTTAAAATAATTATTCGATTTCAAAACTGTCTATATTGGCGTGTTTATATCAAACATTTCTCTATAATACTACCCATTTTCAATTTTTTTTTATATTAAAGAAGAAATACCCCTGATCATGAAAAATTCGTTTACTGCGATGGTGACAGCGTTAATTACATTTTTTAGAATAGGGAGATAACCAAGAATCGATCTGTAAATCTAATGATCCTTCATTAATAAAATTAAATTACTAATGAATACATTTCGAATTATTATTTTTCATTTAATTAAATTTTATGAGCGAATCTTTAAATAAAACTTTTTCTCCCACGCACAGTAGCTTTCTTTTAACCATAAATCAAATTCCACCTCGCTTGTTTCCATTTCAAGATTTCCCCAAAGAATAATGCAATTGAAACTAAAAAGTGTCCCATCTTAATTATTTTTATTTTTATTAATGTTTCATGACTAAAACATATTATTTTAATACGGAGTAGTGTTTGTTTTTAATCTAAATTTAATGGACACTATATGGCCAAAGGTGACCGGTCACTTGTGATTTTAGACGTTTTGTTAAATATCTAGGAAAATACATATAGAATTAATGTGAAACTGCAAGTTTTTAAACAGTATAGTATAGGTCATATATTTCCGCGAAGATTTTTTCCCGAAACCTCATAGGGTACCGTCAACAAATAGGAAGGGTTGTAATAAATATCTTGTGATTAGGGCCAAAATGGCGTACACAATATTGCACGTACTACTATATTTGGATGCAACCCCTCATCCTTTTGCTCCCTTTCGGGAACCACGAATTTCGAGCTTATTCTATCGACGATAATTTTCAGAATTTTCAAGCTATGATTTTGAGAATTTCACAAAAGTTGCTCTATATACTTAGCTAATACATTATGCATATTATATTTTGATTGCATTCGCGCATGCGCAGTGAAACATTTTTTAGTAAACCTGTTCATTTTTCATCCAATTTTTATTGTCTTTTAATTCTGTTTGTAGAGTATTATTTATAATGTGGTTTGTCATATTTTCTGAAAGGAACTTTATTTTATATTAAGAACTCTGCAAATTATAAACAAAAAACTTGGCGAAATTTGGGACTGTTTTTATAAAAACCTTAATTTCCTCTACGAGTATACATGCTATCCTCATAAAAGTGAACACATTATATTACAGGCCCCACCAGTGGCTGAGAGGTTCTGCTCTCGAATCTGGTAGACGGGAGGTGCTGGGTTCGATCCCAATCGCGCCCGTCGCCTAATCGTTCGGAGTTTTCGTGGTTTTCTTCGAACCTTGGATTTCCAAGCGTTAATACGGGTTAGGTTTCCTTAGAAAGACCCCCACGAAGGGCATTCCCCCTGGGCCTATATCCCTCGTGCAGATAATTGGCCGTCATAAATACAACCAACCAACCAACCAACCATTATATTACAATAAGCCATTTATTAATAATCTCGAGTTTGAAAGCTTTTGCAAGATTAGTTTTTACAAGGTTATCCAAAAGATATTCGTTCTTTGTGAAATTGTTGACTGTCTCTTAAGGGCTTTTGGCAAAAAATCTTCCCGGAAATATATGTCTTATATTATACTGTTTACCCACCTGCAGTTTCAGGTTAATTCCTCATTTATTTTTCTAGATATTTAACAAAACGTCTAAAATCGAAAGTGAGCGGCCACCTTTGGCCATATAGTGTATTCCGGTTAATTTAAGTTCATTCAATTAATTTATTATCTTACTTTTTTAAACTTCTATTTAAAAAATACAGCATTCATAGTTTCTTTCACAGATGTCTGTTGAATTTTTTTCAATCAGTTGATTTTATTGTAGTATTGATGAGCATAAAACTGCTCAAATAAAGATATAATGTTTTTAAGTATCAAGTAAAACGTTTATCATATGAAATTATTTATTAATGTATTACATTATTTAATATATAATTACATTAATTTTAATATATTGTGCAAATTATAATCTTTGAAAATTACTCTCATCTAAGTCGTTACAAAACTAAACAAAAAAGAAAAAAAAAAAAACATTTGACAAGCATAGATTATGAAACACTTTATAACATATTCAGAATAATCTAACAAAAGTGAACCGCTTAATAAGTTAAAATATTATGTCTAATTCAACCATATATAAAATGCATAACACATTTTAAAACCCAATTTCAGCTATTCTCGTCTACAATCATCTACAATCAAATTATCCAAATTATTTGAGCTGTGTTGTATATGATACATCCATTTGTATCTATTAATTACATGCATGCAAAGTTTAGTTCAGTTAAGAAATGCATATATACTTTTTTTATAAAATCGTCCTTTGACAATTTCAGCTAATAAGGAGAATATTACGTGATATCTTTTGTGCAGCCCTGTATATGAGGTATAGAATCTATATAAAATGAGCTAAATGCAAAAAAAGTGTTAAATTTAAAAGCGCATGCCGGAATTGAAAATGCATTTCCAACAATTATTACTCAAAGACAGTACTGTAACCGATTTCTTTTGTGTGTCCCTGTAAATGAACAACAAATGCATGAATACCCTAGTCTATAGTAATCATCTTGTAATAAAATTCAGTGATTTATATCAGTTTCAATACATTTGAAATAGCGTAATGTCATTAAAATACTCAGCAAACGATTTTCCCATATACCATAATGGAATGTAATTCTTTTAGGGACCCCTGTAAGTAAAATACTAATCCCACAGACTTCATATACAATACATAACATGTCTAGGTGACCTCTAATATGGTTTATCAATTGCATGCAAATCCGAGTATATTTACGGGAGTTAGAGCGTGGACAGACGGACAGACAAACCGAATTCATAAACACTTTTGAAATTTGTTGGAAAGTGTTAAAAATATGTATCTAATGTTAAATATACCGTCTAAAATATTTTATCCAAAATTATATATTGTTGATTATAGGTGTACAAAAGTAACTTCTGTTATTAAAGCTCCTTATCTGTTTCATAAAATTCTATAAATTGTTTTTCAACATTCTGTAAATATAGTATATAAGTAGTATATGGTATAGTATATTTTGACACATATCTGCAATAAGACCATGTGGGCAAAACTTTTTATGTAATTTTAAATACACATATTCGAGTAATGTGCACAAATTCAGTCTTTTTTTTTTTTACTTTTTTAATTTAAACAACTTTTAAAATACTTAGGAATCAAATTACACTTCTTTTTACTCCACGAATAATTTCATGTTTTCTCCAAACAATTAAAAAAAAATCTAAAGTATCCTAACTTAATTATTTTTATTGATATTGGTGTTTCTTGTATGAAAAATATGAATTAATTGAGAAGCATAAATATTTTTAGTCTAAATTTGCGAACTTCATTTTTATTTGAATTCATCTCATTAATTCATAGACCGGGAGGCAGCTCCACAGACATCACCTCATCGAGTTGACGGCTGAAAGTGAAGTATTACACAGAACCCGTTTAGCATATTAAAATCAAACTGATCTGTCAAGTCATATCTTGGTGGAAAACACCTGCAAACCCGATTTTAGTGGGTGATCGGTAGGTTTAGCATTGTACTTTCCTGCATCCAAAGGTATGAAAACATGGAGGACTGGGAGCGGGAAAACACAATGGTAAACCTACCAATCAATCACTAAAATTCGTTCTGTCCAGGTGTTCCACCAAGGTATCAGGTTGCAGATCAGTTCCATTTTAATATGCTAATCGACTTCTACTTAGTTAATAAATTTAATCCATCAATTCGATAAGGTTGTTGGGCACCTAAAAATCAACCACCAAAATTCGGTCCGCCCAGGTTTTCCACCACGATATCGCATGGCAGACCAGCTGCGTTTTAATATGCGAACCGAGTTTTAACTAATCCTGAAATTTTCGCCTTCAACTCTATGATGTGATAGTTTGTTCGGCTGCGTTCCGATCTATAACTATTTAACGTTTTTAAACTTTTTCTGAAAATTCCGGACTGCATGTACATGCACTGAGGTATAGTTCAGCTCACTAAAACTCACATTTTCCATATAGGAAAGCATGGATACAATCTTTTTATTCAGTTATAAATACAGAGCGTCTCACTATAAGTCGTGCTCGAGCTATTCTTCATAGCTTTAAGTATATTGAAATATTTTACCGATATTTTAAAGAGACATGATTTCTTTTATAGTAAATATGATGACATCCTAAGAATTTCTGGAAATGGCTTCGGTCTGCGGCCAAACAGAATAGGCCTAACACTTCAAAATTTGGAATATAAGCCAAGGTGTATATAAATCACGGACCCAATTACAAAGGATTTCGTGTAACATCTATCACATTTCTCAGTAAAGTATGTTTGTTGAATATATTGATAAATTACGTTCATTACCGTTAATGTTAGGAATAAAAAATTGAATTTGATCTGCAGTGAGACACCTTGTATTTATGTCTAAATAAGTAAATTTCAACCCAACATTCCTATACAAAAAAAAAAAAAAAAAAAAAAAAAAAAAATGTTTCAGTGAGCGGTAATTCTTTGAAATTTTCTACACGCGGTATTGAATCACCCTGTCTATTCAATAAACATTTCATGTTATTCAACATTTTATAATCTATCTGTTACATTTTATCTTTCAACAGTTTTTATGACAGTTTTTAGTGGATCTCAGCACGTAATATTGAAGATTATAATTGTTTGGATATTTTAAGGATAATTTAATCTATTTAATATTTTCTTTTCGTGAAATCGAAAGCATTCATCATATGATATTTAAAAAAAAACAAAAAAAAAAAACAAAAAAAAAAACAAAAAAAAAACAATCTTTGAACAAGCCTGTTGTGACATAACTAAAATAAGTACCCGAAAGTAAATCAAAAGTTTTCTGCAAATGATGTGTTGTTTTCAAAATTCTAAACCTATGTTGGTGTATGTTAGGTTGCATGTTGGTGACATAAAACTTAAAAACATTGTTTTATGAAGATGGTGTAAATATTTTAATTATCATTTTAGAAACATGAATTACAGTTGTTCAAGTAAACATGTGTTAGTTCATCTATACTTTTAGAAGAACATGTTCTTACTGACTTATCTCTAAACTCCGACCGTCAAGCGTTGCTCGAATGATAATGAAATTTGGAAGACATGTTCATTACACAACATAGGCATCCACTAAGAAAAGATTTTTGAATATTCAAACCCGGATGAAAATAAATGTGGGTTCAAAAGTTTTAGGTAATTTCACCTTATCTCAGAAGGAGTTTTCGATAGGAGTGAATTTCGGCGTAAGAAATAAAGTGAAAATCGCTTTTGATTAAACACGTTTTTCAACGATTTTAGAAATGAAATTCCCAAATGGTGGATGAGATATTAAAGATCCAAAACAAAAGATTTTACGTAATCGAGTCTATATCCAATGTATTATTATTCTTGTAACCATTCTTATTATTCTTCTAATCTGCAAAAATTTGCTGCCAGCAGTATTCATGCTTGTCGCCAACCTTGGCTATGAACCAGATTACGGAAGATTAGACGTTTAAGACACCTATTGTTTATTTTTGATTAGACATTTTCTGTATATATACTTTTGGAAAATTTCATAGAAAATTTCACACGCCTTGAATTTAAAATTTTTCAAAATTTAATTGCCTAAAAGGCGTATAACCAACAGAGTGAAAAATGATTTGAAGTGAGTAAATGAAGTGAGCTAGTCCAGGCTTGGACACTTTTTCACTCTGTTGACTGTACCAATTTTAAACAATTAAAATTTGGAAATGTAACATTCTTTGCAAAATATTATTTCCTTGGAAAGTTTATTCTCCAATTCCACATTTTATAAATTATTATTGCCCTAATGGCCCTTTAAGGATCGAATTTCAATTTGTATACAAAATATAGTACATTTACTCATCTTTTCTTCTTCTGCTTTTTGGAAGTACAGATTTGCGATTTAAATACTGATCTCTATATTAATGGGCTCCAGTTTCCACTAGGCTTCATTATATTGATTGCTGTATAACCAGTTTATAGGGCTGAAACACTTAGCGCCCCGTTATAAGGATTGTCGTTATGAATATCGATAAACACAGGTAACCAATAAAGTGATTGCCATATAAAATATGTATAGCTGAGAAGCACACACAGACCCGATATTTTGATGACCGTATTAACGATATATGTCCGAAATCGATAGGTCTCATTTACAATAATCACCATATAGTATCTTAGGTTTTCTGATTTTTGCTTATTTTATCGGAAGCTCTCACTTCATACAAGATAAGCTCATGTAGGGCAAAGCGGTCATTTGTCAAGGATCCCATGAATCAAATTTATTATTTATGTCGCGAAATCTTTATTTAGATTTTTTATATGTACATCAATTATTTTCGTATAATTAGAATTAAAGTCTTTTTTTTTTAGCTTACATGTAAAATGCACTTCGTGGACGCCGGATAAGTCCAGGCTAACTCTGCAGAAGGCATCTGGGCCTCCGAAATTAACATCAAAACGAGCGAAGGCTTGCTAGTCAAATTATAAATTTGATTTTCTTTATTTTATAAACTTTTATTCGTAATGTAATGTTTATTATTTAATCTACGTATAGAAATATTTCAAATTATTTTAAATATAGCTTTTAATATAACATAAACTATCGAGTTGTAAAGGGTAACATTCTGCGTACGAAAATAATAATTGATTTCATTGTTACTGTTAAATAGGTTCTAATGCTTAATTGAAATAATATAGGCTTAATTGAAATAACACAGATTTTATTAGATATTAAGGTTAAAATTTCTCAAAATAACAAATTGTTGGATAATGATTTTTAATCTTATATAATTAAATAACATTATTTAAACATACTATGAAATTCAAAATTTAATAAAATGCAATTTGTGCCCGGTACTTATAAAATGCAAACGTCAGTAGTCAGTATATATTATTTTTTCATTTCGTAATAACCACCTGGCATAAAGAGCATATACATTATACATTATTTCCTAGTTTTTATTTAAAGATAGAATATTTCTGCTAGCACTATGTCATTTAAAAAAAAATTCTACAAATGAAAAGGATAATGCATACAAAATGGTGAATAAAAAAGTTACATTTTTAAATGGATTTTTAGCAGACCGTTTAAAAAATCACTTATTTTTTTATCCATTATGAATAGACTTATTCAAGTAATCCACATAATTTGAATAATTTAATTTTTTTTTTATTCAACGAATTATTGAAGTACTTACAAATAAATCTTTAAATAAACCTTTTTATCTCCACGAACGACCATTTTATATACCCGTGTCTCATTCCACCTCACTAGTTTCCATTTCAAGATTTCCCCAAAGAATAAAACATTCGAGGATAAAAAATCTGTTGCTTTAATTAATTTTATTGTTGTTAATGTTTCTTGGCTGAAAAATATTCTTTTAATTGAGAGGAATAATTGTTCTAATTCTAAATTTAAGAACTTCAGTTTTATTTGAGTTCACCTAATCAATTAACTATCTAAAGTCAGTAATGTCTTACTTTTTAGGTCCTGAAAAAAACATGTTCACATTTTTTTCCTCTCTTGCTGGTGGAACTTTTTTTCCCCTTTCAAGTGATTTTGTGGTAGTTTTAAAACTTTATTGTAGAAAACTGTGGAAGGATTTGAAAATTACGAAGATGAATAAATTGTCTATTCTACTTCTTTTTTTGTGATGTTAAACGTATATCTTACTTAATGATTAATAAAATAGGTACACCAAAAAGGTTTCTGAATCATTGCACATATGTTATCCGAAAATAAACCACATGTTTTCTGAACATTTTTTTCTATAAGTTAATTGCACAATCCGGTTACGTACGAGAAGAAAAAAAGTGTATAACTTCCAGATTATTGCTTTTTTAAGATTTTCAAATTGATATTAAAATCCATTAACTGAAGGTGAATTTTTTACCAGTTTTTATTATTGTCCATTGGATTTAAAAAAGGACGTAATTTCCTTTAAATAAAGACCTTTTCGTTCTGTAGATCCAATTAAAAAAATCTTTGCATTTTGAAATTGAAAGGTTATTTTCAGTGGTATTAGAGTTTGAGAAAACTGACAGTCATTTATTGACAATTTTAAAACTGAATCTAAGAAATATCGCTTCAATAACTAGCTATCTTCTTAATATTCTATCCTTATTAATATTATTGTACTTTATACCATATCGCCAAACTAAATTCTTCTGCACACGTAAACTGAAATTTCTGTCATTTCGGTCGCAAAGAAATTTAAAAATTTTGACTTGCTACTCAAACACATAGTATAAGGTTTATAGTAGCAATTAAAGAATAAAAATGGAAATAAAATAAAATAAATAAACGATTATGAAAATTTGATTTATCATTACGTTTTACGCTTTCTTTGCTGTTGTTATAACAATTCTATGTACGTGTCTGTATCTCAGTCGTCCATTTATTTTTCGTCTCTATAGAGTCCTTATTTTCTTTTTCTTTACAACCATGCATATAGTATGCGTATGTGAGTAAAAACGGTCTAAACGGTGTTTTTATCTGAGCTTAAATGTAGTAGATTTATTATAGGTCACGATCGGCAAGACCGTATAGATTTTCGTTCAAGCTGCCAACAGATTTGGTTTCTAAACTATTTAAAACTATTTTCTGCTTTATTGTCAAATTCACGAATGAAATGAGACAATGAATAAACAAAAATATTGCTTTGACATTAGGCTGTGTGTCTCTGAATTAACGATTGTAGCTTTAAACGGGTTGATCCCGGATCCAAATTCAACTGTTATAGGAATTAGTTGAACATACTATTAAATAATTTGGAAAGTGGAGTTGAATCGTTTCCGATTTTTTAAAACTTATTTTGCATTTTCCTCACCACTAAAGGATCATTCAGTAAGCTTTGGTTAAGAAACTATCGTGCAGTAAAAATGTAATTGTTTTATTATTATTCCTCAAAATGATACTCATATTTATACTTTTAAATCACAGGAAAATAACACTTGGAACATGCTCCTATACTTATTGTATTTCGATTGCAAGGCGTGTCCAGAAAGACGTCAATCTAAAACTAAAATTTCGGGTACACAAGTTTTATCTAATATTTCAGTTAAAGGGAAAATTGTTTTTCAACCCTTTCCGGCGCGGAGTAATTCTGTTTATAAACTGATGAAATAATGGATCAACACCTGAATTAGTAAACGAATTTATTAGATAATAGGAACTTCGTACTTTCACGTACATTATAAAAAAAAATGAATTAAATATTCTTGGTGCCGTTTGTCAGTTTTGGAATTAAAATTAGGTGTACTCTTTTAAGGACACAGCCCTCGAAAGGGTTAATCCTCTCGCTGCGCAACCCGAGATATACTCGGGCATGCATTTTTCCATCTAATTAATACTATTTGTTTATTCCCAGCAGTTATTTTTTTAGTGAAAACTTTGTATGATTTAATCAGGACATTTTCCCCGATTACGATAGTAAAAAATTTCTGCTTTAAAGAACCGGTGGTAAAAGATTAACAATTCTGTAAAAGACGCTCATCGCTGAGAATTACTCAGCGAGAGGATTAAGAAGCAAATCTATAGAGCTCGAAACTTTTTCGCCTTGCATATTTATGATATACTAAAGAGACATTTGCTTATGATTCTTAAATATAGCTAGGATTTCGTCATTTTTTTTTTTAACTTTAAGAATTTTTCTGAAGATTTTGGAAACTGTGTGGGTGTATTGTTTTTTTTTAATATTTGATTTCAAAAATGTATTCAGATAAAAACAGCATGAAACAGTTTTTATATGGTTACAGATATTTAGAAACACTGAAATTATTGAAAGAAAGATTTCTCTTCGTATTTTTATATAAAAGTTATAAGCATATTTGAAAACAATATCATATAAAATAATAATCCACCTTTAAAATATCACCCTTAAGCTCTGATTAACAACAATTCTTATAAAAAATATTAGTTAAAATATGAAGGTGGAAGTGGATTATTTTATATTACCTTAATAGAAGAAAGGGGAAGGGGAGAGAATCAGTTGATCAGAAATCAAGATAAATAGGAGAAACTAAGGACTTTCAGTGAACCAACCAACTGAAGATGTTCTAGTATGAACGAAAACTTTATTGAGGTGAATTGTTTAATATGTTTTTTTTTCAATGTGGCGTCTAATATATTTTTAAATGTTACATCCAGTATATTTTATCGAAATAGACATGTATATATTACGGACACTTAAAATTGTGTTTAAAATGTGAAATAATGTCTGAAATTGGTATATAAACGGTTAATTATAATAACAGGCATTACAATCTCAAATGTAGATAACTACATTTTTACACAAAAACTAAATGTTTACACTTTCTAAAAAGAAAAATTCATAAAATGCCTTCATTCTTTCAAAATTTTATTCTAAATACCAAATAAAATTTGAAGTAAATGAGAATTTATAACATAAATCCGGTGCGATTAAGTAAAAAAGATTGAATGTTACTCGAAAATTCAATATATTCTGAAATATACTTTAACTGCAACTGAATACTATTGGAACTGAATGTATATACTGAAATATACTTATTAATACTTGAATAGGGGGTCCGCAAAAAAAAAAAAATACTTATAGTTCGTTAGCCATCGATACTTTTATTAAATAATTCCAAACTTGTTGATTTATTTAAATGTGTACTAATCGATAATACGTTATCAATGACGAAAACGACTGTCAACGCTAGCGATCTGGATGCATGCTGCCTGGGGTGGTGTACATTAACCTTTAAATGCCTAGGGTATAATGTATTTCAGAGATTGTGTAATTCTGAGAATAGGAATTTATACCAATAAAAATCTAAATAGTAAATTTGGGTTACTTTAATAACGAAATGTCTGTTATTATATAAATAAAAAAATTCCATTTTAAATTTATGTTCTGAATATGGAACATGTGAATAAAGAAATCCACTAAATCGGGAACACTGATGGTAACATAAATTATACCATGGGAATTTAACAGTTAAAGTGAACATTTAAAGTAACAGTACAGAAAAGTATTTTAGTTAAAATAAGTTTTCCATTAGAGAGAGTTGAAAACTGCAATTTTGGATTTTTTTTTTTTTTTTCAAAATTCAAAAGGTTATAACAGTTTAAAAAGATCTGAAATTTGCATAACACTTTATATATTTTCAGGTAATTTCTGTCAGTTTATTTACAGTTTTTTTTATTTTGTGTTTTTAAAAAAGTATTAAAATATTTGTAAAAATGACAGTTTTTGAAAATAAAATGTATCGCATAAAGGTCAAGATATAGGGGTATGGATTTTTCATATGTGTTATACTTTTTCCAAACATATGATTCGAAAATCTTGATCTATATTCCTTTTCTCACTGAATATTGACAGCTTGTAACTCGCAATGGAGAGGTTTTATTAATATGCAATTTAGCAACAATAGATTTTTACTGATGATATCTATAATCTGTAAATCATATTCTATTATTTGATATGGTCTATGGGCAAAATAACTATAAAAATTTAAGAATTAACAGTCAAAAATTTAAAATAAGAATATTAACCCTAGAGTAGTATGTTCTTTTACAACGCTTTGCTCTTTTTTTCGTGTTGGGCCTTTTTGCAGCCTATTCTTGCTGGCGAAAAAGAAAACAAGCAAACAGTTTCATTAATTATTCAACTATTAATTTTCAATGAAATTATAAAGTTGAACTTTTTTTTAAGTAGTATGTTTTCTCCCGAAATAATAGTTATGAAAATTTCATTTTTTTCTTGGCCATACTATAGTGTAGTTTTTTTATAAACTCGGATAAAAATAACATTTATTTTATGAGAAAAATCAACTTCGATGGTTCAACTTGTTCGTTTTCTTTAAAAGCAAAAAACATTCAGCTATACAGAAGTGAAGTGAAAGTGTAAAAAAAAAAAAAAAAAATACAATCCGGTTTTTATGAAGAAAAGATAATAGGGTGACTCCGCCAGTAGTTGATCAAATACAGTCAGTGCTACAAAACTTTTATTATATTTCCTTCCTTTTAAGTTTTATAAGTTGACTAACATGATTGCTACAACCCTTAATGGATGTCCTATAATGGTCAAAAATTAAATCTGCTGAAATTAAATAGCAACAGACTTATAAATAAAGTTTTTTTAATTAGCATTTTCCCATTGGTTGATCAGGCGAAAGAAGTCACTCAAAAATCTAAATATTAACCTTTAAAATATCATCCTTGGGCTGTGATTAATAATAATTCTTTAAAAAATATCAGTTAAAATAATGAAGGTAGAAGGGGATTATTTTAACTTACTTAATAATCTCTAACTAATCAAAACTAAATGTTTTCTAATAACACTTTCTAATTAAAAAAAAAAAAAAAAGTCATAAAATGGCTTCTGATATAGTCGTCAGCTGACAGCATTTTGAAAAATGGTGCACTAGCATTCAAACAAAAATATGATTAGTGCCACCTATTAAACTCATTTCCGCCTGAAATTTTCAATATTTCAAAATTTTGATCAACTACTAGAAGGCCATCAACTGCTGGCAGAGTCACGCTGCGTCCAAATTTGTGTACTTGTGGTCTGAAGTGGTTAAGGTTTGAGGTATGCATTAACATCATAAATGTTGTTGGATGTAATATTTATACGTGTTTTTACAATAATAAATCATGGATACTCTCGTAGCTGTTTAATTGGGACCAAGCAGATTAACAAAAACTTTGCCTTATTAGTGGCCTTTATAGGGGCACGTTTTTCAAAAAGGCCATAATTTTCTAAATCTATGATTTAATTTTAATTTTAACAGGTATTTTTCTGGTTTTAACCTTAACTAGAAAAAAATAACCAGTTCTTCTTGCAATACAATATAAGAATGTGCATTTTTAGGATTCCGTACTTAAAAAGTAAAAACGGAACCGTTATAAGATCACTCCTGTGTCTGTCCGTCTGTCTGTCTATCTGTCACAGCCATTTTACTCGTAAACTATGGAACGTGGAAAGTTCAAATTCGGGGAAGTAATAAAGACCATTGACCCACATATTTTCAGATTAATAAACATTCATATTTCATCAAAACATTTAGTAAAAAAGGAGAGGGGCTAATTATGCTACTTGAAAAAAAAATCTTTTCTTTGTATATCATGTGGGGGTCCTGTGAAAGATTTTGTAACACTGAGCTCAAAAATTCATTCCTTTTAATTTTAGGTATTATATTTTCAAAGATATTGTTGAAAATGTAGCGCAAAAATATGTCCCCCCCCCCCCATCTAATTCCGAATCTACTGAAACTAAAATTATGAAAAAATTAGAGGTAGTAGACGTCAATATAAACCTTGCCGGAAAATTATAGCGATTATCCTAGGTCACATAGTTTTTGAGTAATTAGCATTTTTCTGTTATACACAAATTTCGATTTACGGGCATTCAGAAAAATTGTTGAGCATCGCTGAATATACCTATCGTTGCCGAAGAATAAAAGCATCGTTGATAATGATTTTCGAAGAAAATCATCGGTAATTAGCCGAGATATTAACCTTTAAAGGTACGGTCAGTTTGGGCATACACAAGGACAGATGCGGCGTACTCTATGCCTAGTTAACAACTTTTAATGATATGTAAGTGTAATGTAATGCCCAGTAACAGTATAAAAGCAATAAACGTCAAATTGTTAAAAACATACTAATTTAAGGGGTCTCGGGACTCTAAAAAGTGAAAAAAAAATGAAAAAAAGACCATTTTCAACATTTAATGTCTTAAAATGTATATGATTTTAAAACACAATTTTAATTGGGATGAAAGATATAAGTATTTCTTTCGTTTCATGTATTTCAAAAATTGCAAGATACAGAATTAGTATTTATAGGGGGCTCGAAACTGTTAGACATTTGTCGAACAAAAAATTGGCATACAAGTTTACGGGCAGGATTACAAAATAAATATTGCAACTGGAATGAAAATTTTGGCGCTTACTTATACTTCAGATTATAATAATTTCCGTGAACTTAAATAAATTTGTATTTAAAGCATTTTTGTATTTTTAATGCAATGTTGCATTTAGCTAATACAAAATTTTGAAAATTTCAACACTAAAATCACCTAAAAAATATTTTTTTAAACAATAAAACGGAAATTTTAGGTTCAGTTTATACAGACTAACATGAAATATATGTTTTGAAAATTTCAAGAAAAAATATTCAGAAGTTTTTGAGGTATCCTGCGCGTTATGCCCAAAAAACGCCATTTGGAAAATAATGACATTAAAGTTTCGGAAACGCCGCTTCAGCTATTGAGCGAGTATAATTCTAAAAGCCAAAACCTCTGTTCTAATGGGAATTTCAAGGAAACAATTATATCAAAATATTCAGAAAAGATAGGAGTTTAACATCTAAAAAAAAAAATAAAATAAAATAAAAAAATAAAATTAAATTTCTTAACTTTTTAAGCTTTAAGAGTCCTGGGACAACTTAATCATTTTCGGCACGGAGTAATTCTATTTATAAACTTATGAAATAATGAACTGACACCAGAATTTATAAACGAATTTATTAGAAAATGCGAACTTGTTTATTTTCACGTATGCATGATAAAAGGAAATTTTTAATTAAATATTCTTGGTGCGGTTTGTCTGTTTTGGAATTAAAATTAGGTGTACGTTTTTTAAGGGCATTGCCCTCGAAAGATTTAATTAGAATGAATCGCATAAATACTGTGGGATTCGCGATAGTTTGCATTGATTGTATCTCTCAATACGCCTCGAGTGACTCTAAAAGTTAATTAAACACCTATCTGGAAAATCGCGGCACGGACCAAGGCGGCGTTGCAACTTTGAGACCTTAATTCGAAGCGCACTTAGCACAATGCCAAATTTAAACTTTGAACAAAGGTTTTGTTTTAGCTACACTGTAGAAATAAAGGTTATTACTACGCTGAATTTAGTTTCATGAAATACCAAATGAAGTTTAACTGTGCACTGCTTTTATTGTCAGTACCGAATTAAGTTCATCATAAACAGATTAGGATAATATTAAAAACAGAGTTATACGAATAGCTATATTTGATATTATTTAGCTTCCATATCTGTTTGAACTTTCATTGTATACCCATTTACACTTTTCTAATATATACAGTTATACCCAACCCTACGTTGTATAGTTTTTTACAAAGTCTTAGTATTCTTTTAGCAACATTTTTTTTTATATATATTACAATTACAAATTCATATATTTATTCTACGGAACCCTTTGCACGCGAGTAATACTCGCACTTGGCCGTTTATTATTTGTATTCACTTTCATTGTATACCCATTTACACTTTTCTAATATATACAGTTATACCCAACCCTACGTTGTATAGTTTTTTACAAAGTTTTAGTATTCTTTTAGCAACATTTTTTTATATATATATTACAATTACAAATTCATATATTTATTCTACGGAACCCTTTGTGCGCGAGTAATACTCGCACTTGGCCGTTTATTATTTGCAGGGACATCATTTTGAACAGTCAAAACTGCTTACACTTCACTATATTGAGCTCTCGCTACCACTTCTTTAATAAATTCCATAGTTTTCTACTAATATTGACGCATAAAGCTATGGTAATTATAATTACAATGAAAATGAAGTGTCCCTTTAAAAGACCAAGTCTTGTATTATCTGGCCCTATTAGGGGATTTCTGTTTTTCACATATTTTACTTTCAAACACATACAGGAATGAAGATACAGAATATTTCAATATACATTATAAACGATCGTTAAACTGCCTCAAACATCATGCAACATCCAATGCTCCGAAAATGACGACCAAACCGGTATTGGTCGAAACTATCCACACCTGTCAAGAACACATAAATGTCAGATATACGTTGTCATCTGTCTACTCTAAACCGTTTCCTTTAACCTATATGGTGATGACTTTATTAAGACAATTATATTAATTGGTTTAAACACATTAGTTTCATTTTATCAATTTTTATTCTCTACAGATTCATTAGCGCACTGCATAGTAGAATGAATTGGCACCGAACAAAATTTTCAATCGTCTTTTTTTACATGCTTTTATTAATTTGTATTTTTCTTTAAAAAATGAATTTTTTTATGAATATAAGTATTCTATTCATCATCAAGCTTCTTATATTAATCCTGTCATATTTTACATTATCTCCACATTCCAAACAAACTTATATACGCTGTTGAAATTACTTAATCCCCAATCGCGGTAGTGTGAAGTGCGTGAAAGCTGAAATGAAATGCAAGCACAACGGTTTAAATGAAATCTGCTATGTCGCTGGAATCCAGAGAAACCAGAAAAAATGCTATTCTATCACATATGCACTCTATTATCATTGTTTTTTCCCCATTTGATGGCACTGTCGGGTGTTTCGGTTAAAGTGAGGTTCCCATCAAAATCAGACTCCAATTTTCATAATTTAAATTGTATTCTAAATGTTGAATATGATATGTAAACGTTCCTTTTATTTTTCACTGTAATAAAGAAACCTTTTCACTAATTGAATCAACTTGTTTCTCAAAACTTCTGAAATAACAAGTATAAAAACATTAGAAATTTAAAATTTTGATGCTTTAGGGCAAGGGCTGGCAAATACTTTTAAATGGGTCCGAATACTGTTGAAAAATTCTATCGATATCCAGAGAAAAACACACAAAAATAATATAACTACTTATTACATTAAAATTGTTATTTTTATATACCCATACACATAATATAAGATAGAAAATTCAGGTATTATTACTGCATACACAGATACACGTTCTGAAAATATTTACATATACCGGGTGTCCCAAAAAGGACTGACTGATTTTAAAATTCAATAACTTGCAAACGGTGACAGATATTTAAAAAATTCTTGCAGGAGGGTTATGCATAAGGTCAAAAGTTTTATTACAGTGATTTTCAATTTTAGTTCGATTTACAAACAATAGATGGCGCTGTAAGAAATAGTCGCTAAATTCAGGCTCGATTTTTGGTACTTCGTGGCCCGGATAATACATTTCCATCTCCTTTTTCTGCATGGAACAAGATAAAAGACCAAAAATCGAGCCTGTATTTACCGACTATTGCTTACAGCGCCATCTATTGTTTGTAAATCGAACTAAAATTGAAAATCACTGTAATAAAACTTTTGACCTTATGCATAACCCTCCTGCAAGAATTTTTTTAATATCTGTCACTGTTTGCAAGTTATTGAATTTTAAAATCAGTCAGTCCTTTTTGGGACACCCGGTACATACTAAAATGTAAAAGGTAAGAATTAGTTCAAAAATTAATGCTAATTACACTTGTAGTCTTGAGACAGTTGTGTATAGTTTGGCTCATGTGCTGAAGAGCCAAATCGAAGATTGTCTTCAAAGTGGAAGTCCTCTAATCTTGAACGATATTTTCTATTAAAAAAAAATCATTTTGGAGAAAGTTCATACACAATCTTAAATGGAGCCAAACATAGCAGCCAGGTTAATATCTAGATTTTTGCAATTTTTCTACTCTTCTGAGCCATGTTTACCCACAAATTCTTTAGAGGATGTCGCTTTATAAATTTGCAAGAAAATATAATCTTGCACGTCAAATATCTCCATTTAAAATAAAATATTTTAAAGAATGAACAACTTCGCATCCACATCAGAGCATTCTGCCGATGGAGAAACTTCATAAGGCGATTTAAACAATTGAGACAACATACCTATCTGTACAAAGTCATTTAATCTTGCTTTAAATTCCTTCCCAAACTATGGCATAACACTTAGGAACATAGCAGTGTGTAGTTCGGAATTCTTCTTTTTATATTCTAGAATTGTTGGAAAAAGAATAAATTCTTCATTTGCAATACCTTTTTCGGCAATGCAGGCTTCGTCCTTCAGCAGTCCGCCAGTTGCAGACCGTGGATTTAAGGTTGGTTGGTTGTATTTATGACGGCCGATTATCAGCACGAGGGATATAGGCCCAAAGGGGGGGAGTGCCCACCGTGGGGTCTTTCTAAGGGAACCTAACCCGTATTTACGCTTGGAAAACCAAGGTTCGAAGAAAACCACGAAAACTCCGAACGATTAGGCCGACGGGCACGATTGGGATCGAATCCAGCACCTCCCGTCTACCAGCTTCGAGAGCAGAACCACTGGTGGGGCGTGGATTTAAGGAATAGGTTTTTTAAATCCCATTAGTGAAAAATATACAGAAAATTAATACCGGAAAAAATATCCAGTTTAATATATATTTAATTTTCAACGAAATGTGTAATTGGACTCCTCTATTTAAAAGATTAAGTTCAAGAAATAAAGATTTTTTTTTACAAAAATCTTAAAATGTAAAAACGTTATTGAAGAATCTTATGTTGTACATAGATCATCATTTCAAACATTTTCAGAATATTCTAATGAAACGTCATATTTAAGTACAGTGAACGAACACATCCAAAATATTACATTTGCCTCGCACAAAATGTTTTTTTTTTTTTGACCTCACTTTCCCCCTAATATCTGATATGTTACAAATCACAGTTTAATTATTTTAATTTACATATATTTATTAGATTATAACATTTTTCGAAGATTCGGAGAATATGGCTGTTAAAAAAAAATTATAAACTGTAAAATATTAAACACTTTGCCAATGATGATCACTTTTGAAATAACTCATTCAATGATACTCTTGAATTGCTTATTCTTGTAATTTTTTTTAGCATAACCTCGTCTAATATTTCAGAACAATTTTTTACATAATAATATTTCATTCTTTTAACTATGGGTGTAGAAACTGAAGTGGAAGAAGGAAAATATTTCTAGAAATTTTGCGATTCATAATTTATTTGTAAGGAATATTTAAATAAGAACTGATAACATTTTGTTTAAAACGAATTGGAAAATACTTGGTTTGTGATATTTCGCGGAATATTTATTAGCAAATTATGCATACTTTTCAAATCTAGTGTTGAACGGTAATTCCAAATAGCCATTATAAATAAATGTATATTAATTTTTTAGTAAATTATTACTATAAATTGTCATATACACACATATAATCAGGCGTTTTTTGCGCATAATAATACATGTATACCGAAATTGACAACTTCCTACATGAATGGGAAACGGGGATTAAAGCATTTTATCTATCAGAACTTTTTTCAAGGAGCACTGAATAATGCTATCATATGCGAAATATTTAACGTTATCCGATATAAAATTTAATATGCAATATGAATGAGATTTTCCTTTTCAGTATTTTTATGTATAAAAACGAAAAAAAAACCTTTTCGTATAAAAATTTTACAATTGTTTATACTTACTATTCGTACATTATGATGTTATGTATTACATTACAATGTATGTATGTGACATTATGTTATTATGTATATAATAAGTCATATAGTAAAGGTATTCGTTACATACATTCAGTAACACTCCTTGTCCTCAAAAATTTTAATTTTAACCCTGTTCAACCACTGGTTAGCAGATAATGAGAGTTCATTAATTCATCCATTAGCTTAATTATTGACATCGTATAAGCTTCATTTAACATAGTCATTTAAAATCTCTAATGGCATTTATGATATCTGATAGAAAGCGTTACATGACATTCGTTCAAGTTTTAAGAAAAGGTACATTAATTTTCATTTTTTTTCAGGCGGAGTTTTGAAATTAAGAAATTATTTTTTATTTTCAAGGTATACACGAAAAATTGAATGCAATAATCTTTTCTGACCGAGAATTATTAATTAGAAATAATGTTTATTATATATCAGTTTAACAATATAATATTTATAGATTTTTGCGGTTCCGTACTCTATCACATTTACCTTCATCGCAACTTAAGTGAAATTAACAAAGTTATTTAATTGTTTCATCTTGTACAATTCCAAATTTGTATTACGCAATTTTTGACGCATAACTGACGTCTGATGGTAAGGATATTTGATATTTAAGTTTCTGTATTTGCATGATATTTAACTACTGTCATTTTTTCAGACTTTTGAGTGTTTCATGATTTCGTCTCCGACACACAGACTCTTTATAGTTTGTGTACTTTAAAAAAAAAAAATTGTAACATTGTCGTAATTCGCTGTCTTATGGAATATTCATCGATAGTGTTAACAACGAATTGCAATAAATCCATTAAATCATGGAGTATGCCAAATGACATGAAATTGATATATATCGTATAATCATTCACATGAAACTACGGAGCTTTCCGATGTTAAAAAATACATCTTAGTTTTCTTTTTAGTGCCAGAAGGATTTCGAATTTCGTAAAATTGATAATGCAACAACTTTTGATTGTTGAAGAATGATATTTGTTATTATGGACGTCTTTAAGTACAGTGAAAATGTTTCTAAATCTATTTTCTTGGACCCAGAAACCGCATAAAAATGTAAAGTATGTTTGAACAAATGGGAGGGCTATTTCAAAATTTTGAAGTCAAAATTCAAGACGTCGGAATTCTTACGTCTATTTTGAAAAAATTTGCAGTTTACGATGCCTCCGTATATCCAACAGATAAAAAAAGAAGCTATTTACTCGTTTTCGGGCCTCCAGTACAAAGAATGTGCAATCATACAAAATCTTCTATTGTTAAATTTATGTAAAGGTGAAAGCACCTTTTTGAAATTACAAAAATAATTAGGTATATGTTACGTCAGTTCTCCACGATACGTTTTCAATACATGCAATAGATATAAAAATACTTTTTTAAACAAAGAAATATATGGATGACGAATTACAAATCCACTATTCACTAAATCCGTAGCACAGCAAACTTAAAATATTTTTTTCTTTTCTTGTTTGTGACGCTTTATTATAATTAATAAAAACCTAAATTTTCATCAATCGAAAGTTAAAATGACTACGAAGATTCTACAGTAATCCAAAGCCACGATTTTAAAAACAGTTTTTTTCCAAGATCCGGATGCTTCTATTACAAACGGCATACTGTTCTGACACCGATTCAAAGCAATAAGCAACTGTGTCGCTTAATAATTAACTAAATGCTCTAAAGAAATATTTTGTGATGATTAAAATTCTTATTGCGTAATGTTTTCGTATAAATATTTATGATCATTTCACATTGGCTACTGAAGTTAGCCGTCAAATCCTTGCCACTTTCTATTCAAAATTCGTCATTTTAACTGAAAACTTTTTAAAACTAACTAACTGAATCTATTTTTAGAAACTTTTTCTATTCCTATCTTAGTTTGTTTTGATATACTTAATTTATATTTAAAAAAAAAAAGAAAAAAAATGTATGGTTCTGGGATCTTTTCCATCTTCTCCACTTACCCTGGCTTGCTATTCCACCATTCCAATGCTCAGGAATTCGTAAGGAATTCCGCTATTGCTAAACATCTAAGAAATAAGAAAAATAAACTGATCACTTTCTATGGAAGGTAAGCTAGAGCATGACGACTCTAGCAGGCTCTTCAAACACCTTGCATTGGTCATTGGTCATGATCATTTTAAAAACATTTATTTGCAAAATAAATGAGGAATACTTTCGTATTAAGTGAGGCATTAATGCCTTTCATTTTACACATCAGAGAATTTCCATCGCTTTCAAATATCTAAGAATAAGTAATGTTAAGTTCTCGGATAACATTTAATCTGAAAATGTGTTTCAAAACTCTTCTTGTTTAATTATAAATTATCCTACTTTTATGAGAATGCAGAAAATATGAGAATACAGCCTTTTATCAGACTCTGAGAATACATAATTTGAGACCTTTGAGAATAAATACTTTTAGGAGAATATAGCCGCCACCAGTTTTGAATTTTTTGTGATTGGAGGTCTTTCTCCGTTAATATTAAGAAAAATACTGCATACAAATATATGAAAATCGGCGGTATTATAGAGAAATGTCTGAAAAATACGCTGATGCAGACAGTTTTAAATCAAATAATTATTTTAAGAGATATTTAATGCTAAAGTTGGACAAAATCGTTCCAATAAAAAAAGTTTTATAGTTTCAAAAACTATACATGGGAATTAATTCATTTTTAGATCATTTTATACGTTAGAATTTCCCAGTGTGCAGACTGCATTCACTCTTTTAATTTGACTCATTTTTTGAGGTTTTATTTCTATTTTAAATTCAAATTTTCAGCATTTCGAGAGATATTTTTTACTTATTTTAGAAATGATATTAATTTAAACTGTTGCCAACTGTATAAACAGCGCAAATAATAATGTTTGCTTCAAATTAAAAATTTAGTTACACGTAACTATTATTAACAGAAAGAAACCTTCAAATTAGAATTAAATAATTACGTGTGAAAAGCAGGAACTTGTTGAAAATTACTTCATAAAAACTATATTTGCATGTGAATTTTAAAAGGATATTGTAAAATAATAAATTCATAAATATGCGTTAGAAATCTTAAATAGGAGAAATTACGCCACATTTACGTCACATTACACTTATTACGTAAAATGAACAAAAAGTAATATTGCAAAACACTTTAAATTTTAAAATTGCGCGAGACATTAATTTGATATTTTGAGATTATATTAATAAGAATAATATTAATTTTATTGAACGCGTTTAGACTGCTTTCGACCGAAAATTTAGTAATGTAATAAAAAAAAAAAAAGATTACAAGCTGAAAATGAAGTGTCATCAACAAAAAATATGATTTGAAAGAGAAAAATCTGTGAAGCAAAAAATAAAGAAATTGCTTAAATGGTTTAGTTAAGATTCGTTAACCTTCTGTGTCGTTTCCCTCAAAAGAAGGCATTGATATTTGTAAAATATATTTGCATTTTGATGCAGATTTGCTTATTATATTAGCTTATTTTGAAATGTTTAACTGTTTTTTTAATCAAAGACGAAAACAGCCATCGTATCTTTTAACAGCAGCTGATTTTTCCTTAACATTTTCCAATTGAAGTAAAATGAATAGAAACCCATTTATAGGGAGATCGCGACTGTTTTTAAAAATGTAATTTAATATTTCAAAATCTTTTTAAAGCTATTCAAATTAGCGTGCTTTTAGAGACTGCGGTGTCTGAACGGGGATTGGCGAGCGTAGCTCGTAGGTGGCCGAACCTCCTAGTATTTTAAGAAAATATAAGTTTAAATTTTACGTGGTAAAAGTTAATTAAAATTGTTTAGATTTCTCAGGGATTAAAGAAGATGAAAAGCTTAGATTAGGCTGAGAATGTTCTCTAAATAAAACTGCCATAAAGAAATATTTACAATGTCAGTAACAATAATTTTAAATATTTTTGATAAATCATTATTATTCAGCAAGCTATATTATTTCAAGATAGTTTATATTACGTTTGTGATAAATGTAGCCACGTCTGAAATCAATCACTGGTTGAGAGATAACCAGAGTTCATTAAATCATCTTTTATGTTGATTACCGAAATCGTACAAGAAACATTTAAAATCCAGTCCTTCAAAATCTCTAATGACAATAGTCATCGCACTCTAAGAAAACAATTGTTCTTGTTTCGAGATAAGTTAGATTAATTTTTAATCGTTTTCATGCTGAAAATTTAACTATTTTTTTAGGGTTCCGTACTGAAAAAGAAAAAAAAATGGAACCATTATAAGAGCACTCACGTGTCTGTCTGTCCGTCTGTCACAGCCATTTTACTCGTAAACTATGGAACGTGTAATGTTCAAATTGGGGGAAGTAATAAAGATCCACATATTTGCAGTTTATTAAAAAATCACAAATATATTTAAAAAATATGTAGAGGAGCTAATTAAGCTACTTGAAAAAAAAATATTTCTTTTATGTATCGTGTGGGAGTATCGGATGAAAGCCTTTGTAACGCTGAATTCAAAAATTCATTTCTTTAATTTTAGGAACTACACTTCCAGAGATATCGTCCAAAATGTAGTGCAAATCTATGTCCCACCCCCTTCTATTTCCGAATCTACTCAAATTAAAATTATGAAAAAATTAGAGGTGTTAGACATTAATTTAAAACTTGCGGGAAAATTATAGCGATTACCCTAGGTCACATAGTTTTAGAGAAAAGAGCATTTTTCCGTTAAACACAAATTTTGATTAGCGGGCATTCAGCAAAAGTGTTCACGAGCGATGGCGGTACTTTTCGTAGCAGAAATATAAAAGCATTATTGATAATGATTATCGGAAAAAATCGTCGGTAATTAGCCGAGATATTAACCCTTAAATACACGAATGGTTTGTACATACATAACCCTTTGGGGACGAGCGACCGGTATTCGTGCTGCGTAAGGTGCCCATAATCGGGGATTATTCTCACCAGTACATTTTTATTGTAAATTTTGTCTTATTTAATACGAGCATTTTCCCTATTCAATTAGGGAAAATTTTCTGTTTTAAAAAACCGGTGATTAAAGATTAAAAATTCGTAAATGACGCTCGTCCCGAAGGGGTTAAAGTGTAGATAACAACTTTTAATGATACATTTTTGTAATGCAATGTCCTATAGCAGTATAAAAGTAATAATCGTCAAATTGTTAAAAACAGACTAATTCACGTAGAAATAATCACATAAATAGTGTGGGATTCGCGACTAGTTTGCATTGGGTGGATCTCTCAATGCACCTCGTGTGTCTTTAAAAGTTAATTCAAAATCTATCTGGACAAACGCGGCACGGACCAAGTCGGCGTTGCAACTTTGCGACCTCCTTTCGAAGCGCGCTTAGCAGAATGCCAAGTTTAAATTTTGAACAAGGGTTTTGCCTTAGATACATTGTAAAAAGAAAAGATTATTACTACGCTGAATTTAGTTTTATGAAATGCCAAATGAAGTTTAAATATGCGATTCTTTTATTGTCAGTACCGTATTAAGTTCATCATGCACAGATTAGAATAAGATTTAAAAAAAAAAATGAGTTAGACAGAATACCAATGTTTGATATTATTTAGACTTCATATCTCTTTGAACTTTTATGGTATATTCATTCATACTTTTCTAGTATATACAGATGTACCGAACCCTACGTTGCGTAGTTTTTTTTTACAAAATCTTATTTTTCTGTTAGCAACGATTGTTTTTATTAATACAGTTAATAATTTACATATTTATTGCATGGAACTCTCAAAGCGCGAGTAATACTCGCACTTGACCGTTTATTTTTCCTTTAGTTTTAACTACAGATGTAGACACAGAATTAGAAGAATTGAAAAAATAATAAAAATTCAGAAATTAATAATTTATTTTTAACTAGTATTTAACAATAATGAATATGATCGTTTTGCATGAAACTTGTTACCATATGTTTATTTTATAATATGCTACGGATAATTATATGAGAAATGATTGACTTGTCTTAATCTCAAAGGAAAACACTAAAGAGTTTTTATAAAATGGAATTTCTTTTTTAGAAATTTCTGTAGATTGAGAATTATAAAACATCAAGTGTTATTTGTGCTTTATATGAGTGTATAGAAAATTATAACTTCATACATGAATTGCAAATGACGTTCTAAAACGTCTATCTATCGGCAGTTTTATATATAGCAGCACAGAAAAATACCTCGAAATATTTCCACGCGGCAAATATTTTTAGTCTGTGTAGCAGCGTCACATTTTGGCACACAATTCTAGCGTGGATGATATTTCGAATGTAAATAGATGGTACAAATAACGAAATTTTCTGTTTGTCGCCGCACAATTTGGGAATAATACCATAGCAACCTACTCTGCTTCTATGTGAAATTAATAGAGAAACATATTACTTATGGCATAACCTAGTCAGGATAATATCTGCAATCGGGTTACCATTCATTTCACATTGCAGTTGGGTGAGCGATATTGCAATACTCCTCGTTATTGTGACAAATGAATGTGACTTCCAGTATTTATACCATCTAATCTATCATATATACTAAAATCATAGACAGGAAAATTGAAATCAAAAAGTGACGTATAATTCGCATATTTCCAAATAAATTCCCTTTAAATTCGTATATTTTGTCACCATACAATATTTTAAAGTTAAATTAACTAGTTATAGTCTTCAGTTCTTGCATGCAGTATAGTGATCGTTCTCCTCCAAAATATAAACCTATCGTCTGAACTCCTTTTCATTCACTTGTTCGTAGATAATGAAATTTCATCTATTAGATTATTACCGACAGCTTATAAGCTTCGCGTAACTTGTAAGACCTTCAAAATCTCTAATGACAATAATAATTTATGATAGCAAGCACTATACGATAAGATGTGTTAGATTTTTGAGAAAATTAGCATTACTTGTTGTCCATGTTCATGCTAAAAGTTGAAATTTAAATACCGCTTTGAATTTGACTGTGGGTATAGAAATTGAAATTGAAGTATATATTAGAATATTATTAGTAATTTTGAAATTAATCATTCTCTTTTCACTATTATTTAAATATGGGTTGTTAGCATTTTATATACAACTGGCCAAAGTATGTCTCACTTGCAACATGTAACGGAAACTAAATGAAATATCAGATTACTGTTCATTGCTTTATCGATGAATGACAATGTCAGAGAAACTTTAGAAACTGCTTCTTGTTTTCAAGTGTGTTGCGCTACATTATGAATTGTATATAATCCTATATTATTTGATCGTATTGCCTGCATATGGCGAATTACAAATGCATATCAAAATTTACTTATTAAGCATATAATTATACTTCCATTCGGCACAATACTTAACATTCTTTCATAAAAAGGTAATTGTACGTCAATATTTCATTTTCAACTTTTCTTTACCAATTTTAATAAAATGAGTGTTTATTCATATAAAAAAACTCTTATCTTTCAAGTTAAAATTCATATATTTCGTTGAGGTAAAATGGTTTTAGAAGAGTTAAACAAAAAAAATTATTCGGTATAAAAAATTCTCCTAAAAACACGAATATTTTGTTCATTTCTTTTCGGTTATTACTACCGGGTGAAAGAGTGTTCATTAATTCATCCATTAGCTTAAAATGACATCTTAATGGTTTCATTTAACATGTCCAGTTTCAAACTGGTTCATATGAGAACAATAATTCCTGATAGAAAGCACTTTTACGATAAGAATCGCTCGCAATCTTCAAAAGGTTACGTTAATTTTTATTCGTTATAAAGCTCTTGGTCAAAATTGGATTTTTTCCGGGTGTAGAAACTGAAGTCGGAGAAAGAAAATATTAGTAGATATTTCGCGATTCATAATTTATTTGTAAGCAAGATTTAAATAAGGACTGATAACATTATGTTTAAAAGCGGTTAAAATTATTTAATTAGTGATATGTTGCGGAACATTTATTGAAAAAGGACAGCCATTTAAAAATCTTGCGTTTAGTTACTACTCTCCGTTGTGATATACACACATGCAATCAGGTTATTTTTGTGCATAGTACATGTATCCCAAAAATCACAACTTCCTACATGAATAGGAAATGAGGTTCAAAGCATTCTATTTATCAGCAGTCTTATCAAAAAGCACTGAAATATGCCAAATATTTAATGTCATTTCATATAAATTTTACTATTAAATACACTGATATTTTCCTTTTCAGTTTTGTATGTATAATGATGAAAATAAACTTTTACTCATATCAAAATCTTACATATCTTACTATTTATAATTTGTACATTTTTGAAGATATAATTTTCTGACAGAAAATGTCAACTAGTCCAGGTAATCGTTATAAACATTCAGTAGCAATTCGTAGCCTCAAAAATTTAATTTTTTCTTCCAAATCCTATCAAACCAATAGTTAGTAGATAATGAGAGTCAATTAATTCACCCATTAACTTAATTTGCAACATCGTATAAGCTTCCTTTCACATAGTCATTTAAAATCTCTAATGGCATTTATGATCGCTGATAGGCTTTCCGAAGACATTCGTTCTAATTTTAAGAAAGGTACATTAATTTTTATACCTTTTAAAGCGGAGTATTGAAATTAAGATATTATTATTTTTAAATTCTAATATTGGATATGGAAATGGAGTTTTAAGAGTTTTAATAGCAATATGATGAAAATAAACTTTTACTCATATCAAAATCTTACATATTTTACTATTTATAATTTGTACATTTTTGGAAAATATAATTTTCTGACAGAAAATGTCAACTAGTCCAGGTAATCATTATAAACATTCAGTAGCAATTCGTAGCCTCAAAAATTTAATTTTTTCTTCCGAATCCTGTCAAACCAATAGTTAGTAGATAATGAGAGTCCACTAATTCACCCATTAGCTTAATTAGCAACACGTATAAGCTTCATTTAACATAGTCATTTAAAATCTCTAATGACATTTATGATCGCTGATAAACTTTCCGAAGACATTCGTTCTAATTTTAAGAACGGTACATTAATTTTTATACCTTTTAAAGCGGAGTATTGAAATTAAGATATTGTTATTTTTAAATTCTAATATTGGATATGGAAATTGAGTTTTAAGAGTTTTAATAGCAATATGAAATGAATACTTTCTTTATTAATTTTCAGTATCAGTTTAAGTAAAGTATATTAATATTTGTTATGTAATTTTTCAAAATATAAAGTTTATTTCAATCAGTTTTACTAGTCATTAAAAACAAAACCAATCTACACAAACTGTCAATTACTCTTCTCTATGCTCCTAGACTTAGGATATTATGAATGGAAGCCAGTTGTTTTTTCCTAGTACATGCACATTGAAAATCTGGCCTATCTTATATATATATAGAAAATAGTAATGAAGGCTTATCTATCAAATTCCATATATTATTATTCCATCAGGCAGCAAGTGGATTATTCATCATGGAAACAGTAAATATCAGAACCACGCAGTTGAACACTCCCCTTCACGCAATTACAGTCTCGTCAAGTAATTTACTTTGAAAGAAAAATTATAGTTATTATTCATCATCCTTCTTTTTCTCTAAATCTTTCAATTACAGACAGTGTTACGATCCTTAAAACAAAGACTCATGCCTAATTGAATAATTCTAATGACGATATTTGTATATAATAATAAAAAAATAACAAATAATTTAGATTGCCTTTCAAAATCAATGTTAATTATGCAATCAAGCTACACATAATATATTTCAAAGATAATATAACATTCTAGAAAGAGTGCATTGTGGAAAAAAATCTTTTATTCAACATTTTTATTGTATTTTTTTTTCATAATTCTTTCAAAAAATTTGTGTTCGTGATTTTTAATTATTTGTCGTCACAAAATGTGATGGATAAGTAAAGGTAAGTGATTGAACTTTTTTTTTAATGAGAATAAACTGAAAATTTATAAAGAAGAAAGATAAAACAAGTTTGGATACGTACTCCACAAATTACTTTTTACTTTCTTCTATCTTTACAAGAAGAAATTATTGCATTTGTGAAAATTTTCAAATTCCGGTTTTCGACGAATTACACGTTTTAATGGCCAGATAACAGGAAAATATGTTTTTACAAAATCCCTGAGTGATGAGGGGACTCAGGGGATGTGTTATCGTACAACCTCGATATCGTTCGTGTCTCTGGAGCGGTTCACATTGAAACTGTTATTTTCAATTTCCGATGAACAACGGAGATTTACTTTTTTTTTTTCCTTTAATAGCACTCTAAAGTTAGGATATACATTTATAATCACCTGTATTATAAAAATTACTCGGAAATGTTTCCGAAAATCACTGGTCCCCCCCCCCCCCCCCCTCAAGAAAAAAAACCACTTTTCGCTATAAACGTTTCTTAAAAGGTCTAAGTAATATTAGTTTCTCAGGTTTCTAATGATAAAAAAGTTTTTCGGAATCGTTCATAATTTCGAAGAATTGTATATTTTCGTTAGTGGTTATATTTTCCGGGATTTAAAGAAAACAAAACAAAACAACAACAAAAAAAAAACCCGTGTCGTTTTTTAATCTGTATTTCATATTTTTTCTTTGGCTTTACCATGATAAATTATTTCATAATAATTTTATCCGTAAATTATTACGTAATATATATTTTTTTTTTTTACACATGTAAGATAGCAAGCAGTTTTACTGATCTGTAACATAACGTAATCAAAGTTACCCATCACTTCAAAATGCATTTCTTTATTTTCAGAAATTTCAGAAAGCAATGTATTTCCAATATGCAATGAAGCATATTTGAAAGAAAAGTCTGTTTTCTTACGGAAAACTTCTGCAATAGATTTTGCAGCATACTAAGCAGTTTTATCAACCCGGAAATTCGGTTTTCGGTTGTTATCAATTTTTATTCCGTTACAGAATTTATGTATCCAAAAGTGACAAAATAACGTTAATTTTAATTTCAATGTTAATGCTATTAATTTTAATGCCAATCTTAAATCATGCATGTTTGTGTAACATGAAAAAAATTACAAGGGAACTGGCAGCATCTGTATCAGTATTTTGCGGTTAGAAAGAATGGATGAATTTGTTTAATATAGTGTTACTAGCAGCCTAACTCCCGCTACGCTGGTCAATTTTTCTAAAGAACCTTGAATCAAACGAAATATATTTGTGAATTTGATCGTGCATTTTAAAGCAATATGGACATTTACCTGGAATGCCCAATCTAATTGGTGAAAACAATATAAACGTTATTACGCTATTATGTCTTTTGAGACATACAAAATTTAGGCTTTTAAGGGCCAACTTCTTTCGTTGATCATTTAGTGTAGTATTCGGTGAAGAACGATAGAACAATATGTAATATAATAAAAGGGTTCATGAAAAATTATCAATGCAAATCTCATCAGAATCTGTTAATTGGACATACTAAAAAGGCTAATCATTCATAATTTGGTTCGCCTGCTTCTAAAACATTCAGTCTTAATTCTATAATCAAGCAACCTGACGACCACGCAACACCAAGCAAATGATATGTGCTTTATACTAAAACATTCACTGAAAAATTAACTAACCGAGCAAGTTCCATCGAAATCCACTTAGCAGGATCTTTTAAACTGAAAAATGTACCGAAACATTTCATAAAACTAATCTAATTAACAGTTTAAATCCCGTGAATATTCATTCAGCGGAACCTTAAAAAAAGCCAATCTTTCGAAATCGGGTTCATCTGATTTAGATCTTTACCCATAATTATTTAATTAAGCAACGTAGAACATTATATTTTATACTAACATCTTTTCTGTAAATTATCTAACTAACAATGTAAGCCCCATCAAAATCAATTCTGTAGAAGTAAATTTAAAAGCGGCCGGAATGATATTTCTCTTTGCATTTTATGTACATTGAGATAGTTAAATATAGCTATCATAATCACGTTAACCTGATTATCTCAGGGATGTAGGGGTAGGTATACGTCCCATCATTTCTGGATTTTTAAAGAAATTTTGCACAACGTCCATAACTATAGCATTCTAGTATACATCCTTTGTGTGTAGCGTATTATCCTCCAATTTTCTTTACTATACCAGAGAGAATTTTTTCCGCATAGCTTCGTAACTAAACAATTTTGAAAGATATGATAAATATTGAAAAAATCCATGAAATGTTACCTAACTAACTGTGCAACTGTCATTAAAATCCATTCAGTAAAACTTGAAATCTTTCCTAATCGAGTTCACCTAATTCTAGAACTCTCGTAACTATTACTAAGCAACTTGGAACGATGGTTTTTAGATTAAACTATTTATAAACCAAATTTACTATCTAATAATGTAAGTTCTGCATTTATGTTCAGTAGAATCTGAGTTATAATCAATCGGAATGAAATAGGAATTTACGCTTTACATATAGTAATAGAAGCCTTCGCCCGCTACGCTGGTCGGTTTCTCCAAGCGAAACTTTAATCAAACGAAATATATCGGTGTATTTGATCTTGTGTTTTATAGCAATAAATACATTTATCTCTAATGATCATCCGCGTTGCTGAAAACAATATGAACGCCATTACGGTTTTATATCTTCTAATGTCACAGACAAAATTTGGACTGTGATGAAGCAAATCTTTTAGTTGATTATTTATAATTCAATATAAAAAAGAACGGAATAACAACATGTAGCATATTAAAATCATCCCTGAAAATTAAAAAAAGCAAATCTCATCAAAATCAGTTCAGTAAAACCTTCTAATAAGACTAATTTTTCATAATCGGGTTCACCAGATAATACAACATTCAGTTATAATTCTATAGCAAAGCAACGTAGAACAATATGTGTTATATACTAAAATCTTTCCTGAAATAATATCTAACAACACTGCTAATTAACTCAGTAGAACCTTTTAAAAAGGCTAATATTTCAAAATAGGGTTAACTGATTAAAGGACTTTCGTACATAATTCTATAACTGAGCAACGTAGAATGATATGAGTTATATATGAAACACTTTCTTGAAAATTTATCTAACAATGCAAATCTTCTCAAAATCCATTGAAAAGAACTCAAGTTATAAGCGGTGGGACCGAAATTGCCCTTTTTATTTTACATTTGAAGTTGATAGTTAAATATATCTTTCATAATCAAGTTAACGTAATTGTAGAATTTTTAGGAATGTAGCATAGACTATACGACGTAGACATTCTGGTGTTTTTTAGAAACTCTGCAATCCATAGCTATAACATATATACTCTCTAATATATACCCTCTGCCTGTAGATTTTATCCTGCTTTTTTTTTCAACTACACCACTGAGAACTTTCCTCATAGTTCCATGACTAAAAATGTAGAATGACATTGCAAATATTGCAACAATCCCTAATATTACCTAACTGTGCAACTCCAATCAAAATACGTTCAGTAGAACTTTAAATAAAAGGTAATCTTTAACATTCGGGTTCACCTAGTTTTGGAACTTTCTCTTGTAATCTAATTTTCTGCAATCTGATTTGTTGCCAAGTTTGTGCTTCAGAAAAACAATAAGCCAGAAGAAAACTTCGCTACAGTGAAGCACCATGCATGCAAGAAGTACTAACCATCCACAAAAAATAATCTAACTAACAGTGTAAGTCCCATCAAAATACATCCAGCAAAACTCAAATTATAAACGGATGGAAGGAAAAGCAAATTTGCATTTTATATAATTACAGTAGATGTATCTTTCATAATTGCGTTCACCTTTCTGTATAGCTTTTCCAATAGCTCTATAACTAAAACTAAGCAACGTAGAACATTGTGTGTATACATAAAAACCGTTCCAAAAACATTACCTAACTAATAGTGGCATATCCTATCAAAATATTATAAAGAATAGGAATAAAATGCAAATTTCCGTTTTAAATATGTAGTGGATGATGATAATACGATTTTCTGTAATAGAATTCATCATGAAGTTTTCGCTTCATACATAAACGATGCTTTCAACATTGTAATTAATACACCGATTGAAGAAGTATCCGATTACGGAAGATTAACCAGAAATTCCATGAACTACCCAAAGAAAGGTGAATATATGGCTTTTGTGATACTTTTATGTTAGCCGGGCGCAAGTAATAAATCAACAAAGGTTATTTCCATATCTTATTCTTATTTTATTATTTTCATTGAAAATAAAAACATTTCACTCATTTCATTTATAATACCTGCTTTACACTAATGTCATTGAAAAAGATGAAACGTAAAACAATAGGAAATAATGCCATAACTTAAAACAAAGAATTGTTTTTAATTTACATACGCGAAATGTAACTACTGCTATTGGCAATTTTAAAAATGCTAATGGCGATATTTACATACGGATACCGCTGACATAAAAGTACCCATTTTTTCTTCTTATCCAGAAGCAAGTGATAAATCGCGATGTATTATTTCAATTCCAATTTCTTCCATTAAAAAAAGTAATACTTGCACATTATTCGACCATGAGATAGATCGCCAAAAATGGTTGACAATTGCCAAACTTGTTTATCGTTTGCCAGTTACGTTCAAAAAAGTAATTTAACATTCTTAAATACATAACCTTGTTAAAAATGGCAAATTGTTTTAAGTAAATAAATAAATAAAATATATAACATAAAACTACATACTATAAACTATAATAAATAAAAATTATAATAATAAAATTAATTTAAAACTATACTAAATAAACTATCAAATTGACAAAAAATAAGGGTTGCTGTAATTAATGTAATTGCCATGCTTGGCGTAGTTGTATCTGATATGGCCCGGATGTAAGTACCACAAAATTTTTAAAGTCGTACAAACATTGCTTTCATTTTTTAAATATTTTCGTTTTATAAAGTTAATTTCTAAGTGGAGCGCTTCCTTGTATGATATTTTAAATAAATCCAATATATATTTTTTCTTTTTTTCAAGGCGTTTGTATTTATTTTTTTTTTCAAACTCATATAGCCGGTTCAATCCTTTAACCAAAAGATTTAACAGAAAGATTTTATTTGAATTTCTTCCGTTGCTACAGTAACGGATGTATAAGATGAATGAATATGGATGAATTATCACTTATAATGTTAGGTATTTCGAGGTTTTGGCGCCAAAGACATCGCCAAATTAGAAATATATAAAATATCTCGCGAACTATTGGGCTTAAAAGAACTTAGTTAGTACCATTCGATTCAGCATACAAAAATACACCAAAATATGTTATCAGTTGAAAAATAGCTATAAAATCAGATTTTTAAGGAATTTTTAAAAAATTCGTTCGATTTTTTACCCCCCTTAGGGGTGGAATATTAAAATATCCTTTCTTAGCGGCACTCTATGTCATAAGAAGAATTTTTACCCCAAATTTCAAGACTTTAGGTTCAGTAGTTTGGGCTGCGCGTTGATTAATAGAAAATTCAGACTTTCTTTTATATCTATAGACTAGCAGGCTATGCCCGCTGCGCTGGTCAATATTTCCAAATGAACCTTGGATTAAACTAAATGGTGAATTTGAACTTGTATTTTAAACAATATGGATCTTCAGCTTGACCTTGCACATTACTGAAAACGATGCGAACGCCATTGCGATATAATGTTATCTTAAGCGTTGGACAAAATTTAGCAATTAAGAAGTAATTGTTTTAGTTGATTATAAACAGCGCACTTATGGTCGGGTAATGAGACCGTTATGACAGCAGGAATTAATACCTCTGTAACTAATCAACATATAATGAAATCGTATATACTAACACCATTCCTAAAAGTCATGCAACAGGGCCACTTGTAACAAAATACGTTCTGTAGATTTTTTGAAAAAGGCTAAACTTCCATAATCAGGTTCACTTATTTTTTGAACTTTTACTGTTGCTCTATAACTAAGTACCCTTGAACAATATGTATACACTAAAACCTTTCCAAAATTATGACCTAACTAATTGTGGTATATCCTACGAAAGTATTATAAACAATCGGAATGAAATACAAATTTCCGTTGTAAATATATAGTAGATGATGATGATGCGATTTTGTGTAATAGAATTCATAGTAAAGTTTTCGCTTCAAACAAAAACGATGCTTTCAACATTAAAGCTAATACACCAATATGTGAAGTATCCGATTACGGAAGGTTAACTTGAATTCTCATGAGCAACTACTCAAAGAAAAGTGAATATGTGGCTTTTGTGATACTTTTATGTCAGCCGGGCGCAGGTAATAAATCAATAAAGATTGTTTTCATAGCATATTCTTATTTTATTATTTTTATTTAAAACACAAACCTTTCACTCATTTAATTTAAAATGCATGCCTTATACTAATTTCATTTAAAAAACTGAAAAGATAAAAATAACAGGAAATAATGCCATAATTAAAAGCAAAAAAATATTTTTAATTTACATACGCAAAATGTAACTACTGCTACTGGGAATTTTAAAAATGCTATCAGCGAGATGTGCGCACGGTTGTTATAAATGTACCCATTTTTTCTTCTTATCGAGGAGCAATTTATAAATCGCACAATATTATTCCAATTCAATTTCTTTCATTGAGGAACCTATGACCGGAAAAAATGGAAAAGGGCCCTTGTAGATTCTTCGGATGACGGCATCTGACGCCATAAACCGAGTTTATATATATGAAAATAATTTTTAAGTCGTTACAAACATTGCTTTCATACTTAAATATTTTCATTGGTACTAATTGTTATCCCGTTGACCAATTTCGCCAAATAATATAAATCGCCAATCCATTCGCCAAATTATATAAATTGACATAATCTTTATTTTACATAACGAAATAACAAATAAATTAGTATAACATTAATAAAAATACAAATAAAACGTCGAAATTAAAATCATTTGAAGACGTAAACACGTGTAGCTTGTTTAAATTCAAGTGAATTTGATATTTACGATCAACCATTATTGGCATTTAATCTTATAGTTTGACGATAGATTTTTGGTCGACGGAATATCTAAGTAGTACTTTTTCCATTTTTGTTTTATAACGCTAAATTCTCAGTAATTTTTTTCCCTTTTATTTTACATAAAATCACTATTTTTTTAAAAAAATTAAGATGCTTGCATTTTTATTTCAAACTCATAGAGCCGTTTTTATTTTTTAGCCAAAAGGGTTGATTTGAAATTTTTCCGTTGCTAGAGTAACAGATGTAATGATAGATATTTTGAGGTTTAGATGCCAAAGACACCGCCAAATTAGAAAAATATGAAATGTGTCATGAACTGTTAGACTTATAAAAATTTATTTGGTAGCATTCGATTCAGCATACAAAACTACATTAAAATATGCTATCATTTGACGCATAATTTTGATATTCGATTTTTTCCCCTCCCCGTGGAAAAACCATTAGGGGTGACACTTTAGAAAATACTTTCTTAGCAGAAGTTTATGTCATAAGAAGTATTTTTACCACGATTTTCAAGATTTTAGGTTCAGTAGTTTGCGCTGTGCGTTAATTAGTCCCCTAATCCAGACTTTATTTTATATACTATATTAGATATGCGATTTTGCGGTGAATCGATGATCGAAAATTAGTCCAATATCATTTGAAATATTACATAACAGAGGAGAAAGTACGAAGAAAGAGGAAAAAGAAATGACAAATTACAAAAGACTTGTAATTTTTTTTTTCAAAATGTTGAATTTTTCCATAGTAATAACGTATTAAAACATAAATTTCCTTAAAAATTATCTTTATTTCCTAGATTTCGAATCTGTGAATTTTCCTATAAATGAAATTGGCGATATGACTTGAGAAAAAACGAAATAAACAATAGATAATATTTGCTTAACCCTAGAACTACCGAAAATTTTACTCAAGTTTTATAAAAACATTTTACACCAGAATTTTTACTTAAAACTATTTAATTTGTTTATTTAACTTATTATTGTCTGATTTATAAATTTAGTTTGTTTTGAAGAATTTTCTGGTTTGAATAAATATTTTGAATGTACATGTCGGGTCCATTGGACCCTTCTGGTAGACAGAGGGTTAAATAAAATGGGTAATATTCGTTGATCTGAGTTCGAGTTTATAAATATCACATGCTTTCGGAATTAAGGCGAAAAACATTTTAAAAAGTATGAAATTATTTTACAATATGTATGTGTGGCAGAAATTCACACTGAAATTTGAGTATTCGATTCCATTTTTAAAATATTAACTGATATCTATATAAGTTACAATTGAATATGAAAATGTACTCAAAAAATGATCTCTTTCACCTAAAAAAACACCATTTGTGAGAACATCCTCAAGCTAGTGTCACGCTTATGCATTTTTGGCTTAAAATCACATTGTTTGGCGACAAAAGAAAAATAAAAAATTGTAAAGAAACAAATAGTAATTACACATGTGACTCACAATTACATCTGCTTGTTTCTTCTATAAGTCACGTGATGGGACAATTAGATATAAAAAAAAAGAAAAGAACAGAACAGAAAGAAAATGTCGTTAAAATTTCATCTAATCAAATTTTCAGATTCGTTTCCATATCTAACGCAAGCGATAAAGAGCCAAATATTGCGTATCAAGTGTAATATTTCTTATTAAATTAATTTTTAAGCATTACAAATATTTCTTTCAGGTTTTGATTAAATGTTTCCGTTTTTTAATATTATCACTCATTAAAACGGATTTTCTTCTTCTTCTTTTCTTTTTTTTTCATTTAAATAAAATTAGTAACAGTTTTTCTTTTATTTTTCGAGGTTTAATAGCCGTTTCAATTTTTTTTTTATCAACGATGAATTTCGCCAAGAAATAAAATGGTAACCTTATCGCCCAAAATAATAGAATTTTCCGCCATAATTCTAAAACTAATATAGGTAGAATAATGTGTTATAGCTTAAAACCTTCCCTGAAACAATACCTATCTAACGGTATAGGTTCCGTAAAAATCCATGCAGTAGAACTCGAAATCTAGGCGTTCGGAACGAAATTTCCGTTTGGATTTTATATATATAATAGATAATATAATAGATAATAGATTATATATATAATAGAATAGATAATAGATTATGTGTTATGAACTATCTCAAAGTTTAAAACAGATCGCATTGTTAGATTTCCTAATTTTAACAATATCGCGTTATGTTAGTTCCACATTCCACCACCAGGGAGCGCACTCTATTCTTAACGAAAGCGTATCTGAACGAAACTCCTTAATGCAACCTTTCCGTAGATACATGAATCGGGAGGGTGGCGGTCTTAACCAATAATTTAAGATAACTGCTGAAATTACTACGAAAAATATTTTAAAGGGGCTCTACGCGGGCCCCTAATAGAGTTAGAGGAAATCGGAAGACGGCAAAATAATCGCGGGGAAAAGTTTGCTTGGGTGCGTCGGAGCTACTTTTGGCGCGAAATCTAAGCTCTACGACCAATAGGAGCCCAGATATTTAAGGAAATGTGAAGTAACAAAGTCCAAAATAATAGAATTTTTCGTAATAATTCTATAACTAATCTAGGTAGAATAATGTGTTATAGCTTAAAACCTTCCCTGGAACAATACCTATCTAACGGTATAAGTTCCGTAAAAATCCATGCGGTAGAACTCGAAATCTCGGCGTTCGGAACGAAATTTCCGTTTGGATTTTATATATATAATAGATAGATAATAGAATAGATAATAGATTATATATATATATAATAGAATAGATAATAGATTATGTGTTATGAACTATCTCAAATTTTAAAACAGATCGCGTTGTTAGATTTCCTAATTTTAACAATATCGCGTTATGTTAGTTCCACATTCCACCACCAGGGAGCGCACTCTATTCTTAACGAAAGCGTATCTGAACGAAACTCCTTAATGCAACCTTTCCGTAGATACATGAATCGGGAGGGTGGCGGTCTTAACCAATAATTTAAGATAATTGCTGAAATTACTACGAAAAATATTTTAAAGGGGCTCTACGCGGGCCCCTAATAGAGTTAGAGGAAATCGGAAGACGGCAAAATAATCGCGGGGAAAAGTTTGCTTGGGTGCATTGGAGCTACTTTTGGCGCGAAATCTAAGCTCTACGACCAATAGGAGCCCAGATATTTAAGGAAATGTGAAGTAACAAAGTCCAAAATAATAGAATTTTTCGTAATAATTCTATAACTAATCTAGGTAGAATAATGTGTTATAGCTTAAAACCTTCCCTGGAACAATACCTATCTAACGGTATAAGTTCCGTAAAAATCCATGCGGTAGAACTCGAAATCTCGGCGTTCGGAACGAAATTTCCGTTTGGATTTTATATATATAATAGATAGATAATAGAATAGATAATAGATTTTATATATATATAATAGAATAGATAATAGATTATGTGTTATGAACTATCTCAAATTTTAAAACAGATCGCGTTGTTAGATTTCCTAATTTTAACAATATCGCGTTATGTTAGTTCCACATTCCACCACCAGGGAGCGCACTCTATTCTTAACGAAAGCGTATCTGAACGAAACTCCTTCATGCAACCTTTCCGTAGATACATGAATCGGGAGGGTGGCGGTCTTAACCAAATAATTTAATATAATTGCTGAAATTACTACGAAAAATATTTTAAAGGGGCCCTACGCGGGCCCCTAATAGAGTTAGAGGAAATCGGAAGACGGCAAAATAATCGCGGGGAAAAGTTTGCTTGGGTGCTCTGGAGCTACTTTTGGCGCGAGATCTAAGCTCTACGACCAATAGGAGCCCAGATATTTAAGGAAATATGAAGTAACAAAGTCCAAAATAACAGAATTTTCCGTAATAATTCTATAACTAATCTAGGTAGAATGATGTGTTATAGCTTAAAACCTTCCCTGTAACGATACCTATCTAACGGTATAAGTTCCGTCAAAATCCATGCGGTAGAACCCGAAATCTCGGCGTTCGGAACGAAATTTCCGTTTGGATTTTATGTATATAATAGACTAGCAGGCTATGCCCGCTGCGCTGGTCAATATTTCCAAATGAACCTTGGATTAAACTAAATGGTGAATTTGAACTTGTATTTTAAACAATATGCATCTTCAGCTTGACCTTGCTCATTACTGAAAACGATGCGAACGCCATTGCGATATAATGTTATCTTAAGCGTTGGACAAAATTTAGCAATTCAGAAGTAATTGTTTTAGTTGATTATAAACAGCGCACTTATGGTCGAGTAATGAGACTGTTATGACAACAGGAATTAATACCTCTGTAACTAATCAACATATAATAAAATCGTATATACTAACATCATTCCTAAAAGTCATGCAACAGGTCCACTTGTAACAAAATATGTTCTGTAGATTTTTTTTAAAAAGGCTAAATTTTTATAATCAGGTTCACTTAATTTTTGAACTTTTACTGTTGCTCTATAACTAAGTACCCTTGAACAATATGTATACACTAAAACCTTTCCAAAATTATTACCTAACTAATTGTGGTATATCCTATCAAATTATGATAAAAAAGCGGAATAAAATACAAATTTCCGTTGTAAATATATAGTAGATGATGATGATGCGATTTTGTGTAATAGAATTCATCGTAAAGTTTTCGCTTCAAACATAAACGATGCTTTCAACATTAAAGCTAATACACCAATATGTGAAGTATCCGATTACGGAAGGTTAACTTAAATTCTCATGAGCAACTACTCAAAGAAAAGTGAATATGTGGCTTTTGTGATACTTTTATGTCAGCCGGGCGCAGGTAATAAATCAATAAAGATTGTTTTCATAGCATATTCTTATTTTATTATTTTCATTTAAAACACAAACCTTTCACTCATTTCATTTAAAATGCATGCCTTATACTAATTTCATTTAAAAAACTGAAAAGATAAACAATAACAGAAAATAATGCCATAATTAAAAACAAAAAAAAAATATTTTTAATTTACATACGCAAAATGTAACTACTGCTACTGGGAATTTTAAAAATGCTATCAGCGAGATGTGCGCACGGTTGTTATAAATGTACCCATTTTTTCTTCTTATCGAGGAGTAATTTATAAATCGCACAATATTATTCCAATTCCATTTTCTTTCATTGAGGAACCTATGACCGGAAAAAATGGAAAAAGACTCTTGTAGATTCTTCGGATGACGGCATCTGACGCCATAAACCGAGTTTATATATATGAAAATAATTTTTAAGTTGCTACAAACATTGCTTTCATACTTAAATATTTTCATTGGTACTACTTGTTATCCCGTCGACCAATTTCGCCAAATTATATAAATCGCCAAACCATTCGCCAAATTATATAAATTGACATAATCTTCATTTTAAATAACGAAATAACAAATAAAGTAGTATAACATTAATAAAAATACAAATAAAACGTCGAAATTAAAATCACTTGATGACGTAAACACGTGTAGTTTGTTTAAATTCAAGTGAATTTGATATTTACGATCAACCATTATTGGCATTTAATCTTATAGTTTGACGATAGATTTTTGGTCGACGGAATATCTAAGTAGTACCTTTTCCATTTTTATTTTATAACGCTAAATTCTCAGTAATTTTTTCCCTTTCTATTTTACATAAAACCACTATTTTAAAAAAAAATTGAGATGCTTGCATTTTTATTTCAAACTCATAGAGCCGTTTTTATTTTTTAGCCAAAAGGGTTGATTTGAATTTTTTCCGTTGCTAGAGTAACGGATGTAATGATAGATATTTTGAGGTTTAGATGCCAAAGACACCGCCAAATTAGAAAAATATGAAATGTGTCATGAACTGTTGGACTTATAAAAATTTATTTGGTAGCATTCGATTCAGCATACAAAACTACATTAAAATATGCTATCATTTGACGCATAATTTTGATATTCGATTTTTTTCTCCTCCCCGTGCAAAAACCATTAGGGGTGACACTTTAGAAAATCCTTTCTTAGCAGAAGTTTGTGTCATAAGAAGTATTTTTACCACGATTTTCAAGATTTTAGGTTCAGTAGTTTGCGCTGTGCGTTAATTAGTCCCCTAATCCAGACTTTATTTTATATACTATAATAGATATGCGATTTTGCGGTGAATCGATGATCGAAAATTAGTCCAATATCATTTGAAATATTGCACAACAGAATAGAAAGTACGAAGAAAGACGAAGAAGAAATGACGAATTACAAAAGACTTGTAATTTTTTTTTTCAAAATGTTGAATTTTTCCATAGTAATAACGTATTAAATCACAAATTTCCTTAAAAATTATCTTTATTTCCTAGATTTTGAATCTGTGAATTTTCCTATAAATGAAATTGGCGATATGACTTGTAATATTCGTTGATCTGAGTTCGAGTTTATAAATATCACATGCTTTCGGAATTACGGCGAAAAACATTTTAAAAAGTATGAAATTATTTTACAATATGTATGTGTGGCAGAAATTCACACTGAAATTTAAGTATTCGATTCCATTTTTAAAATATTAACTGATATCTATATAAGTTACAATTGAATATGAAAATGTACTCAAAAAAATGATCTCTTTCACCTAAAAAAACACCATTTGTGAGAACACCCTCAAGCTAATGTCACGCTTATGCATTTTTGGCTTAAAATCACATTGTTTGGCGACAAAAGAAAAATAAAAAATTGTAAAGAAACAAATAGTAATTACACATGTGACTCACAATTACATCTGTTTGTTTCTTCTATAAGTCACGTTATGGGACAATTAGATATAAAAAAAAAAGAAAAGAGCAGAACAGAAAGAAAATGTCGTTAAAATTTCATCTAATGAAATTTTCAGATTCATTTCCATATCTAACGCAAGCGATAAAGAGCCAAATATTGCGTATCAAGTGTAATATTTCTTATTAAATTAATTTTTAAGCATTACAAATATTTCTTTCAGGTTTTGATTAAATGTTTCCGTTTTTTAATATTATCACTCATTAAAACGGATTTTCTTCTTCTTTTTTTCTTTTTTTTTTCATTTAAATAAAATTAGTAACAGTTTTTCTTTTATTTTTCGAAGTTTAATAGCCGTTTCAATTTCTTTTAACAACGATGAATTTCGCCAAGAAATAAAATGGTAACCTTATCGCCCAAAATAACAGAGTTTTCCGTCATAATTCTAAAACTAATATAGGTAGAATAATGTGTTATATATTAAAACCTTCTCTGAAACAATACCTATCTAACGGTATAGGTTCCGTAAAAATCCATGCAGTAGAACTCGAAATCTAGGCGTTTGGAACGAAATTTCCATTTGGATTTTATATATATAATAGATAATAGAATAGATAATAGATTTTATATATATATAATAGAATAGATAATAGATTATGTGTTATGAACTATCTCAAAGTTTAAAACAGATCGCATTGTTAGATTTCCTAATTTTAACAATACCGCGTTATGTTAGTTCCACATTCCACCACCAGGGAGCGCACTCTATTCTTAACGAAAGCGTATCTAAACGAAACTCCTTCATGCAACCTTTCCGTAGATACATGAGTCGGGAGGGTGGCGGTCTTAACCAATAATTTAAGATAATTGCTGAAATTACTACGAAAAATATTTTAAAGGGGCCCTACGCAGGCCCCTAATAGAGTTAGAGGAAATCGGAAGACGGCAAAATAATCGCGGGGAAAAGTTTGCTTGGGTGCTTTGGAGCTACTTTTGGCGCGAGATCTAAGCTCTACGACCAATAGGAGCCCAGATATTTAAGGAAATATGAAGTAAAAAAGTCCAAAATAATAGAATTTTCCGTAACAATTCTATAACTAATCTAGGTATAATGTTGCGTTATAGCTTAAAACCTTCCCTGGAACGATACCTATCTAACGGTATAAGTTCCGTAAAAATCCATGCGGTAGAACTCGAAATCTCGGCGTTCGGAACGAAATTTCCGTTTGGATTTTATATATATAATAGATAGATAGATAATAGATAGATAACGATTCCGTAACATATCCGAGAATAGTGACCAGGAAAACGGAGTTTCGTTTTTGATATGCTTCTTTAAATTTCGGAAAACTACATGTTTCTGAACATAGCTTTTCGGAATCGTCGACAACTCGCTTAAGGTTGTATTTATTTGTCTTAAAGTTTAAGAAACATAAGAACTGGATAAAGAAACATTTATCTTTTTAACACCTTCCATTATAGTTGAAAAGTGTTTTTGAATTGTCTGTCCGTCTGTCTGTCCACGCTTTAACTCGCCTAAATATACTCAGATATTTATTTAATTGATTTATGTTAATGATGTTTACCGTGACGTGTTCGGTACTGAATACCAAACTGAATACTGAACCGGTATTGAATTCGGTATTTTTTTTTCCAACGTACTTGAGAAGTGTTTTTGAATTCGACTTGTCCGGCCGTCAGTTTGTTTACTATCTAGCTCGCGTAAATATACTCAGAATTTTATCCAATTGATTTATGCTAATGATGTTTATCGTGGCATGATCGGTATTGAATAGGAAGTGTGTATCTTTAATAGTTCATTTACAGGGTCACACAAAATAATTCCGTTACATTATGGTCAATGGGGGAAAAATCGCTCGCAGTGTATTGTAATGTCATTACGCTATTTCAAATCTATTGAAATTGCCATAAATCCCTGAATTTCACTAGAAGATGATTACTACAGAATATGTAATTCATAGCGTTTATCATTCATTTGCAGCGACATGCGAAATAAATCGATTACTGTACTGCATTTGAGCAATAATTGCTGGAAGTGCGTTTTCACATTCGGTATGCAATTTTAAATTTAACTAATTATTTGCATGTTACTCTTTTGTATAAATTCTGTACCTCGTATACAGGGTTGCACAAAAAGATTCATGCGCCAATATCCTTCCTAGGCGAAATTGCTGAAGGGCATTTTCAATTGCGGTATGTATTTCCTAATTGAGCAAAATTTTTGCATTCATGAAGTTTATAGATACAAATCTACATATCATATACAGGACTGTTCAAAGAATTTGGATGCTTTTTTTATTGTATATGGGAATTGCTGAATGTGGGTTTTTAAATGTATTATGCGTTTCCAAATCGTTTAATTAGACGTAATATTTCAGCTCATTAAACGTTGAAGTTTTGTTACATTATTCTGAATGTGTTGAAAAGTGTTTCATTATTTATGCTTTTTCTTTCTGGTTTACAATTTAAGGCTTTTATTTAAGTTATATAAACGGTAATTTAAACGCATAAAAATGTTCTAAGTAAAATTAGTGGTACAAACTTATATTCACATAAATGTACAGTAATTAATCTCACAAAAAATTTATATTAATTATTTTCAAGAAATTTAAAATAAAACTGTTATATCAGACAGAGTGTTACACTGAGAACAGTTAAATAATATCCTAATACAATATAAATAATTAAAATTGTTACACAAAATTAATAATTAAAAATTCTTTTACATTTAGATTCCACCTTTATTTATTTCCAACTTTGTATCGGTAGAAATGTGATTTAATTATGAAGTTCCTTTCCATTCTTGTAAACATACTCAAAGCTACTCTAGTTGTCTCCTTCTTCTTCAGTTATTAATTATAAGTTGAAAAATGTGTTTATTTCCAATTGTTTTTTTATAAAGATAAAAAAGAAAATATTTCACATTATTTTGAATAATATTTTTTATAAAAAGTTTTAGATATTGTTGACATCAAAAATATAACTGACGAAACAGAAAAACAAAACATAATATTTTTTAATTTTGTCAGAGGTTCAAAAAAAAAAGGTGCGTTGTTCCATGATGGAGTGAAGTTATCTTTGTCTTTTAATTAAGTGAAAAAAAGGAAAGTTAATTATAAAAATGAAACTAAAATTTTTAAGACATTGTTTTACATCGAGGTCTGCTTCATTTCTGCTGTAGTATCATATTACAATGTAAAATCGTAGAAAATAAACTTAGTTTTGTTTTTCCAGTGTAATTTTTGAAGAATAAATATTAAATAAACATAATGATTAAATTTAAATAGATAAAGTGTATTTTAAATATTATATGCCAAAACTTTTTAAACTGTATAGTTCTATTTATTTAAATCTGCTAACGCATACGCTTTCTTCAAAAGTAAAACAAGTTGTATAGTTGTTTTCTTAAAACATTTATAATATTAAATATCATTTAATACGTTTAATATCAAATAATATTTAAAATTAAATATTAAATAATAATATATTTTATATTACTTATTAAATGTATAATATTATAAAATAAATCAAATAATAATATAATATTTAATAATTTTGAATGTATTAACTATTTCTGATATTAGGATGCGATGCAATTTGAAATAATATTATTCAATTCGCGATAAAAAAAAAAATGCAATTTATTAAGACTAATTAATTTTATTTTTAAAAAAAATCACGGAAGATTTTTGGTCGTATTAAACATAAGATGAGAAATATGATTAGTTTTCATAAAAACTTGATGGAAACATTTATTTATTTAAATTATCATCGAATTTAAAATAATTTAATTTAGCATTCTAGATTATTTTTTTTAAATTGAGTTATATCATCATCCATATTATGTTATAACTAATTATTGTTCCAGTTGGATACAACTAATTATATATGTTGACACATATATAACTATTGAATCACATAGTATTAGTATAGAATGACACAAACATAATTTTTTTCACTAAAATATGTTAGTTACCCTAAGTAATACAACTGACTAGAATGAGTTACATCAATAATACAACTTATGTAATTCCTACCCCAGCATGTCAAAATATTTTTATTCAACAAAAAAAAAAATCGCGTAAAGACTATTGGTTTTCAAATCAGTTAATTAAGTTATCTAATCGAAATTTACCCCCTAAAATGCAAGTACACTCGAACCTAGTAAAAACGCTCACGGTTAATACGCAATCTCGTTTAATATGCGTATTTTCCATAAAGCATCGTCCATAAGGCTAATGAAAAAATATAATGTGTGATACGCGAACTGTTATTTCGCGATTCCGCATAAATACCAGATAAATTTTCGTAACTTTGAAGAAAAAATCATGCTTAAGAGGCGAATTCATTGATCAAGATGCGAATTCCTTCATAATTCTCGAGTTTTGCCAATTTAGCAAATTGATTTAATTCAGATAAAAAACACTGTTTCCGAATAGTAATATTTACTTTAGTGAATGATTAATTAAGCCAAAAATTATTAACAGGCAATAGTGGGAGATATTCGATTAAAACAAAACACCGCTAAATTAGCAAAACTGCAAATCTTCTTTGGGCCCGCTTACTGACATTCTTTGTCTCTTAATTCGTGTATGTTTTTACTATAGTGGGGAGATAATAGACGAATTCGGGTTACTCAGATTCGTCATAAAAATTATTATGATTAGTGATGATCATACCTGCTGTTAGTGAGTTTTGAAATGTACGTTATATCACTGTTACAGTTCATAATGAATATTATAGGTAACAAAAAATGAAACTCGGATAGATTCAACAAATACTATTCTGGTTGGATAATTCTTTTACGTTTCCTTTACTTTTTTTGTTGTTATGCTAACAATATGCTTTTTTTTTCAAAAAGAAAGATAGTTTTTTTTTTTTTTTTTTTTTTTTTTTAAGAAAGGCAGATAATAATGGTGGTCATTATTACAAGGCTAAATATGATTTTAAAAACTTGTTTGTGCTTCAATATTTTAAGATTATTTTTCTTTCTGTTAAAAAATTAGTTTAGTACAAAAATTATTTTTGTTGTTTTATTTTTGGTTGCAGCTCATAAATCGCTAATAACGACATGTTGGAATCCAAATTTACTTTTCGTTATTATTCGACTCGGTTGCAAAGAGAGCAACAATGAATTAAATTGGAGTACAATTATATATTTTTTTAATCTGAATATACGTAAAAGACACAATTTTTACCAAAAAATTTATAAATAAAATCTCTAAAGTTCATTTAGACGATTAAATGTGCAAATAAATCTGGTTCCTGCAACCTTATACAGGTGATGCTTACTGCGTGATGCCGCTTAATACGAGACTCTCGTCCATTCTCTTGAAATGCGTCTTAACCGGGTTCGACTATATATTAAACAATAAGTATCTGCTTTCGCCTTTAGCTTTATTTCAAAACGTGTCATTTAAAAGATTATCTTGAGATACGTTGATATAAATTTGAGCCAAAAACTTTTCGTTGTCTAATGTTATGCTGTCAACATAATTTCAATTTGACGAAAGCTTTCACATTAAACACATACTGCGAAGAAAGAAACAACAACATAAAGCAAATTATTAAGTAATTGAATGAAACATAACACCCAACTAAAAGTACTTAGGAAATTTTATGAAAATCGTTTCAATAACTCAATTTTAGTATGAAATTTTGGTAGCTGTCATTTATCAGCAAAAGTCTCGCAAAGTATCTAAAGTATTAAATATAGGGAAGAGTAGCCATATTTTGGACCGCCGCTTTAATTGGACCGTTGCCATTCTGCCGTTAATGAGAGGAAGAGACTCCATCTACCACTGAAATGCTACTCATCAGAATGACGTCACTCATGATTAGAAGAAGCAGTCGCCTACTACGTACTGTTTTCAGACAATTTTATAAAAACCTACAGTTAGCTGTTTTGATCTAATTTTTTCCTACTAAACGTAAGTGAATATATTAAAACTAAGGTAAGTTGTTGTGTTTTCATATACATATATGAATTCAACTGTTTATTTCGCATATTTTTCATGCGGATTTGTTTTATTTCGTTTTTAGGTGCGTTCGTAATTATATAAATACGTAGCACCTATAGTCGACGTTCAGTCCGTCTGTCTGTCCGTCCGTCTGTCCGTCCGTCTGTCTGTCCGTCCGTCCGCATATAATAGAGCAAAAACTACCCAACCGAATGGTCTGAAATTTTAAATATATGATTGTTGTAAAATTTTATCGAGCCATTTCAAATTTTATGAAAATCGGATGTATAGTTAAATTATAGGGACAGTCAAAAGTTTTTCTTTACATTACGGCCAATGGGAAAAAATTATTGTACGTCCATTTTAATGATGTTAAAGCTTTCCGAGTTGTCTCAAATTTTAAACATATAATTATTGCGACATTTTGTCGAGCCATTTCAAATTTTATGAAAATCGGATGTATAGTTTAATTACAGGACAGTCAAAAGTTTTTCTTTACATTAAAGCCAATGGGAAAAATTATTGCAAGTGCATTTTAATGATGTTACGGCTTTCCGAATGGGCTGAAATTTTAAATATATAATTGCTGCAAAATTTTGTCCCGCCATTTCAAATTTCATGAAAATCGGATGTATAGCTTAATTACAGGGACAGTCAAAAGTTTTCCGTTACATTAAGGGGAATGGGAAAAAATTATTGCAAGTGCATTTTAATGATGTTACAGACTATGCACTTATGAATTGCAAATAAATACACATTCAGTACAATATGGGGTGCAAAAAATAATTATAAAACAAGTTATAGTACGAACGCACCTCATTTGCCACGTTTGACGAGCAATTTCCAACTTGTTGTTCTTAGTCTTCAAATTAACTGTTTAAATTTCCGTAATAGGGCCAATTTAAGTTGCTTAAATTGGACCAGATATGCGATCATAAATTTGAAAAGTAAGTAATGTATTTCTAGGACGGCACGCTTTATGCAGTATTTTTTTTTTTTATATTTTATAATGGATTACTATCTTCATGCAATTTTTTTTTGTATATCTGGATTAATTTTTTTATACAGTTTAGGCCTATATAAACATAAACATATTTTTACATGTCTATGCAATAAATTTTGTTTGCAATATCTTTTATCTTGTATGTAATTGTGTTTATTCTGTTTGAATTCTTTATACCTACGGCATATTTGATTTACAGAGTTGAATTCAAACATTTTCCTCCTGCAGGATATTTGTGATGGAAGATATTTTACAGTTCTGGATTGTGGAATTATACTTTTTTGCCATTAAACGCATAAAATCTCAAACCTTTATGAAAATGTTGAAAAAGACATAGACAAACTGTCTGGAAGAAAAACACCCGTGACAGCAAAAGCTGTTATAGATATAGGAAACAAAAAGCAGACAGAAGTTGTGGTAAAATTGAACTGCAACAAGGCTGCAGCTACAAATCCTCCCCAAAAGCAAAAAAACCTTTAGAAATGTTATTTTCCTTGCTAAATTCAGTTAAATCAGAGTACAGAGGGAGCCAAAGACAGTTGTGTTAACATCATCGCCATATAAACTAAACCTTGAAATCAAAAAAGATAAAAAGGAAGCTTTCACAGCACAAAAGCAATTGGAGCATCGAATTTAAAAAAAAAACAGGCTTAATGCAATTAGCAAGAAAATGATGGAAGAGAAGATCTACAAACATAATGTAAAGAAAACTTCTGTTGCAAAAAAAGTCTGATAATTCAGAATCTAAAAAGGAAAATCTAGACAGTGAAGACTGGTTTTGCCTAATTTATAAAAAATATAAAATAGCAAAAATGATTCAGTGTTCAGATTGCCATATACGGTTCGATGTTGTGTGCGTTGGAAAACAAAAACAATAAACAAAATTCATGTATAAGTCTTGCATCACTCTTTGCATGATATTCAAGTAACTGACAATTAGTTCCATAATTTCTATTCATAATTACTGATAATTTTGATTTATATTTTGAATACATTTTGATTTAAAACAAGTACTCTTATTTTCAGATATTTGATTTCATTATATTTCATTGTTGTTATTTTCTTTGATTGTTTCATTAATCGCAAACTTTGCTTTTAACAAAATTAGTTATATTCCCTAGTCATTAAAACAACCTGATATTATTTGGTCCAATTTAGGAGACTGGGGGTCCAATTTAGGCGACCAGTTTCAGAATTTGGACCACTTTTGACAAATTTTTCAAATTAAAATAAAATTTAAGATTTTCAAAAAGAAATTGATTTAAATATTTATTTAGTTAGTAGATGAATGTGTAATGATTGTGTAATGACCTTGTGAAATGATCTATCGCAGATATTCCAAAAATTAAGTGAGTTACACCTGAAAATAAGTGAAGTGGTCCAAATTCGGCAACTATCCCCTAACTGTATAGAAAAAATTATGATCTTTTTACAAAGAACAGATAACACTTAGTATTATATTTTTAGTTCTTCTTACACAAATAACTTGAGTATATTATACAGTGAGATTTATGAAATGGGTGAAACACATTTAGAAAATATGATTAAGGTATGTTGTTTTAAAAAGTCAAACAATTTATATTTTTAAGTTAAAGATCTATTTTCTGTAAATGTAAGTTTCGTAAATGCTCATTCATCAAATGTTATTACGCATTTCTTCAGTCTTTTCTCTCACTAGATAAAAAATACTCTGTTTGATGCTTTTTTTTTTTATAAAAATCATTATTGACAGATATGGATTAGAATAAATTACATTAAAATCATTTTGCAGAGAAAAAAATGTTTTTCGTCGTAGTTACCTAACAAGGAGAGGGTCCGAGGCTGATCTCACCGAATGCGATGAACATTTGTGTATCGATAGAGTATAGTAAGTATATAAATATATAAGCGCCATAAAGCACAACCCCCAGGGGGTCTTGAGAAAATAACTCACGAAGTTTAAGCTACAGTTCATAATTGGATAAATTTCTTTCCTTCGCAAGCGGCTCAGTAGCACGATCGGTAGGACGCTGAATTTCAGTTTTTTTCAGCCCGGGACCAATTCCGGTTCGGACTATTTTTTCGGAACGAAAATTTTTATCAATCATTTTCGAACCGCAATTTAAAAGGTGTATAATAATTGAAATTTACGAAAATTATGAATTAAATGTATGTTTTGTAGCTTATAAGTTCTTTTTTTAACTACGAAATTTTTCATGTTTAAATATATAATAAAAAGTAAAATAAATAAATAAATAAATAAAATAAAAAATGCATATTTATATGTCTATAGACCAGAAATTTTTTGTTGTTATTTAAGATTATTTACAGTTATTTCAATGAATATCAACAATTTTTAACAGAGAAATAAATTAAAATACGTGATATAAATGCGTGAATAATTATATTATTTTAATTTTGTTTCTATATGAAAGTATTTAGAATTTTTGATGATTGTTTTAATATCCTTTTTAAAATTCTTAATATGACTTTTTTCATTTCGGTTTTTTGGTTTTGTAATTATTACCTACGTAATAACTATTTTCAGCAATTCAATATCTTTTTAGAACTTATTTTTAAGCACAAATATAGTTATTCTAACTATAATCATAAGAATCCAAGATTTAAGAAATTCAAAAGTTAAAAAGCGAGTTGGTAAAATACGATACATTTATTTCACCGTGAAAAAGAGTAGCTTATTTATGTAAATAATAGTAAATAAATTTAAAAATAAGCCTAACTTTATGCTCTATAAAAGTTCCAATTGACTTTTTTTAGTTTGTTGTTATTATTATTCATTTATTTTATCTTTATTTTTCATTAAATATACAAGCATGCAAAGATTCGCACTTAAAATTGAATTTATCTAATTAAACTGCATTATATAAAAATATTAAACAAGAAAAAAAAAAATGATTTCCGAAAGAAATTACTACGTACACATTTATTCTCATTAAAATTCAAGAATTCCGGACTTTAAATATCATATTAAAAAAATAAAAGCATATTTTTAATAAACCATGAAATAGTTGAAGTATTTGAATGAGGAAACAAAATAAAAATAATATATTTGCTCACTTATTTTAATTTATTCCTCTGTTAAAAATTGTTGATATTCATTGAAATAACTGTAAATAATTTTAAATAACAACAAAAAAATTCTGGTCTATAGACTTATAAATATGCGGGTTTTTTTTATGTATATTTAAACATGCAAAATATCGTGGTTAAACTTATATGCTGCAAAACATACATTTAATTCATATTTTTCGTAAATTTCAATTATTATAAATATCTTTTCAATTGCGGTTCGAAAATGATTGATAAAAATTTTCGATCCGAGAAACAAGTCCGAACCGGATTTGATCCCGGGCCGAAAAAACTGAAATCCAGCGTCCTACCGATCGTGCCTCTGAACCACTTGACAAAGAAGGAAATTTATCCGATTATGGACTGTAGCTTAAACTTTGCGAGTTATTTTCTCAAGACTCTCTAGGGGTTGCGCTTTATGACGCTCATATATTTATAAACTAACTATACTCTATCGATACAACTATGTTCTTCGCATTCGGTGGGACCAACCTCGGACCCTCTCCTTGTAAGAGATTTTTAAGTTGTTTAATAGTGATAATGTGTTGTCAACATTACTTCATTTGAGCGAAAATTTTCATATCATAGACTTGTTGTTATTGAAAAAATAAAGAATAACAAAGGTAAACATTTCTAGTAATTAAATTCAACGAAAAGCAATTTAAGAACACAAATAAAGTATTAAACTTAGTATGGTTTTCATAGTTCTTTTGTGTGAGAAAATTTAGGTGTACTATTAGTTTAATATTGTGCGTAAAATATAGAATATAATTTTTAAAGCGTACTATTATCCAAACAAGAACGAGGCCACTGAGAGCAGTGGATGGCTGAAACATTATTTCGTAATAATGAGTTTGTTTGTTGGATAAATAAATGAAAAATGTACCATAAATGTACTAAAGTGCTACATTATTTTTCAAGTTACACTGACAATAAAACCAGAAAAAATATAGGGTAAAAATTTAAATTAAATGTAAAAGAAAAACGAAACAGCATCTCTAGAATAAATTGAACGCCAATCAAGTTGTTTAACTGCGCTTTTGCGACAGTTAAAAATAATTTTTATAATAATTATATTATATAATAATAATATTTATAATAAAAATAATTTTTATAACACCTGCTGTTAAAGGAATAAGAATATCCCGGCATAGGAAATTTTTAATTTTCAATATTCATCAAATTAAAAAAAATTATATTGGATGCATAGGTCGGAAACCCCCCAGATATAAGCAGAAAAAAATTATTTTAGATTTATGAAGTCAATCAAGTATAGAAATTTTAGGGCGTACTTTCTTACCTCTACTCGCAAGCTAATTCTTAAACTTTAGATCTCAAAATTTTAGATTTATGAAGTCAATCAAGTATAGAAATTTTAGGGTGTATTTTCTTACCTCTACTCGCAAGCTAATTCTTAAACTTTAGATCTCAAAATTTTAGATTTATGAAGTCAATCAAGTATAGAAATTTTAGGGTGTATTTTCTTACCTCTACTCTCAAGCTAATTCTTAAACTGTTAGTTAAAAAAACATTTCCGACCAGAAGTATTACTTCAAAGTATTTTATTTTAATTTTCAGCTTACTTTTATTAGAGTTTTATTTTATTTATTTTATGAAATAGTTTCTGGTCAAATAAGAATATTTTTTTTGGCACTAGGGAAATGACTGGTTAATGATATATTTAGTGTTAATACTAGAAAAATGTTTAATATGTTGTACGCCATCACCTGTAAACGTTAAAATAATTATTTTCTAATATGTACGAATTTTAAATTTTCATACGGTTCCTCTGACCTATAATTTATATTAAGAAAATCACTCTATATGCTGTAAAATCTAAAATACAGGGTAAGTCAAAATGAATATAGTGATTACAAATGGTTATAACTACTTAATGGAAAATAATTTATCAATAAGATTAACACAGAATGTAGACGTAACTTCAAAATTTCTTTACGTAAGGCGCAGGTGCAGTGAAGCGGAAGCCTACGCATACGCGAGTTGAAACTTCTTGTTCATTGCAGGCATCTCATTAGTAAAAATGGCGAGTCGCATGCAGAAAGCATTCTGCGTGTTAGAATTTAACAAATGTCATTCTGTTTTCACAATGCAGCAAGATGGAGCACCCCCACACTGGAGTACGGAGGTTCGCACATTTTTAAATCAACATCTTCCGAAGCGTTGGATCGTCGAATTGGAGATGCCAATGATGTCTTCTGCTCTTGGCCCCACCGAGATCTCCTAACTTGACACCCTGTGATTTTGTGCCTCCTATGCCCAAAACAACTGAAGAACTCAAAGTAATGCGCTTGTGTCAGGGACTGAACAAATGCTTCAGAATGTATGACATGAAATGTATTACCGCCTAGATGTTGTCCGTGAGACCAAGGGATGTCACATAGAATATCTATGACATATGTATACAAAATTTTGAAGTTCCGTCGACATTCTGTGTCAGTCTTATCGATAAATTAGTTTAAGTATTAGATTAAATAGTTATAGCCGTTTGTAATCGCTATATTCATTTTGACTTACCTTGTATAATTATTTCTTGTGTAATCAAAAGGTTCCGAGTTATGATCCGTTATATTTTATGAAGATTTGTATATTTCTGCAGCTAAATATTTCGTGGAATTTCGGAATTTCTTTTGGTGTGAAAATTTGATTTGTTTAACAATAAAATGGGAGCATCAAAACATGAAGAAACTGTGTTAATTTTTATACCCCTGAATATGCTGCATTTTTTCAAAATAAACTTAAAAAATATTTTTTTTCAAACATCATATTGCCACTGTCACTTGTATTATAAGTCATTGGAATTTTGCATGAAAACTTATTATTGCCAAAATGTCAGTGAAGGCTTATTGTGGAGACCCGAAAAGTTTTGGTTTCCGTTTGTTTGTTTGTCTGTCTGTCTGTTCCGCGATAACTGCCCCACAAAACATCCAATCAGCTTGAAATTAAGTAGGTATGTTGGTGAGGTACCCGGAATTAACTGTACAGTTTTTTGTTATATTTGGTTCATTCGTTCGGAAGATATAGAATATTTTATTTTGCGCAATAATGCTTTTCTATGGCAATTCAGACGATTTTTCCATTTTTATTTGTTGAAAGGAAATGGCTCATATAATTGAAGGATTTAAATGGTAAATTATGGTTGATGAAATTTCCTAATTAGAATCACACATCATTTATATCAGTTTGAAATTTTGTCTACACATTTGTCAGAGTTTTTAAATTCGGTGTATAAATTATAGAGGGATTTTATATATGTGTTCCAATAATATAAAATATTTTCTTTTACAAATTTACTTCTTTTAAATGTACATATTTCATTTTTTAATTTTCTTTTAACTGTTACCTAGCAACGAAACTACACCTAAAAATATCGTAAATGTGAAAGTAACGTCAAAAGAGATGAATTAATGCCTTTGTGTCTTGGTCTTTACATATAGATGTATTTTACCCCAGAAATAAAGACAGGCTATGTTCTATTTATTTTGTTCAAATATTTTTCTTATAAAGTAAAAAGTTCATTATTTTCATAAGGAATAAATTGACATTTATCTATAAAATTTAATAATCTTTTCTTTACTGTTGCCGAGAAAATCAGATCTCGGAATAGATCCCGGATTCATTCTAAACAGTTAATTTTTATTTTAAAATTTGTTATGTGCAAGAGGAAAATGAAATAAAAAATAGACATGAATACGTCTTCATATTGGGAATAAAACGAAAATACAAAAAGAAGGTGAATTTGAACTCATATATAAAAAATAAAAAGAATACGCTTTGAGGTTGAAATAAAAGGGCCTTGTGTTATGCTATTAATTCCTCTTATTAAAAAAATTACCAATATCTCATGGTTTATCGTCTGCACACGGTTAACAGAAATTTTTAATTTTTAATCGAAAATTTCAATAAGAAAAATGAACTTTTGAAAAGCAAATAGATAGTAAATGTCAATTATGCGCCGCAAAATTATGTCTGTCGAAAATGACGTCATTGCATGGGAAATAAATATTTTCATTCTTAAAAATCAAACATTAACTAGATTGCCTGAAAAAAATGTTTTTTGACGAGTGTTACTTCTCCGTTAATGCCGCATCATTTCAGAAAATATGAATGAAAATTATTTGGATGAAATTAATGAAATCTATTATCTGAAAAAAATACCAGAATTAGTAACTCATGAAAATTTCAGAATATCCTTACATAACAATATTTTTAATTTAACGTTTCTAATGCCTGAAAACTTCGTATTTTTATTCTTATAGATAATTACGTAATTTGAAAACTTTAAATTGCGGTTTGCAGGAAGTTGAATATTACCCAAAGTGTGTTTAAAACAAAAACTTGCAGAGCTAACGTTGAGGCTCCTGATCTGCAGATTTACTAGTTATTAATGGTTCTTTGAATCATTTTAATAATCCCTTCCTTATTCATGTGACAATCTATTTGTCCTAGACGCCTGCATTGATGGCAGAAGCAGATTATGTTCAATAATAGAAACCTGTTAGAATGTGAGCGATTATATCAATGTAAATTTATAGCAGATTAATGAGGTTAATTTTAATGCGGATTATTTGTAAATTGTAAGTGGGAGACCGGAGTGCGGGTTGATGAAGGTTTATATTTTGTTTTGTATTCAATACGTTTAAAAATGTTTTCATTTTTATGTGTGAGTGATACTTTTTGTTTTTGCGATATTACATTTACACACATATTACGGAACAGTACTCTAGAATAATCAAATTTATGAAAAAAAAATTATACAAATGTATTATAAACCAATTAGGTTTATTGAGTCGAACACGGTGTAAAATGCATTTATAATGTAATAACCGTGTTTCATTTTAATTAAAATTATATTTCTTATTAACGCATTCGGAGTATGGAGGTAAAGTTTATGTGTATAGTTTTTCAATTTGGTTTTTAACTAGTTCAACATTTTCAATGTCGTGAAATGTTTACTTTCGTTTCATAATAACATGATTGCCACATATACAGACGCATGCACAGACACATTTGCAGGTGCACAAACGCACACATGACACACGAGCATATTTTAAAAAAATAAAAATTGATTTAAATTATATTTATAAAACTTTGTAAAATGGGTTAATATCTTCAGTTTTCTATAAAACATTAAGATTTAGTTCAGGAATAAATATATTTTATGTTATCCATTTCAATTAGAATTGCGTGTTTTTAGCACATGACGCAGCATATGAAAATAACATAACTTCTTTATTTAGGTAATTATGCGCTAAGATCAACAAAATCTTATATAGATGAGTAGATACATAGAACTTATGAAGTATATATCGCCATAGAAATAAAATAAAATAAATAAAAATTCATATTTCGCATAGAATATAATACGGTCGCAGCTTCCACATGAATACATATTAAATATTATATTTTTTAATTTTGTAAAGTGCTTCTTCTAAGCAAAAAATTAATATTTTTAATAAATGTGAAATAAGTATGTGTGTGTCTGGACGGTGTTCTGTAGAGACAGCTGCACATAGAGCTACAAAATCCGGGGAGAAGATATGAGATACTTCTGAGAAGATGAAGATACATGAGGTTTTGCGCCTCGAATCACGATTTTGGATTTTTTCTTTACACATTTTTTAATTTATTTTTTGTGCGATTTTTAGCGATTTTTCTCATTTAGATGTGATTTTTCTAGATTAATAAAAAAGATCGCGTTTAAATTTCTTATCCCAATATAGTAAATTTTATCCTCTTTTCAATAATGTTTATTTCGTTAAAATGCGCCTATATTTCAAAACTAATTAAAACTCTCATGAAAAAAGCATTTTTTAGCCGAAATGGCACAATATGACGCATGAATTGGACTTCACTTCCAAGTGAAAATGAAAAATAATAAAACCACAGACGATGAAATTTTCTAATTTTCACAAATTTCACAAAATTAAGAAAAAATATTTGAGGTGTTAATTTGAAATTATGTAGAAAAAGTTTGTGTATCCGAATATCTAATTTTGTAAAAAATTGGGAGCCATGTCAGATGTTTGTAAACAGCATATGGTCATGTGAAATTCAAGAGATTCAATCGAGTAACTACAATGAAAAGCTACACGTGTGCGTTAAAAATACATGATGAGGAGGTATCCGTCGATCAAGAGACGATATTTCGCCAAATTTCTTTTCGCAAGAAATTAAAGAAGAACTTGGAAAATTCTTTGAATTTGAATTGTATCCATATCCGACTTTTCTGTTTCGTAACTTTGAGATGAGGAAATCGCAAAAGTCGGTAATTTGCGATTTATTCACCCCCTTGATGATTTAGAACAAACCATACAAATTGTCCATGTGATTGACGGGGGCTTCCTGCTGCATCGAGTGAGTTGGGAGCCAAAAGAAAAGTTCTCGTCAATTATTTCCAAGTACATTGAATATTTAAAAAGACTATGGTAAATCTACAGCTATTGTATTTGACGTGTACCCAGAAGAATCGTCACTACATGGCACCAAGTTTACTGTGCATTTCCGTCAATAAATAAATGTATTGCAGCAACTGCTCACAATGCAAAAAGAGCAGTTCCTTGCAAATGAAGGCAATAAAAGCAGTTTAATAAAGATGCTCATTGAAAAACTAGAGCAAGACAATTTTACTTTGAAACAAGCTGCCAAGGATGCAGATACTACCATCATAGGAAGTTATAAATTTGATCCGAAGTCAGAACCTCTCATCATATTTTTGGAATATATACATATATATGTTTGTAAATTTGACTACGTTTGGTCCCAACACATTCACGATATACTTCTTGAAACATGGGAAAAAACAGTCAGGCAATGTTTTGTATTCATCATTAACTTTTATCATGTTTCAAGTACACGCCGATAGCGAAGAATAATGTCCTATTCCTGCATGCTTTAAAGGTCTGTGATTCTACACCGGCCTTCTAATTGCAGGGCAAACTGAAATTTGTCAAGCTCACCTACATGATGTTCCAATAACCTACACGCTACGCCTCAGGAAGTAAGTGCTGTGGGGTAGAAATTTATTGCCACCTTATACAATCCCAGTACGAAGAAGGAACAATACTGCGTAAATTTCGATACAACATATTTGAAAAATAATTTAAGAAAACCCAATATAACCTTGCTTCTTCTCCGCCAACTGAAGATACAGCCAAACAACATTCATTCAGAGCTTTTGACCAACATTTGGAATGGAAGGATTATTAATACGACTGATGGGTTTGGAAGTCATTCAAGCATGGTACATACTTTCAGTCACCACCAGAGCTCCTAACCACTCTGTCATGTAAATATGAATAGGTGGTTTATGTTCTTGTAGAAGAAGTTAAATGTTATGTCTATATGGTACCACTGTAAAGTTGCGTCTTGCATAAAAAACATGGAGGAAGATGATCCACAAACCGGATACGACAAAAAGTAGATATGAACGAGGAGGCTTTCTGTGTAGAGGAAAACGAAGAAGTATAGGCAGCTCAAGGTACAGCAAAAAAAAAAGCTCTAAGCTCGATTTTCCTGTATTTCCCTCGAGAACTTGAGTTGATTTTATTACTATTGCTTTTGTGCTAATTTTTTTAAAATATGTTTCTTCATTTTCTGTTGTTATTTGTTCTCTAACTTTTTATAAAATACATAATTTTATGTACCCATAGAATTCTTTCATTTTTCAGTTACCTATCCCTTATAGTCATAATTTCATTGGATTTTCAAAATATAATTATTTACGTACCTGAAAAAAATAATTTGCTTACAGATGATATAATTAAAAATTATTTTGGGGACATCGGTTGCATTTCAAGTGTAATCATCTTTTGAAGACGTTGCCGAAATTCCCATAATGATGTAATTTCATTTTTAAGTTGTTAATTAAACAGTATCATTCGGCCTCTTATTCTATTGTTTTGAAAGCGAAATTATTCATTTAATCGATAAACGATAAGCATAATACCAATTTTATGAGTTTTTTTTTAGGAAAAATTGCGAAAAGTCACTTTTTGGACGTATCATATCCCGCTTATTATTGGTGGAATGTTTAATCGTGGTACTCATTCGACGCAGAGTTTTGTGATCTACAATTTATGAGAAGGATATTTTCTATAGAGTAAACCGTTTTTGAGTTATTTGGGAAATACTGAAAAATATTGGTCAATTTTGAGGTTTTCGTGGTGCCATGACTAAAGCTCACCAGGAAAAATGGGACAAACTTCAAATCCCTTCAATTCTACGTAAAACAATGTGATTAAAACGATTTCCAGCTTTGCGCGATATCGGTTAGTAAAATCCTATTTTTACTGGCCTATATGCGTTTATATTCTAAATGTTTTAATGTTATAGGAAACCAGAAATGTATTATTTTATTAGAAAGCATCTATATTCTCATGAAATAAGGCAAAAAAATTTGTACTCCTTCAATAATTCGCAATTGAACATGTAAAATAAACTTTATACAGGCTTAGACATTACTCGTTTTCACGTTTACCTAGTGTTTATTTTTTATTAATCTAAAAATCCATTGTATCATGTAAAACAAAATCTGTAGTTCTACAGATTTAAAGTTACATGCTTACTACGCTTTCATCTGTAACTGTACAAAAAAAGCTGCAAATCTACAAAACTAGTTTTTGTAAAGCTACAGAAATCTGTAATTTTACAAATCAATCGGCTAAAATTACAGTAATCTTACTAAAATTTTATCTGTAACCCTGGTTGCAGTTACATAAAAAGTTCTAGGCATCCATGTTTCCTAAAAAAATCTTAGTAACCTTACCCTTTTTTTTTTTTCGGCGCAAAAGTGTGTCTGTTACCTGAATTTTTGTTGTTGCCTTTACATAAAAAGTTCTAGGAATCCCAGTTTCCTAGAAAAACTTTAGTAAATTTACAGATTTTTTTTCCGTAATGTTTACAAAAGGAAGATAATTTTTCTCGAGAATTTTTAATATTTCAGATCCGTTCTAGTGGATAATGAAGAACACGATGCAAAGTGTTGTATTAGAAAGTTTCCAGTTTTATTTTTATATAATTACCATTTTTTTTTATTACGAGACTTAGAATTACTTCAACACATTTTAGTAAGCTGAAGCAAATTATCCTTTTTTTTTCTCTCACTGAAATAGTTAAGAAATCATAAAATATTTAAGAATTATCCTTTTTCGACTTTTAAGTGTTTCATGAACAATAACTAAACGTTTTACAAAAATATCATCCTAAACTATGTGAAATATTTGCTTTATTATTTGCAGCAATAAAACAGTTGTATATAATAGCATTTTTCAGCAAGTAATTCAAAACTGAAAAACAGGGGCATAAAGGAATTTTTTTCAACAACTGTTAAAAGAAGAATGCAACGTTTTTAAGAATAAGAAGGAATTTTATAATTAAAGAAGTACTTTTATAGCGATAAACTATAAAATAAAATGTTCATTCCGAATGAATTTTTTAATTATTCATGTTGAATAAGTTTAATAATGCAGTAGCTCCTGTTATATCGTTCATTCGAATATATCGCTGTTTTATTGTCTTTCCATAAAATAATGTGATCTACGGATGTACCTTAAACATTTAAAACTATTCAAGACCTTAAAAACATTTATCTCAGAATATGTTTACGAATCTTTCTGTCTAAAAATATTATTTTTAGACATGTTCGGACGTCAAAGTTTTTAAGATTTTGAATAGTTTCAAATGTTTTAAAACTTTTAAATATTTGCACCTATTTAGTAATAATTGTACTGCGAATCATGTATTCTCGTTGTTTTTCTTTATTTATTAAGCCTTAAACCCAACGGTACTTTATAAGTATCATTAAAATAACTTGTTATGAAATCCATTTAGTACATAGATAAATAATAATACAGTTTATAATGAGTTATAGATACTTTACTTTATGTTGTTCCAAACAATTATTCTTTGAACAGAACAATATATTTTTAAAAAGATGGTTTATTTTTCATTTATAGCTTTCTTAACGTTGGAAGATTGTGGGTGAAAATATTTTCGGAATTATTCCTATATTTCTATTGTAAAAGCTTTATATTTGGACAAAATTCTACAAAATATTAAAAAACTATTTTAAATAAAAGATTTGAGTGGAGTTTTAAGTGTTGCACAGAATCCCTATAAATTCAAGTTTAATTAATAATTTGCTTAAAGTTTTTGCTTAAAGTTTTAATTTTAGATATTTGCACACGTAATCCTAAATTACACAATTGTCTAGGTTTAGTAAAAAAAAAAAAAAAAAACGGCTGCAATAAGGCCGAAACTACATAATTGTGTGAGACCGCCCTTTGCATAACCTGACATCGGGAATTTTTTTTTTCAATCAAATACGATCCTATGGATTAGGGGAAACCAGCAATATTTTAATTTCTACCAAAAAAAAAAATCCCCGGTCTTAAACGGTTATAGAGAAGGATAAAAAAAACAAATAAAAACATTATCTTAATAGCATATTTATGAATAATGATTAATTAGGAAGCTTAAGCACCGTTATTAACGAATTTATTTCGAACATGTAATTTTCGAAACTTATATTTCATTATTAATTTCCTGTTTAATAAAATTTATGCAGAAGAAAAAAAATGGGTGAGAAATAAATAATCCATACCATATTTATGACTTTTATTTTTCATCTAATACATTCACATGATAACAGAGAAAATAAGAAAAAATATACCTAACAATACAAGGGAAATTGTATTCATGTTGTCAAATTGTCTGTAGCATATGTTCGATCAAAGTTAATGTATGCTGGCCAGTGATAATCGTTGCTGTCAATTTTACTAGGGGAAAAAATGCAATGTATATTTAGGATTTTGTTGTTTGCTTACCAAAAAAACTTTCCCTCTTAAAGGGTTATAGAAGAATAAAAAACAAATAAACACATTAACTTAATAGCATATTTATGATTATAACTTAATTTACAAACAATTATTTTCTCATTATGACCATTTTTTTTCGTTTCCAACACAATCACTTAGAGAAATTCTATTCAAAATGCCCACTTTGACATGATTTTAAAAACATATTCTGGCTCTATCAAAAAATCGACCATTAAGGCACATTATATAGTTTCTGTATAAGAGAACCTACCAATTGGATGCGTTTTAATGATAAAATGAATTTAAAAATGAGTCAGAAAATAAGCAGTTTGGATTTGAATACAACCTTAATGCGATATTTTTTTCTTCATCCTCGATGAATTTTTAATTTGCTTTCGGTGTATTCATTGATCCAATCAAAATTTTTCAATTTAAATGTTGTAGATAATATTAAGAAAATATATAGCAAATTCGATATCTTGTGAATTGACGAAGTTACGGATTTTTTCTTCTGCCACCCCCCACTCCTTTCGTTTTCGATTTTTTTTTTGCATTAAAAATTGGCCCTATCAAGAACTTGTCAATATAAAAGTTGTAGGTAATATTAAGACAATTTATAATAAATAAAATTGGATTTGATATTGTGAAAATTGACGAAGTTATGAATTTTTTCTCTGCAAAACTATTTTTGCGGCCTTAAAGTCCATTTTTAGTTTTATCAAAAATCTGTTCTACATAAATTTTTTGCGTATTTTTTTAGAAGTAATAATAACTTTAAACTGACTCGATATGTGTATTTAATTAAGAAGTTATGGGGTTTGTTCGGTTTTCACAAAACCCCTCCCTATTTCCATATTTTTATGCCCCTTGATTTTATGTATCAGTTTATAAAATATTTCTGCAGAATTATAGAAGTTATCGTGTCCATAAAAATGTGATATATATATATATATATATATATATATATATACACACCGAAGAGCCATTACATTATGACCACCCACCATCTATAAAAATGAGCTCGTCCAGAAACAAAATCACGGAGCGTGCGCCATCGATACCGGAGTATATAAAGCGCCTATGCATTGTATTTCAAAACATAGCGTGATTAGCGACTTAATGGGAAAAGCAGCAGATTTATCAGACTTTGGTAAAGGTCAAATCGTTATGAGTCGGCGACTGGAAGCGCCGATATCGGAAACTGCGCGTTTGGTGGGCTGTACACGTACCGTGAGCACGTACCGAAAGTTGTGTATGGATGGTGAAACGACAAGTCTCCGGAAAGCGGTGTGTCACCCGTGGCGCATTGATGCATTGATTGCTATGCTTTTTCTGAAAACATTCTGAAAACGTTTTGAGGTGCATAACACTAAAAAATACGTGGGAAATTGAATGATGGCTTTTCATACATCATGGAATTTTGCAATTTTTTTTTATTTATTTGTTTTGAAAATGACTCGGGTAGAGTCGAAACATGTAAGCAGTCGAAATAAACGTAAATTTACTGGCTTTAAAGTTTTAAATTACACCTTTTATTATTTGAAATTAGTATATTATTACAAGGTGTTAATTTGCTATAAATTTATCTGTGCATACGTTTATAATTGTTGCTTTATTAATGTCTTCAAGTGATTAATAAATTCTAAAAGTATTACCATCTAAATTTTTAATGGAAATTCTGATTCTTGGCAGTTTTCTTTTTAATTTTAATTATCTTCCGGATTAATAAAAATAGGATATTTTTTAATAGATTTTTAAAAGGAAGAAAATAGGAATATAAAATACAATTTGCAAATTTGAATATTTAGAACATACACTAAAAAAAAAAAATAACTTCTTAATAACTTGAATTTGTTTTAATTGTCAGATTGTGTACATTTTAATATGTGTTAGGTTCTATTTGTTTTCTGTTTGAGATTATCTTTATATATAAGAAGAATCATAGGATTTTAAGATAGGTGATTTATAAAAATGCGTTGTGCATTCCATCATAAATACGTAAGTTATTACAAACACTAACGTTAAATATGTGGAGCAAATAAGTTTTCAATCTGGAGTTAATTTAGATTGAATTTGCTTATTTATGTAAATAAATGCAAATAAAATACATATTTCTAATACATACACTCTTATCTAATAAATGACAACATAAATGTTTTATGTTGTATATTATAAAAAAGTACTTTTCTTTAAGAAGTTAATTTATAATTTAAATATCCGGTAAAATGCAAATATTACTCGCGTACAGCGTGTTCCGTACAATAAATATATGAATTAGTAACTTGGGCATTGCAGTATACAAATATATCATGAAAGGTTGTTATCTAGGCTTTAAAACCCGATGGCACATACAGTACGCCGTCCTTTTCTTTATGTATAACAGAACCGCCCGTGTTTTTAAGGGTTAATATCTCGGATGATTACCGACAATTTTTTTTTTCGAAAATCTTTATCAACAATCTTTTTATACTTCTGGAACGATAGGTACCTCCTTTGCTCCTTAACTCCTCTTCTGAACACATGTAATAAATGGAAATTTGTGTGTAACGGTAAAATGAGATTTCTCAAAAACTATGTGACCTAGGGCAATCACTATAGTTTTCCTGCAAGGTTTAAAATAATTCCTACTGTCCCTAATTTTTTCATAATTTTAGTTTTAATAGATTCAGAAATAGAGTGGGGGGGGGGGGGGCTATTTTTGCATTACACTTTGGACGGCATCTCTGAGCCTAAAACTAAAATGTAATTATTTTTCAGTTTTAAAGTTTTTTAGCCTCGCGATACACAAAGAATAGATTTTTCTTTCAAGTAACTTAATTAGCCCCTCTATATTTTCCCCAAATATGATGGTGAATGGTTAATAATCTATAAATATGTGGGTCAATACACTTTATTACTTCAACCAATATGGATGTTCCACGTTCCATAGTTTACGAGTAAAATGGCTGTGACAGACTGACAAACAGACCCAGAAGGGTGCTATAACAGTTCCGTTTTATTTTTTAAGTACAGAGCCTTAAAAAACTGATTTCTAAAGTGTACAATTAGTTTTTCATCTTAATTTGTTTAATTTGTTTCACATCCGATGAGAAAATAAACTTTGCTGCTTTCTTTCTCTTACTGATATTAGTTTTCATTCAGAAAAGAAATTTTAGGAATGAAATTTAATTCTAATAAAAAATACAGAGTGAAATATAATTAAATGAGGATTTTTATAACTTTGAAATAATCATATTTTTTAAGATATTCATAGCAAATTCATTTGTATCAAGGACTTACTAACTATGAAATATTTAAATAAAAATTTCGAATGTTGAGGGATCAGATTTATAATAAACAAAAATAAATGATGTTTTTTGATAATCAAGATGTATATTTTAATCGTGCAGAATTTGTAAGATATATTTGGATCTTTCCTGCCAAAATTTAAATGTTTGTTCAGTTCATTCCTCCAACAATGATTTCAGTGTATGAACATACGATTTTCTCAAACTGACAGCGATACAAAATAAAGAAATGTATTATAATTTTGTTTAAAATTTTGATTTTATTTAAATAATGAAATTTAGTTTTCTATAAGAAGTATTCAAGATAACTTTATGTATCATGTATGTTTTATATATCATGCATATTTAATGCATATTTATAATATATATAAATCCATTTAAAATTGCATTTCTTTAGAATTAAGGAGAAATCCAACTAGACATATTTTTAACGCTGTCAATTTTATTTTTGTTAGCATAAAAGTTCTGTTTTATTGTTATTTGTTGTGTAACAAGTAATTTTGTCTAATTTATTTTTAATAAAATCCGAAAAATGTTTAATAACAAAACCGCATCATTAGATGATGATCATCATGTAGAGTTTCATTAAACAAAGAAAATCCTTTTATTAAATCAAAATTTTATTTTACTATTTTATCAATTTTATCATTCTAGAGATAAATTCAATCATAAAATAATTAATTTCTACATTTTATTATTACAGGAAACGAAAAACGTTAGATATTCGTTTGCAATAATTTAGTACATTCTGATTATAACTTTGCAGTGAAATTTCTCTATTTGTTTATAACTGAATAACGAGAATTTTCTATTTAATAATTTGTTCACGGGCCGTAAATCACGGCCTGTTATGTCCAAGAAACTCAATAATTTACAATATTGATTAAAAACCTTTAGCAGAGATCTATTACTTGTGTTACTTTTTTTAAAAATTTGATTTTATCAAAAAACGGTTGATCAGCAATCGAGTACATTTAACATTTTACTGTAAATTTAAACACCGAAATTTACCTCTTTGAAAAGTATTGCCATAATTGTCAATATCCGTTTCTTTCCTGTAAATTTCCTATTTGTAGATATTGACTTCATTTCTCTATAACCACGAAATGACACTCCGTACTCAGAGAGGATATTATTACATTGTTTGTTTAGGACAATTGTAAAGCAGTTTATGAGAACAGATTTGTTCTCGAACACTCAATATTTTTTACTAGTTTTTTTCCCCCTACATTTACGTTGACGCTTTTCTTTATAACATAATGAATAAATAATAAAAAAAATATTGATGTTACAATCAGAGTTTTTTGTAAACTCCACCCATATATATATATTAAATGAAAACTTATTCATTCAATTATAGGTTTTTGATATTCCTCAATTCCTCAATTCCTCAATCGTAGTCTTCGGAATCAGTATTTTTTGTTTCGAGATTATTAAAAAGGACTTTAGAAAAGAACCATTTATAAATGTTAAGATAAGATATATTTATTTTTTTTAGCATTTTAATTCAAAAATTTTAATACGTAGCACACAAATCTAAGAATTATTAATTTAAACAACAAAACGATTTATTAAAATAAATAATTAGCAATTTACAATACTAGGCGGCTCTGCCCCCCTACGAGCTAGGCTTGCCAATTCCGTTCAGACAACCCAAACTCTAAAAGCACGCAAATTTGATCGGCTTTAAATAAAATTCAGAAGCTGAATTATAATTAAAAAAACAGTGGTGATCTCCCTGTTAACAGGCAGTTTTCCTCTTTGACTAAATCACATCAGCGAAAATTTTGAAAATAAGCTAATATAAATTAATTAAGAAAACAGTCTTTGTCTCCCGATTTTTTTTAACAACGCTATACGAAAATTTAAATAAATCATTTTAAATGAATCGTTTTAAGTCTGACGTAATTTCCACCAAAGTTTTCGTTTTCTTTTTAATATTCACGTGTAAATACTTTTCATGTTAGAAAGGAAATATTATTTGTGTTGTCTTAGAATTCACAACAATAGTTTAAAAGATTATCTCAAAATATGATCTAAATGTCTCGAGCAAATATATTTAAAAAATTAAACAGTTTAGCAATATTATTGTTTGGCCATTTTAAATATGACGTAATTTCCTCCATTTTCGAGTTTTAACGCGTATTTATGAATTTATTATTTTACAATTTTCTTTCACTTTTAAATTTCACGTGTAAATATAGTTTTTGTGTCTTAATTTTCTACATTTTACTGCTTTTAAAACGTAATCATTTAATTTTAATTTGAAAGTTTTTTTCTGTTTAAAATAGTCACGTGTAAATATATATATATTTTTTTTTATTTGAAGGAAATATTCTTTGTGCTGTTTTAAAAATTGCAACGATTTAAAATAATACCCTTTTCTAAAAGATGTAAAAAATATTTCACGAAATGCTGAAAATATGAATATAAAATGGAAATAAATCCTCAAAAAATGAATCAAAAATAAATGCAATCTGCACACCTCGAAGTTCTAATGTATAAAATGATCTAAAAATAATTAAATTCTTATTATAGTTTTTGCTCCTATAAAACTTTTTAAATGGAACGATTTTGACCAAATTTAACATTAAATATCTCTAAAAATAATTATTCGATTTGAAAACTGCATCAGTGTGTTTATCAAACATTTCTCGATAATACCACCTTTTTTTATACTTTTGTATGGAATAGTTTTCTTAATATTAACAGCAAAAAACTCCCGGTTTCGAAACAATCAAAAACAGCTGTGGTGACAGCGTTAGTTCATTTTTTTTTTATTTTTATAATAGAGAGGTTTAAGAAGCTTCAATATTGTTTTAATACATAAAAAGTAATAAGAATTTCATGCAATGATGCAATACTTTTTTGTCAAGTTTGTAAAATATTTCTTTTATTTTATATAGGTTGAGACCAGGGCGGAATGGGGAATCGGGGAAGAAAAGGATAACTCCATTCATTTCCCGCCAGTGTTAGTTTAGCACGGCAAAACTTCATGAGCCGCACTTATATTGCAGGACGTTGATGAGTAGCGTCTTCTGGTTGTTGGAATTCAATAACTCATTTTGGAAACTTTTAGCAATAAACTGTGTGTGTCTTACTGTAGTATTTGGAAATTGTAGAAGCAAGATAAGGCTTTTATCCGTATTTCAGAGTCAAATAACTTTAATTCCATTCAATTGGTCATGTTTTTAAATATATGTTTCCATGATGCAATGATAAATACATCAATCCCGTAGTCACGTGGCTTTTTGAAATTATAACTCGCGGGACAGAATGGGATGTGGCGGAACAGGGTACGTACCCCGTTCCGCTCCGGTATTTTTCCCCGTTTATATAACAAATGTATAGTATATATATAATATAAAATATGTATAATATATATATATAAATATATAATTGCAATGAGATTTAATAAATTTGCAGTTTCCCAGTTTTTTGATTCACTGATTAAAGTTACCTATGAAAACAAACAAACTGCAGCAAGAGTTTTCAACACAGACGAAAGCTGGGCAACTGTTGTACGAAAACAGCATTCAAGGGTAATCGCAATGAAAGGACAGAGTCAAGTTGGTGTTTTGACACTTTAAATGCAAAAAATAATCTATAATATTTCTAAAACCATTGAACAACCATTCTGCCCATTGTATGGGGCATAAATTTTTTTTACAACGTTGTATACTAAAGTTTATTTTAAAATGTAGAAAGAAACTGCTTCTTAATATAGGATAAAGCTTTTTCGGTATATTAGATATAAAACCTTGCTTCAAACCTTAATTACCCCATTCCGCCAGGTGTGCCCTACCTCCATCGTTTCACTATTTAAGAGTAATTCTGCCATAATTGCTACGATTATTAAACGCATTGGAACTTTACCTTCCTTTAAATGTAATACTGGGACATATTGGCTCCATTTATATAAAGACAAAAAATTTAAAAAAATAAGAAAATGGAGAAGTGCTTCTCCGTCGATAACTTTTATGTTCTTTTTTCCCATAGAATATATGCAGAAATAATTTATTATATAATCGATGTAGTTTAAATTATTTTTCATATCATTATATTGAGGGAGAAGAGTCTTACGCCTAATAAGAAGTTAATTCTTTCGTTATTGCAAAATGAAACATTTTAAAATAATTGTAAATACCTAAAAAAAATCAACAGCATCAAAATCTGTCGCAAACTTTGCTCAATATCAATTTTAAATATTAAGATATCAGTTATCTATTTTTATTTGTAGGAATTCTTAAGTCAAAACATCTTGTATCTGTGGAATTACAAAAAATTAGCGCCTAATAAAAGTATGTATGTAATAAATAATATTACACTATATAAATTACAAATACTTAAATTAAAACGAGTATTGTAGGTCGCCACGTAAATTGAAAAGTACATTATAATTTTTTATTGCAAATCAATGATGCCAAATTAACGAAAATAAATACTTAATTTTAGTCAAATATTAGAACATGAAAAGCATTGAGGTGGTCTAAGTGTGTTATTATACAGAAAGTATTTAGCACAACACCATTTATCTACATAGATAAACATTTCTGCGCGTGAAAATACTTGTTTATTTTTAAATATTATTATACTATAAAAATATACAAATAGTATACACAAATTAAAATTACAAATCGTCCGCCAATTTCAATAATAAAGTTTGGTTTTATAATGGCAAATAAGGTATTACAGATTATTTTTAGGCATTAAAATATTAACCTCAATTAAAAACAAGATATTCTAAATCATTGAGATACTTTCTGAAATTTAATTTTAAAAAACAGTTCTTCAAAAATATTTCCTATGTCGCAACATTAATCTCCAGTAGAAATTTTCAGAGCATTATGATGCTCACCTGTGTTAGTAAATATTATACTATAAAAAGTTTAAAAACTGAAAACGTACGTTTAAACTTTAAGCCTTCATTTAACGTAATATATTTCTTGTTTTATTATTTACTAGCAAACCCCGCGGCTTTGTTCGCGTAATATTTGAAATAAGCCAAGTGATAGTTATATGTCTAATTTTTATTAAAAAGTAGCAAATAAATTTTTATTTTATTAAAAGGTAATATTTTATTTTATTAAAAGGTAATATTTTATTTTATTAAAAGGTACTTATTACTTTTAGGAACAATTCAAAAATTACTACAGTGAAACTCGTTTAAGATACGCCCGCTTAAGATACGATCCCGCTTAAGATACGAATTTCTTCCGGTCCCTTGAAAAATGCCTATTAAACCTGTGTAAAATTACCCGCTTAATATACGTACGGATAAGATACGATCCCGCTTAAGATACGAAGAAAATTTGTATGTTCATGTCAAAAACCCGCTTTATATACGAAACGGTGTTTGTGCAGTCCGTTTACTACGTGTCTTTAGGACAAAAGGGAAGAAGAGCAAAGGATTTCCTCACCAAATAATTATTCTTACATACATCTAGTTTGTCGTTTTAAAAATAATTACGGAAATTTATTATTTTTCCTCTTTGAGTATGTAATATTTAAATTTCTGTTTTGCAAAGATTAACATGAATTTTGTTTTATTATCTTTTATTTAATTTGGTAGAGAGTATTGAATAAAGACGCCTTTGTTTTGTTACTGTACAAACAGTAACACAATAAAATTTAGAAAGTGAAAAAAATGCCATTCTTTATTTCAAAAGTGAAAAAAAAAAAAAAAAAAAAAAAAAAAAGGTTGTCCTTTATTTCAAAATCTTAAACTCATATTTTCTAGACTATCTAAAAATTGTTAGAAAGAATTAAAATAAGAGTTACAAACAGTTAAAACATGTTGATAATAATGTGTACTGGCTGTGTATGCATTACTATTCGAGAATTTGTGAAATCCGGATAAGATACGATCCCGCTTAAGATACGAAATGCCCTCGGTCCCTTGATTCGTATCTTAAACGAGTTTCACTGTATTTAAAACAGAGTTTGACTAAACATCATTATTACACTGCATTGGGCAGAAATGAGACTTAAATTAATAAAACGAAATAAAACTAAAAAAATGATAATTTAGAAAATATTTTGAAACTTTTATGCTCAATTAATACGCTCATTTCAATATTCATTTGAAGATTCGAATTTTTTAGAAACCATCTTTTTACATCTTTAAATTAACTATCATGTCAAATTCCAAGTCCTACCACCTCTCTCAACATAAAGGGCTATGTTGAAATAGGAATATTCACCATTAATTTGCCAACATTAATTTTGAAATCTGTTTGTTATTTCCAAATATTCCACAAAAACGTAATTTAGAAAGCTTTTAAAGCCCTTTTTTAGAACGTTTGTTGTTCCTGTGAACCCCAAGTGGTAGAATCATCGGCATAAAATATAGCCTGTGTAGGATCAGAGACTGTTACCATTGATTCGAAACTATTATTACTTTTATAATCGGTTTATATTCTCTGAAATTGCATAGAAATCGTAATTTAGGACTTTTTTGGAACGCTTTTCTCACCTCCCCTTCCCTTCGCCCCTTTTTAATTCAAATTTATTTTCGACAGTCCTTCGAGGGCATTTTATAAGTAACTACCATGAAATATTTAAAGTTTCTAACATTTTCAGTATCACAGAAATCGCAATTTAGAAATTTTGTAGCTCCTGCAACCCCCTTGTGGTAGTGGCACAGAAATAAATATAGCTTATTTTTGAGCAGGTTCTATCACCAACAATTTGTCATCATTATTTTTTAATCGGTTTGGCATTTTATAAGATTGCTTAAAAATTGTAATTTATAAGGCTTTTCGCTCACTTCATCTTTTTATATTTGGAATTTTCTTTCGACTGTTCTTGGAAAGCAGTTGCAACTTGTACGTAAATACCATGCCATATTTCAATGTGTTAGAACCCTCAGTTGTGCAAAACACGCAAATTAGAACATGTTTTGCTTTTGCAACCCTCAGATGGTAGTGACAGCAACGTAAAATATAACCTATGTTATAGCAGGGGCTGTCACCATTGATTTGCAACCATTACTTTTGAAATAGCTTTGGTATTTTCTGAGATTGAGTAGAAATCGCAATTTACAACGTTTTCAGAACGCTTTCGCGCTTTTTCACCCCTTTTCAAATTTCCAATTTTTTTAAACTGTTCTTCAAGATCATTTATATCTAATAAATATGCCCTTGCCTAATTTTAAGTTGCTAGCCCCTACCGATCACAAAAATCCAAATTCAGAACGCTTTTTTCTCCTGCAACGTATAGGTGATAGTGATACCGACAAAAAATAGCGTCTATGTTAGAGCAGAGGCTGTAAGCATCAAATTCCTACCATTACGTTTGAAATCAGTTTGATTCTTCCTGAGATATTGCTGACAAATCGGAATTTAGAACGTTTTTAGAACGCTTCTCGCGCATTTTGCTCCTGCATCACATCTGGGGAAGTGGAAACATATATAAAATATAGCCTATCATGGAGCAAGATCTGTCACCTTCATTTATACACCATTATATTTGAAATCGGTTCAGTACTTCCTGAGATTGCATAGAAATCGCAATTTAGAACGTTTCTTACAACACTTTTTGCGCATTTTGAACCCCTTTCAAATTTTGATTTTTTTAGGAAATGTCCTTAGAGATCATTGATATCTTATAACTAACTACCATTCCAAATTTCACGATTCTAGGTCCTTCCGTAACGCAAAAAAGCAATTTAGAGCGTTTTTCTCCTGCACTTCCTTTGGGGTAGTGGCACCGACATAACACATAGCCTATGTTGGAGCAAAGGTTGTCACCATGATTTTGACGCCATTATTTTTTAGATCGGTTTGGTATTTCCTTAGATTGTGTAGAAACCACCAACGTTTTTAGAACGCTTTTCGCGCATTTTCACCCCTTTCAAATTTCGAATTGTTTAAGAACTGTTCTTAAAAATCCTTTATATCTAATAAGTAGCTAATATTTTAAATTTCATATTTCTAGGCCCTTCAGTAACGCAAAAATCGCATTTTTAGAACGTTTTTTGCTCCTGCTCCCCCTTTCGGGTAGTGGCACCGACATAAAACATAGCATATGTCGGAGCAAGGGATGTCACCGTCATTTTAACAGCATTATTATGTAGCTTTCATTACAAAAAGCTACCTATTGCAGCCGTTCGGAGGAAAGCGATTTCAAAAAATTTTGGTATATTTTCATCGATTATGAACCCCAGACCCCGAAACCACCCTCCGTTCAAAATTTATATATATTTATATATACATATATATATATATATATATATATATATATATATATCTGACCTATGTCACACTCTAACTCTCGTAATTATGAACCGATTTCGATGTAATTCGGTGTGTACTTAGTACATACCAATGTCTCGACCGAGTTCGTTGGCCAGCGTCATCCGTCCTTTTGTTTCAAAATGGCGGCCATTTAAAATTTTTAATAAAATTTAAAATTTAAAATGTGGTACCAAAAAATTAAAAATGGAAAAATATTTTTTTACTTATGTATTTGACCTTTATACAAAGATCGGAGCAGTTTTTATTTCGTCTATATCTTAAAAAATGGCTGAGTTATAGCATTTTGAATTTCTAGCGTGGCTAACATTTTGAAACGTCCTGAATTTTGTCACGCGATAAAAGGCGTATTTATGAACCGATTTCGATGTAATTCGGTGTGTACATAGTACATACCAATTTCTCGACCGAGATCGTTGGCCAGCTTCATCCGCCATTTTGTTTCAAAATGGCGGCCATTTAAATTTTTTAAAAATACTTAAAATCTGAAATGTGGTACCAAAAAATTGAAAATGAAAAAATATTTTTTTCTTATGTATTTGAGCTTTATACAAAGATTTCGGAGCAGTTTTTGTTTCGTCTATATCTTAAAAAATGGCTGAGTTGCAGCATTTTGAATTTCTAGCGTGGCTGACATTTTGAAACGTCCTGAATTTTGTCAAGCGATAAAAGGCGTATTTATGAACCGATTTCGATGTAATTCGGTGTGTACATAGTACATACCAGTGTCTAGACCGGGTTCGTTGGCCAGCTTCATCCACCATCTTGTTTAAAAATGGCAGCCATTTAAATTTTTAAGAAATTTTTAAATTTGAAATGTGGTACCAAAAAATTGAAAATTGAAAACACATTTTCTTCTTATGTGTTTGACCTTGATAAAAAGATTCGGGAGCAGTTTTTGTTTCGCCTATATCTTAAGAAATGGCTGAGTTATAGCATTTTGATTTTCTAGCGTAGCTGACATTTTGAAACGTCCTGATTTTTGTCACGTAATAACAGGCGTATTTATGAACCAATTTGGATGTACCTTGGTGTGTACATAGTACATACAAATATCTCGACGGAGTTCGTTGGCCAGATTCATCTGCCATCTTATTTCAAAATGGCGGCCATTTAAAAAAATTAAAAAAATTAAAAAATTAAAAAATTAAAATGAGATACCAAATTTGGAGAATGAAAAAGATTTTTTTCGTATGTGTTTGACCTTAAGACAAAGATGACGAAACAGTTTTTGTTTCGTCTATATCTAAAAAAATGGCTGAGTAATAGCATTTTGAATTTCTATTGTGGCTGACATTTTGAAACGACCTGATTTTTGTCACGCGATAACAGGCGTATTTATGAACCGATTTGGATGTAACTTGGTCTGTTCATAGTACATACCAATGTCTCGACCGAGTTCGTTGGCCAGCTTCATTCACCATCTTGTTTCAAAAGGGTTGCCATTTTAAAAAAATTAAATTTAAAATTTAAAATGAGGTATTAAAAAATTGGAAAATGAAAAAGATTTTTTTTATGTGTTTGGCCTTGATACAAAGATTCCCGATCAGTTTTTGTTTCTAAAAATTTGTTCTTTTGTTTATATCTTAAAAAATAGTTGAATTATAGCACTTTGAATTTCTAGCATGGCTAACATTTTGAAACGATCTTGTATTTGTCACGCGATAACACACGTATTCGCCTATTTCGATGTAAGAAGGCATGTGGATATTATACATTAATACCTCGACCAAATTCGCTGGCCAGATTCATCAGCCATCTTGTTTGAAAATGGCGGCCATTAAATTAAAAAAAAAAAATATATATTTAAAGTGAGGTGCAAAAAAATTAGAAATTGAAAAAGGTTTCTTTCTTAAGTATTTGACCTTGATATAAGGATTAAGGGGCATTTTTTGTTTGCCTTTACCTTAAAAATGGCTCAGATATAGCAGTTTCAATTTCTATTGTGGGTGACATTTTGAAAAATCTGATTTTTTGCATACGACAGCACTCGTATATATCAACCGATTCCGATGTGAGTGAGCATGTGCACAGCAATTACTAAGGTCTCGTCCAAGTTCATTGGTTAGCCTCATCCACCATGTTGTCTTAAAATGGCACGCACTTTAAGAAATCGCCGAATTTGGCAGCAAAATATAAGTTACTTTCAAAGAAAAGCAGCTTGGATAAAGCTGACTAATTTCTCGAAATTCTCATTCATTATACTGATAAAAATTAGTATTGAATCTCCTATATTCGGTTTCCACTAAATTGAGCTTCGTGTGTTTGAATGATACAAGATGGCTTTTTTAAAATAAGGAATATGAAAGCTACCTCTTCCTCCCGGCACTGGCCGGAAGGACTTTTTTTTTAGATCGGTTTGGTATTTCCTTAGACTGTGTAGAAACCACCATTTAGAACGTTTTTTAGAACGCTTTTCGTGCATTTTCACCCATTTCAAATTTCGAATTCTTTAAGAACTATTCTTAGAAATCATTTATATCTAATAAATAGCTAATATTTCAAATTTCATATTTCTAGACCCTTCAGTAACACATAAATTGCATTTTTAGAACGTTTTTTGCTCCTGCACACCCTTTGGGGTAGTGGCACCGACATAAAACTTAGCCTATCTAGGAGCAAGGGTTGTCACCATCATTTTGACACCAATATTTTTTAAATCGGTTTGATATTTCCTGAGATTGTGTAAAAACTACCATTTAGAACGTTTCTTAGAGCATTTTTTGCTCCTGCACCCCCTTTGGGGTTGTGGCACCGACATAAAACATAGCTTATCTTGGAGCAAGGGTTGTCACCATCATTTTCACACCAATATTTATTAAATCGGTTTGGTATTTCCTGAGATTGTGTAAAAACTACCATTTAGAACGTTTTTTAGAACGCTTTTTGTGCATTTTCACCCCATTTAAATTTCCAATTGTTTAAGAACGGTTCTTAGACATCATTTATATCTTATAGGTAACTAATATTCCAAATTGCATATTTCTAGGCCCTTCAGTAACGCAAAAATCGCATTTTAGAACGTTTTTTGCTCCTGCACCCCCTTTGGGGTAGTGGCACTGACATAAAATATAGCCTATGTTCTAAATTGGAATAACAGCATCATTTTGATACCATTACTTTTGAAATCGGTTCGGTTGCTCCAGAGATTACCTCTAACAAACAAACAAACTTTACTTCTTTATAATATTAGTATAAATATATTGCAAAGAAGAAATACATGATTATAGTAATTATCTAAATAAATAAAACACACTGAAAACGGAATTACGCAGAACGCTGGATGTACTTTAATGGCAGTATTACTTCGGAAGGGTTTAAGAACTCATTATAACATGTATTTGTGAAAAAAAAAGTTTTTTTCTGGCGTCATAACGGTAGACAGTTTTAGAACATTATGCTATAAAAATTGAAAACTTTAGTATAAAAAGTAAAAAAATAAAAGATAAATGTGATCATTTCAATAATAAAATGCATGTTATATTATACAGAAATAGAAATTCCAGATTATTGTAAAAATTTAAATAATTAATATTGATCTAATATGCGGATATTGTAACATGTAAAGTATTCATGAGAACTTGAGTTGTAAATAATATCGACTCGGCAAAATTGAACAATCCATAAAAGCAATTATGAGTAAATTATTCATAAGGTAAAATTGCATGTCTGCGGTAAAAGGCACTATAAAGAGTGATTAAAGCTGATTTCCCTTTATGCATATTGACGCAAAATGTATGAGAGAACTTTTGAATGAAATGTCATTCACTTAATCTTTTTATTCAAAGTCATTTGAATATCAGACTCAATTGATTTTCCCGTATATGTTTGGGGGATATTATCATCCATGCACCGTGAAGGAATTTCAGTTACAATGGAAAGGATCTCCACCGAGAAATTTATGATAAACGAGTTTCTTTGTCAGCTACTAAATTATTAACGATGTACTTTCTTTAAGCATTGAAAAAATTTAAAAATATTTGGGTTCATTATTATGTTATGAAGTAGCGGCAAAGAATATTTGAAGTAGCATTGTTTTAAAAAATATTTACTTCAAATCACACCACAAGCAAAACTTTACACTTATATAACCTTGTTTCGAAAAAAGTACGAAAAATTGCTATATCCATATTTTTTCTGTTTTTAAGAAACTAATTAAAATCTAACAGGACATCGATGTTTTTTTTTTCAAATATATCTTCTGCCTTGGAAATTCGTAAACAATCTAGCTTTCTGTAGTAAATTTTATAGAATATAAATATTGGATAATATACTTCACAACAGTAATTATATACAGTATAAAATTTGTACCATAAAAATTATAAATATAATTTTTTTAAAAACTGAAATTTTTAAAAAAAATAATAGTTCTTATATTGTGATTGCGAGTCAAGTTTTCCAGAATTATAATTTTTTAAGTAATGAATATCTTATTACCACGACAGAATCACAAAATCCAAATGTCATTTGAAATAACTCAATAAATCGCAATAACACTTACAGTAAAGCCTCGATTATCCGCGAGTGGACGAACCGCGGTGCGGTTTATCCGCGAAGAGATTTTTTTATATATATTTTTTAATTCAAGCCAACAGCAAGGAAAATACAATAAGCCCTACTAATAAATATAAAGAGAAAAATTCGTGTATTCGAAAGTAATAGAAGAATATTTCCAGATTCGTTTGCCATGTTTGAAATTTCAGATATAAAGTCTTGATGTGTTTTCTTGATTTTATTAACGAAACGTAAACACAGCAATCAAAATATTTAACAATTAAATAAGACTATTATGACGAATTCCAAGAGAGCATATTAAGAATAACTTCATTTTCGAGATAAACATTATTCCATACTAAAAGAAAAACAATAGTTTACAATTTAGAATAAAGAAAAGATGTTTCCAAAGCAAGAAGCAGAAACAATTGACTGATTTTTTTAAAAAAAGGTGTAACTCAGCTCTTTTTGTACAGTATGTATGGGATTGTTTCTTGTCTACTGTTCTTTATTTTAGTAATTTAGATGTAAAGCAAAGGTTTCTGATGTACTGTGCATATGTATGTATTTTAAATGTTTTATTATGTTTTTTGTACACTAAAACATAGTTTTTATGTTGAATTTTCTTTTTTTCGTGTTTGCACCCCATTTTCAGTCTTTTTCGGGTTATCCGCGATTTTTGTTATCCGCGATGCCCTTACCACCCAATTCCGCGGATAATCGGGGCTGTACTGTATTTATATCAAAGTTCCTCAAAATGTGATTTTCTTGATGGAGCCACTTTTAAAACGTTAACAAAAATAATAAAACTTCCAGAAACTCAAAGGAAAATATTATTTTGATAAAATTCATTGCTCTAAGATTTATATGTGAAATAAAATTCTTTGAGGTTTGATATTGCATATCTGCTGTAAAAAAAAAAATGTAACATAGTTTATACAATTGAAAGTTTTAAGCCATCAGATAAAAATTAAAAATTCCTGTTTTATATGTTTAATAAAGCAAATTTGACACATGTGATAAACTTTCCTTTGTCTGATAATAAGTAATTAATTGCACACTTTCTTCGGTCGTTCGATAATTTAAAAGCGCCCAAGTTCATTATTTAAGTCAGTAAATGAGTTATGAATGAATATCGATTGTAACATTGATTTAAAAATAATTTACGGAAATTCAAGAGGCAAGAAATTTGTGTCATTAAATTACTATATTTTAGAAAATACCTTCCAAATAGTATACGGGTTAAACATTTATTTCAAGAAAATAATTTGCTATTATGTCAAAAAGATTTGAAAGTACAGCTTCTACTTTAGAAATATTAGGTTGTAACGAAAATTTTCTGCCAAATCACCATTACATAATACTAATTATCTATTATATATATAAAATCCAAACGGAAATTTCGTTCCTAACGCCTAGATTTCGAGTTCTACTGCATGGATTTTTACGGAACTTATACCATCAGATAGGTATCGTTTCAGGGAAGGTTTTAAGTTATAACACATCATTCTACCTATATTAGTTATAGAATTATGACGGAAAGTTCTTTTATTTTGGACGATAAGGTTTACCATTTTATTTCTTGGCGAAATTTATCGTTGATAAAAAAAAATGAAACAGCTCTTACACCTCGAAACATAACAGAAAAAACTGTTACTAATTTTAATTTTAAAAAAAAGAAGAAAAAAAGAAGAAAAAAATTCGTTTTAATGAGTGATAATATTAAAAAATGAAGATATTTAATTTAAACATGTAAGGGAAAGTTCGTAATGCTTAAAAAATTACTCAGTTAAAATATTGCAATTGAAATAAGATTTGGCTCTTTATCTTTTGCGTCAGGTTAAGAAAAATGCATCTGAAAAATTGATAGGATGATATCAAGGAAGTTTCGATAACTGCATGCTCAGAAATATTTGAAAAAAATTATATAATATTCTTCTCAACAGGAATATATAGAATATTCTTCTCGTGACACATAATATGTTTATTAAAACAAATCCACAGAACCTCGATTTAGCGTTTGTAAAAAATAATGAAAATTTATTTTTTTTTTGGCGGTTTAATGCTGGTTGGCGGCACAATAAAATTTTGAATGATACTTTTTTCATGATAAATAATTTTTAAGTAAAACTTTTTTCTACTCTTCATACGAAGATAGTTAGATTAAGTTTAACGTAATAAATACATTTTTATTACTACAGTTTTGTCATATACCTTTAAATGTGTATATATTAAAATTTTATTATCGTAATTATACGGTTAAAAAAAATTCCGTTTATTAATTTTTTTCCAAATTCAAAATTAATGTCCGATTCGGAACATTGGCAATTTGACTTCGATATTGTTAGTGTCAGAAACAAGAAATGAAGGTTATTGTTGCCATGGAAACAAGTATTTAATATAAAATGTTTAATGGTAGCATTTTTAATTAGCCAGCTACTTTTAAAACAAATTTAAAACGTTACTGCTTGATTATCCCGTCGACAAAATAACTATCACGAAACTATGAGATAAATGTCAATAATAGCTGATCGTAAATTTTACATTCACCTGACATTAAACACGGTGCACGTGTTTGTGTTGTGTCATCAAGTGATTTTTAATTTCACATCTATTTGTAATTTTACTAATGTTTACAAATTTATTTATTCTTTCAATGTTTTAAATAAAAATTTTGTCAATTTGCATAATTTGGCGAGCAGTTTGGCAATTTATATAATTTGGCGAAGCGTTTGGCAATTTATATAATTTGGCGAAATTGGTTGAATGAATAATCAAATGGTACCCTTAAAACATTTCCAGCCGGTGAAGCCATGTAAAATGAAATAACTACTGCAACACTCAATTTGTATATATTATATACGATTAAAGATAAAAAATAATACGCTAATCCTTCGTTTAAGTTTAAATTCATTGAGATTTAGGCATTTAAACACTCATTTAACAAGCAATTTTCAAATGCATTTAAATATCTTGCATTTCGGATGGAAATGTGTTGGCTAGCCGTGGAACGTTCGTCTTTTTTGCGCCAAAAACTCGAATATATATAGATTTTTTTCAGGTTTTTACTGGGATTCCGCCGCCAAAATTGACTGATGTTTTACTACATACATGAGTAGTTTTAAAAGCATTTTTTTTTTCAAAATAATTTGAGTATGGGAGGAATTTTAAGGAGGACATTTAAGGAGACCTTTCTTGTGGTAACAATTTTGTTTTTGATTTGTTCTCTTTTATTTCTAACTGTTCCATCATGTGACTTACAGACGAAACTAGCAGATGTAATTGTAAAAATGATGGTACTTATGATTTACATGTTATATGTTTAATTGTGATTTTTGAGTTCACTTTTGTCTCCAAACAATTTGATTTTAAGCCAAAAAAATGTAAGCGTGAATTGGGTTCAAGCGATGTTTACAAGAAAGGTGATCTTGCAAGTGTACGAAAGCATTTTTTGAGCATTTTTTAAAATTCAAATGTACAATAGATAAATGGCAATTAATATTTTAAAAATGGAGTCAGATATTTTAAATGTAGTATAAATGTCTCCCAGACACGCACATACATACTGTAAAATAATTTAATTTTAGACATTTAAAAAATTTCTCGTCATACTATACTGCGAAAGCATGTCGGTTTGTTTTCCCCAAATGTGTGACTTTTATAACCTCGAAGCCAGATTAGCTAATATTGTCCATTCTTTTTTAATAAAAAAACATATCGCCAATTTCCTTTATACAAACGTTCAATGCTTGCAATGTTAGGTAGTAAAGATTATTCTTAAGAAAATGTCAGCAATTATGCGTTATTTCTATCACGAAAAAAGACATTTTGCAATAAAAATTGCTTTCTGAAATCACTTTTCGATATTCCATTCAATTCGTCATTTTTTTTTTCATATCTTCCTTTTATTTTAAAATGTTATAAAAATATATTGGATGAATCTTCCATAATCAGCCACTTCACAATTGGCGAATGTACTGTGTATTTTGAGAAGATTCGTTTATATTTGAAAGGAACCGTGGACGGTAAATCCAATTTCAGAAGATTACGCGAAATTTGTACTTTTAGTAATTAGCAATTAGTAAATTTATGATTTTTTAGTATGGAGGAAACGAACAAAAGAAGATTTACTAATAGATAGTTTTCATGTGCAGTTATTTTACTTTCATTAAAAAAGCATTAATTTGAATGCACAAAAAAAGTTTTTCATATGCCAAAGGTGGCCAATGGAACAATATTTGTTCATTTAGCTTAGGTTTTTTTTCAAAAAAGTACCTGAAATTCAATTAAAATTTCAATCATTATAAAATTTTGGCTGATGCACAGCCCGAGCGGATGATCGTAGTTACAAATTTTAGGTTTATTTTACTATCACTAAAAAAACATTACTTTAAATGTAAAAAAAAAAAAAAAAACTTTCAAATGCCAAAGGTGGGCAATGGAACAATATTTGTTCATTTACCCTAGGTTTAAAAAAAAAATACCTCAGATTCAAATAAAATTTCAATCATTATAAAAAAATTTCGGCTGCTGCACAGCCCGAGCAGCTGATCATAGTCACAAATTAACATTTTTAGATTTATTTAGGCAACAAACTGATGAATAATGTCGTCTTGAAAATAAAAGCTTATTTCTCCGTCTTATTACGGCCCCAGCAGTGGCAGCAGAGCACGCCCAGAGCGCCCAGCGGGCGCAGAGAGGTTATGGGCTCGAAGCTGGTAGATGGGTGGTGCTGGGATCGAACCGTCGGCTTAATCGTTCCTGGGTTCGAACCGTCGGCGCCCGCCGGCTTAATTGTTCGGAGTTTGCGTGGCTTTCTTCGAACCGTGGATTTCCATGCGTAATTACGGGTTTGGATCATTTAGAAAGACCCCCACGGATGGCACTCCCCCCTTGGGCCTGTATCTCATGCGTAGATAATCGGCCTAACTTTACTTATTACTTGCAAAGAGTTTTGATAGTGAAAGATCTAAAAATCAATCAGCAGCAAGAAAACTTTTATCTCTGAATAAAGATTTTTTTAAAAAATCATAAGAAGTACAGTTGAATCTCGCGAACTCACCTACTAATATTTCAGCATTCTTAATGAATCGATATTTCTTATTAAATGTTCTGTAGTAATTATGCGATATGTAATGGAAAAAGTTAATATTGTATAAAAGTGACTGGAATTTTTGCATAACACATAAATACGAATATTCACCTTCTGATCTCTAAGAAAATTAAATTGTAATAATTGTCAAAGAGATATTTATTTTTAATATATATGTATATAATTAGTCTCCACATATGAGAATAAATCATTTTTCATATTACTTCCAATACTTTTTGGAAGTAATGATTGGAATTAACTTCGTTTTACTGTAATCATCCAATAGGTAGATCTTCAAACCCAAGAACTTGGAAATTCTTTAAGTAAACTTGTGAAAAAAAGTTATGAATAATATCGCTAAGGAGAGAATTAAGAATCCACAAAAACATTTGTCTACCGAATGAAAAGCTTCAGAGCTCGAAATATATGACTATATTAAATGCTATAATATTAAAAACAAAATTATTAAAAATATATAGTATACTCGTATAAAATTAAAATTAAAATCGCCACATCCAATTAATTATTTTCTACGTTATCATTGCAAATCAGGAATTCTAGATTATTGTAATAATCTGAAAAAATATCATTACGCGGAATAACAAAACCCTTTGAACATTCCTGAGTAAATCGGCTTTAAATAATATATCTTCTCAAAAATTTAACGAGACACATCAATATTTATCTACAGACAAAAAATCTCCCGAGGATCAATACCAAGTCTTGTAATTGTTACTAAGAAAGCCTTATTGATGTTGATTTCCCATTAGGTACATTCATATGAAGAATGTGCGAGAAATTTCGAAAGAAATGTGTTCTATTAAATATCTGTATTCATAGTCATTTAGTCATCCAACCTATTTAATTCTTAATCCTACTACACCAGGGAGACTTTCATTTTTGTACAATTTGTTCATTTTTGAGGGAATGAAACTCAGCAACAATTGAAAGTTCCCCAAGACTCTACCTTTGTGAGGTGATAAATTAATAATTGTTCATTTTCTTTGTCCTTTCTAATATTTAAACGCGTTTGAGATCGATTTCTTATCCGAAATGTTTCTAACAAAGGGAAACATTCTTTTTAAAATAATTTATGGAAATGGGAATTACATGAATGACAATGTTCTTGAAAAATAGTTATAGAAAAAAAATGTGAGAACTGTTATGTGATCAAAAATGTTTCCTTTTTTCAAGGAACTAAACTGATTTCGTGTTTAAGAAAAAAAAAATCACCCAGAAAAATGGCATTATCATTGACAAATGTGGATAATGAATAGTGCTTTGAATGAGAGAGTGTGAAAGTAAGAAAGCGTCATTACTTAATTTCATTTGGTCACCAAATCCGATCCTTAAGTATGTTAAATCTAACTGCCCTAATAAGCAGTAACTTTTCACTTGGAATTTCTATTTTCAAAAAGCAGGGTATTACTTATTACGAATCATAGTTTAACCAAGGTACAATGTATAGGTTTAATGAGAATATGACAATCCATTGTATCAGTTGTAAGTTCACGGTTTAAAAATGACAACTTGCAGCATGAAATGTATATTTACTAATGAAAAGTAAATTATGTATTCGCTCATAAAAGTAGTGAAAAGTGGAATACATTTATCACAATTTTCTTTAAAGGATGTATTTTAAAAGTTAATTTTACTAGGAAACTGAAAATGATCTTGTCAAAACAATTTGTACTCACAAATATTTTAAAAGTCTTCTCAAATATATTTTTATGAAAGTAATTATCTATATACATATACAAAAGAGTGTGTCCTGATGACTCATAATCAACGCACAGCCCAAACTCCTTTATCTTGAAGCTTAAAAATTGATGGAAAAATACTTCTTTTGACGTAAGCGCGCACTAAGAACTATTGTTTAGGCTTTTATCCCTAATTCAACATAAAATATAAAAAATGTCATAATTCCATTACCAAATAAGGAAAAAATGCAATTTCGAATGAAATTCGTTTAAAAAAAAGTAGCCAAATTTCGTGACTTTTTAATATCTTAAAAAATTCTAATGTATTATTATTTTTAAAACTCTATCTGAAAGATGAATATCTGCATGCTACGAAAATGCAATGTATCTCCTCCTGGCGATGTTACCAGAATAGGCGATTATTTTTAAAAGCTAAGGGAAAATAACGAAAATTGGATTAATTATAAGATCAAATTTCGAATAAAGGAAAGGCACATGGCGGATAATTTAAAATCCGTAATCTATTTTGACTGTATGTTGAGAAAAAAATTATTAACAAGTGATGATAAATTCATTAAAAGATATGTTGCATTACAATATTCTCAGTATATTGTAATTTGGTATACCACTATATAAGAACAAGAATGGAAACATGATCGATGAGGAGGTGGCCGCCATTCAAATTATGGTAAGGGCACACAAAAAATGTTTCACATTATCGTTCAATGAATGCTTACTATAACTTAAATCTCATTTTTGAAGATATTGACAGGAGTTTAAAAGTTTTTCTCGAATTTTGAAGAAATTTGATGATACATCGTCCTTTACTTTTTTATCAGTAAGAAAAATTACTTCAAATAATTGCAACCAGAAATAATTGCAGAAAATATTTTATATATATAAACTTGTAAAAGGACTTTTACTTAGTGTTGCACAAACTTTTTTCGATCTTTCAAGATTTAATCTCGCCTAATGGAGAGATTGAATTCTGCATAAGTATGTTTTGTAAATTTTTAACGTTTTAAACATCTTCCCCTACCACATTATGTTTTTAGAAAGGTATCATTCTTTTAAATTTTTCTGGGTACACGTCTAGTATAGAAAAAAATTCAATTTATTTGAATTCTCATTTCAAACTAAATTACATATTGTATTCGGTATGTTTTATCTAGAAAATGTTATATCTATTAATTCGTAATATTTTAAAAGAACTTGTCAGAAATTTACCACGGCACACCTCAATCTTAACACGGAGTATTGGTTATAAGGACATGCGATAGTTCCATTTTGGCATTCAAAGCAAATATTAGAAGTTGGTAGAAGCTCAAAAGGATCTATAGCTATGGTACTGAGATAAATAGGAAATTGGACGCAATAAATAGACTATTAAGATTTATTTTTTGAAATGCAGAAAGTATGGTTTTTCCAAAAAATTTAAAGTTGGTTGAATACACAATTTTATATGCACTCCATATGGTATTAGTTGCCTGTATCCCATTCACAGTTTCAGATCTGGGAAGGCAAGTCTACAACGGAAATTTACTTTGATATATATATATATATTTATTTAATGCCTTGTTATTAAGGCTGTGAAATTTCAATACAGTTAGGAGACAAACATTGTAATTTTGTGTCACATATATTTATTGTAACTGTAAATGTTGTGCACATAAATCGACGAGCGTAAAGATTGTCCTCGGGTGTTTAAAGCGCCGCTATATTAAACGCGTTAGCTAAATAAAGATTATATATATTTTTTCTATGCATAAGATGCCAATATGATGAAGGAGTTGAATTTTTTTTAATAACTGTAACCATTTAGAATGTATAACATGTTCTCGTAGCGGGAGCGTTGGCGTCCAATGAGGGTTGAACCTTTCTCCAAATGGGAAAGAACCGCTTGCTATTTTCTCCTGCCCCAATGCAATTGCGGTTAGAAAAAAGTAATAAAAACATCATTTTTTTGCAAGCTCCAAAGAAGTTTATACAGACATATAAACAATTATTAAAAATTCATATATTAAAAATTTAATTTGAAAATCTGAAAAACACTTTCAATAAAAGTTTATGAAAGAGTAGTCAAAATATCAGAAATATAAAGTGATTCTTATTTTTTATTATTTTCCTACACATTGTCTACAGACCTTCAAGGGAAATCTCTGATGTAACATTATATTGCATTATACACTACACAGACACACAGACACACACATATACATATATGTGTGTGTGTGTGTACACATTTAATCTGCCTATTGAGGTCTATTTCAAAAGTAACTGCTAAGCACAACTTTATTGTAACTTCATTTATGCTCAAATTTCTTGTTACAAGAAATTGCAAAAAATTCTTTTTTAATGTTTTATTAATAATTTACAATGACTGATAGCGCAATCCTGTAGTTTTTCTTTTGTATTTTAAATCACACAAAATTCTTTTTTTATAATTTTTAAAATAGATAAACATCGTATATATAGATTTTGATTTGTTTTATTGTGTTATTGATGCATTTTATTAAATCTAATCTAGTTCAAAGGGGTTCCGTTTTTTTTTTTCTTTTTTCTTTTCATATAATATTACACAACTATACTCAGGCGAACTGAAATGTATTGATGTTCCTAAAATGAATACAAAATGGCCTTAAACACCATTTATAAAAACTATATCTAATAGTCATATGGTCTATAAATCATCCTTTTTTCCTCGAACAGTTTAGCTGATTTCTTTTCAATTACTGCCAAGAAACATATTCCTTTCTTTATTTAAGCGCGCTTGCAGATAAAGGGACGGAAGTGTAAGCACAAGCCGCTAATTCTCCCGTTCCAAACATGGAACATTCCAAAGAAACCAGTCTAATATATTAGATGTAAATTTCCCTAATATGATTGCCCAATAAGATGTAATTGCCTAATATGTAAGATGTATTGCCTAATATTCCCTAATAAGATGTAAATTTTCTAATATGATTTGTTTACCAATTTGAATAATTGTGTTAAAAGTAATCCAGTCTAATATAGTTTTAAACGGATATATTTATTTCGGGTTAAGTATGTATTGTTAATTGAAATGTTGACTTTAAATATTCAGTTTACTTGTAAAAAAATAAAGAATTTCTTTCTTTCTTTTTACAGCTTATACCTCAAATAGTCGAAAACACAAGAATTCTCTTACTTAAACAATCTGCAAAAAATGGAAAATATAAATATATCATTCTGGAAAAATATATATTACTCCATACTATTAACTTTTAAATACAAGATGTATTTGTTAAATAGTTTAAAAATATTTTGACAAAAAATACTAAAAAATAGTTCCCGCAACGGGAGCGTTGGAATTTAATTGGTTAAAGCTATAAAGAGTATTCTTCCGGAATTCTAATTTTTTTTCTAGATAATTTTATTTTTGCTAAATAAGAAATCGTAATACTGAAATAACTTATTAATAAAGCTTTCAATAATCTCATTAATTTGATATATCTCTTAATTTGAAATTTATTAAAGTGAATATTTTTATAAGAGTAATGTATAGTTTTCCTTTAACAATCGAAATAATATTTGTTAAGCTGAAAAACTACATTTAGAAAAAAATTCATTTATTGTTACGCAATTCTAATAGTCTTATTTTAAAAATTATTTTTTAAATCATAAACTTAGTAATTGTGAAACTGAAATAACTGTGTTTTAAAACACTCAACAAATTCATTAATTTGTAATATTTCTTTATCTCTTTATTATTAACTAGCAAACACCGCGGCTTTGCTCGCGTAATATTTGAAATATGCCAAGTGATATTTATATGTCTAATTTTTATTAAAAGGTACTAACTAAATTTTTATTTTATTAAAAGGTAATATTTTATTTTATTAAAAGGTACTTATTACTTTTAGGAATAATTTAAAAAAATTACTATTTAAAACACAGTTTGATTAAATATCATTGTTACACTGCATAAGGCAGAAATGTGACTTAAATTAATAAAACGAAATAAAACTAAATAAATAATAATTTAGAAAATATTTTGAAACCTTCATGCTCAATTAATACGCTCATTTCAGTATTCATTTGAAGTTTTGAATTTTTTAGAAACCATCTTCTTACATCTTAAAATTAACCATCATGTCAAATTCCAAGTCCTACTACCTCTCTCAACATAAAGGGCTATGTTGAAATAGGAACTGTCACCATTAATTTGCCAACATTAATTTTGAAATTGGTTTGTTATTTCCTAATATTCCACAGAAACGTAATTTAGAATGTTTTTAAAGGCCTTTTTTAGAGCGTTTGTTGTTCCTGTGAATCCCAGGTGGTAGAATCATCTGCATAAAATATAGCCTGTGTAGGATCAGAGACTGTTACCATTCATTCGCAACTATTACTTTTATATTTGGCTTATATTTCCTGAAATAGCGTAGGAATCGTGATATAGGACTTTTTTAGAATGCTTTTCGCACCTCCCCTTCACTTCACCCCTTTTTAATTCGAATTTATTTTCGACAGTCCTTCGAGGGCATTTATATTTTATAAGTAACTACCATGCCATATTTAAAGTTTCTAGCCTTTTCAGTATCACAGGAATCGCAATTTAAAAAGTTTTTAGCTACTGCAACCCTCTGGTGGTAGTGTCACAGACATAAAATATAGCTTATGTTTGAGCAGGTTCTATCACCAACAATTTGTTATCATTATATTTTTAATCGGTTTGGTATTTGAAAAGATTACATAAAAATTGTAATTTATAAGGCTTTTCGCTCACTTCATCTTTTTAAAATTGAAAATTTCTTTCGACAGTTCATAGAAAGCAGTTGCATCTTGTAAGTAAATAACATGCCATACTTCAAAGTGTTAGACCCTTCAGTTATGCAAAAAACGCAAATTAGAACATGTTTTGCTTTTGCAACACTCAGATGGTAGTGACAGCAACATAAAATATAACCTATGTTATTGCAGGGACTATCACCATTGATTTGCAACCATTACTTTTGAAATAGCTTTGGAATTTCCTGAGACTGAGTAGAAATCGCAATTTAGAACGTTTTTAGAACGCTTTTCGCGCATTTTCACCCCTTTTTAAATTTCCAATTGTTTCGAAACTGTTCTTAAAGATCATTTTTAAGTAATACATATGTAGCTTGCACTGTAAAAAAAATTCCGCGACGTTCCTGGGAAAAAATGGGCTGCTGAGTTGCCCATTATTTCCGAGGAACATTTCTTGAAAATGACTGGAACTTTACTGTATAACTTTAAAACTTTCCACAGAAACGCCAGTAAGCTTCCTGTGAAATGCCAGGAATGTTTCTGTTAAAAACAAAACATTACTGATATTTCACAAAAAGCTTACCTTATTTTCTGTGGAACGTTTCAGAAGTGTTCAATAGTGTCAGAAGTGACAATAAAATCAACATTTATGGCTGTTGCAATAGTAAAAAATTTACTTTAAGAAATGAAACCATTATTTATTTCTCACAAAATATGAAGGAATAAATATTATTAAAGTTTATTTTTTACAAGCAAATAAACTGCGTAAAAAAGAAGAGCTCACTGAGCAACGCAAATAAAACTGTACAACTCCATGTTATATAGATAGGGTGAAAATGAAAAAAAAAAAAAAAAAAAAAAAAAAAAAAACAGAAAACAATAGCGTAAATATAGATTAATATTAATTTTAAATCTTAGACATAAATGTATAATTCTTAAATGGTAACTCATTAAAACATAAATAATATTAATACACATATTTGTTAAAATAAAATTTGTTCTAAAAATAATATAGCATATTAAAAATATCAGCGGAACAAGATAAAATATTATATTTATAGCCACGTACTCTTTGCGATTATCCTTTTCTTTTAATTTATAATCCTTCAAAGGGGGGGGGGGACTTCTTATGTCCAGCAAGGATGTTCTAGATAATTAATTTCTTTTATGATTTAAATTAACCAAGCTTTCATAGAATCCCCAGTTAGATTAAAGTTTTACTCAGTCTTAATGAAATCCAAATACTAGGCGTATTTTTCTACACGTGCTGCTGGCTAAACATTCCACAGACAAGTACGGCGGATAATATCTTACAAGGAGAGAGGCCGAGGTTGGTCACACCGAATACGATGAACATTTGTGTTTCGATATGAATATACGACCGCCATAAAGTGCAATCCCCAGGGGGTCTTGAGAAAATACGTCTCTAAGTTTAAGCTATAGTTTATAATCGCATAAATTTCCTTCTTTTGCAAACAGCTTCGTGGCATGTTCGGTAGCTTGCTGGAGTTGAGTTTTTTCTACACGGGATCAAACCCGGCTTGGACTTGTTTTTCCGAACGAAAATTTTTATCAATCGTTTTCGAACCGCAATTGAAAAAATGTGTATAATAATTGAAATTTACGAAAAATATGAATTAAATGTATATTTTGTAGCATATAAGTGCTTTTTAACTACGATATTTTGCATGCTTAAATATATATGGAAAAAAAAACGCATAGTTAATGTCTATATAGGCCAGAAAATTATTGTAGTTATTTAAAATTATTTACAGTTATTTCAATGAATAATCTACTATTTTTCACAGAGAAATAAATTAAAACACGTGATATAAATGCGTGAATAATTATATTACTTTAATTTTGTTTTTATATGAAAGTATTTCGAATATTTCATGATTATTTTTTAATACCCTTTTTTAAATTCTTAATTTGACTTTTTTGTTTGGGATATTTGGTTTTGTAATTATTACCTACGTAATAATAATTTTCAGCAGCTCAATATCTTTTTACTTATTTCTAAGCACAAAGACAGTTATTCTAACTATAATCATAAGAATGGAAGATTTAAAAAAATCAAAAGCTAAAAAGCTAGTTGGTAAAAAAATGATACATTTATTTATCTGTGAAAAGTAGTAGCTTATTTATGTAAATAACAGTAAATAAATTTTAAAATTAGCTTAATTTTATGGTCTATAAAAGTTCTAATTGTCTTATTTTTAATTTGTTATTATTATTATTTATTTATGTTATCTTTACTTTTCATTAAACATATAAACATGCAAAGATTCACACTTAAAGTTGTATTTATCTAATTAAACTGCATTATATAAAAATATTAAACAAGAAAAAATGATTTCCGAAAGAAATTACTACGTACACATTTATTCTCATTAAAATTCAAGAATTCTAGACTTTAAATATCATATTAAAAATATAAAAGCATATTTTTAATAAACCATGAAATAGTTGAAGTATTTGAATGAGGAAACAAAATAAAAATAATATATTTGTTCACTTATTTTAATTTATTTCTCTGTTAAAAATTGTAGATATTCATTGAAATAACTGTAAATAATTTTAAATAACAACAAAAATATTCTGGTCTATAGACATTAAATATGCGGGGTTTTTTTTCATTATATATTTAAACATGCAAAATTTCGTTGTTAAAAAAGCACTTATATGCTACAAAAGATACATTTAATTCATATTTTTCGCAAATTTCAATTATTATACACATTTTTTCAATTGCGGTTCGAAAATGATTGATAAAACACTCCGTTCCATAAAACAAGTCCGAGCCGTGTTTGATCCCGGGTAGAAAAAACTCAAATCCAGCATGCTGCCAAACATGCCACGGAGCCGCTTGCGAAAGATTTAAATTTATCCGCTTATAAACTATAGCTTAAATTTGCGACTTATTTTCTCAAGACGTGGGTTGCGAAAATCTTAGACCACGTAAATTCTTCCTATGGGTTGCGCTTTTATGGCAGTCATATATTTATATACTAATTATACTCTATCGAAATACAAATGTCGGACAACAACAAAATAATAAAATGGCAGCCGCAGCGTTCTGCTGTTGACAAATTTTGTTCAGGAACGTTTCAGATATGAAAACCAAAATTTCACAGGAAAGAACTAAATTATTCTGAAAACCTGAGAAAAGGCGAAACGTTCCTGGAATTTACGTGGAAAGTTACCACTTTTTCTAACAGTGTGGCTAATTTTAAGTTGCTAGCCCCTACCGATCACAAAAATCGAAATTTGGAACGCTTTTTTGCTCCTGCAAAGTCTAGGTGATAGTGATACCGACTTAAAATAGCATCTATGTTAGAGCAAAGGCTGTCAGCATCAATTTCTTAACATTACTTTTGAAATAAGTTTGATTCTTCCTGAGATATTGGTGACAAATCGGCATTTAGAACACTTTTCGCTCATTTTGCTCCTGCATCTCTTCTGGGTTAGTGGAAACATATATAAAATATAGCCTATCTTGGAGCAAGATCTGTCACCATTATTTTAACACCATTATATTTGAAATCGGTTCAGTATTTCCTGAGATTGCATAGAAATTGCAATTTAGAACGTTTTTTACAACGATTTTTGCGCATTTTGATCCCCTTTTTAAATTCCGATTTTTTTAGGAAATGTCCTTAGAGATAATTGGTATCTTATAACTAACTACCATTCTAAATTTCACGATTTAAGGACCTTCCGTCACGCAAAAACCGCAATTTAGAACGTTTTTCTGCTGCACCCCCTTTGGGGTCGTGGCACCGACATAAAACATAGCTTATGTTGGAGCAAGGATTTTCACCATCATTTTGGCGGCATTATTAGGTAGATTTCGTATGAAATACTACCTATTGGGATCGTTCCTATGTTGGAATTTCTGAAATTTTTTTGCAGATCTACACCGATCATGACTCCTAGAACCCAAAACCACCCTCAGTAAAAAACTTTATATCTATCTATCTATCTATCTATCTATATATATATATCACTTTCTTCTGGACACGATAACTTTCGTAATTCTGCACCAATCTCTTCCAAACTGATGCATAAAATCAAAGGGCATAAAATCTCGGTCAAGTTCGTTAATGGGCAAAATCGGACCAAGGGGATGGAAATAGGGAGGGGTTTTGTGAAAACCGAAAACCCCCCATAACTTCTTAATTTTTGTACATATCAAATCAGTTTAAAATTTTTATTACTTCTAAAAATAGGGCCAAAAATTTATGTATCATAGATTTTTGATAAAGTTAAAAATGGGCTCAAGGGGCGCAAAAAATAGGGTATTTGGGAGAAAAAAATTCATAACTTCGTCAATTCTCAAGATATCAATTCCAATTAATTTTATTATAAATCTCCTTAATATTATCTACAACTTTTATATTCACATGTTTTTGATAGGACCAATTCGTACCGCAAAAAAATTAAAAACGAAAACAAAAAGGGGGTTTGAAGAAGTAAAAAATCCATAACTCCTTCAATTCAAAAGATATAAAATCCCCATGAATTTATCATATATCTTCTTAATATTGTCTACAACATCTATATAGACAAGTTTTGGATAGGACCAATTCTTACAGAAAAAACAAATTAAAAATACATAGCGGTTGAAGAAAAAAATCATCTAAGTAAGGGAGTATTCAAATCCAAACTGCGTATTTTCTGACTCCTTTTACAATTCATTTTTGCTCTCAAAGGCTTCCAATTGGTACGTTTTCTTACTCAGAAACTATATAATGTACCGTAATGGTCGATATTTTGATAGAGGCAGAATATATTTTTTTAAATGCTGTTAAAGTGAGCATTTTGAACTGAATTTCCCGAAGCGGATTGTGTTGGAAAAATCATTGCATTAAGGATGCACTCAAATCCAAACTGCTTATTTTATGACTCATTTTTAAATTCATTTTTGCTCTCAAACGCATTTAATTGGTAAAGTCGCTTATTCAGAAACTATATAATGTACCGCAATGATCTATTTTTTGATGGAGGTAGAATATATTTCAAAAAAATATGTCAAAGTGGGCATTTTGAACGGAATTTCCCGAAGCAATTATGTTATCACTTTCTTCTGGACACGATAACTTCCACAATTTTGCACAAATCTATTCCAAACTGATACATAAAATCAAGGGACATAAAATCTCGGTCAAGTTCGTTAATGGGCAAAAGCAGACAAAGGGGATGGAAATAGGGAGGGGTTTTGTGAAAACCGAAAAACCCCCATAACTTCTTAATTTTTGTACATATCAAATCAGTTTAAAGTTTTTATTACTTCTAAAAATAGCGCCAAAAATTCATGCATCACAGATTTTTGATAAAATTTAAAATAGGCTCAAGGGGCGCAAAAAATAGGGTTTTTGGGAGGAAAAAATTCCTTACTTCGTCAATTCTCAAAATATCAAATCCAATAATTTTATTATACATCTCCTTAATATTATCTACAACTTTTATGTTCACAAGTTTTTGATAGGACCAATTCGTACCGCAAAAAAATTAAAAACGAAAACAAAAAAGGTGGGTTGAAGTAGAAAAATTTTCATAACTGCGTCAATTCACAAGATATAAAATCTCCATGAATTTATCATATATCTTCTTAATATTGTCTTCAACATTTCTTTAGACAAGTTTCTGATAGGGCCAATTCTTAAAGCAAAAACAAATTAAAAATACATAGCGGTTGAAGAAAAAAATCATCTTATTATGGGTGCATTCAAATTCAAACTGTCTATTTTCTTACTCATTTTTAAGTTCATTTTTGCTCTCAAACGCATCCAATTGCTAGATTCTCTTATTCAGAAACTTTATAATGTACAGTAATGATCGAGTTTTTGATAGAGGTAGAATATATTTCAAGAAATGATGTCAAAGTGGGCATTTTGAACAGAATTTCCCGAAACGATTGTGTTAGAAACGAAAAATATTGCCCTACTGAGAAAATAATTGTTTATTAATCAAGTTTTAATTAATTGAAAGAAAAATAAAAACACAGGTCGCTTATAAATCTTTTCAAAAGTCATGTCAGGCATGTTTCATATTTTTTTTTATTAAAAATTAATCTGAAAATGTGCCAGAAAATTTCGAGTTGTTGAGTATGGAAAAATATTTTTTTTAATATCGCCTTAACATGATCCTGATAAAACCAGCTATTTTATAAAAAGGAAATAAAAACTCATCAAAAGCAGACAGATAAAACTGTTAAAGTGGATTTATATCTAATAATGATTTAATTTTTGTTGGTGAAATTAGTATACTTAACTTCGAAATCTACCTCTGCCTGTAGGCCGGGCCGGCAGGGATTTTTTTTTTTAAATCGGTTTGGTATTTCCTGAGATTGTGTAGAAACTACCATTTAGAACGTTTTTTAGAACGCTTTTCGCGCATTTTCACCACTTTTAGATTTCGCATTGTTTAAGAACTGTTCTTAGAAATCCTTTATATCTAATAAGTAGCTGATACTTCAAATGTCATATTTCTAGGCCCTTCAGTAACACATAAATCGCATTTTTAGAAAGTTTTTTGCTCCTAAACCCCCTTTGGGGTAGTGGCACCGACATAAAACATAGCCTATCTTGGAGCAAATGTTGTCACTATCATTTTGACACCAATATTTTTTAAATCGGTTTGGTATTTCCTGAGAGTATGTAGAAACTACCATTTAGAACGTTTTTTAGAACGCTTGTTGTGCATTTTCACTCCTTTTAAATTTCGAATTGTTTAAGAACTGTTCTTAGACATCATTTATATCTTATAAGTAACTAATATTCCAAATTTCATATTTCTAGGCCCTTCAGTAACGCAAAAATTGCATTTTTAGAACGTTTTTTGCTCCTGCACCCCCTTTGGTGTAGTGGCACCGACATAAAATATAGCCTATGTTCTATGTTGGACTAACACCATCATTTTGATACCAGTACTTTTGGAATCGGTTCGGTATTTCCTGAGATTATGTAGAAACTACCATTTAGAAAGTTTTTTAGAACGCTTTTTGTGCATTTTCACCCCTTTTAAATTTCGAATTGTTTAAGAACTGTTCTTAGACATCATTTATATCTTATAAGTAACTAATATTCCAAATTCCATATTTCTAGGTCCTTCAGTAACACAAAAATGGCATTTTTAGAACGTCTTTTGCTCCTGCACCCCCTTTGGAGTAGTGGCACCGACATAAGATGTAGCCTATGTTGTAAGTTGGGCGAACACCATCATTTTGATACCATTACTTTTGGAATCGGTTCGGTAGTTCCTGAGCTTATCTCCGACAAATAAACAATTTTTTCCTCTTTATAATATGAGTATAGATGTGAATTCTTTTATAAGAACAAAGTAGAGTGCTTTCTATAACAATCCATATAAAATTTGTTAAACTGAAAAACTACACTTAAAAAAAAATGTCATTCATTGCAACGCATTTGTAATAGTCATATTAAAAAATAATAATAATTTAAGGTCATAAACTTAGTAATCGCAAAACTGAAATAACTGCTTTTTAAAGCTTTCATTAATTTCATAAATTTGTAATATCTCTTTATTTGAAATTTGTTTAAGTTAATATGATAGTGATAAGAAAAAAGTAAGGTATTTTCTTTAACAATCAATATAGTATTTGTTTAGAAAAAAAATTACATTCATTGTAACGCGATTCTAAGTTTCATATGTTAAAATTTATTTTTAACTCATAAACTTAGAAATCTTAAAACTGAAATAACGTTTTTTAAAGCTTTCAATAAATTCATTAATTTTTAATATTGCTTAATTTATAACGTTATGATTAATGTTGTTATGTTATGATGTTAATAATGTTATGTTTTTTATAAGAAAACAGTTTAATATTTTCTTTAATGATACTAAAAATATTTGTTAAACTGAAAAACTGTTCTCGGAAAAAATGACATTCGTTGCAACGCGATTCTATTATCCATATTTTAAAAATTATTTCTAACTCCTAATCTTTACATTCATATTAAAACAATTATTTTAGAAAATAGTTTTTTAAATATCTTTAAAATAAATTCAGTACTTCAGTGGTTTGAAAGTTTCATTTTCCTGAATGTCATCTGCTATAAAAAAAAAACCTTTACGCCGTAAAAAATTTATAGCGATAATTTTATAAATAGGTAAATAAACGAAGGAATAAATCAACAATAAGCTGGTTAAGCATTATCTAGTAAGAAATGGGTAAGATCAGGTGAAGAAAAATATTTTTATAGCATTCTTGTCAGAGTCGATTGGGGAAGAAAAGTATACTGAGATTACGAAAGTACATGGACTTGGCAAGGAAAACAACTTTTATAAATCACTGACTGATAGTAATTTCACTAAGACCAGAACTTAATAAAAATAACTACATATATCAAAATTGATTAATTTTACAAAGTAATATCCTAAACGAAAATTCCATTGCTTACTTATTTAAGATTATAGATATTAAATTTCAATAACTATTGCATTTTAAAAACAAGAATTGTATTGAAATAGAAACATAATATATTGATATTTTAAAGTTAGACAGTAACGCAAAAAAATAGACATAATATATTTTTGGAATGATGGCAAATGTAGCATTTGGATAAATATAGTTTAGAGTCTAATTATATTGCATTCCTATGTAATGCACATCAAGGCGAAGACAAAAACCGGCCTCAATCTTAGCGATTTATACAAAAGCAGCGGAGAAGACCGAGCTACTTTCGGTTAAAATTAGGTTTGCGTTCAACTCGATATAAGAATAAATTCTCGCTGTATTATTGCAGTAAAGCATTTCCTTATTTAACGGTATGGCTTATAGAAACAATCAATATTAAATGTATTTTTTTAATTTTATATTACTTACATAGTTACAACGAAAGGGCTTTATTGCAAACTGCATTTTTAGTTGGACTCTGATTGACCGAATTATGTATATCGACTCCTACTGGGGATTAAAAAAAAAATCCTTCATATTCTGAAAGCCATTTTTTTTTTTTTTTTTGCCAAAGCCTCCATCTCTCGCCAATGTAGCCAATATTTCGCCAATATTTCATAATTAGTATTTCATACAAAAATGTAATTAAGGAAACAAATTCCCCATTGTACTAATATGAATAAAAAGGTATCAAGAAATCTCAAGAAAGAAAAGGCTGCCTCAAGTATAGATTATGAAACAATACGTAACTCCTCCTGAATATTTTAATTAAAAGCTATTGTTTACTAGGGTAAAAAAGATACCCAAGTAAACATTTAAGAAATTTTATATGACTAACATTTAAGAAACTTAAGCAATTATTCAATCCCACTCTTTTGCGTGAACTTTAAATGTGTTCCGCTCCTTATCTTACATAACGTATGTTTTTGCGCGCCTACGAAATTCATATCGATTTTATTATATTTGTAATATTTAACTTAATAAAAGTAGAACACAATTGATTTTCCATGTATATAATAATGCAACGGAATGTTTTGAGTGCATCTGTAAACGAACTATAAGCGCTACATATACCATTATCTATAGTAGGGATTATCGCAGTGCACGTCTTTCATGTATTTCATTTTCAATGTATTTGAAAATGTGTAACACCATTTAAATACACTGCAAACGATTTCCCCCACGGACCAGATTGTAATGGAATCACTTTGAGCGTCCCTGTAAAGGAACTTTAAAGGCTACAGACTTCATTTCCAACACAGCGTATGACATGATAAACATTAAGAACGTACATCAGTTATATTGCATTACGAGTATATTTACGTGAGTTAGAATAAAAACTGTTGTATAGACAATCGAGACGGACAGACAGGCGAACGGATATACAAACTGAACACACAAACTCTTTTCAACTATGTTTGAAAGTGTTAAAAATGAGAAACATAAAAAAATATAATGATTATTTAGGACTTATATATCTTCATCTATGAATAAAAATAAGAATAAAATATTATAAAGGCATAAAAATTTCCTCCTAAATAGTTAAAAGTCAATTTACATCAATAAACATCAAATCAAATAATGTTATTTTAGTAAAATTTCTCTGTCCTTAATTTTATACACCTCGAAAAAATAAACCATGGGATTCTAAAGAATGTGCTTGCTCACCCTTTTTTCACGTTGACTGATATAAACGTCTGTCTGAATGAATATCACGCCCTTCCAGCATTCTTTTTCGCCTGTCTGATTCTTTCGAACTTCTTATGACAAGATAATTGGCCATTGAGCAACACACTTTATCATACTACTTTATTAGAAGAGTTAATTGAAAATGATTATTATTTATTATTATTTTTTTATGGGAGATCATTTTTGGAATAAAAAAGGCTAAATATCGTTGTATGCAGTAATTTGTTTTTTAAGCAGGACATTTTTTTATTTCTTATTAGAGCGTTTGTGTTTTTGAAAGGACAGGGAAAGGAGGTAATTGTGAAAATTATTTTTAATACTTTAAGATGTTTTATTAGGTAAGTATATAAGAATAAAGCAAATGATAAAAAAAATGTGTGTTATATGTAAAAAAAGACTTAATATTGCTCAATGTCGCTTTTGACATAGAAGAAATTTACATTGAAATAGCGAAATATCTTTTGCTAATTTTTACTGAATAGTTGCAGAATGTAAATGTCACAATATGGAGACAACAGCTTATGCTAAAATTAATCACGATATACACTAGAAAAAAATACAAATGTTTTTTTTTTAATCTAAGAAAATATAATATAACCACGAACAAAAGTTAAACATTAATTCTTCGAGAATACCCGCTATTCCAAAAAACGTTATTTTAAAACGTATTGAATTAATATGACGCCGATGCTTTAACGAAATAGCAAGTAACATGTGCTATATGAAGTTTTGTCAAGTAATCTACGACTTTTTTTCTTCTAAATGGGAAGGCTACATCATCCTAAGCTCCGTAATTTTCGTTTTTTTTTCTCAGTCCGAAGATAAGGGAAAATCCTATGTCAAGGGATTACAATCTATGCCACGGGGGATAAACAGAAAATGAAATATGTAATGGGGTGTTCACAAATATGGTTTATTGTTATTTTTATGACATTCTAGAAGAGGAAGTTGATTACGAAGTTTAAGAAATAGATTTAGATTTTAATGATTAGTATTGTTTACAGTAGGTAATATGGTATAATTTAAATTTTTCTTGGGCTCTCCATTTATATATTTTATAACAAAATTTCTGGTTTTAATTGATTTAAAAATTACAAAGCATGACATTTATGCTTTTGCGTATGACAGAATGATTCATTTAAATATAGAAATCATTAATTATGCCCTTCATTAGTTAATAGAAGGAAAGTTACTAATGGGAGTGAACAGTTCGATTACAATCCTGAAGTTTCATAACTTTTTTGACTTCTCTGAAGTCATTATTTTTTTTTTTTCAGATTTACAAAATAATGTAAACTATTCAAAATTAATTATTTACTGGCCGAATATATTCATATTCTTATAACCATATATATATATTGTATATCTTAGATTGTATCTACAGAGAAAAAGTTTATTATTCTTTGTTTTTATTAACGAAAGTAAATTACAAATAAACGTACACACCAATTTTTATTAGCTTATATGTAAATTACTCTAGTGCTAGAAAAATATATCCTTAGTGTGAAATAAATATCATATTCAAAACCAAATTATAATGCCCAAAATAAGACATACATAATTTAAATGGCAAAAAAGTGGATTTAACTTTTAGGTTTAATAATTTGTCACATGCCTGTCAGGAATTATTTTCTTGATTGTAAATGATATTTATATATAGTGCACGCAAGTAATAAAAATCTAGTATTCGAAAAACGCATATAAAATTAAAAATCTTTTATAAGGAATATAAAAGTTCACCTTTAAAAGACTCGAAAAAGTCGTCACTTTTTTTATTAACTGACATCATTCAACTTCTACATTTTCCTAGAATAACTCTTTATTGATCAAAAAAAAATTAAGTGATGCAACTTCTATCACAAGCGTGTACAGTACACAGGGTGATCAGAAAATAACAGGCCAAATTTTGAAAGATAGTAGAGGAAACCTAAACCAGAATTTTTTGTCATAGAATGCGAGTTCGGTAATAGCTATTTTGAGCGCTTGTGAAGAATTAAAATGTGAAAAGCGCAGTGAAAGACAGTATAGAATAAATGGCGCTTGTATATGTCATTTCCTGACACACATTCTATGGAAATTATTTTTATTTTGATCCCCTCTACAATCCTTTAAAATTTGGCTACATACTTTCCTATCACACTGAGGTCGCTGCCAGAAGTGATTTTTCTTTTCATCGACGGTGAACACAGCTCTCGAACTTTTAACAGAATTTACGTTTACATTTCTGCACAAACTTCTTCTCAGCCACTATTCGATATTATGTCTGTTATTAAACAATGCATGGTATTGACTATAGTATAGTTGAGCAGCAAGTTCACGTCTTTCCGCGCTAATCATTTCATTCTTTCAACGACGATGTTTGGTGGTCGCAGTTGATGGCCTTCAAGTGCATGATTTGTCTTCAGCGAAAGTTTTCTGTCCTCTATTAGCTTCTGAGCATGTTGCTTTTGTGAAATTAAGTCATTTCACTGTAGACTTTCATGGATATAAGGCTGCTTGCATTCTTCATTCATTAAAACTTAGTCATGGCCAGTTGCTCCTACATGGACTCTATCTGTCACCTGCATCGAAAAAGAAGATATATTACAGAGAAAGTGTTATTCTACAAACAGTTAGAATTATAACGATGCATGTCAGTTCACAAAATACTTATGTCATATTTTGCGGTACACTTGGTACATCGCTAGTAATAAAAGTTCTAGATTTTTAAATTCAAAATGTGTAATTTTTTTTTAAGTTTTCCATTGTACTACTGCTTTTAACATATCGTATGTAGCAATAAAATGAACCTGTCTAATTTTAAAATATATAATTTAAAACATTTAAGTTCATACTATTTTAAATGGTATTGTACATACAGCGTTCGAACCCTTATAGGCGACTTTCAAGAACCTTTTACCAGAATTTTTGTAAAGTAATAATTGCCTTATTGAATGAAAAAAAAATTCTGTCTTCAGATATTTCGACGAGTACTTTATGAAATTTCTGGTACTAAAAAACGTAAAATTCCCTTAATCCCTTAATGCGAACGAACACTGGCATATTCTTGTTATATATTAAGCCGTACTAAAACGAAATAAAACAACTAAGTAAAAAAAACTCAGATGTCGTACTCGAATTTACAAATCAAGTATTCTAAAAATTTTAACCATCAAATTAAGTGGACGAGTCCATCCTTTGTATTTTTTTTCTTTTATAAGGTAAATACAAAGACATACGATACAATCTATGTTTCAAAGATTGTTTATGAAAATCATTAGGATATATATATATATATATATGCAAAGGGAAGTTTATGAATATGGGGGTTTTATGAGATTCTAAATAAGAAAAAAAGCTTATTAAGTTAATAAAAGTAGGGATTCATGTATTATAATTTCTTGATTTTTAAATTAAAAATGTATAAAAATATGAAACTTTGGTATTATACTACCGTTTTTAGCACATTGCATGTTGGATATAGAAATTATAATTTTGAAAAAAATTATATATATAAATATAAATCCATACCGTTTGAATTAAGAATACACATATTTTATAATAAATATTAAAAAACGTTGAACACACTCTAGTATTAAAAGCATACATAAAGATTAGGAAGTTACATATAAAGTAATCCAGGGTTTTTTTATCCTCGAAATGGAAGTTGAAGTCAATTCTAAGCTGCGTCGTTTAAGAGAAAATCACATGGAATCACAAAGGATTATAATGTATGTCGAACGGTAAAGGAAATATGTAATGGGATGTTCACGAATATATTTTACTGGACGTTTGATCAAATTACAGATAAGAAAGCTTATTATTAGAAAAAATAAATAGTTTGATTTTGTACGAAAAATAAACGGGTATAAAAACAATACTGGTTCAGAAATTAATATTTCTCGAACTTTAAGTTACGATATTCTTTCTATATAATACACAAAAACATTAAATTTTAGTTTCCTACTGCTGTTTTAAGGCACATACAGAATTTATATATTTAAATTAGTACTTTAACATTATTTATACCAAAGCCAGATGGCACCTTTTTAAAGTTGTGATTTATTATTAATTGTCTCGTAGTTCTTGAATGTAATAAGTATAAAAAAGGTCTTCAATGTATTAAAAATGATTTGTAATTGTTTCAATCTAAAAATTATAAATGCAAAACCATAATTTGAAATCTTTTAGAATGTGTCATTTGACAACAGGTAGATATAATGTTAAAACATTCAAAGTCACATTATTTTAATTTATATTTTACACAGTATTAGATTAACAATTAAACTACATTATAAACAACATTCAAAGTATGAACAATTTCAGATGCGTTATATAAACTTTGGTAAAGTAATTCGATGTATTCCATATCGAAATGGAGGGGGACCAGATTATCCTAAATTCTGTTATCTTCATTTTTTATTCATATATTAGATAATACAGCATTTCCTGACAAAGGTTTACAATATATGTACCACGGTACATTAGTAGAAAATTGAAATATGCAATTGGGTTTTCACGAATATACTGTACTGGGATTTTGATGGCATTCCGGATCCTTTTTGATGGCATTCCAGGCAATCCTTATTATTAATTTAAAGGCATTTCTATTTTTACGAGAAAGAAGCGGGTATAATACAATACCCATTCACAAATTATAATTTCTAGAACTTTAATATTTCCTTTTATTATAATACATGAAAACAGAAAAGCTTCTTTTCCACAACCGTCTTAAGATATCGTATGCAGCATACAACTTGATTATTTTTGTAGTATGTATTTTGAAGCATTTAAATTGTTAGTGATTTAATTAAGATTTTACAAAGCCTTATATTAAGTATTAAACCAGGTTAAAAGAATCACTGAAACTATTGAGAAATGAAGATACGTTATAAAAAGTGTAGTAAAATAATTCGATGTATTTGCACATCGAAATGGGAGGAATAGATCAACCGAAATTTATTTTAATTTTTTACTCATTTAAGTAATAAAAGAAAACCCTATGACTGTGGGCTTTGGTGTATTGGGCATTTTATAACATTCTAGATCAGATTACAGATAAATAAAGAATAAAGAGGGATAAAAATAATACCAATAGTCATACCACTGCACAAATATAATAAAATTTTTGGATCTAAAGATTTGTTCATAAATGAAAAACTATCTCACTTTATTAAATTAACATATATATCGTAATATGTTATGCTTTGCTCTAATATAACCATTTATAATATCGTGTTTCTATGGAACAACATGTCGAATCTTGAAACAAATATTTAAAAGTAAATGTACATCATTTTAATGCAATTTTACGTATGTTTAGGTAAATAATAACGTATATTAGAAACATGTTCATAAGATTAGCAGGTTCAAATGTGCCATATGAAATTTTGCAACGTATTTTCTTAATTTCCTTTGTGAAAATTAATAGGCTGGATTATAATTTCTGTATTTTATAAATTTTATTTGCGGGAAGATAAGAAATAAATAGTTACCTAGATAACACAAAAGATAAATACAAAAATGAAATATGTAATAGAGTCATGACAGACGAATTTTTGAGGGTTTTATGGCATTTTAAATCGTAACTTTCATGTTCTGGAAATAGAATGAGTTTTCCAAAGGCCAGTAGGGCTAATCACATTTGCCCTTAAAACATTATTTAAATTTATAACTTTTATGCTAATTATTTCTTAAAAATTATAAAAAAAAATATTTTGGTATTAAATTGAACTTATTTATGTTTAAAATAAATAACATTCACGGATTTAAATCTATTAAATGATAAAGTATTTATTAACAAAATTAAAAATGATAAAGCATCATTGACTATGTTTATTATTTATTTTATAAGACAGTAAGTTATTTCATTTATTACAAAACTAATTTCAGTAATTACTTCATTATAAACAATTACTGTTGATAGTTCTGTGGTCAATTTCGAATTCCCATTGATTTACTGTAGGTTGTCCCTATACTGAATGGAAATGCTGGAATTTGTTTTATTAAAATAGAATTATTTCATTGAAAAACGAACATAAATGTAACCGAAAAAAATCTAATAGAAAACCCCATACATTCATCTCACAATAAGATATTCACATCCCGTTGATGTTGAACATATTCCTTCTTCAGTTCTTTGTTGTTTTTCTTTTACAAAGTATTCTTATTTACCAAGGTGTAAAAGAAGAAAATGATGCAGCGCAGTTTTGACAGGGAAACTTTTGAGGAAGGTTGTGGGAGACATTTCAAAAAAGCGAATAATTTACTTTGTAATATGTATATTATGAAGAAACTACAATCCTCTTTATTTGTTTATTTTCTTATTTCGAGAATTACAGTTGAACAATTTGCTTTTCGAAAATACTTTGAACATCTATTTTTTTTTTTATTATTATTTATTTTTTTTTTTTTTATAAATTAAATTACAAATTCTATATTTATACTTGACTAGCTGACCCGGCCGTCGTTTACCGGCAGGGTATAATATTATTGAATTAACATTAAATTTGTTTCATTTTATATTTTTATTTCGATTTTCTCTGAAATATGTGCCCGATGACTGTGTAAAAAATCTAAAAAAAATATAAAAAATCTTATTTGGCGATAAAAAGGCTCGAAATAACTGCAACAGGAATCAGAGGGAGGGCATTTGTTTCCAACGAATGCGTAATTTTTGTACTAAAATATTGCTAATTAACTGTAAAAATCAGTCATTTACGCGTTACTATATATATTTTTTTTCACATCAAAATCCTCAGTGAAACTGTTTTATTTACAAACTGATTATTGCACCCTTAAATATGATTATATATGAACAAATCTGATACTCGATCATTAGCAAAAAGTTATTATTGAAATTTCAGAGCTATTACATAAAATTAAGAGCGGGTTATCGGGTTCGCTGAATAGATGATTAAAAAAACTCCAACATATCGATGAACGTACAATCAGTTATTTATTTATGTTCAAAAACAAAGGAAGACATCTCATAAAAATGGAGCTTCGGATATGAAGCAATACAGAAGGACACATTAAGTATCTCGATGTGTATAAACAAATTCGTTTCATCACTGCTACGCATCGTCACAGAAAAGAAAAAGGAAAACAACAGCGGTCCTTTAACGGACCTTCCAGTCAGGCGGTCAGGGGCGAACTCCCACATAATGCGTACTGAACTCATATGTCTCTTGCATATTGTATTATCGCCAACTAATCAAGATTTTACGCCTATATTACAAAGACAAAGCACTGGCGGCAGGATTAGCAGACAAATTACGTAGCAGCCCCGCCTTTCGGCGCAGCCACAGGATGTGAAGCAACCCTACATGTTTCAGGACTAAGAGTGACAACAAGTCTCGATTATGTTTACATTAAAAAAAAAACAGATTGCAGTTAAATGTGATTGAGTAATCTTTAATCAATGTATGTGAACTGTAGACAGCATAATGATAATTGAAGATATAATTTATAACTGCAATTCCAATAAATGCATCTTTTCTTTATTTCATTTTTTTTTACCCGTCAAGTTCTAATAGGAAATCAAAGTAGTTTATTTATGAATGAATGAAATACGTTAAAGAAAAATGAACGGTTAACGGAAATAGCAGCTGTACGGAGTTAAATATGATCGTGATTGCATTTAAATAAAAACCATTAGGAATGGAAATCTAAATAAATAATCGAGAATGAGAATTTTGAATAAGTGAAACAAAATATCTGAAACCATAAATCTTTATATGTGTTGAGAAAGGTTCCTTGTGAAAGGAAAGGAAGAAAACTAAATGAATGTAGAAGTATGAATTGTTTTAGGAGAATTACTATAATGAATTACTATAAAAAATTACTATAATGAATTTACTTGTTTAAAGTAGATTTTGAGAAAAGGGGGTCGGGGGGTGAAATTGATATGTTGCAGATAAATCTGCCACAGTGACTATTATGATTTATTATTCTATCTTACATATGTATTTCACCACAAGAAATGTATTATTTATATATATGTTCAAATATTTTTGAAAATTTTATTTAAGAACATACACTGTCAGAAAAATTCGCTTGTACACACAAAATCATTCCTCATTTTTAAACAAATTATTTCCGTACACCTAGAAAACATGCTTTTTCCGTTAATTCTTCCCGGAAGTGTGAAACAAAAGGTGGAAATTCCGTTTGGCAGCATTAATACCGTAGTTCGAATTTATTTAAAAAAAAACCCGAAAATTCAATAAATTAAAATTTCTAATTTAGTTTAAAACAAACAAACAAGAATAATGCTTTCGAACTTAATAGAGTAGCAATTTTCTCATTCATTTAAACTTATTCGCAATTTTTTTAAAAGTATTAAATAAATATTCTGAACTAGAAATATTCTAAAATATATTCTAAACGAAAACATTAAAAATTGCATACAGTAGTGCAATCAAGTTAAAAAAAAAATCACTTTTATTCAAAAAACAAACATGTCTTCTCGAATTTAATTATAAATATAGTATTCATATTTTGCATATAACAATCAAATTATATGATATTAAAAATTTGTCTAACATGTGATAATGTTTATCCTCTGTTACTCTACAAGCGTTTAAATACAAATCATTATTTCATAAATATCCCTACAATTAAGTTTAAATTTCTGAGCTCTCTGAACAAGAAATTAAAAAAAACTTACCAATCCCCCAATTGAAGAAAATCGTATCTTCATTTTAAAGTCGACTTCTTCCAAGTTCTAACTGGCCGAATGGTTAAGATACTCGATTCAAACAATCGGTACCATGTTCGAAGCCAAGTGGATCCACGGAAAAGCGTGAGACGTATTTAAAAAAAAAGAAAAATCTTTTTTTTTTTCATATTGCGGAAATTTTCTGCCGCAGACGAACAAAGAAAAAACGGACATCCAAAAACTCGGATATATACCGGTAGCTGACCAGGGATATTTCCAAGAATTGTAGACTGTATTTCTGAGAGTATATGCTAGTCACGCGACGACACTGGCAAGCTAATGTTTAACCAATCTCAGCAGTTTTAACAAATTTCATATTAGCATTTCTATATTCGTAAATGTTTCTTCTGCACGCTATATATAAAGTCAATGGCTAACTTTTTTTTGTACTTTTTCGATTTTGGTTGTAATATTTGTTTTCCGGGAACTCTTTGAATAATTAAACCGACTCTGAAATTCAGTACACTTTTGAAATACAAAAATATAGATTTTTTCTTTCCCAATCAAAATACATGAAAATCTTACTGAGTCACCCTGTAATAGCGACTCTAAATAAATGTATGTGAAATTTAATATTAAGTGTTAAGAATGGAAAAATGAAATTACCTTAATCAATCCACTGGAAAAAAAAGATTGATCTTTTAAGACGTAAATATCATATTTATCAGCTTCTCTGACGATGTTTTCAAACATTAAAAAACCGTAATTAAACGTGCTGATGATGCATATAGACTAAATTTATATACGCGTATTTGAGAACAAATATTTTTGTTGTAAATGCACAAATTCTAATAAATTTAAACTATTTCTTGGAATTATTCACTAATTATGTTTTTTGAAAAGTGATAAAGGGAATACCTTTGTACTTTATACAACATATTTCTTAAAACGTTTTTTTCGAGAATTATTTTGAAATATTTTATTTGCAAATTTTAATGAAAGGGAATAAAGGAAAAAAAAAAAAAAAAAAACATAGTTTTTTTTTAAATTTCTCGAGTTTCAACCAAATATAAAAATAGGTTTCAAACTTTTTACTTTTTTTTACTTTTGTCAGCAAAAATATGAAGCTAAAAGAAAGGAGCGACAGTCTTCAATGTATTCAACTTTTCCCTTGGTACTTACTCTAAGACACTTTGAAAATTTTGAATTTTCTTGACAATAGTTCATAAGATAGCTCTTTGAAAAGTAAATCATGCGAGCTTTTCTAACGGTATTTCCTAAGACTTTAAAACCTACTGAAGATACATACAAAATAGTTTGAAAAAATAATTTTTAGGTTAAAAGGTTTTTTTGAAGAGAGAAGTAGTTTAACCTTCTTTAGTGTATTAATCTTGCCCTTTCTTATGTTTTAGCAAGACACTTAGTAAATTATAATTTTTCTCGATAAAAAACTATAGACTTAAACTTTTAAAATATTATTTTTAAACGGTATTTCAAGCAATGAAAAATATATGTTAAATGTACTTAAGAAGCGTATTGTATAACATATATTAGATGTTATTCAATAAAATAGTATTCAACATAAATAATAAATTTTAAAACGCGTATTTCATTTTTTTTTCAGAACACTTTTATATAAAGAGTACAATAATATATTTAAATGAAAATATATCTTGAAATTATTCACTATTTAGGTTTTTAAAATGTGATAAATATAATGTATTTATACTTTGTGCAATAAATTTCGAAAAGAGTTTTTTTCGAGAAATACTATGTATTATTTTAATTTTTCTTTAAATGAGAAGGATATGGTTAAAGATCTCTCTATTTTAGTCTATCTTTAACTCTATATTTTAGTTTTAAATCTCTTAAGTCAAAAGCAAATATAAAGTTTAAGTTTTCAATTTCTTGAGTAATTTTTCAATAGAACAATTAAAGTTGAAAGAAAACAGCGTTAGTTCTCTTGTAAGAAGGTCCAGTCAGTTCAGAAGGTTCAACAGTTAGACAAAAACATGGCATGTAGCATTTTTTGTAATTTTTTACCCAGAAGCAATATGCACAATCAGTCAACTAACTACAATATATATTTAATATTTTAATCTTTTCATGTTTATTCATATTTTTTAAATCTTATAAATATTTTCCAATCATTAAAATATATAGTATGTATGTCAAATCTACAACTCCTGGAATATGATATGTTACATCCTGACATGCGTTGTTAAGAATAAAACAATGTTATAAAAGCTGTTAAAATTGCGAAAAAAATGGTGCTGTAGCGTAGCTACTTGAAAGAAATTTAATGAAATGTGGGACTTCCGTTACTCTAATATTCGGAAAAAGACAAAAAGCAGAATTTTAAGGATTATCATGTCTTTTTTTTTTCCATATCATCATTGAAAATCTAAAATTAGAAAATGACGACAACTCACTCAGCCTAAAAGTGGAATGCTTAAGCGTTTGGAAACGCTCCACAATTTCCATGCAAATATGTAATTTAATTTATTACATAGTTTTATTTCATTAGATGATTTTAAAAATAGTTCGCTACTTCCATAGAATTTGAATTCTTTAGCAGGAAAAAATAATACAATTTATAGGAAATTCATAATACTGAAATTGCTTTTCATAAATGCATCGGAATGACATCAGATTTCCCTTACATCAACTTCAAAACGATGTGATACACGCTTAGTATTTTTTTTTCTCATTTGATGAACTTCAAAATGAGAATGTAAATAATCAAATAAAGAATTAGTTTTTAGAAATATTATCAAGTTTGAAAATGTCGTTATTAAAATTCGATTGCAAATAAAAAACAAATAGATTTAGTATAATTACATTTAAATTACGTACTTTTCAAATAGTAATTTTTTTTCTAAAGTTTTACTTAGAAACATACTATAAATATGATTTCCTATTTATTTTAAGAATTTTGATAAAACTTGCTATAGAATTATAAAACTTTTATTAAGTTTTTTCACATGTAGATTTATTTATTTTTCAAAAGTTCTCTTGCAATGAAAATACAACCCTAACTACACGAAAAATATTTAAATAATCGTAAAGGAGAAGAATTTTCGTTCTCCTAAAAGAATCTATACATTTGTGCTATATATTTTTGTTTAGAATTTATTACATATAGGCGCAAATCATATGCACATATTTCGTTAAATTTTATGAAATATTACAAAACTTACTGAAAATGCATGAATGAATATGCTATTTTTGTTTTATTTAGCAGTAGAAAATACAGCATTAGATTATGTGTATCAGTAAAATATATAAAGTTATTCAAAAACAACTCAGGTATTTTATGTGCCAAGAATATGGTTCTTTTGATATTATATAAATGTTCAGTAAGAAAAGTTTTTCTTATTTTACTTCGTACAAAAATTGCCAAAAACAAAAAAAAAGAGCTTCTAAAATTAAAATAAGGCTCAGAGGTAAATAAAATACAATGATTTATAAATGCATTAAATTTCAGGTGCGCATAACTAAATAATTTTAGTAAAACATAAACGTAAACTTTAATTACATTTTATGGAAAATGTACTTTTCAATGAAAATTCGATACGAAAAATATGATTTCTCAAAAAGTTATTAAAATAGCGCTATGAATTTCAAATTCAGAGTTATTGACACTTTTGTGCAATGAGCTAGGATAAATACTTTTTGTTTTATAGTTCTTTTTGAAGGATGGTAATTATGAATTTTAAAAAATAGCATGTAAAGAAATGCCATATACCATAACTCTGAAAAAATTATTATATCTCTCAGACTTTACTTCATCGCCTTCACAATTGTCATACAATTTACGTTTAGACCGAAAATACATATAGTATATGCGATATAATTACCTGCTGAACATTTTGCGTATTCAGCTAAATTTCAGTAAATTGTACAATATGTGCATTTACCAAAACGTAATAAATTTATGCATTATTATTTTCTCTTCTTCGTGGTTTTGAGCCACAATTTTTGTAAAAAAAATTTTAAATTATAATTAAATAGCTTAATAAAAGTTGCTCTGGACAAAGTCTGGTTGGAAAAGAATCTATTTAAATTATCACTGAATGCTATTCATATGAATAAATTCACTAATTTGTATAATTTGGTAATGAATTCTTTAAAAGCTCATATTTCATTACGGAATTCACAGTTTTTATTTCATAAATTAACAGAATACAGTGTGCTAAGTCCCTTTTTTATATAAAAAAGCTACTGTCGTACCAGAATTCTTCAAAAAATTGTTTTTGTTATTCAATAACACTCTTTCTGTTTTATTTTTTATAGTTATATATTCAAACCTTAGATTCATTGGACTTCCCATCTATTTCTCCCGAAGCTCCATCTTCTAATTTTTGGATCGGTTCTTCGTGCAGTCTGTTCAGATAAATAGAACCTGTCCTGTCTCTTATGTTTTTTCATATAATACAAATTGTTCACATCAGCTCGTGTGTGTATCGACTGAATCAGTCCTTTTTAAAGATTGGCTTCGCCGCTGATGGAATTCCTCTGATTATGAGTTTTAAGCAGTACAGTAAATTGTTTCTTCACCTTTTAATTTCTATCCTTAAAAATTTAGTTGTGATACATATTTTATTACTACTATAAAACTAATTTAAGGTTTCGGTATCATGTGATGCATGTTTTGCTCATCTCCAGGGTGCGACATAACCGGGGATTTACGCAGCCCTTTGAATCCATCTACTGTTCTGTTCTCTTTTAAAATTAAAAGAAAATACCATACAAAAATCCTTGTAGTGTCCAAATTTCTCTTTTTGCAATAAGAGAATACTTTTATTCAAACACATGTTTCGAAGGCGTGGTAATTTACGAATTTCACAACGGTGTATAAAAACGCAATAACTCTTAGAGAAATGAAATGGAAGCGCGACGATAATAAAATATTCCTTTTATGAGCAGGATGAAGCTATTACATAATAATATACTGACATCTTACGTTTATAAATGATGTGTCTATGTTATATACTTCTGTTCCAAAATGCACATATATACATTTATTTATTTTTTTCGCTGCGATTAAACAGATATACAGTTTATAAATGCAGATTTAATGTACATTTTACAATTATATAAAAATATAAAATACTTCAGTAACTAAAACATTATTTTTTTCCTTAATTAAACCAGCATTAACCAAGAAGAATTAATAAATCAAATATATCACGTTATTACTTCATTATATTAAAGTGTTACTTTAAACAAATTTACAGATTTGATTTGTTTAAATGATGGAATAAAAAATTTGAAATTTAATATTTTAAAATGTAACCGTCCTCTATTTATTATAAATGAATTCATTAAATGTAAATATTCGGAAATGAATTCTTGACAATTTACAGATTACTGCTTAAATGTCAAACTTCATTAGGAACTTCTGAGTTGTCTCTACTCAGTTTACATCCTATGCGCTATTTTCTAACACACGCTTTGAATAAGATGCAATTTACGAAACTCTCAACAGGAAAGGGAAAACATGATAAACTTTAAAAATTTGAAGCCGATAGCATTGATAACAGGCATTGATAACAGAACATTCCTCAATGTAGGATGAATCTCGAACACAACATTTTAATGTGTAGAAGAATCTTAACTTTGTACAAGTTAAATAATCGTCTGCTATTTCATTGTTATATATTCATGCCATTTTGAGTATATATTTTTGTATTCTTTGATGATGTGATTAAAATGTATACCAAGCTCCCCATATTAATTTTATGTATTCTTTAATGTTAAAGATTCAAAATTTGCAGCAACTTTAATGGCTATACCGCTATTTCATTTATCGAAACCAAATGGTACATGAACAGTTAAACTACATTGTGTTATTGCTATAAACATGTTCACAAATATTTTTCTAACGAATAGTATTTGTATAGTATTAGTTTATCTATAAAGATGTGTTTAAAAATTAATAAAATATAACTTTCTTCTATATATTATGAATAAATTTATTAAATTACGTTTCCTGGTTATACATTCTTGATAAGCTACATATTTGTTGATTAAATGTGCTTTAAATTTCAATAGGATATGCAAAATTATGTTCTTTAAATTAAGAGCACGCGCCCTATTTTCTAATACGTAGTAGTGGTGACTTACGATGACTGAACAGGAAATATAAAGCACGATAACACTTAACACTCTAAACGCTTTGCCAGTATTTTTTCCATTTCCACAAAACAACTTAAATCAGATGTAGACAAAGACATATTTTTTTTCTTTAAAATGTATGTTAAAAAAGAGATATGAAATGCATGGATATGATATATGAACATGGAAGAGATATGAACATGCAGAGAAAAATTTGAAATTAACATTAGTTTAACGTAATTATTATTTCTACTTTAATATTTACACTTCTTATAAAGAACTCATTCAAAGCTTTTATAAAAAATGAAACGAACAGGTGCCTTTGAATGAGCAATTGATGATTTTTCTTTTGTTGAATGATCAATGTTATTTTTCTGCAGAGTTACGCCATTTCATAATGATGTCTATAATTTTGTCGTCATTACTTACTTGTTGTTCATCTGCATTCATACGCTCATCGATATCTTCTTCAGCAAAACTTTAGAACAAAAAAATTTTTGTGCCACGCTTAACAAAGTTTGATCATCACCAGCGTTTTTCTCCACATTTAGCTGCACGGTTGCTGAAATTTTACGTCATGATTTCTGTAGCGTTGTTGATTTTACATCTCTTCTACTCTTTGGCAGTCTAATTCACAATAGCCTTCAGTATAACATATTCGAGACTTTCTATAATTCCTTGTCATTTAAAACTTTTAATCTGCGTTCCTAACACCCTCTTTCTATAGTTTCGTTTGAAGGTTACAAGAAAACCTTGGTCTTATGGCTCCATTTGTGAAGCCACATTTGGTGGCAAGCAATGTCATTTGATTTCTCCTCTCGCTAATTGCTCTTTATCTTGGTAGGCATGTGTATAGTAAAAAACAGAAACCCCTTTATTTTGACATTATTATCCTCTAAAACTTTTTCCAATCTAGGACACAATGCTCATCGAACAACTTCTTAAAACTTTAAGAACTCATCTACTCATTTTTTTAAATTTCTATAATACACAAGAAAATCCAAGATGTTGATGTATTTGAGTGCCATAGATTTCATTGAAATTTTTTGAGCGTCAGTGCACCAGATGCATTTGAACAATATAATCTGTTACCCTTTTTTTGTCCTTCTTATATCTGGAAGCTAATTCTTATCTTTTTACAGCTAAATTTTCAATCATAGCAGGTAAAAATTTGCTTTTACAATGTCTATTTTTGTAAGTATACTTTCAATGTATGCTTTTGAATTGTTATATAGATTCGTATAGTTTCTAGAAATCGATTATTTCTAAAACATCTATTAAATAAATTCATATGGTGAATTCATATTTATCTCAAAATTTATTTTCCAAAAAAGTATTTGTAGGAATCAATTAGAAATTATATGTTTTGTAAGCTGTTAATTTTCAACAGAAATCGATTTCAAAAAGCTTCCTATTCTAATAATATGAGAAATTAAATTTAAATTTTATTCTGCCAAGTGGTTTTAACTTAAGCTTAAATATCTACCTCTACTGAAATATGCTTCTTCAGGATCAACAATCACTTTTACCATTTCTGAAATTTACTATATAATTTCTAAAATACATGACCGAGTAGTGTAAGTCTTATGGTTTCTGGAGGTAAACTTTATTGAAAGAGTATAATCTTTAAAATATGTGTTGCTATTGAAAGTTTGAGAGTTTTTTATAATTTCTATATATTGCTAACAACCTAATGAAAATGTATGTATAATATATTAATAACTTTATGTACAACAAATGTTATTATTTATTCCATACAGTTACGTCTTTACATGACTATTTACATTAAATTTCGTACCGGCCATCACCTTTTTGTTTTTTTGGGTCGCACATCGAATTTGTGTAACCCTATATTTATCTCATTTTACGTATATTCCTTAAAGCACAATGATTTATCATGGGCGCATTAGTAAAAGCGAATATAAGTAAACGAGCAGTAATACCAAAAGTCATTAAGTATATGTGTTTATCGAAACATAAATTTAAATAATCTGAACTAACAAAAATCGAAAAAATACACAACGATATGTGTATGTACATTTCTTCCAAATTTATAAACCAAATTTTAAAAGTATATTTTTGGAATTTACAGCAAATAAAATGTACATTTTATTTTCTTAATAGGATTAACACATTTTATTTTATTAAAATATACATTTTATTTCTAAAGAAAAATAAAGTATATATTTTTAAATTGAAAACAAAGAACTAATTTTCATTTTATTTATCCAAGAAGAAAACTGAGAAAAAAGTACATTTTCCTGTTTTAAATCAATAGATTCTAAAAACTTTTTGAAATTACTTTCTTCAAAAAAATGCTACATTTTAAGTACTTCTTTTTACGAATACATAAAAGAGATATTCTTGTATTAGAATTAATAATTAAAAAAAAATAAGTTTAACTTTTCTACAAAATGAAAAAAAAAAAAAAATTTAGTCATTTGGTAAATTAAAGAGTGAGCAAAATTCATTTACTTTGTATAATTTAACGTTCCGCTTGAAGTATTTAAACATGTTTTTGGAATGTTTCTGCAAATTAGAAATGCAAATACAAAATAATAAAAAATTGTAAATATTTCCAATTTTTTTTTTTTTTTAATCTTTAATTTTTAAAGTGCTTTTTTCCATCTTTTTTTACTCAGTATTCATCGCATTAAATTAAATCCCTGAAAACTACTGAATTATAAACTTAAGTTTTAGATACAAAATTTTTAACATGAAAGAATTAAATGATTATAAGGAATCGATACCTATATTATGCGACTTTTAAGGACAATTTTCATAATTACCCTATTCATAGAGTGGTCGTTGTTTTAAAACTTTTATTTAAAATTTTCACGTATGCTTTAATTCTACTAAATTGTATTAATGTTATACACAGGGTGATCGAAAGTCAGTATACATTTGAAAAATTAATAATTCACGGAATAATGTAGGGAGAGAGGGAAAAATTGACACACATGTTTGGAATGACATGGGGTTTTATTGTAATCACACAAAAGTTGACAAAATGGCCATCAGACGGCGCTGTACAGGAAAACGTCAGTGACGCTGCCTGAGAATCGTGTATAAAAGGAGCTGCAATGAGAAAGAAAGTCACGGTGTGGCGTGGTACCACATCTACCGTTATTAGGCCTTTTTTCTTCTAGGAAATGCGTGATTCTGGTTTTGAAACTGTTGGCGTGACGGGTGGGAGGTACGACGATATGTTACAAAATCACATCATCCCTACCCTGGCTGATAAACGCCTGCTGGAAAGCAAGATTTTTATGCAGGATGGCGCTCCACCCCATATTGCTAGACGTGTGAAAGATCTCTGGCGCACGTCGTTTGGAAATGATCACGTGCTGAGCCGCCATTTTTCTCATGCGGGCCTCCAGATCTCAGTTCGACTAATTTTTGGCTCTGGTGTTATATGAAGTCTCAAGTCTACCACGATCGACCGACATCAATAGATTTGCTAAAAGACAACATCCAGTGCCAATTTCTCACCATAACTACAGATATGTAGAACAGTGCTGTGCACAACATTGTCCCTCGACTACAGCTATTATTGAAGAGGACGGGGCACAGGTTGAGCATTTGTTCTGAAGAACATCGTCTTTGATTTGACAGAATATGTTATGCAAATTTTTGCTTTTCTTATCCCATCACGCGCCAACTGTCGTGTTTTTTTTTTTTACATTTTTTTGTGGTTGCAATAAAACCGCATGTCATGCCAAGCATGTGTGTCAATTTTTACCTCTACCTACATTATTCCGTCAATTATTAATTTTTCAAATCTATACTGACTTTCTGATCACCCTGCACTTGTATTTTTCATCCACAATTCTAATGTAAGGGTACTTTCTATTTTGGGCGTTTTTCAAACATCTACAGAAATGCTTGACTAGACGTCCTTGAACTTCGGGAATTAGGAAACATGTTTGACTTCATATTAGTCATGGAAAATTTTGTTACGAAGTCAGTTACTGGGTCATCAATACAATAACACTTCCAGGAATTCATATTCCGCACATACAGTTTTTTGAATAGCCCTGTATACATGATTTTATTATCTGCTACTAACATCTCTTACTATATTAAATGTAGTTGATCTTAAAGATGCAGAACTGAAATTAAATAAATTACACCTGTAAGCAATACGCGCTTAATTTCACTAATGCTTACGAATTATTTTGTGTAGCCCTGTATATGGTCGATATAATTTATGCACACCACGTTGTATAAAAAAATTTAGTTAAACTGAAAATGGCATAACATAACTGAGAACGCACTTTCAGCAGTCATCCGTATTAGACAGCACTTCGGATTCAGTACATTATCCAAAATATTTTGTGTACCTGTAAATGACTGATAAATTTTATGCACATCATATTCTATTGCCATCATTTTGCAGTAAACCTCGGTAGTGTGTATAAATTTCATCCTATTTGAAATAGTGCAACAGCATTGAAATAGTCTGCGAAGATTTCCCCATAAGCAATATATTAGAGTATAACCGAAGTATTTTGTGTGACCCTGTATATGAACGATAAATGCTTTGCACCCATATTCTACACTTCTATAGAAAGAATGTATTAGTGCATCTCAGAAATTAATATCAATTTCATTATGTTTCTCATTGAGTAACATCACTAAAATACGCCACAAACGATTCACTTCACAGGCCATATTGCAATGGAATATTTTTGAGTTCCCTTCTATGTGTACTTTAAGTGTGACATATGACATATTCTATAGTAATTCATATTCTGGTGCACTTCAATAAAGTGTTTAAATTATTGTAAGACTGTTGAAATACATCGCAAATCATTTTCCCAATACACCATAATGAAACCGAATACTTTCGAGTGCCCCTTTAAATGAACTATCAATGGTAATACTTCATTTTTAATTCGGAACATGCCATGCTCAACCACAATAACGCATATCAATTATATGGCAATCCGAGTATATTTAAGCGAGTTAGAGCACGGACAGACAAATCCAATTCATAAACGCTTTTTAACTATGTTGCAAAGTGTTAAAAACAGAGAAGCTGAAGGTGTTTTTCAAAACAGAAACTTATTAAAAACCAATGTGAAAGAAAAGGCTAACCTATTTGTATCTAATGTGTGCATTTCAAGAATTTCTTTAATTGGGGATATTCTTAATTCATACAAGAAATTCTGTAGATTATTTTTTGCTTTGTTTAATGATAGGCATTAAAAACCAAAGTGAAAGAAAAGGCTAACCTATTTGCATCTATTGTGTGCATTTAAGAATTTCTTTGGCTGAAAATATACTTAATTTGTACAGAAATCTGTATATTATTTTTTGCTTTATTTAATTGTAGACGTTTTTTGATTGCATAAATTAAAAGTCTTCTATGGAGCTTCCCCATGGATTCGATACTTCTGAAAAAAAAGGGAATTTCCTTATTTGGCAAATATATATGTTCTTTAAATGCCAATGAGTCAAATGAATGTCTATTTTCCTTTTTTTGCTACATCTTACACTACACTTTATATGAAGATGTTTAAAACATACGCAGAGTGCTAGATGGAACTCCTGATGAAGGTCATGGTAATTCATTTTATTAAAAAAACATAAATATTTTATTGTGAAACTCTTGGTCTCATAATAATGTTATTAAAACTTGTTAGGTTAGCCTGGGGTAATTTTCAGACAGAAGAAGCTGGGGTAATTAACAGACAATCGTAATACTCGCACAGCAATTGGAGTCTGGCCAAAACAGTTTATGTTTTAAATATATCGCTTATTTTTTATGTTAATTAGTATTTTTTTTTTTATAATTTCCTAAATGCTATAAAAAATTACAGTTTAAATTTTTGCTTTATTGATTTCAAATTTCAATTTCACGGATGTAGCAATGCTAGCACAAATGCTACTTCATGTTTGTATACTAGGGTATGGTATATTATATATAAAAAATATTTGATGTCCATCTGGCAGAAAATTTAATTGTTTAATAAAGTCCAACATTATAGAAACACCATTGTAATTATCAGACAGCCTTCGGCGTACTTTCCAGATGCTTGTATCTATAAGGAAGATTGATTGTTTGTCAGTGATCTATGGAGGATTCATGAGTTCATTTTTTAGTTTCATGATGAGTTCATTTTTGACCTTGTCCGCTTACGTCCGTAAGCGTGTTTACTGAGCTGATGACGAGCTGTTATATTTTTAGCTCGAAACGCGTCCTATGTTTTGTTTTTATTTTATGGTGATTTTTTACGAAGTTTTATTACTTTAAATGGAGGATTCCATTTAAAAAAAGATTCCAAACGTCATCTGTAAGTTAAAATGAAAATACTGGGTGGAGATTAGGCTAAAATATTATTGATATCTCTTTTCAAAATCTTATTGTTGAAATTGGGTATGGAGAAGATTTTATATGAAATCCATTTCATAATCAAATATATATGCCATGTATTATAGCCAAACATTTTATCTGGACGGTTCAGAAAGTTATTTCACAAATATCATCTTGAGAAAAATGCATTGGAAGTTAAAATGGAATACTTAAACTGACTTGGAGACAATCTATATTGGTGGCCAGACTAAGATAAAGTTCAATTTGTTGTTAAGTTCTTTAAATTTTTTGTACTTATTGAGACAATCTGTTTAACTTTTCTATGTTAAAGCTATTGAAGATGTCAAAGAATTGTACATTAAAGTGATTTTTTTTTACAAAGATATCTTTACCATTAAAGAAAACTAAAATGGTTAGGCCTTTCGAAATTAGTTCCATGTAAATATTTTAGCGTATTAATAAAATGGAGGTTAGGTGAGTGATTTTTTTTTTATGAAATTAGTGCCGAGTTCATGTTCTTATTTAATGTTGATTTTTTAGCCCCCAGAACTGTTTAAAAATCCTGATTGTTTTACTGATTTACATAAATTTATAACAAAGGAGGTAGCTACTATAGCTAAACTGTTTTTGTGAAAACATATTCATGTGTGAAAATATAAATGGATTTCGGGTGTACATTTACAATTGGGTTTTCATGTCTTTTTCGGTATTCAGACTTGTCTAATATAACTAAATGTTTTGTCATAACATTTTACAATGATGTCTTTTAATTACCGTAGTTGGTGTTCAGATCAGCTCTTTAAATAGCACTACAAATAGCTGTCTAGAAAATTAACCCTTGGGTGTCTGAAAATTACTCCAAAGGACGGGGTAATTTTCAGACAGGATTTTATTAAATTTTGTGGTTGTGATTAATGACAATCAGTATTATAAAGGACAAACATATATGTGCGTAATGCTGATATCCTTTTGCGAATAACACTTCACGATGAAATTTCGGTTTTGCAATTTTCTGTACTGCAATTTTTTAATCTTCTAAACATCGCACATTTTCGATTTTTATACTGTCATATAGGGGAAAAAATCTACTTTCAAATTCAATTTGTTTGAAAACTATACCTTAATTTATTGATTTTTTATGGTTTATAAAACAATTTTCAAGCATGATTTTTTAAATATATCTCTATCGCGTGCCGGCTTCATTACGAAATGATAATAAACAATTTGCACATACAAAAAATAAAAATTGTTGTAATTTAGACTCCGGCAAATTCTCCTTGGCGAAATTAAAGCTTTATCAATAAATTAAAAGGAAAAAAACAACAAAAAAAACATGCATTTAAATTTTTACTTAGCCGAATTAGGAAAAAGGTATTCTTTCAAATGTAATTTGTGTGAAATAGATCTATTTCAAAATAGAGTTGCTAGACAACTATTAAAGTAAAAGAGGGAAATTCATCTATATATTTAATACACAGGACAGTTTTTTTAGTCATCTGTCCTGAACTTTCTGCTGAACAAATTTTACTAATTATTTTTTAACAAATGCTGTTCATTTGTAGATGAGCCCACACTAGCAATTTTGCTAAATATTTTCCCATTTTACCACGTGTAGACGATTACGAAAGAAAAATCCATTTGCATATAAATTAATATAAAATTACAATTACTTAGCATTTGTTTCCAGATCATGTTCCATAACGAAATTAACACACTCATCAATGAATAGATAAAACAATACAATATAAATTAAACACAAACTTAAGAAATATAATTAAATTTAGGCTAAAAACACTCAAATGAACAGAATCAAGTCTGATTGTAAATAACATTTTTTGTTAATTTTTTATGCTGTTAACTCATGATTTGCGGTCAATAAAAAAATATTGCTTTTAATAAATTCCAAAACTTTGTTTGAACGCATCAGTGCTATTTTTCATATAAATATGATTTTCAGTTTGGCTAGTGGGCATTCTAAAAAATATATATTAAATGTAAATAATGTATTAGAATCACCAATAATAATATTAAAAAATGTAGATCCGCACAAGGCTTTCTCACTCTTTTGCTGATGCATCTTTCCTTAATTGATGATTAACTTCAATTTTTATTTTTATCAAACAACGTGTTTTAACGAAATATAAACATCCTAAGGCAAAATCCGCTCCCAAAACATTTCGAAAAATACCTCATTCATCACTGTGCCTTTAGTATGCGCAGACGAAAGAGGTTTTTAATATTATAAATAATATATACAATAGTTTTCACCTGTATTCTGTAATCCGGGAAGCACGGGTTTATCCACTTGATATTTTACAGTTCTGTAGAAACATCATCAGCAATGTGATGATTTTACCAAGGAAAAGTAAAACAAGTAATATAAAAATTTTGTTTTTAAAGTCAATTCCAACTTAGGTCATCAAAGAAAAATTTAATATAATCCCTTAAGCTAATATTAGTTTTTGTTGCATTAAAATATCTCAATTTGTTGATTTTCTATAAGCAAGTAGGTTTACAATGGAAGTCTATGGGAATTTGGCGAAATATTAGAGATATCGCCAAGTTGGCGTCACTTTTGGGACTCATTTTGGTCGCCAAATTTGGCGATATATAGCCAAGTTGGCGACAGAACATGGTCACCCTATGGTAATCACCCTTATAGATATGAAGATGCATTAAATGCTGTTAAATAACCAATGACCAACATTTTGTCTCCTATATAAAACTAAAATTAATTAATTAAAATTTAATTAATGAATTAATATTTAAAAATCTGTATTGCCATCAATTGTCATCCGGTACATATTAAAAAAAAATATTTCAACTTGATAGGATGTATAATAAGTATTTTATTAACCATTGAAAATTTGAAGAAGACATATAAATAGATATAGGGAGAGTGTGAACTAGTAGCAGGAATTGAATAAAATAACCATCGATTCCTGAGTAATTGTAAAAGTTTTATTTTTGTCTGAAAATTACCCCCAGACCCCCAGACTAAGTTTTGAATTTCCGTGAATCCTTGAAAGATAGAATATGGTATTGGTTTTTACGAATACTTTTAATTAATAAGCAAATTGTAATGTAGAAATGAACGTATATAGAGATTGTCCTAAATTACAGATTTAAAAAAAGATGTATAACAAGTACTCGGTGTCCACTATTCTTGTAGGAAATTAATGTATGAAGTTTAAAAGTTTTATCCCAACAAAAAGTTTTCGGTAAAAAAAAAAAAAAAAAAGCGCCAAGTTCTCCTTAATGTTTCGGCCAGAAAAAGTAGTGATATCTGAAGTTCGCACAAGTTAAAAGCCAAACATCCCAAATCTTTCATTGAAAATGGCTTCCTGCGACTTGGCCGTTAATGCCTTCTACAACATTTCAAAATTAATGATTGAGAAATTACACATTTATGAATTATTTAAATATTAAAAGTAATATGAGAATGCAAAGAGGCAAATTCACATAAAGACATTATAAGTAAAAGATTTCTGATAACTACCATTCAGTTTCAACAAACATTAGTTTTGATTACAGATCATTTAGTCCACTTGTGGTTTAATTGCCATTTTGTACGGTCTAAAGCTAAAGTCATTAACGTAAAAACCAAGAAATTAAACAAAATTTACTTACTTCAAATCTTACAATATGTTACATTATATTTTATTGTATAATATTGAAATCTTGTGTATTGACGAAAGAGATTTATTTCGTTTGAACATTTAATACAGTTTGTTTGCATTCATTAAGAGGTATTTGATTTATAAACTGATAAAAACTGATACTAATTATGTTTTAGCAATTAGGGCTCCTGAATACAAGTATTTTGTTATTTTTAATTTCTAAGCATTTAAATAGACTGAAGTTGTTTAAATGCTTTTTTCAAATGTGTATTTTATTTCTGTACTCTGTGCCACAAAATGCCTAAAATAATCAAAAAATGTAGTTGGCATGTAGCTCATTGGTACATATTTTAAAATTTGAAAAACTCTCTCGAAGGCATTAACGGCCAAGTCGCAGGAAGCCATTTTCAAATGAAAGATTTGGGATGTTTGGCTTTTAACTTGTGCGAACTTCAGATATCACTACTTTTTCTGGCCGAAACATTAAGGAGAACTTGGCGCTTTTTTTTTTTTTTACCGAAAACTTTTTGTTGGGATATCACTACTTTTTGTACGTTTTTTCAAATTTGTTATTCTAAACTATATTAATATGAAAAAACTTAATTTTCTTTACTTTTATGCTAGCCGAGAGCAAATCTCCTCATTAGCCTTTTGTTTTTTCGCCAATAGCAGTTTTCATTTTTCACATGTGTAAATTAGAATCAATGCTTTTATTTTCAAATAAAATATTTTGGTTTACGTTATTATTTCTTATTTATTTATTTCTATGTTAAATATTCTATTAAATAAAATGAGGGAAATGCATCTATTTTAAATGAGATGACTGAAATGTATATATATTTAAATGAAATGAATGCAATATGAACAATGGGGGGGGGGGTTGGGAACATTATTTGGCGATTTACCACTTACGCCCGGCTAACATACAAATAACTAAATTTATTTTATTGAGCTATACAAATTTATACTTTATTTCTTTTTATATTAAAGTACTAGCTGCCTCTAGCAAGCAGTATTGACCGTATTAATTCCATGTTAAACATTGCATCATGTGTCTGTTATTTATAATTTAATTTACTTGCCTATTCTTTTGCCAAGTCGGAAGCTTTTGATAGAGAAATCAAGAACTCTTTACAATCATGGAAGCACTTCATATATTTTGTGTTGTTATGTATTTCATCTTTCGTGACAAATATCGCTTAATTCACTTATGCATGTTTCCTTAACAGTTACGATTCGTTCTCTAATGCGGAAATTTTTAATCCTATTAAGTAATCTTTTCTAATTGGGGTCACTGCCAATTGTTGTATTTTAACTGATACGACTGGGAACAAGTGAAAAGGTTCTTATGAAATCCCTTGACAATATCTGCATTATATTAAACCATATTGATGCTAATATCTTTTTTTTTCACGTTAACCTTTTCAATAGACTCGATTACGGAAGAATAGAAGGTTTACCGGCTCACTGCCATGATCCATTTGAAAATCTATCCTTCTTCTCATCTGATCGTGTTGAACAATTAGTCAATGTGCCATGGTTTTAAGATTTTAGCTAATTTTATTTGAAACCTGAAATCTAAAATGGAATAATATTTTCATTAACTGCCAGGAATTTTATGAATTGTTTTCCTGATGAATGCTGCTGATGCAAGTAGAAAGTACTCTGAGATTTGTGCATGCAAACCGAAAGTACTCTGAAATTAAATAAAGGACATTTGATGAAATTTTTTCTCCTTGATGAAGGCTGCGTATGCAATGAAAAAGTACTCGGGGTTAAATAAAAGGCAGTTGAGAAAAAAAATTATCCCTGATGATCTCCCTGATACCGTTTGCGGAAGAAATGGGCTCATGAACATAGAGATTGGCGCACATATTGGCAACAAGTGGTCTTCTCTGAAGAATTCCTCTTTATTTTGTGATACGAAACCGGTGAACACCACCGTCCGGAGTGCATTATCGTACGTCATAGTGGACGAAAACCCGGAGTTGTGGTCTGGGGTGCGATTTCATATTATGGATGATCCTAGCTGTTAGGTTGGTTGGTTGGTTGTATTTATGACGGCCAATTATCTGCACGAGGGATATAGGCCCGGGGGGGAGTGCCCTTCGTGGGGGTCTTTCTAAGGGAACCTAACCCGTATTAACGCTTGGAAATCCAAGGTTCGAAGAAAACCACGAAAACTCCGAACGATTAGGCCGACGGGCGCGATTGGGATCCAACCCAGCACCTCCCGTCTACCAGATTCGAGAGCAGAACCTCTCAGCCACTGGTGGGGCCCTAGCTGTTAGGAATTTTGGATATTCTGAACAGTAACAGGTGCATGAGTGACGTGCTGGAGCCCGGATTCGTTCCTTTCCTTCAAGGCTTTCCTGGAGCTATCTTTTAACAGGATAATCATTTTCATATGTTGCAAGAAATGTTCAAGGCTTCTTGGCAGCAGAAAATATATAGCTTCTTCCATGGCATGCATGTTCACCGGATATGTCGCTTATTGAAAACGTGTGGGATTTCGTTGATCGGCCTCTCGCTCATGATCCCCATCCTACAGCTTCTACATATGAACTTTTGATACGCATACAAACAATAAGGAATGCTCTTCTCCAGACAGACATTCAAAATCTGTTCGTGTCCATGCCACGTCGTATAGCAGCACATATTGCCGCGCGTGGTGGCTATACAAAATACTGATTTCGGACACTTAATATTGTCTTTTTGCTTTGAGAAAGTAATAATTTGTTTGTACCAATACCAGTTCATTTAATTATGATGACTCCTTCGTGGAGTACCAATTTTTACAAACATGGGTGTACATAATTAGAGCATAGCTTCATTTCATTTTTAAACAAATAAACGTCACAAACGTAGCTTGTGCAGACATTTTCCTTTGACTGACAAGAAATCAGAAGCATAGCTGACAATAAAGGAAATAAAGTAGCAGTTTTGCAGTTACTTGAATACTAGATGCAGCCTAACGCGACAATTGCTTATTCTTTCCGTAAATCTACCAGCTGTTTCAGCATACATTATGCAGTTTGATTTAAGGATTTTATTTCTATAAAGACTGTAGACACGTTACTTTTTCATAAGAAATAATGATAAGAATTAGTTAATTCCTCCTTTTTCCGGTACCTAATTTAACAGTGCATTTAAACTACGGGGGAAAAACCACTAAAATTGATCCACCGAAGTTTTATTCAACAAACATAGGAACTGAATGATCTCAAAGCAGTTGCTTCACGTTACACTTACACAGAAAAAAGAAAATGTGAAAATGAGCCAATAGAGAAAAAATAATAATAATGTACAATTCCGTTAAACAGTCGGTAGCCACCTGCACTTGGAACAAAATACGAATTAATGTGCATTAACGAATAGGTTATGATATGCAAGTTTATCTAATGAATGATGTTCAAGGTTAAACACAAGAAAATCTAGTCAAATACTTCGCAAAATTATGTGGTATTAACTAGGACTTCCCTCAGAGGGATTAGTCTGAGCGATATTACTGAGAACATAGATTTAATAATAATATGTGGAAGCAAAGAAAATGAGATGTTATCTTTAATTGTCCGTATACTGCGAAAAATTGAAATGATGAAAATAAACGAATTGTAGAATTACAAAATCTTATATATAAATTCGTATACACTGTTTAAAAAAATGGGAAATCAAACCATTCAAGACAGCCATGCATGGATATAAAATTGAAAGTACGCAATATATTAAAAGTAAAATAGAAAATGAAACACTAATTTACTTATATCGGAATTTTAACTGTATAAAATGATGTCAAGAGCATAATCAGACGCTCCGCACCAATTTGAGTAACTTTAAATGACAAATATATGATGTTAAAAAAGAATGGACTATACTTTATATGGCGTGTGCTCCCCCGGAATAGTTAATATTGTACAATATCTGTTTTCCACGGATGCAATGAGGTTGTCGGTAACATTTAAGGAATTCTCTTCTCAAAATCTAATATAGTATCAAAGTACCGAATACATCAAAAGTGGAATGCAATGCTTCGTTAGAGTGTGTTTTAGATATGCTCGATCGAATTTAAATGATGAGTGTATGCTGGCCACTACATACGCTGTATTGTTTTGTTTTCAAACATATTCTGCACAAATTGAGCTGTATTTAGCATGTATTAAATAAAAGAAATCGGCAATGATTACAACATAAAGTATGACACAAGATCTGAATATATCGTCTGCATAACTTTTGAGCTGCCAAAGTGTCATTTGAAGTAATTTACAAATCCATACATGTTTATTCAGCAAATCATGCAAGCTAACATACGCCAATATGAGCCCGATTACAAAATTTCAACAGAATAAGTTAATATATAAAAAATCTACTAATGATAATTGAGAATATGACCTTATGATAGAATGTCTAGAAAAATGAATCGGATAAAAAATTCATATCACATTTAAAACGGCACTTCCCTCTGTTAGTGGCCTTGGAGAGAGAGAGAGAAAAGCCTAGAGAAGGAACACTTTAACAAGTACTTTCGGGCAACCTACTCGCTGTTTCATACAGGTCTTTATTCAATATTTACACAATTTATTTAATGCTAGGTAGGTATCTATCAGTTTTGTTGCATTTAAATCGCATGTTTTGCGGAGGAAATGCAGCATTATGAAATATTTAAAGTTGCTGTACCTAATAATTCCAAATTAATGGTAACTGAGATCGCTTTCCGTTAATTTCATATTTTTAAATTTTAAAAATTTTAGAAACCATTCATAGAGACGATTGTGTATTTTAAAACTAACCCGAAGCAAAATTTCAAGATTTTGGGCTCAGCAGTAAAAGAGAAATAGAAAATTTTTGAAAGATTTTTGTTTCTGCACTGTTTTATATAGCGACATTTTTAGAAATTGTTCCATTGCGAGAATTTACGTCATGATAAATACAGCCATGTCAATTTTCATATTTATATTCCTAAAAGTTCCATGTACTTCGTTACTTAGATCATCTTTAGATCTTTTTCCGCTTTGTTTAGTCTTTCTATTTTTTAGAATTCGTTCTACAACGAGCATTTGCATCTTATTAATTACTACCATGCCAAAGTTCTAGTTTCTAACCCCAACAGTATCCCAAAAGTTTCAGTATTCCAAATAAATCATAGTTTAGAACCTTTCTAGAAATTTTTACGTTTTTCCGTCAAATTGAACCTTTTAGAGAACGTTAATTACGAGTATTTACATCTTAAAAGTAACTACCGCACCAAATTTAAAGTTTCTAACCCAATCAATATCGCAGAAATCGCAATTTTAGAACTTTTTTGCTCCTGCAGCGATGTAGGTTCTTGCACTGACATAAAATAGTCTTTTTTTCGAAGCAGAGATGGCCACCAACATTTTTTTTAAGTTGGCTATGTAGTTTCAGAGATAACACCTCATAAACGTACAAGCATTAATAATATTATATACTTTATAATATTATAACGCTTTATAATATTAACATTAGATGTACAGATACAAAAGCCATTTATCTGTTACAAATTAAAGTACCGGCGTTGCCCAGGATTTGAAGGATGTTTGTTCTGAAAAATCAATTTCAAAATTTAACACAGAACACAAAACAAACATTAAAAAAAGCAGTCAAAATGTTGTTGAATGAATCATATGAAAACGCTATATAAAAATGTATAAATGTATATAACAGACGCAAAAAGAATACAGCTATAAATGAACTTATTTCAGTTTATAATTGGAGCTATAATGTTAAAATACGCCAATATTTCCCAAATCGGGTTTTTGTCATGCTTCAATACTTTTTTCACACTCATATGACGTTATACTATATCCACCACATTCTTTATATTTCCATTATGACGCAATATTTTCTTCTTTCACGTGGAAACCTTGAAATAGAAAAGTTGTGAAGTTATATTCACTTTCATTTAAATTCGTCAAACCATTTATTTCATTTTCATATTTCACGTGAATATCTTGCAATAGAAAAGTTATGACGTAATATTCACCTTTTTTTTAAATTCGGCAAACTATTTATTCCATTTTCATTTTTCACGTGGAAATCTTGCAGTAGAAAATTAATTGTTGTAGTAATAATTTTATCGTGTTTTTTAACTATTGGCAACTGCTATAACGAAAAATGTTTGAATTTGATAAGAAATTGCTGTTAAATTGGTGGTTTTTTATTAATTAAAAATTAACTATAAGTTATTTCGATTCCGGATTACTTTAGTTGTCTCGGCCATGTTTTAATACACATGTACGTATCTCTTCACAATTTTGGATTCCAAATTGTGGGTTTTTTATAGAATTACAAACAGACAGATAGACAAGTTTTCATTTTTATATATCGCTCTATTCTATAAAAAGTAACTAACGCTGTCACCGCCGCCGCCGACGCCGCCGGTTTTGAATTTTTTGTGACCGGAGGTCTTTCTTCGTTAATATTAAGAAAACTATTGCATACAAATATATGAAAATCGGTGGTATTATAGCGAAATGTTTGATCAACACACTAATGCATACATTTTTCAAATCGAAGAATTATTTTAAGAGATATTTAATGCTAAAGTTGGGCAAAATCGTTCCATTTAAAAAAATTTATAAGAGCAAAAGCTATACATGGGAATTTAATCATTTTTAGATCATTTTATTCAATAGAAGATCCCGGTCTGCAGATTTCATTAATTTTTTTTTAATTTGACTCATTTCTTGAGATTTTATTTCTATTTTAAATTCAAATATTCAGCATTTTGACAGATATTTTTTACATATTTTAGAAAATGGTATTAATTTAAACTGTTTCCAACTGTATAAACAGCGCAAACAATAATGTTTGCTTCAAATAAAAAAAATATTTATACGTTACTATTATAAACAGAAAAAAACCTTCAAATTAGAATTAAATAATTAGGTATAAAAAGCAGGCACTTATTGGAAATTACGCCATAAAAAATATATTTACATGTGAATTTTAAAAGAGAAAGGATATTGTAAAATAAATTCATTAACATGGGTTAGAAATCTGAAATAGAACAAATTACGTCACATTACACTTATTATGCAAAATGAACAAAAAATAGTATTGCAAAACAGTTTAAATTTAAAAACTGCGCGAGACAAAATATTAGAGGTTAAATATTAGATTTTTTCAAAATTTTATTATTTGTCGTTTGATGTGAGGTGTTCAGCTATAAGTATGCAAAATGTCATGTATCCAACTTAATTAGGGGCTGAGTTAGAAAAATTGCTTAAAATACACAAGTTAGAGCCCAGAGGGTTAAATAATAGACTTTTTCAAAATTTTATTATTTGTCGTTTGATGTGAGGTGTTCAGCTATATGTATGCAAAATGTCATGTATCCAACTTAATTAGGGGCTGAGTTAGAAAAATTGCTTAAAATACAGAAGTTAGAGACTGGGGGTTAAATATGACTTTTTCAAAATTTTATGATTTATCGTGTTATCGCAAGCGTTCAGCTATAAGTATGCAAACTTTCAAGTCTCCAACTTAGTTAGGGGATGAGTTAGAAAAATTGCTTGAAACACATAATTTAGAGCGCAGAGGGTTAAATATCAGACATTTTTCAAAATTTTATTATTCGTCGTTTGATGTGAAGATTTCAGCTATAAGTATGCGAAATTTCATGTCTCCAACTTAATTAGGGGCTGAGTTAGAAAAATTGTTTAAAATACATAAGTTAGAGCCCAGAGGGTTAAATATTAGACTTTTTAAAAATTTTATTATTTGTCGTTTGATGTGAGGTGTTCAGCTATAAGTATGCAAAATGTCATGTCTCCAACTTAATTAGGGGCTGAGTTAGAAAAATTGCTTAAAATACAGAAGTTAGAGACCGGAGGGTTAAATATGACTTTTTCAAAATTTTATGATTTATCGTGTTATCGCAAGTGTTCAGCTATAAGTATGCAAACTTTCATGTCTCCAACTTAATTAGGGGCTGAGTTAGAAAAATTGCTTTAAATACGCAAGTTAGAGCCCAAAGGGTTAAATATTAAGCCTTTTTCAAAATTTTATTATTTGTCGTTTGATGTGAGATGTTTAGCTATAAGTATGCAAAATTTCATGTCTCCAACTTAATTAAATTAGGGGCTGAGTTAGAAAAATTGCTTAAAATACACAAGTTAGAGGCCAGAGGGTTAAATATTAGACTTTTTCAAAATTTTATTATTTGCCGTTTGATGTGTGGTGTTCAGCTATAAGTATGCAAAATTTCAAGTTTCCGACATATATAGTTTCTGAGAACGGGCTCTGTGACAGACGGACAAACAAACAGACAAAGGAGTGAGACAGGTAGATGAACGAAACTCTAAAAACATGCTGCGGATGACTGTAACAACATCCTAAAATTACATTACCATCAGCGATCTACCAATCCCGAATTTAGTTTATATTCGTTTCATATATTCTTATTCTTTTGTGCGGCCCTGTAAAATAATTATCAATATTATATACAGTAAAACCTCTGAATAGCGGACACCCCGAGAATGCAGAATTTGTCCTCTATTTAGAGGTGATCGCTACTGAGAGTAAAACATGTACAGTTATTTAAGAGTTTGTAATCGAAAAAATGTCCGCTAAATAGAGGTATCCGCTAATCGGGTGTGTCCGCTATGGAGGTTTTACCAGTAAAACTTCTGAATAGCGAATACCTCGGAAGGGCAGAATTTGTCCTCTATTTGGAGGTGTCCGCTACTGAGAGTAAAAAATGTACAGTTATTTAAGGGTTGGTAATCGAAAAAATGCCCGCTAAATAGAGGTGTCCACTAATCGGGTGTGTTCGGGTGTGTCGGGTGTGTTAATCGGGTTATGGAGGTTTTACTGCATAATAATATCATCCTTTACAAGAAAATTGCATGCTGTATGATAGACAGACGGACATCCAGAGAAAGATAACGTCCCGGATTAATAAACACTCATGTCTTTTGTTTTAATCATCCACAATTGTATGTCATACAACATGCCAGATTTTATACAACAGGCTAAAAACGGTCACCGTGGTACGGAATACTGTATTATTATTTGTTTGCCCACCAAAACTGGTTGCCACGGGTTGTTGCAAGGTTTGTGATCACCGTGGTTGAAACTGATCTATTTAATATTACTGCGTGCGTATTTTTTTTTATTTGCTCCATGTGTTCAAACCAGTTGTCTACGAAAACATCAACCGGTGAAAGTGACGCACACCAAATTTCTGTGACGTATGCAGATAAATTGTGCTTTAATAAGAGTTTTTTCTATATAATTTTTAAACGGTTTGGAACTTATTTTTCATAGTAGGTGCATTCAGTAGGCGACCCTCATAGGTACCTTCTGGGGCAATCAGAAACGAAATCCGACAAATATTTTTTGAGTTATGCTTGACGAAAGGTTTTTATTAGGCTTTTTTTTTAGTAGAACATGGCGTTAATATCCATCGTAGTAGTAAAGTGTCCGGACAGTAATATTTCGCTGAGTATTAGCCTTCGCTTCGCTCAGACAATTATTATGTAAATAAAATCTAGTGCAATTTTTCGACCTTATTGTCATCTCATATCAATTGTGACATTCATCAGTATCTATTTCATGATCACGTTAATTTCGCACAATATCCTTGTTTTAAGCTGTAAACAAACAGAAATATCCTCTAATAGCTATCCCGGATCAGTTACATTATGTTTTTCTTTGAATAATTTAAATTGCATAGAGTAAATTTATTTCATTTTAAAATTTCCATTGATATTTTATTTCTGAAAAATTCATTAAGGTTTTGCTAGAAATCTACGATAAACCTTTGCTGTACAAATTTAAAGCGAATTTAAAAAGTTTTTATTTACTTTTAAATATAGAATAGAAGAGTCATGAAGGAAAACCGTTTTTGATATAAAGAGAAAATGCGCCAGCTTAGGATTAACTAAAGTATAGAATGCATTATGAAGTCTCATTAATAAGTTCGAGCTAAATTAATGCTGTAAGTATGCTTTTAAAAAATATATAAAATTAATGTAAGTAAACTGACATATGAACAGTCGTGGAAAAAAGTAAACACTCCCAGTAACTCTACAATAACTTATTGTAGAAGAAAGTTATTGGTACATAAATACCAACCCCCGCTTTGAAATAAAGTCTACTTTTAAATAATGCATATAAAATTTGTTTAAGGAGCCATCTACATACCTAAACGAACCCGAAAATTGTTCTTTTCAATAGCAATACACCATATTTGACAGCTTAAATAAATTCTACAAGCTTAAATTAGCCAAAATCAAAATTTTCATGAAGTTCGTACTATTAGTTTCAGAGAAATTAATTATTTTAAAATGAGCGTATTTAAGGGCTGTATCCAAATACAAGTTTGGTACTCGATAGCTGATATGCTACAAAATGACTATGCCACCTCTATTAATGTATTATTTCTTGCCAATTTGAACATTTTATCCATTTAATATGATTCGATTATTGCAAGCTCAAATGTTTCAATAAAATGAGTAATATATATATATGTGGGATCCCATGTCCCGAAACCCCACAGAGCTGGCTTAGATCCAAAACCCGACAAAACTAGCTTACAAAAGCACCGCCAGGAGTCTGTATCACAACTCCGAAGTGAAGGACTCTAGTGATGCTGACGCATGCGCGCAGCAAGTGGCTGTCGGCGGCAGACGTGCTGCGAGTTAGAAATAAATTGAAGTGAGCAGAAGAACATCAGAATTCGAGTGTTCGTGCTGATATGTGGTGGTGGACGCCAAGAAGGTAGTAAAAAAGACGTAGAAGTTCTAACCAAACTAAGACGCATTAAATGTTTTTTTGTGAGTGCTGTCATCATGTATTCGTCCTGTAAATATAGCTTTTTCAATATAACTATTTTTTCAAGAGAAGTCGTCTTTATTTCGGTTTTAAGTGTCCATTTTATTGTGATCAAAAAGATGATTCCATAAATTTTGGTGCCAGAAGAGGAACGGATTTAATATTTTCATGTCGTCGCCCACAAGTCTGATGATTATTGTGAAATCGCTGATAGTGCAGTAAAAATAAAAATAAAATTACTGTATTCTGTGTTCAAGTGGATATTGCTCTTAGTGGTGAGTACTGCATACAATTCATTTTTTTATTTCATGATGAAGTTAATTGATATTCCTGAACTTGAACTTGCCATTAAAAATGAAAAAAACTAGTAAAATTAAGATTTTGCATAAATTTCTTTTCGATGATGAAGGTGATAGATCAAATAGAAAAAGAATAAGAGAATTTTCTGGTTTTGGTTATCAAACCAATAGTCCCGAATTTAAAAGCAAAATAACGAAATGTCAAGCGGATTTTTCCCTGGATGATTTAATTACAATTTGTAATGTACTTTGCGTTTCGAATGAAGGATCTTTAATTGATCTTACGACGCGTTTAGTTACTTATTTCTCGGATTTAAGCTTGCTACAAGCTAATGTTCAGAATGACAGTGACACAGATTCAGAACACGAAGTACCTTTAAGTAATAGTTCGGCAAGTAATGACATAGAATCATCAAATTTGGATAAGAACAAGCAATTTCCAGTTCAAAGTTTTGTGCCATCAACTGTTAATTTTAGTGACATTGAAAATGTTGTACCTCCGTTTGATGGTAGTGCATGTCAGGATATAAAAATATGGCTGAACAATTTTGATGATGTCACTATTATATTTAATCTGTCCGAGTTACATAAGTATATTTTTGTAAAAAGATCCTTAAGAGGCAAAGCTAAATTGTTGGTTCAGACCGAATTACATATAAATTCATATGGGAAATTGAAGCAACTTTTGATTGCTGAATTTAGCACTACTTATAATTCTGCGGAGTTGCATCATTTGTTAAATAAAAGAAAGTTACATGGAAATGAAACACTTGAAGAGTATTTCTTAATAATGAAGCAGTTAGGTGCTCGTGGTAATATAGAGGATTCCGCGTTGATGCAGTATGTTATATACGGTATACCCGACCCTGTTTTTAGGAAATCAATATTGTATGGAAGTCAATTGATTTTAGAATTTAAACAAAAATTAAAAGTCTATGAGAAGTTACGGTCGGAGTATGAAAATACAAAATCTATTAAACACGAAGGAGCTAAGCCTAAAATTAAATCCGAAGTTGAAGTTAAGAACATATTTAAGCCTATAAAGCCAAATATGCGCTGTTATAATTGTGGCGGGAATAATCATAAAAGCATTAACTGCATTAATAAAGATAAAGGGCCCCTTTGTTTCTCTTGTAACGGTTATGGTCACAAATCATTTCAGTGTAGTAATAAATCGAAAGATACAAATGTTAAAAATGCTCAGCCACAAGTTAACAATATTACATCCCAAGATTTAATTCTAAAAGAGGTAAAGCTTTATTCTTTACATTTAACCTCCTTGATAGATACTGGTAGTCAAAAGACTCTGTTAAAGAAAAGTGTTTATGATCATTTGAAGAACTTTGTGGAATTAAAACCTACGGGTATCAGATTGAGCGGTTTAGGGAAAATCTCAGTTAAGCCAGAAGTTTATTTCGATTCAGAAATTGAAGTTGATAATGCGAAATTTAAAGTTGACATTGTTGTCGTTAATGACAGTTGCATTAATTTCGATTTAATTATTGGCACTGATGTTATTCATCAAGGTACATTAACTATTTCTGCTAATGAAGTGAAATTGGTTAAAACGGAAGTTCAGTCTAATGACTTTTTAGTTAACATTGTAAATGTTCTAGATGAGCCTAAAATTGATTTAAGTCACATTGCTGACAGAAATTTACGTTCTGAATTATCCTCTTTAATTGAGAATTATGTGCCAATTAAAACTAAAACTGTAGTTGTTAAAATAAAAATTAATTAACGGATGAAATCCCAGTTTGTTCTTCCCCTCGAAGATTACCGCCATGTGAGAAAAAAATAGTTGAAGACCAAATTGAGGAGTGGCTAGCTCAGGGAATCATTCGGAAGAGTTCCTCTAATTTTTCGTCGCCGGTCGTGTTAGTTAAGAAAAAAGATAACACAATAAGACTTTGTATTGATTACAGACGTCTTAACAAGAAGACAGTACGAGAACATTTTCCATTACCAGTAATAGATGATGTTATAGATCAATTACACACTGCTGAGGTATTTACAACCATAGATTTAAAAAACGGTTTTTTTCACTTTGAGGTTGAAGAAGACTCACAGAAATACACCTCTTTTGTCACTCATGAAGGACAGTACGAATTTTTAAAGTGTCCATTCGGGCTGACCAATAGCCCTAGTGTTTTTCAAAGATATATTTATAATGTATTTCGAAACCTATTAAAAGATCACACTGTAGTCATTTATATGGATGACCTAATAATACCCGCCAAAAACGAAGCTGAAGGTCTAGAAAAATTAAAACTTGTTCTTGAAACTGCATCGGAATACGGGTTAGAACTAAATCTTAAAAAATGCACCTTTTTGAAGCGTGAGATTGATTTTTTGGGGTATAGAATCATAAATGGTAAATTGTGCCCCTCCCCACTGAAAACAAAAGCAGTAATAAATTTTCCCGAACCAAAGTGTACCAAAGATATTCAAATTTATTTAGGATTGACCGGATACTTTCGAAAGTTTATAAGAAATTATTCGGTTATAGCTAAACCGTTGAGTGACCTGTTGAGAAAGGATTCTAAATTTAAGTTTGATGTAGAAGAACAGAAAGCTTTTAACGAACTCAAACGCATTTTGTCGTCAGAACCAGTACTTTCAATTTACAATTCCAAAACCGCGACCGAAATCCATTGTGATGCCAGTATAGATGGCTATGGAGCTGTATTAATGCAACAATCTCCAGTCGATAACCAATTTCATCCAGTTTACTTCGCCAGTAAAAAAACAACCGAAGCTGAACGAAAGTATACTAGCTATGAATTAGAAGTTTTAGCTGTAATTGTAGTCTTGAAAAAGTTTAGAGTATATGTGCTAGGTATTCCATTTAAAATAGTAACCGACTGTAATGCATTTAAAATGACTATGTATAAAAAAGAAATGAGTACAAAAATAGCTAGATGGGCAATTATGTTATCAGATTTCGATTATACTATTGAGCATAGACACGGTACTAGTATGAGGCATGTTGATGCATTAAGCAGATATCCTATTTGTATGGTAATCCAAGATAGCTTAACTTTAAAAATTATCCAAGCTCAAGAAACTGACGAGCATATTAAAACCATAAAAGAATTCTAAAAGTAAAATCTTATAATGATTATTTAGTTAAAAATGATGTTCTTTATAAATGTGTTAATGGTAATGATTTATTAGTTGTACCAGATGAGATGCAAATGAATATAATTAAGGCCGCTCACGAAAAAGGTCATTACGCAGTTGCACGAACAGAAAAAAAAATTAGAGAATGATTTTTACATCCCCAAAGTTAAACAAAAAATCGAGAAATGTATATTAAATTGTGTTCCCTGCATTTTAATAAATCGAAAATCCGGTAAACAAGAAGGTTTGCTACACCCGATAGAAAAGGAAGAAACCCCGTTACATACGTACCATGTTGATCACTTAGGTCCATTGGAGAGCACTAATAAAAATTACAAACATATTTTTTCGGTCATTAACGCATTCACAAAATTTGTTTGGTTGTATCCCACAAAATCTACCGATACTGCAGAAGAAATTTCTAAATTAGAAATCCAAAAAACTGTATTTGGAAGTCCATTTCGCATAATCTCAGATAAAGGTCCTGCCTTTACCTCCAAAGCTTTTGAAGATTATTGCGTCAGAGAAAATATTAAACATATCCTGATTACCACAGGGTTACCAAGAGCTAACGGCCAAGTCGAACGTCTAAATTCGGTCATAATATCTGTTCTGTCTAAATTATCTGTAGATAATCCTACGAAGTGGTATACACATGTAAGCGATGTCCAACAAGTAATAAATTCGACCTTTCAGAGAAGTATTAATCCCTTTTGAGCTGACCTTAACCTTTTGAGCTGATGTTTGGTACTAAAATGAAGCTAAAAAATAACATCGAGATTACTAGCCTTTTGAACGCTGAAATACAATCAGATTTTATTAATAATTGTGAAGATTTGAGAAAAGACTCTAAAAAACAAATTTTAAAAGTCCAAGAAGAGAACCGTAAAACTTATAATCTCAGACGGAAAAAGCCTAACAAATTCAAGCTTAATGATATGGTTGCTATAAAACGCACACAACAAGGTCCAGGTTTGAAGTTAAAATCAAAATATTTAGGTCCTTACAAAGTCATAAAAGTAAAAAATAATGACACCTACGATGTAAAGAAAGTTGGATTTAATGAAGGTCCAATGGTCACCAGTACTTGCGCCGAGTACATGAAGCCGTGGATGGATGAAGCTTGACATAAAAAAAGAAAAATTTCACCGATTATGACACTACCCCGATTGCGACACACCACCGGACTGACTTTAAATGATTTTGACAAAATCAATCCCGAAGAAACGAAAAAAAAAAGACGTAAGAAAAAGGAAGACGAAAAGACGTAAAATAAGGAAAGGCGGAAAGACGTGAGAAATAGAAAGACGAATCAGACGTAAAAAGAAAGACCGACGAAGAGATTTAAAACATAATAAGAAGAATTTTTTAAGGATTGTAATAATGATGACTTTTTTCCAGAATAGAACTTTGGATGCTGCTGTTTTTTTTTCTTTATCTTTCCAGGTGATCCAACTGCTGCTTCCAGCGGTCCAAGATGCATTCGAGGACGACTGATTAGAAGGATGGCCGAGCTGTGGGATCCCATTTCCCAAAACCCCACAGAGCTGGCTTAGATCCAAAACCCGACAAAACTAGCTTACAAAAGCACCGCCAGGTGTCTGTATCACAACTCCGAAGTGAAGGACTCTAGTGATGCCGACGCATGCGCGCAGCAAGTGGCTGTCGGCGGCAGACGTGCTGCGAGTTAGAAATAAATTGAAGTGAGCAGAAGAACTTCAGAATTCGAGTGTTCGTGCTGATATGAGGTGGTGGACGCCAAGAAGGTAGTAAAAAAGACGTAGATGTTCTAATCAAACTAAGACGCATTAAATGTTTTTTTTTGTGAGTGCTGTCATCATGTATTCGTCCTGTAAATATAGCTTTTTCAATATAACTATTTTTCAAGAGAAGTCGTCTTTATTTCGGTTTTAAGTGTCCATTTTATTGTGATCAAAAGGATGATTCCATATATATATATATATATATATATATATATATACTATATATTCAAATTATCCTTTTTTGCGTATCATACTCATCATAGCCCCTTAAACCAATATTTTGACATTTTTCAATATAATTCGAAAACTACTTGGAAGAAGAATTTGGAATTTGCGTAAAGCAACAAGCATAATAAAAACAAATCTATCAATGAAATTGTAGCTAGCAATTCATGTTTTTTTTTTCGAATATTAATTTAATAATTCATAATTCACACTATAAAACTATAAAAAAGGTACCTATGTTTTGGTCTTTTTGTATCGTAACCACAGTAAAAAAATATCATTAGGATTATAATTTCAGGAAATATTAATAAAAATATGAAAATGTAATTAGAAGATTAGAAGCTCTAAATTTTGAATGTTTTTAATTCAAAAACTTATCATTTAAATGATTTGAAATTACGTTTCTAGGCATAGTTTGAACAGAAGATTTAAAATATGCTGTCAAAATCGGGTGTTGCCATTGCTAAAAAGAAATTATCGTCTGGTTTTGATTTTTAAGTGGTCTCTATGCAAATTTTATATAGTTTTTTGAAAAAAGACTATAATTAGTATATAACCCCCGTCAAAAATTGCGGAATGTTGATCTGCGTTTCATTTTCATAAGACTTCATACAAACAATCAGAATGAAGATTTTTTTTATCGAATTTATTTAATGTAGAAAAGTACATTTTAAAAATGAAAAATGATTTCTATAAATACAAATGATGAGGATATTTTCTTTTTCTTTTACTCCATATTCAATTTCTGAAATAATTCAACAATTAGACAAAACAAACAGCAGTGTTTATTGCATCAATAATAATAATTAGCGAAGTGAAACACAATTTCCGAAGATTTCTTCATAAAACATTAAAATTAAATAACCAATGAGTTATATTTAATTATATTATATAAACGTTATATAATATATGCGTTATATTTCAGTATTAACCAAATACTCTTACTGTGATAATTCGTTCTACCTCTTATATAAGAGTATATTTCAATAATTCTCTATTTCTGGGGCACATAACTTTTCAGAAATTTTATTTCCAAGGACAAATGTACTTCACTTTTGCTTTTTTTATTTTAGAATACCTGCAAATGCATTATAAAATGTCTAAAATATTCCCTTTAAAGTGGTGAAGTAGTATCCTTTTAGCATTATCGTCAAATATTCTCTTAAATAGTTATCAAATAAGTAATGGCTTGTTTCAAAGGAATTATGCTTTTTGATTTTAATGGAGTTGTGTAACAGTTTTATATAAAAATGGTTTTTGAAAACTGGAAATATTTGCTTATCCCTTCAAAACAAATACAGATAAAAAAGTTTTCAGAATAAAAGTTTACTGAGTACTGAAAATATATTTGTATTTATTACATATATGTTAAATTTGCAAAGGGATACATTTAAGTAAATATTTGAGTATTTTAAATCTGATTTCTATAAATAGCTGAAAAGTACATGGTAATAAAAATGTAGAAATTTTATTCTTTTTAACATAACTTAATTTTTAATAACAAAACATTTTAACTGAGCCTTTGAGGAATAATTAAGAACGAATATTTTAGAACAAATATATTTAATTATTTTATTTATATTTTAAGGAACGTTTTGAGAAATAATTTCATATGTGCTGCTATGTTTTAAGGATCTATTACTCACTATACATTACTGTAAAATTTCCCCTTTACAATAAAAACTTTACAATAAATTTCAAACAAAATAAATTAGTTTTTAACTCATGTTTGTGAAAAATACATTTAATTTTTACTTTCTTCTCTCGTCATTAGAAAGTATTGTAATCGACTTCCGGTTTTCGGCGGATTTACATGTTTTAGGGGTCATAGGTCCCAAAAAACATGTTTATATAAAATGTCTGTCTGTCCGTGTCTCCGTCTGTCGTCTGTCCGTGTGTCGCCTTTGCACCATCTGTAGTAGAGATCCGCACTTTAAAATATTTGGAGATCGTAAATTATTACCAGGTTCAGTTTCTTTGCATTCGCTGGAGTCTATAAATAGCTGTAAGCTGTGATCAGTGTAGAAATAATGCTTTTAAATTGTTTTTTACGAAATCTGTTTATTTGGAGTAACTATATAAAATTAAAGCATTTTCATACAGAAATGGATAGGGATGGTGCCTGATAGAATTTCTGAAGACGATTTTTTTACATGACTGAGTTCATGAAGTGCAAGGGAGCAATTCCCAATTATTCTGTAATATACACATTGGCATCAAACAATTGGCGAAAAGAGCACATGAAAAATGAATGATGTCATATGAGAAAAATTATCTGTTACCTTTGGACAATGAGGAGAATTTTGAATTGTGTGGCAGGGCCACCAGCATAGCAGTCCTAAAAAATAAGCCAAAAAGAATTCGAACGCCAATTTGTACGTTAAGAGGAAAGTTTTGAGAACATAGCGTTAAAGACAATACAGACCGCATTTTCTGGAAATGTTTATGATTTAACAAGGAAGTCATACTCAAAAATTAAGCAGAGATCAAAGAGTTATTTCTACTGGCCGAAAGCAAAGTCGATCTTTATTCTTTTTTTTATCTAGTCAGCGTGAATAATCATCTAAATGAATTTTATGAATGCGAGAGCCGATTTAGTGGTAAAGGCATCTGTTAAATTTCTTTTCTTTCTTTTCTTTTGGAGGAAAGTTACAATGGGAACTGAAATAAAGGTTAGGATAAAATGAATAAGTAATTAAAGATTAGTTTTAACTGAAATTTATAGAAAGGAATAATTTAAGAAAAATATATGTGATTCCACATCACATATATCTCCCCTTCAATCAACGAAAAGAATGTACATAAAGGGCGTGAAATCAATTTTCATATGCTCTTAGGAGTACATTATGTATAGGGCAGTCATGCAAACGAAATCGGATATGTTCAAATTAAAGCAACAGCAATTGAACTTCTCTCTAAGTAGGCAACCATCCTAAAATAAAAGTATATCATGATATAAATATATTGGTACCATAAATTTTGTCAAATACAGATGACATTATATATTGTTTCTATTTAGAAACAGCTGCAGCAACATCAATAAAATTTGTGATCACTTTTCAATTCGTCATATTCAGACGATGACCTGTATCAAAAATGTGCACATACAAATAAAACAAACATTAGGCCTAAGTCCACAGGTCAGTTGCCAACTGGCAATAAATTCAAAAATGTTTCTCATAATAAACATTAAATATGTGTATTGACCAATACTATAATTATAATAAAATACTCGAGTAATATAATGCAACTAAACACACAATGTTAAACACAGATAAACAAAAACATAATACAAATAACGAAGGATTCTGAAATAATGTCCATAATAATGAGTAAAAGCATATATATTTTTTAATTTATATCTTCCTGGTTTTTTTTTGTCTCACAACATTGATTTTAAATAAACGTGTACATAAGTTGACAGTCCAAGAAATGCTATATAATCAGGATATGAAAAAAAATTAGCTGAAACACTGCCATAAGCCATTTAATTCACGTGACAACTGTGTTGTTGTGTGTATATTTATTAAAATGTATTTTTTTTAAGACCTGAACATTAAAATTTTGAAAATGAAATTTACAATTTAGAGAAGACATTGAATTATATTGACTATCAAAACAGTATTGTTATGTAAACTAAGAAAAAAAATCCACATAAAATATTATTCGGTATCACCCATAAAATACCCATAAAATCACCCAAAAAATACATTTACGTAGAAAGTGTAAAAGATGCTAGACATGTGTGAAAAAAGGAAAAGTAATATGTAAACCGATAAATAATCTCAATAGAATGCACGGTTGGTATAAACACCAATAAAAGACTTGCAATGGCCTTTAAGCAGGAGTATAACAGTGTCTTTGCTTATAAAAATTGACAATATACCTTCACTGAAAAGTAGTGTGAAAACATTGATAGGTATGCAATTTTTTCTTTATCGTCTTGACTGGCGTGTACCGTTTACCGATGTGTATAAAATTGACTGGAGTGTAAGCTTTTTGAAAGTGCCATGAGCAAACGTGTAAATACCTTGTACAAATTATAAGAGAACGAATATTGCGTTAAAGGTGAAACAAATGTGAATTTTGGCAGATGTAATAAAAAATTGCACTTTGATAGAATTTTAAATAAAGAAGCAGTAAGCTCCTTAGGTATAATGACAATACAGATAGTATGTGTATAAGTATACATTGACTGAAAAACAAACTCTTAATGGTCGCGTATGCGGCGTGAAGTACTACTGTATATCATGCGTACCCCATTAAAAGTAAAGAAATTTGAAGAAGCAAATGTAAATCATACATAAAGATCAACATATGTTATGCAGAAAAGTGTATATATCTATCTGAATTATGCCAAAATGTAATGAAATTTGCATGTGTAAACAGGAAAACATGGAATAATTGGTAACACTAGTGCAAGTGGGAAGGAAGCAACTTGAGCTGTATTGAATCATTCATAACTAATGAAAATTTAAAAGAAACGACCAACGTATTCTAGACAAATGACATAAAATATTCCAAAAACTGCACTGAGGACCACTAACCAAACAACTGCACATGTAATTAATATGTTTGTAAGTAACTTCATCTGAATAGCATGCTGCAAAAATATACCTTTGTAAGAAAAACCACAGTAAAACGATGTAGAATCCATTGTAGAAACCTTTTGTAAAAAATATTTTGTACTTGCTGCATGCCAAGCGAAGTTTTTGTGAGTGAGGTTCATTTGCGAAAATCCAGAAGTACACCAAAAGAGAAAAACCTTTGTAAGAAAACTCAACGTTGTAATGTTGGTAAACTAATGAACATTCGCATAAACACTGCGTGTAAAAAAGAAAGTGCAATTGATGATCAGAAAGACCTACAAAGAAACAGAATATCTACACCAAGTTATGACCAAAAAGACGTAATATTTTTTTGAAATCATGGTGACCGCAATGCAAAGTAAGTATGAAAATGTAATCTAAAATAATAAAAAGTAACTAAGTATACCTATATGTGATTTTTTTAAAAAATATGTACATCAGAAAGCAAAGCAAGAAAAGTAGCCAGAAAATAAAGGAAAAACATTTGAGATCCACCGCTGAAGTCTTACTGGCAATTAGGGCTTAACTACCAGAAGAAAACTAACAGTAAATCAAAAATGTGAAATTTGGAATCATTCATCTATTCCTGTCGACCTGAAACAGTTGAATGAAAGAAAATCCGAGATAAGTGTATTGCACGAAGAACACAGACCATGAAATAATTGATGTTAATCAATCTTTAAATAGCAATGTTTCAAAATTTGTATATCCTAAGAAAACAAATATATTTGTGTAAGAAAAATGTATGAGAAAAAAAACCCCTTATTAATCGTTTACGTTTATTTTATGAATAAACGCATGCGAACAATGTAAACATTCACGGTCGAAGGGAGCGAAGAAAGCCATGTATCGCATAAAGTTAAGTAACAAAATGTGTAAATGAATGAATAAGAATTAACCTTGCACTAGCATGCCTGAAAGGAGGATGTATGTATAAGTTATGTTGTACGTTGAAAAAAAAACTGTTTTTGCTTAAAATAAAATCTAAATGTATCACAAAAAGGAGAAAAAGCAGGGTGATTTATGTCTAAAGACTTCTTGTAAGTACGGTTATGTGCGATGCAGTTACTACATCTTGAAATATTTTTACAATTAACGGAAGTGTGAGATTCAACCACAATTAGCACATGCCAAATCATATACACAAACTTTTGCCAGATGGCCTAGCCGTTGGCAATGGAAGCAACGTTTTATATTAATTAATGGCCTGACAGTGTAATCAATAGAATTAGTATTTAATTTATCATGTTGAATTAAGGAATTAGCAATCCATGATGTAACACTAATAGTCCAATTGTATTTTAAACCTTGTCTTAATTTATGTTTTCTTCCAAAGTGAATGAAAGGAATGGTGTTGCCAATCATTTCATTTATAGACATCATAATATCTGGCACACCTATATTATCATCAATACCCAATAAAATTATTTTTGTGCAGTCAGAAAAATCCCTATCTGGAGTTTTGTTCTCACAAAACTTTAAAATGTAATCAGGTACTGAAATAAAATTAACATTTTTATTTTTTTGAGAAGTCAGAAATAGTTGTACCAGAATCTGTGTCTGTTTGAGTTTTAACATTATCTAAAATTTTGGATGACGAGTCTTTAACATTAGAATTAAATTTGTTATCTTTAACTTTAATTATATTAAGTGGTTCATCCAAGTTAGGTCCATCAATGTCGCATTGAACAGCTATGTCATTATGCGTAGACTGTTTGGACGAGGTAAGTGTCCTTACCTTTTCAAATAACAGCTTATTTACTCTTTGTAAGTCGTCATTACCTTTTTGTAAAACATTCCACTCTGATTGAACACTACCCATCAAATCATTTAAAATATTAAATTTAAATTCAATTTCTTTTTGATAAGAATTAAACTTCTGAACGAGTTCAGGATAAGCCTCATTTAAAATAGGGTCAATTAATCCCTGAACATCTGTAACAATAGTTTTAGAATATCTGTTAATAGTTTCACTTAAACTACTTAAAAATGAAAACTTAAAAGGATTAGAATCCAAACCAGTTGTTTCAGAATCAATGTTAGTTTTTGAAAACATTACCTGTTGTGCATTAGGTTTTAACTGAAAATTAAATACAGCAGAGGGCGCTTGTGTCAATTTGTGTGGCTTTTTCATACCCATCATATATCCTGAATTATAAAATACAAAACCAAATACACAAGTACCCTATCTGATAATTCCAAAAATATGAACCTAATAATGCAATATAAATGCAATGTAATACCCTATAAATGCAATATAATAAATAGTAGTCAAATGTGAGATTTTTTTTTGAAGTGAATATTAAAAATTTTAAATGTTAAAGATATAGCCATAAACTAATAAGTATTATACTCCACAGTTAAAAACCATGATAATGCATGTAAAAAAAACTTCTATAGTTATTTAAATATCGGAAAACTGCACTCTCTGTAACGGAATAATTTTTAGTGACTGCATATAGGAACAACAAACATTGCAATTATATGCATAAAAAGAAATTTAAACTTAAATTAACAGGGGAAAAAATAGTCAATTCAATTGACCCAATTTTTTTCTCAAATCATATTGTTTATCTTCTGTATCAAATGCATAAGAAATACTATAATGCATCAAGAAAATTATCAAAAGATTTTCGTTTACCCAAATAACCTAAAATGAAAGTTCTTATTAGGCTATAGTTACTGGCGGAAAATAATAATGCATGCAAAACTTTTAAATATTATATCTTTTTTAAACAAATCTTCTTTCTTTTTGTGTCTATAATAAAAGGACAAGAAAAATTATTTCATATTCTCGCTATAGTATAATGCACTGTGAAAAATAGTTTCACTTGGATAGATATAATCAATGTGCACACTACTTTAAACAAATTGATTATCTAGATAGATTTAATTATTCAAGTAAAATCATGGCTACTTTTAAGCAGAGATAAAAATACTTCCTTAATAGTACTGTACAAACACATTAAAACATAACTTACCTTTAAACTGAGAACCATTTATATAAATAGAGATTCGATTCAACTGGTAAAATTTTATATCCCTCAAAATGAAAATAATGTCAATACTAAATGAAATCTTTATTCATTACCAGTATTCATCTTTATATCTCTATATATTGTTTTTTTAAATAAGACTTCCTATCCAAAAAAAAAAAATAGTTTGAAACTGGCAGCATCCTGTTTTATTATTTACTTGGAAACAAAAATATTTTAGATGGACCATTAACTTACCTAAATTTTTTAAAATGAAAGTCATAATATAAAATATAAGATAAATAAATATATATATATATAACTGTCAATTTATAATACTTCAAAAGGAACTGCACTAAAAACATAAACAAAAAATATAATCATTAAATAAAATGAGAGAAATGATAAAAACTTTTTTTTTAAGAAGAAAAGAAAAAAAACATAAAAAAAATCCAAAAGAATGCGATCCATAAAACACTTATTCTAAATTAGTACTTATTCTAAAATACTTATTCTAAATTTTTAAAAATAGATTGTCTTGATCTTTGTGATACTTATTCGAGTCAAAAGTGAACAGTAAATAAGTATTTTGGATATCTGAAAAAAATGTAATTTTATCATGCTATCGTTTGGCATCTTAGTTCTTAAATAGCATTTGTAAAACTGTGATAAATTTCAAAGAAATCTAAAAGTATTTACAGCTGTTATTATTCATGCAAACAAAATATGAGCATGAGAAAATAAAAATGCATAATCAACGACAATTGTTAAAAATTAATGTATTATTTTAAATACTACATTTTATAAAAATGTCATGTAGTCAAAATAGAAATTGAGCATTAATAATTATAAAAATATAAAATGCATATAATATTTTTCTCATACTCACATGATAAGCTGTAATTGTTTATATATATGCATATTTTCTTTTATGCTCTTCCATTTTTATAATCGATGTAACTGTATCAATATTTGATATTCATTATTATATTGTACCCTTTTTTATGACACTTTTAACTGCTTTCATTCAATAGTTAACAGTATTATAATGAAAATGAACGTTGAATATAGAATTTGAATTCAAAACACAAAATAGGTTAATGCACTTTTTTTGCAGAAAGGCAATATCAGCACCCACAAGTGGAAGTTAAAAAAAAATAAAATCATTGTGAAAACAATACGACGCCAAACATGGAAATCTGCAGCACTTTAGAATCATAAGTAGAGAATTGACTCAGTATATTTCTGCATAAAAAAGCACTGATTCATCCAAAGTCGGTGAACAGAGTAACCCGGAGGCGAACTATAGGAGTCACATATAGGCTACCGCAGCTTCCTAAGCCTACATTGGAAGGAGAGGCTGTAACAAGCGGGAAAGATTACGGCGAACATCGTGAAAAAAAATCTTGATCCGAAGAATCAGCTGAAACAGTCATAAATGACACTCGCCACTGGGATCTAACTCCATAATTATTAAAATAATGAAATCCATTAGAAAAAGTCCGGCAGCATAAATTCACAGGAAACACGGGCACTTCATACAGCAGTCAGGTAAATGGGAAGTTACTTAACAGACCACGATCCCCATAAATACTAGGTAGTCATCTATCGAGGCAATAGACATTCCAAAAATACCGGTAGAAAAGACGTCTAGAAATTCACATCCGTAATAGGCAAACTAATAAACATCAGGTAGGCTAATAAAAACAGACAGGCAGGCTAATAAACAGGCAGGCAGTCTAATAAACAGGCAGGCAGTCTAGTAAATAGGCAGGCAGTCTAATAAACAGGCAGGCAGTCTAATAAACAGGCAGGCACCATCCCATAAAGTTCCAGAAAAATTTTGCGAATGCCCTGTAACGGCACCAATATTTTGTAGTAGAGATCCGCACTTTAAAATATTTGGAGATCGTAAATTATTACCAGGTTCAGTTTCTTTGCATTCGCTGGAGTCTATAAATAGCTGTAAGCTGTGATCAGTGTAGAAATAATGCTTTTAAATTGTTTTTTACGAAATCTGTTTATTTGGAGTAACTATATAAAATTAAAGCATTTTCATACAGAAATGGATAGGGATGGTGCCTGATAGAATTTCTGAAGACGATTTTTTTACATGACTGAGTTCATGAAGTGCAAGGGAGCAATTCCCAATTATTCTGTAATATACACATTGGCATCAAACAATTGGCGAAAAGAGCACATGAAAAATGAATGATGTCATATGAGAAAAATTATCTGTTACCTTTGGACAATGAGGAGAATTTTGAATTGTGTGGCAGGGCCACCAGCATAGCAGTCCTAAAAAATAAGCCAAAAAGAATTCGAACGCCAATTTGTACGTTAAGAGGAAAGTTTTGAGAACATAGCGTTAAAGACAATACAGACCGCATTTTCTGGAAATGTTTATGATTTAACAAGGAAGTCATACTCAAAAATTAAGCAGAGATCAAAGAGTTATTTCTACTGGCCGAAAGCAAAGTCGATCTTTATTCTTTTTTTTTATCTAGTCAGCGTGAATAATCATCTAAATGAATTTTATGAATGCGAGAGCCGATTTAGTGGTAAAGGCATCTGTTAAATTTCTTTTCTTTCTTTTCTTTTGGAGGAAAGTTACAATGGGAACTGAAATAAAGGTTAGGATAAAATGAATAAGTAATTAAAGATTAGTTTTAACTGAAATTTAGAGAAAGGAATAATTTAAGAAAAATATATGTGATTCCACATCACACCATCGAAAAATGAATGAAGTTATGCATAGAATTGAACCAAATTTTTGAGTACATTATTGGCTATGGTAAGCAGGTCCTCCATGAATTTCGTAAAAGCCCACTAGTTATTTAGTCCTGAAGTTATTTATAGAATTGAACCAAATTTCTTGTGTATATTTTTGGCTATGGCCAGAAAGTCTGCTTTGAATTTAGAAATGTCCGCTGGAAGGTGACGCTGTGATTGTGATTTTAGTCTAATTTTCACGATTTTTCGTTTGTCTATTATCCATTGGTGGCTCGTGCAGCGATGGTTACATCGCCTCCTTCTAAGCATCATTTTCTATTCGAAAACAGATGATGCACAACATAATAGCGATTTTAATGTTGATATTTACATATTGATTTTAATGAAAATTTTGGTTGAGAATAACTCTTTTTTACTTCGATTAAATGACTGAAGCATACATTTTAGGTAGAAATCAAAATTGTTATAGCATTGAATGACTAATTTTGAAGTATTAACCTCTATAGCTACATTTTGAAATATTAAGATGTATGAGATAGAAAGTTTTGGAATTGGCATACCCAACTAGGTCTTATTTATTTATTTTCCAGTAATTTATTTTACTCTTAAGTAATTGGTTTATACATTCATGTCATTTTATCGATACATTTATATCATATAGAACTTTAATACTCAAGTATCATTCCATTTTCAACATCTTGTGTATGAATATTGTATATAGCACACTTTAAAAACATAATGATAAATAAATAAATATAAAAAATATATATTTTTAATCAGAAGAGTTTTTAATTTCATTTGTCTTGTATATTCAGATGTAGTCAATTGAAAATTTTTAAATTTTATTAAATTAATAAAATTTCCGCTTTAAATGTGTTTTTTCCTTATTTTGAAAAGCGAGACGTTGGCAAGTACGGTAGAAACTAGTTGACACAAAACCATATTTACTCCCTGCTCTAAACTGTGTTAGCTTTTAACCAATCCGAGTTGCTGAAACCACCTATTAGCAAAACTGAGGAAGTAAAGTCATTGAATAAGGTGATGAAGAATTTAAAAAAAAAAGGTATTTATTCTGGAGAATATTCTAGCTAATTTTGTTGGCAAGTTGGACCAATAAAACACATTTGTATTTGCCGAGGAGCAATTAATTTTACCTTTAATTATCGCAATTTATCTATATATGAATATCAGACTGGAGAAATGAAGATTTATGTCACGCTGACATTCCACATATACATATGGGTATTAAAATTCGACAAGAGGTTTCCGATAACTTAGAAAATGAACGTGTAATTTTTTTCACCTTCAAGTAACGAATATTTACTTTAATTTAAATCTAAAATAGCTCAGAAAGTTGAAATATAATGTAGGAGAAACAAATAAACTAAACAAACTTCAGTACAGTGTTGCTTTATTTTATTACTGAAAGTCGCAACTAAGCACGACAATTTTGATTATAAGTATGACGGTTGAAACGCGCAGCTATGCATCTGAATAGGTAATTTTATTTTCTTACAGATATAACAGACACCATGCGTTAGAAATAATGGTAATTTGGAATATAGGGTAGGGGAGTACACACTGAGACATGGTACACAGTGAGACAGCAGCCATTTTGACATATAGTTATAACTTTTTCTCCTAGCTGGAGCACACAGTGAACCACCTCATCTTATGCAACACGTGGATATAGTTTTGGCACTTCGGTTACTCGTCCAGCAAAATAGTAAGTAATTATTTATTTTACAGGGGTTAAAGTTACATAAACGTCCATTTTAGAGTTTATTTCTTTCATTATGGCATATATTTACTTAACCAAACCTAGCTATATCTAAAGATATACTATGTCGACAAAACGACACAAGCATTCAAAGCTATGAAATTGTTGATGAAACAGATATGGCATCGATTTTGTTACAACGTAAAGACAGTACACAGTGAGACGTGCCTCACTGTATATCTAATATGCGGTTCTGACGTAAAAAAGTAATTTTTTTCTCTCTTTCTCTCTATCTGTGTGAGTGTGGGGGCGTGCGATGGCTAGTGAAATCTACTAAACGTAAGAGACTGAAAATTTGCATGAAGGTAACCCTAGTGTCTGCCATCGTCCACCCGAGGCTCATATTTTTAAAAAATTTTTAATCTAGAAATATTAATTAGAAGTCATAAACCGCAGAAAGTTATTGATAGAGTATAAGAATGTATGATTTATGAAAATATGTCCATTATTTTACTTTGTACCACTTGTGGTACACAGTGAGACAATTTTCGATACTCCGTTATGCTGCTTCTGTGCTTTGATAAATAAATTTTTTAAAACAATTTATACATTAATGTGTAGCGTATTTATGTAGCTTAAAGATGTAGGAATTTTTTTTTTCAAAAGAATAAAAATCGTTGCCATTCGTTAAGTAATAATAATTTTGTCTCACTGTGTACTACCCTCCCCTATACGAATTTTCATATCGATTAAAATTACATAATTTTTGCAAAATTGGAATGCAAAGACTTTTTTGTGGGGAAAAATAATACAATTTTTGTAAATATGGCATATACAATTATGTTATAGAATATATGTGCACAATTGTTGACAACATACAAATGTCTTTTTTGTAAACATAAAAAAGCAGATAATTGGCACAGAAAGTGCATACTTTTCGCAGTACTAAAAATATTCACTTTTTGTGCACAAATTGTGTACAGTCTATACTATTTATTAAAAGCAGAGAAAATACTCCTTTTATGTTTTCCCGTTACTGTAATTTACAAATGTATATGGTAAGTTGCATTCCCATTAAAAATCTTTAATTTCTATTAAGGAATTTCGTGTTTCTGTGCTGCTTATGTTGGAGTAATGAAAATGGTGCAAACGCATTTAATTCTTGATAATTAATTAAACAAGTAATATAAAAATTTTGTTTTTAAAGTCAAGTCCTACTTAGGTCATGAAACAAAAATATTATATAATCCCTTAAGCTAATATTAGTTTTTGTTGCATTAAAATATCTCAATTTGTTCATTTTTTATAAGCAAGTGGGTTTACAATGGAAGTCTGTGGGAATTTGGCGAAATGTTAGGGATATCTCCAAGTTGGCGTCACTTTTGGTGATATATTGCCAAGTTGGTGTTAAACTTGGCGGTATTTGGCGACAGAACAGGGTCCCCCCCCTATTGTAACCCCCCCTTATAGATATGAAGATGCATTAAATGCTGTTCAATAACCAATGACCGCCATTTTGTATCCCATATAAAACTAAAATTAATTAATTAAAATTTAATTAATGAATCAATATTTTAAAAATTTGTATTAACATCAATTGCTATCCAGTACAATTAAAAAAAAATATTTCAACTTGATAGGATGAATAATAAGTATTTTATTAACGATTGAAAATTTGAAGAAGATATATAAATAAATATAGGGAGAGTGTGAACTAATAGTACGAATTGAAAATACTGTTTACATGTTGACATAAAAAAAAAAAAAAACTTGCAAGTAACATTTTGCCAGAAACATTCAGTGTGTTTAGATATCTTATTAATTTTTATAATGGGAGTGGAAAGGGAACATACAATGGTAAATTAAAGATTAAACTTCCATCATGGAATCTTAGGAAAATAAAGATAAAACATTCGTTACATAAATTGGAATGTCTTTTAAGTTTGCTAAGTTATTTATATAACTTTTTAAGAAAATAGAAAAACTAGAAAATAGAAGTTTTTTTAGAAAATCCTATATCAAAATAAGTTACCTAAAAATATATTAAAGTATTCAGTGATTGTGTAGATAACACAAAGTCGTAATATTGATTATGTGCATCATTAATTTTTTTTTTAAGTAAAATTGCATTACTTGACAGCAATATTATTTAAAACAGAAAACGTATTTATTTAATAATGACTTAATGTAAAAAAGGTGTATACCATTTTATTATTTAATTTTATTATTTTTTTTTTATTTTATCACTGGTATGAATTATTTATTTCATTAATAACCTAAAAGATAAAGAAAAAACTGAAAAAAAAAACTTGCAAATCTTGTAATTTTAAGATAATGAATGACTATTTATGCTATCATCATTAACATTCTTTAGAACATGACCAAATATTTTGAAAATGAAAACACTTCTTAGCAAACTTTTAAAGGAAAAGAAATTTCCGTTTAGTTCAATGTACGTATGGAAGAAAACTATGCTCTATTATTTTTATTATTATAAAACTATTTGACGAATTATTCCTTATTACTCTGAATAAAAATAACATTTCATTACTTTAAAATGACAAATTCCTGAATAGCAAAACTTGGTAATATAAGATATGCAAGTTTGAGATTTCAGCTTATATATAACACATTCTATAAAATACGAGGAAAATTACTTAACAAGCGATGTGGCGTAAAATAAAGAACAGTGTGAGTAACAGAATGGTTTTACAACCAGTATCAAGTTCTTGTCAAAGTAAGTTTTCGTTATAATCAATAGGAATATTGATTCCTTTGCCAACTGGTGGACGAGTTTTCGAATGCCCTCTTCATAGTAAAAGGTTGCCACTAACGTGTGCAGATAGGTCTCACTGGCGTCTTGGAGGTTCTCGTTGGGATGGAAGTGCTGTCCTCCCAAACCTGTCTACAGTTTTTACAACAATTTGAGAGCCACTTAGTGTCGCACAGATGTTTTCACAATTTCAATGGGAAGTGTTTGACAAGAGGCGGTCAGACTATATCTGGTACCGAGTGACTGTCGAGAGGTGAAGACATGTCTGGGATGTTAGCAACTCCTTTGGAAAGAAAATCTTCAAGACTCCATGGAGATCCATCTCCACAGACTAGTGGCAATAATCTATGAAGCCGGTATTGGAAAACTTGTTACGGGATGAGAAATGTGTCAATCTTTACAGTGACTATGTCGAAAATTAAATTTTATTGTACTTGAAAAATATACAACTTGTATTTTACGATTTGGCAAACGTAAAACTATTTAAATGGCTTTGTTGAGTATACAGAGATGAAAGCTCTTTGGGATGATTCTATAAAATATCGTCTAAAAAGTTAGAATCTCGCCATGACTAAAATTGGAGCTCATATATAACACATTCTACCGAATATTTGAAGAAGGAGTGAATCTAACAAGATTCTAATGAGAAATAAAAATTCGATGTGATGTTTCTTTAAAAGATGATTGAATGAGACAATATGTAGTAGAATTTGGACTGATATAGGACACCTTCTATTGAATATTTGAAGGGTAAATTAATCTAAGGTGATTGTAATCGTTTCGTTCCAAGGAAAAATGCATTTCCATCTAAAGTTTCTTTAAAATATTGCTGGGGTAGTAGGAATCAATCTACTCTCTATAATACTATAGTACTCTTCAAACCTAGGCCACGACAAGACAATTTTTTTAAAAAATATTGTTGTCCTATTCTCCCATTAACTGACATTTATGGTATTCTTTTAAGGGTAACATTATTTTGACGCCTTGAAAATTTCGGCTTATTAGATATTTTTGCTTAAGAAATGCAATGGTTAATAAAAATACATTTACGCTAATTTATTATACACTAGCAGACCAGCACGGCGTTGCCCGGGGTTTGTAAATAATACCCTTAAACAAAACTTAAGTTTGTATGATTTTATATCTTTAGAAATTCTTTTAAATGAACCTAATTTCGGAGGCTACATTGCCTTCCGCAGTGTCTAATGCGTTCCCATCAAACTTCTTTCCGAACGAACCTATAATCTAGATCCCCACTACATATGGCAACATTTAGCGGAAATGCCTGTACGTGCCGGAGACAATCGAAAACCAAGTTGAGTGATCCAACCCTCGTAGGAATCAAGCCCACAGAAACAAAAAAAAAGAATGCGCCATTAATGTTAGAAAATGTGGGTAACTAAATTCTAAGATAAAATTTCATAATACAGAAAGTAGCTGAATTGTAATCTAAGTTGAAGGAATCAAATCCCGGTGAAATTGGGCTCTTAAGCCCGAGGAAATAATGCGCCACAAAGTGGTGGAAGATGCCTTCTCCTCACCTTGTAAATTTCATGAATCACTGTTAGCATTAACATAATATTTAATTAGCGAATGAAATCCTTTATCTAAAGTTACTTTTAAAGTAACGCGATTTTTAATTTACGGCCATAGTGAGTAGACGTAAGTTAATGCTGAAAAGGGAGATTAATGTTCGAAAAAGGTGGTAGCTGAGGAATAACGAAAGACCGGGCCCTGGGGGCCAGGGTCTTAACTGGAATGTAGTTGGGTATAAGAAAAAAATTTAGGTGTTTTAAAGTAGCATGGTAGACGCTAAAACTATGTTAAAGAAGATTGCAATAGAATAGCATAGTTTTTAAAGAAGCTGCAACAAAGGCCCCCATGAAGACGATTAATATTCAAAATTGGTGGTAGCTGAAGTCTGCAAATATTTTTCTGTCGTTCATGTAGTAGCTGCAGAACCGAAGAAGTTGTTAGGAAAAAAGTTCGTGATTCGGACCATTTTTAAGGTAGCTATAACAATGGGCCGAAAAGAGCCCAACTGTTAGTTGAGAGCAGGGTCCTAACATGAAAACATGTTTAAATGATTTAGTACTTAGCGTTTTAGATCTTCAATTAGTCTAAATTAATCATAGGGTATGAAATAATCATAAGAATAATATTTTAAAGAAATGCGAAAAAATGGGATAAATGCTTAAAAAGGGGCCCTAGAGCTCCAATAAAAATATGAGGGTGTTGGTCGAGGGGGAAGAGCCCAAGACTCATTTTTAAAATCATGCGATGAAAAGGTGAGAAAATTAGGGTGTAAAAAATGCATAGCACACAAAAAGTTCAAGTGGCCCCAGATCGGGCCCTACAGGACCCTAAGGTGTCCCAGAATTTTAACTGGAATATAGAAACTGGAGAATAACTAAATGGAAAAATGGTTCCAAAAATTAAGATTGGATTAGGAGAGGCAATGTATTAATAATTTATGGTGCAAAAGCTTCAAGGGGCCTTGTACCGGGCCCCAAGAGGGAATGTACTTAAGTGACATGTAGTTTGGTATAAATACACTTTTTAGTAGTTTTTAATGTAATCTGAGTACGCTAGAACTATGGTAAAGAAAATTGCAAGGAATTCGGATAATTTTTAAAGAAGATGCCCCAAGGGCCCTAAGAAGATGATTTATATTCAAAATTGATGGTAGTTGAAGCCTGAAATATTTTCTTTTGTCGTTCATGTAATAGCTGGAGAAACTAAGATGTTGTTAGAAAAAAAAAGCTAGTGAATCGGACTATTTTTAAGGGAGTTATAATAGGGGGCACAAAAGGGGCCAACTGGTACTTGAGAAAAGGCCCTAACATGAAAACATGTTACAACGTTTTAGTACTTAGCGTTTTAGATCTTCGATTAGTTGAGATTAAACATAGGGTAAGAATTAATCATTAGAATATAATTTAAAAGAAATGTGCAAAAAAATAGGGAAATGCTTAAAAAATGGCCCTAAGACCCCAATAAATGTATGTGAGTGTTGGTCTAAGGAGAAGAGTTCAAGACTCAACTGTAAAACTACGCATTGCGAAGGTGAGAAAATTAGGGTGTGTAAAACACATGGCACACATAAAATTTAAGGGGCCCTGGTCCGGGCCCTACAGGACCCTAGACGGGCCCATGGCCTTAACTGGAATGTAGATACGGGAGTATAACTAAATGGAGAAAGTATCCCAAAAAATAAGATTGGATAAAAAGGAAGCAATTTATTAACAATTTAGTGCACTAAAATTTCAAGGGGCCCAGTACCGGGCCCCTTGCAAGGGGGCCAGTGTCTTAATTGAAATGTAGAAATGGGGAGAAACTGAAAGGAGAATTCACCGCCAAAACAATGAAGATCAGATAGAAAAGATGCATGTTATTAACAATTTAGTGCACTAAGACGTCAAGTGCCCTGTACCGGGCCCCTTGCAAGGGTGCCAGGGTCTTAACTGAAATGTTGAAATGGGATAGAAACTGAAAGGAGAATTCACCCCAAAAAAGAAGAAGATCGGATAGAAAAGAGGCATGCTATTAACACTTTAGTACACTAAAATTTCAAGGGGCCCTGTACTGTGCCCCTTGCAAGGGTGCCAGGGTCTTAACTCAAATGTAGAAATGGGACAGAAACTCAAAAGGAGAATTCACACCAAAAACGAAGAAGATCGGATAGAAAAGAGGCATGTTATTAACAATTTAATGCACTGAAACTTCAAGGGGCCCTGTACTGGGCCCCTTGCAAGGGTGCCAGGGTCTTAAGTGAAATGCAGAAATGGTGCAAAAACTGAAAGTATAATTCACTTTAAAAACGAAGAAAATCGGATTAAAAAAAGGCATGTTATTAACGTTTTAGTGCATAAAAACTGAAAGGGGCCCAGGGGCCCCGGCCCTCAAAAAATCAAAAATCCGAGCCTCAGGTGTATCAGGAGATGTCTTGGACTAATCACATCTGAAATTTCAGACTTAGTTTTCGCTAGCCATCGCACACAGACAGACACACACACACGGAGCGATTTATTCTTTTATTAGTATAGATATATTCGGAAGGAATTTTTTTATGTTATTATTATTTTTTTACTGAGGTGATATATTAAATAAATGACGGCTTGACAGATGATGCACTGTAAAAAAAGGGGGTCGAGCAGTAGATATGATAACTCATCGTAAAACTTACTTAGAACAATGAAAACGAAAGCTGTTTTTAAATGCCAAGCTCACATTTAAAGCATATGCGTTTTACAAATACATTTAGTTTTCAATGGAAATAGTATATACTCTCTTTTCTAAATGTATGTAAATGTTGAAGAAGAAATTTCATTAATTAAAGTTTCACAAAAAACGATACAACAATAAAAATAATTGTAATTTTCACCAGAAAAATATGTGAAGATTCATTTTGAATATGAATAAAGATTATTATTTAAATGTTAGTTGTGCCAAACTACCGACCAAAGTTCTGTTGGGCGTTCTTGAAAGTTCTATTCTGAGGGAAAAAAAAAACATTGAAAATTTCTATTATAAAACAAAGAGTCCTGTTGTATAATTAATGATTGTTCTTTTCCTAAAAATACAAAACTGTAACTGATGTTTGCGTTTAACCATTCAAATCCTTAATAAATATAATCAATGGATATTTGAAAAATTGTTACCGCACCTACATCAATAATCAGTTTAACATATATATATATATATATATATATATATATATATATATATATATATTAAATTTGTTTATGGAGGGGGGGGGGGGTCAATGTGAATAAAAAACTAGCTAAACCCTCAATGCATGTCATTAGCCATTTCGCCTGTGGATAGTGGGTTTTATAAGTCGTTATTTATTCATGATTTTGATTGTTCATAATTCGTAAAGAATTGAATTTATCCATATACATGTGTGTGTGTGAATCTATCTATATTATAAAGGACAAACATATCTGTGCGTAACGCATACGTCATTCTGCGAATGGCAACACTTTGAAATTTGAAATGAAATTTTGGTTTTGCAATTTTCGCTACTCCAAATTTTTAAACTTCTGAACATCGCACAGTTTCAATTTTTAAACCGTCGTATAGGGAAAAAAATGTACTTTTAAATGCAATTTGTTTGAAAGCTCTATCTCAATTTATTTTTGAGATATTAATTTTTTTTTTATAGTTTTTAGTACCAATTTTGTAATTATGGCAACTGAAGTACTCCATTTCTATTAAAAGTAAAGGGAAAATAGTCATGATTTATTTATTTTTATTGATTATATTTTTATTGATGCCATTTTCACATTACAAATAAAAGTAACTTTTTTTCTAATTTTTGAACAGAAAATGACGTCAGCCCTTAAAAAAATCACGCATTCTTCTTCATAAATGAAAAGATTGGAGAAGATATTTCAATATTTTTACATTACGGTGATACGGAATTTGAGACGCTAGGCAAAATGATTCAGTGAGTAAAAATGATGTCATATTTAAAACAAAACAATCATTTTCTTTGAAAAAAAACTAAATGTTTGACCAATACTAAAATGGCCAATACTATGGCAACTAAAGGCAAATTTCTGAATAGTAAATTTTCCCGTGTACTGAGATTAGAACTTCAATTTTATGCGAATGTCCACATAAAAAGTTGTATCGGACACACGCGACTTTAAGTTTGGAAATACATTCATTAATAATGTATTGCGCGTTAAAATACTTTTAAATTGTGAATTTGAGTAGTGCATATATAAATTTTGAGAATGTGAAAATAACGCACAGTTTAGATTTTATGGGGGAAAATTTTATGATGTGACAAAGCAAAATCCTTTTTACTAATTTTTCATCCCGTAAAAACAAACGTAAGAGCCTCAATCGATAACTTTAACATAATTACTCATCTGGATTACGTATCGAATACAGTTTAATTTTTTCAATAATTTAAGCAGTTCAAGGTTTTGGAAATAATATTTTGGTAATTTTAGGTTAAAAACATTATTTGTTTTAAGAGTTAGATAACCAATGCAAGATGAATTTTTTATTGTAATTATTTTTGTAGGTTTATTAGAAATTCGATCTAACAGTTCCATTCTAAACATTTTAATTCGTCGAGTGTCGACGGGTTCCAACTCGTATATATAAAAGCCGTTCTCTGTGTGTATGTCCTTTATACAAATCTTTAATTTTTGACCGATTTTCACGAAACTCGATGTACATACGTTTTAGAATGTGGAAAAGATCACTGTCTACTTAAAAAAATTATCAGACCACTATTTATCCCTTTTTTTCTACCACTTCCATAATTTAATATTATAGAAATATCTCTTTTTAAATCTTGTTTAATTCAAACGTTTCTTTCCTGTTGCCAAACCTTAAAAAATGACACAATAATGTGAAAAAAATAAGGCTAACGCGTGTATTTTCTTTCTATTTGCCAATAAAAATTCAGATTTTCTTGCTATATTTTTGCGTGTTTGATACTGACGTCATTCTAAACAGAAAATTTACATTTTTTTGTATATAAAATAAAAAACTTTAACTATAAGAGCGGGAAAATAAGGTAGCACCTCAATTTGAATGTTTTTTTTTAAATTAAAATATCTATTTTAATACAAACAGTCAAATTTCATGAAAATATTTTAAGAAAAAGAAAAAAAAAAGGCTAGATATGACGTCACTTTACAACGCGTAATCAAACTCATTGCAAACATATGGCTCCTATATTTTACTTACTACTTCGATTGTATACTACAGCCATATCTTATAGCTATACGTTATTGCTAAGTGTTGTATTGGTTTAGATTCAGTGCTAACATTTTCTGTGATTTATAGCAAAAAGAGAGCGGTTATTTACATTTTCAAAAAAAAAATCCTGACACATGTCTTGATTTATAATTTATGGAAAATGACATCATTTCATCTAATTATTGTAGATTTAATTTCCATAAAATTTCGAATTTTCCAAATAAAATTTTAGTAACTACTACCTCATTTGGATGTATTTTTTTGCATTTCCCCGCGTATTGTGAAGATATTGTATACTTCTGTTACGCGCTCCAAAGAAAACATGTATTTTAATTTTAAAAGTTAAAAAAATTACCACAATGTGTCAAAAGAACATCCTTTTTCTGAATTTAAATTTCGCGAGTTCCAAAATTAAAACTAAAAATGTGAGTTTTTTCATAAACTTCAAGTTAAGGCTGTTCATAAAGTTAAGGCTGTTCTCAAATCCAAAGGAGCTATTTTCTGACATATTTTTTTAATTAATTTTTGTTCGGAAACGCATGAAATTGACAGGAGTTCTTATTTAGAAACTGTGTAATCGAAAGATATTTTCCATTTATTGGTAAAGGTATAAGATCTTTCAGTTGATTTTTTGAACAGAATTTCGGACGCAACAGTGCAATAAAGGATAAAAACCGGTCGTCACGTAACCACAATTGCTCATAACTCGATAAGTAATGAATTTATGAAAAAAGGAAAAACTCATTTCAATTCCAAATCGCTTTAATAGTCAGGCCTACAAATTTTAAGCCTTTACGTTTAATGAGTCAGAAAATGTGTCAGAAAGTTTCGCGCTGTTGAGCAGGGAACTGGAGAAGCACCTTAAGCATTATTGCAGGTTAGTATTTTGTAATCAAGTTGCATGCCAGGTAGTCGCTTAAAACATGAGTCATTCTATATTGTTTTAAACAAAGGTGCATGCCATAATAGGTGTCAGGCACACTCACTAAAATAAGAATACCCTAGCGCACAGCCCCATTACCGAAGATAAACCCGTCAATATACTTAGAGATAAAAATATTTCTGCATTTTTCATTCAGCTAATAAGACTAATCTTTCATAATTGGGTTCACATGATTATATAACTTTTCCCTATAATTCTATGACTAAGAAATGGAAAACAATATGTTACGCACTAAAATCGTCCCTAAAAAACTAATAGGTCATGTCGCATGGAAATCCGTTCTGAAGAATTCAAGTTATATTCACCCGGAACGAAATTCCCATTTGAATTTTATAGACTTATCAGGTTATTTTGAGTAGTTTGATTTGATATCTGTTAAATTCGTGTTTTATTTTATTTTATTTTTTGCGTTTTAATTTCGTTTGCCAATTTAGTTATTGAATATCACGCGAAAGCAAACAAATTCTGAATTATTTACAATGTTTTTAAACAATTGAGTTAATCTTTTGTATTTGGGTTGCAAGCATATTTAAAAAATATGCATGCTTAAAAATTATTTTAAAACCCATAAAAAATTCGTAAATTAGATAAACATTACAAACAAATATCACTGAAAGTACTTTTGTTTTCTATAATACGTTGGAACAATCGAATGTACAATGTTTAGACGTTAAACTGCAATAAAAGGGAAATTTGTTGTGTTAGGTTGTTGCCACCGAAAATATGATACCAGCGTTACTCATAGACATGTCTTTTCTTTATACTATTGCATTAAGTGTAAACAGGTTCATCTTTCGTAATCGGGTTGCACTCAACTTTAAAAATATCCATGCTTAAAAATTACTTTAAAATCCGTTAAAATCAGAAAACTGAGGTACAATTTTCAAACAAATTTCATTCGAGAGAACTTTTTTCTATTCGACATTGTAAAAAATGAAATTGTGTGATGTTTAAAAGTTAGAAAAATTGCAGTAAAGGTACATTTTATGGGTTACAATTTATGGGGCACAATTTATGGGCACTGACATAGTGTTTTTACATTATAATGTAGATAATACCATACAAACGAGAATTTCACTAAGTGCTGCACGATTTGGAGGAATTTTCGTATTGTCAGGAAAATCACATATTTTTCTCTTATACCCGCCAAAGAAAACGTGCATTCTGTTATTAAAGCTCAGGGATTTTACTATGCTTGCAAATCAATAACGCCATGTTTTTTTATTGTCTTTATAACGATTTGTGGATGGGAATGCACGAATTTCAGTTATTGTGATTGCCGTATCATTTCGTTTTAATTTATTTTACTTGGAAGTCTTCTTATAATTGACACGGGCGAAGCCGGGTAGTTCTGCTAGTATATATATATTCAACTCAAGGGAAATAATATGATTAAAATTGAGAAATTGTAAAAGTTTTTAAGTTACATTTTTGATACGAACACAGGCAAATTTAAATTTCAGTAAAGACAAAGACTGGATGTATAGATATTGACTATTTTTTGTTAAAAAATTATAACACAAAACGTAACTTTGTATGTTTGTTTAACAAATTAACGTTCAATGAATATCTGAAATGTTATTTTGTAATCAACAAAACTTTTTAAAAAAATAATCTTTCTTTGCAAGTTTATATTTAAAAAAAAACTCTAATAATTTTAAATTACATTTATGACTTTTAGATAAGTAAGTGCGTTTACATATTGAAAATAAATACATACTAAAAAACAATATTTGATTTTTCGAAGAGTTTCAACCTGATCAAATGCAGCACTAAGAAAAAACATATCTTATTTCATGCATGTTCTCTGAATGTTATCTTTCTCACAAATGATTAAAAGTTAATTTTTAAATTATATCAAAAGTGAAGTTTAATTTCTTGCTTTGAATGACATTTTAAAAATATGTTTAAAAAAAAACAGTATTACTTCATAATTTTTACTTTTTGGTCAGCCGGACACGGAATATATTCCCCTTGCTGTTTAATTTTGATTACACCAGACTTACGTTTTTCATCTGAATAAAATTAAAAGAAACTGGGCCATCGATATTGACTGTTTAAAAAAATCATCTTCGATGTTTTTACTAAACTGTATAATTTATCCAAAAATATATTCAATGACTATTTGAAAAGTGTTTCACAATCATCAAGAACTATACTAAAAAATCATTTTAATCAATATAATATTAAAAAATCATTTTATTATTATTATTAAAGAAACAATAACGAATTTTTGACTTACATTTCTGACTTTTATATATGTAAGGACGATCAAGTGTCCGAAATTAAGCAAACTAATAGAAAATTTATCTTTTTAAAAGACGTTATAACTTAAATATATATACCAAATAGCATATACTTTCAATTCGATATATATATTTTTTTAAATATAAATTCAGACAAAATGGAGTTACCGATAAAAAAAAATCACAGAAATTTGAGGTTCATTTACGGTTATTATCAAGTGCCCGAGCAATTCCGGTCGGATCAGTTAGTTTTTAAAAAAAGTTCTTTTTTGGACTGTGTATTCAATATCTCGATTAAAATTCCCGTAATCAAGCGTTTTATACAATATTTTACAAACCATTATTATTTAATATACATACTACTTTCATTCCGTATGTTTCACTTTTTCAAACACTTAAGAAACTGAGATATATATTTTCTCTGCTTTTCGTTTTTTATTATTATGAATAATTATCATTTCATTAAGTCATTTTAAAATGGACAATATAAAAGAAGATCGATCATTTAAGATATTATACCGATAAATGTTAGTTACGCAAAGTATTGATCTATTATTTAAAAAATAAATAATGTTAGGTGCATAATATTTTTGTAACAAAACAATGTAATACTTAAAATAGAATGCAACAAAACCAGAATTACAAGACGAAAAAATAAGACAACTTCATTAGTCAATAATTATTATTCAGTTAATTTTAATCGTGATCGTTGTTTCATAATAATATACCAGTACTGCTTGTTACGTAAAGTGTTAAATGGTAGAAAAATTAAGTAAATGAACAGTAGGTGCTCGATAAGCTGGTAAAGCAAAGTAATAAATAAAATTCAGTACAGAAAAGTAAAAAGGCAACGAGTTAGAAAAAAAAGAACTAATAAGTAAGCATCAAATAATAGATATTAGTAAATATTTCAGTGGATTGTTCATTTCTAAAGTTCTACTAAAAATTGTTAGTTATGTAGAGCATTAATTGCTACAATATTATAAACGCAAGAAAGGGGTGTAATAAGTCTCTAGAACAAAATATATAGACGTATATAGCAGGTAAAAAATAATAATGTTTATAAAATTTTATTATCTTGAAGCAAAAATCTGGATGCTATTGATATCTCATTGTAAAACATGGCATGCTCATGCTAGTTTAATGAAACTGTTTCGATTTTTTATGAGAGAAATATATGTCAGCCAAAAGACTATCCAGAACACTTTCACAGCCTGAAAAACCCTTAGGACATAAACGCAAAATTTCTTCGTTTCTTTCAATACTACATATTGGGATCTTGTGTGTTTTGGTAAATGATACTTTCTATTAATTGCCGAAACGTCAGTGAAGGCTTACTGTGGAGACACGAAAAGTTTTGGTTTCTGTTAGTCTGTCTGTCTGTTCCGCGATAACTGCCGCAAAAAGCATCCGATCGGCTTGAAATTCACTGGCCAAGTTGATGAGGTACCGGACTTAGCTGTATAGTTTTTGGTTAAATTTGGTTCATTCGTTCGGGAAATATGGAACATTTTATTTTGCTCTATAATGCTTTTCAATGGCAAGTCAGACGATTTTCAGATTTTCATTTGTTGAAAGAAATGGCTCATATGAAAAATGGATTTAAATGGTAAATTTGTGATGCTGAAATTTTTAAATAACATTATTAAATTATTCCAATAAATTATGTCAATATATTTGCGAGATTTTTTTTAACTAGGTTTATAATATTTGGGGGAATTTTATGCATGTTTTCCAATAATATAAAGGATTTTGTTTTATCAAATTGACACAATGCATATTTCATTTTTTTCCTTTTCTTTCTCTGTTGCCTAGCAACGTATTTGGTCCTAATAATATTAGTATAATTGCGTGTATAATGCTTGAGTAAAGCCAACGTCAAAACAGATGAATTAATGCATTTGTATCTTTGCATATAGACGGATTTTAGCCCAGAAATAAAAATAGGAAATATTTCATTTATTTTATTTATTTTATTGAAATATTTTGCTTAAAAATACAAAAGTTCATTATTTTCATAGAGAATAACGTAACATTTTCCCATAACATTTACCAATATTTCTTTAATTGTTGCCAAGAAAATCGAAACAAAACGGGAATAATATTTTCTTTTAAACAATTTTCAATTGAAATGTTTTGTCGTGAAACAGGAAAATGAAAAATAAAATTAAGAATAGAAAAATTAATATGGCGGCATATTAAAAATATAAAAAAAACTCTCGAGTATTTCTTAATATAACAAGATGAAAAGTTTTAAGTAAGTACGCATAGCAGGTGAATTAGACGTCATTTATCGAAAACAAAGATGCTGGAATAAAATGATCTTGGGTAAAATAAAATTAACTATTATTCACGGAGAAAGAGATAGATGGAGATGCAGTATGCCGTAAAAACAGTTTGCAATACGATGTGCGTTATCGCTCAGATTTAAATGCTCTCATTCGGCCCAAACAAAACAAGCACGTGGAACAGGGACCAAATTCTTTGACTTCATCCGTTTTTTTTTTTTTTTTTTTTTTTTTTTTTTTTTAAGCACGTTGTTGTGTTGTGCCGAATGTAGCGGATTTTAGGCGTCACTTCAATATTTATTGTCTGTGTACGGTTAACATGAATATTTTATTTTAAATTTAAATTTTATTAATTTATTAAAAAAACTTATGCTTATCGTTATAAATCACAGCGTAAAAAAAAGCTAAGATATACTATAACCATCCGCACAATCAATAAAAAATTGCGAATGTAAATTTAAATAGACTACGGGGGGTTCAGGGGGGCAGAGCCCCCCTGAAGAAATGCAATTTTTGATTTAAAAAGTTACCAGAATAAGTAGCTCATCAGAATTTCAGAAGATTAATGTACAATCACTTGTTTAACACTTTTAATTTCTGAAACTTTACGAAGTATCTTGTATGCTCATAAATATTTATGTAATTTGAAAACTTTAAAAAGCGATTTGTAGGAAGTTGAATATTATGCAATGAGTGTTAAAAAACAATGACTTGCAAAGATGACGTTGAGGCTCCTGATCTGCAGATTTACTAGTTTTATTAATAATATTGTTGAGAAATTCATAACACGTCCGTTGCTTCTTCTGCACTCTACTCAATTGTGCCTTATCTCTCAAACATGCGTGAGTAGAAATGGGACACTGGTATTATCAGTTAATCAAAATTAATTGCCGAAACGTCAGTGAAGGCTTACTGTGGAGACACGAAAAGTTTTGATTTCCGTTTGTCTGTCTGTCCGTCTGTCTGTCTGTCTGTCTGTCTGTCTGTCTGTTCCGCGATAACTGCCGCAAAAAGCACCCGATCAGCTTGAAATTAATTGGGCATATTCGTGAGATACCCGGACGTAGCTGTATAGTTTTTGGTTAAATTTGGTTCATTCGTTCGGAAAATATGGAAGATTTTATTTTTCTTTATAATGCTTTTCTACGGCAAGTCAGACGATTTTCAAATTTCGATTAGTTGAAAGAAAATGGCACGTTTGATTAATGGATTTAAATGTCAAATTATGGATACTAAAATTCCAAATAAGGGTTTTAAATTATTCCTATTATATTGAAGTTTTATCAATGTATCTATCAGATTTTTTTATTTATGTGTATAATGTTTTGAGGACATTTATACATGTATTCCAATAATATAAAGAATTTTTAAATTAATTTTCTTGTTTTACATGATACATATTTCTTTTTTTTTCCTTTTCTTCGTTGCCTAGCGACTGTTATTCGTAGCCTATCATTGCGTCAAATATGAATGAAGTTAGTAAATTACGTTAAGTTTGTTGCAGGTACTATTAAAAGGCTATCACAAAAAATATTTTATCGCGCCCAATCGATGCAATTTATGCAATTAACAGTGGACACGATAATGAATTATTTTCCAGTAGATTTATAGATCTCCAGATATGCATATTTTGGGGGGCTTTTAATATGTTATTGCTATCGCATGGATTAGGATGTTTAAACTAATGTTTAACCATGCTGAAAAAAAAGTACAGTTAAAGGCATGTAAATCCTTTTTAACACTTTCCAACATGGATGAAAAGTATTTATGACTTCAGTTTTTCTATCTGTCGCCTGCCGTGTTTCTCTACGTGCTCTAACTCGCGTAAATATAGTCGGGATTACATGTAATTGATATACGTTATCGAGGTTTGCCAAAGTATGTTTGGTATTAAAAATGAAGAGTGTAGCATTCATAGCTTAATTACAGGGGCACTCAAAACTATTCCGTTACATTATAGTCTTTGGGAAAAATCGTCTGCGGTGTATTTTAATAATGTTACACAATTTTAAACGTAATGAAATTTATATACTTTATTAAGGTGCACGAGAACCTGGTTACTATAAAATATGTTATGTGTAGCACTTACAGCATGCGTACAGGGAACTCAAAAGTATTCATAATATTACAATCTTTGAAGAAAATCCTTTTGTGACGTTTTTTAATGATGTTACTCTGTTACAAAATAATAAAATTGATATGTATTTTTGAAACATTTTTGTAGTATATGGGGTGCAAAGCATATGTTTTTTTCAGGGTCACACAAAAGTGGTCAATTAAAATGTGGTCTACGGGGGGAAAAAAAACTCTTCACAGCTTATTTTAACACATTAGCGACGGGAAACGAGAATTCTCGTTTTTATTCAGAATACATCATTGGCTAAGGGAGTGACTTCTACCTTACAGAAAAGACATTTATATTGTGTTGTCCATATTTTTTATAGATTGTAAGACATTATATATTACATCCGTACATTGAAAGATATTTACTGCTGCATAAACATGAAAAACATATCTCAGAAACCAATTTCCGAGACACTTTCAGAAGAGGGAGGAGCTTCTACTGTTATTAAACCCAGATTTAATTAAATTGCCTGTCGTCAGTGTGTTAATTGTGTTGCACTAATTCAAACATTATGAAATTAAATTACATTACTGTGGTTGACTACAAGAAGCTTGAATATGATTTGTATCGTATTTATCGTTCATTTATAGGGTCACATAAAAAATTTCGGATACAGTTCTGGTCTATTAGGGATGTTTGCTGAAGAGCATTTTCGATTATGGTGTGCGTTTTAACGTTAAGTAAATTTGTGCTTAATAAGTAGTGCTTAAATATTGTATAGACCATGTACAGGGATACACAAATGAATTCGTAAGTATAAATGAAAATGAGCGCAAATTGCTTCAGTGTGATTTTTTTTTTTTTTTTTTTTTTTTTTTTTTTTTTTGAGTTATGTATTTCCCAGCCCAATTACATTTAGTATACTAACAAATGTTTGCAGAATTTAAATAGAACCATATACAGGACTCCGCAGAAACTGGATATATGGTGCACACTATGCATACTAATCCCCGGAAATGTGATATGAGCAGTTTTAAGAGGGTTTTTTGTCTGCATTAAATTTAAATGTTATAGACGATGCGTAAAAATCTTCACGTAATATACAGGGCTGTAGAAAAGAATTCATGTACGTTTCCGTCTATTGGTAGAATTTACTAAAGGACATTAACACAATTAATTGATAATTACAAATATAAATTAAATTACACTACGAAGGGGTTCAGGGGGGCAGAGCCCCCCTGAAGAAATCTACTTTATTATCTAAAAATTACCAGAATAAGTAGCTCATGAGATTTTCAGAATACCATTACATAACAAGGGGTTTAATTTAACGTTTCTAATGTCAGAAACCTTCGAAATATTTTTTCGTTTTATAAATGTTTATGTAATTTCAAAACTTTAAATTTCGTTTTTTGTAGAAAGATTAATATTACTCAAAGGGTGCTAAACACAATGAATTGTAGAGCTGACGTTGAGGCTCCTGATCTGCAGATTTACTAGTTGCCGAAACGTCAGTGAAGGCTTACTGTGGAGACACGAAAAGTTTTGGTTTCTGTTAGTCTGTCTGTCTGTTCCGCGATAACTGCCGCAAAAAGCATCCGATCGGCTTGAAATTCACTGGGCATGTTGATGAGGTACCGGACTTAGCTGTATAGTTTTTGGTTAAATTTGGTTCATTCGTTCGGGAAATATGGAACATTTTATTTTGCTCTATAATGCTTTTCAATGGCAAGTCAGACGATTTTCAGATTTTCATTTGTTGAAAGAAATGGCTCATATGAAAAATGGATTTAAATGGTAAATTTTTGATGCTGAAATTTTTAAATAAGATTATTAAATTATTCCAATAAATTATGTCAATATATTTGCGAGATTTTTTTAATTAGGTTTATAATATTGGGGGGAATTTTATGCATGTTTTCCAATAATATAAAGGATTTTGTTTTATCAAATTGACATAATGCATATTTCATTTTTTTTCCTTTTCTTTCTCTGTTGCCTAGCAACGCATTTGGTCGTAATAATATTAGTATAATTGCGTGTATAATGCTTGAGTAAAGCCAACGTCAAAACAGATGAATTAATGCATTTGTATCTTTGCATATAGAAGGATTTTAGCCCAGAAATAAAAATAGGCAATATTTCATTTATTTTATTTATTTTATTGAAATATTTTGCTTAAAAATACAAAAGTTCATTATTTTCATAGAGAATAACGTAACATTTCCCCGTAACATTTACCAATATTTCTTTAATTGTTGCCAAGAAAATCAAAACCCGGAATAATATTTTCTTTTAAACAATTTTCAATTGAAATGTTTTGTCGTGAAACAGGAAAATGAAAAATTAAATTAAGAATAGAAGAATTAATATGGCGGCATATTAAAAATAAAACTCTCGAGTATTTCCTAATATAACAAGATGAAAAGTTTTGGGTAAGTACGCATAGCAGGTGAATTAGACGTCATTTATCGAAAACAAAGATGCTGGAATAAAAAGATCTTGGGTAAAATAAAATTAACTATTATTCACGGAGGAAAGAGATAGATGGAGATGCAGTATGCCGTAAAAACAGTTTGCAATACGATGTGCGTTATCGCTTAGATTTAAATGCCCTCATTCGGCCCAAACAAAACAAGCACGTGGAACAGGGACCAAATTCTTTGACTTCATCCGTTTTTTTTTTTTTTTTTTTATTATTATTATTATTATTATTATTTTTAAGCACGTCGTTGTGTTGTGCCGAATGTAGCGGATTTTAGGGTTACATTTTTGGCGTCACTTCAAGATTTATTGCTGTGTACGGTTAACATGGACATTTTATTTTAAATTTAAATTTTATTAATTTATAAAAAAAACTTATGCTTATCCTTATAAATCACAGCGTAAAAAAAACTAAGATATATTATAATCATCCGCACAATCAATAAAAAATTACTAATGTAAATTTAAATAGACTGTAGGGGGTTCAGGGTGGCAGAGCCCCCCTGAAGAAATGCAATTTTTGATTTAAAAAGTTACCAGAATAAGTAGCTCATCAGAATTTCAGAACATCAATGTACAACCACTTGTTTAACACTTTTAATTTCTGAAACTTTACGAAGTATCTTGTATGCTCATAAATATTTATGTAATTTGAAAACTTTAAAAAGCGATTTGTAGGAAGTTGAATATTATACAATGAGTGTTAAAAAACAATGACTTGCAAAGATGACGTTGAGGCTCCTGATCTGCAGATTTACTAGTATTATAAATCTTCGTTTCATAAATTATTATATACTATTATATTACGAAAGCCATTTTGACTGTGGAATCTCTAATAGAATGATAAAAACTAATTTCGTCTGTCACGTTTTAGCAACATCTATGTCGCATTTCAAGTCAATGTCTATGTGCAAATAGTGAAAATAAACGGCTACACTTCAGTGATGTGTTATTCATAGTGGAATTCTGGGTTTAGCAATTATTTATAGAAATCGATCTTTTCCCCCCATAACATTTTTAAAGAGCAGATCTATATTTCCAAGAGAAATTAATTATCAGCCAACATCATCACATAATTAGAGTCATTTGCTATTAAAAAAAGGATAAAGCATGTTTTGCCTGCTTTCCGAGGTACATGTTGTCAGCTACTAGTCGCCTGATGATGAGATCCGATAAATAATTTCTCTAGAAACTATAGTTGTAGTCGACAAAAATGATATACTCTATATTGTCTATATACAACCGCTTTTCTAGTACATTTATAACACTTGTATTTTGCCAACTATCGGAAGATAGATGACGCTCTACAGTCCTCTACTAGAGATGTCGCTATGAAATGTTGCTGGGTCATTTTCTACGAAATGGTAATATCTTGCGTTATGTGACGTACACAGCGTACCTCATGCTACTGTGGTCTTTTCCGATAACGTAGCGTACGTCGTCATATATGGCTGATTGCTTGATTATACATTCTGAATATTTTACTAGAAAGTGTATCGCTTTACAGGGCGGTTAGCATTTTTAATAAATAGAATATAAAACTTTACCTATTAATTTTTTGTGATGTGAATTTAAAATTTCTAAAACAAAAAAAATCTGCCAGATGAGATAACACCGGTGGCTAGAGACATACATCCGCTAACGGTGCCAGAGCGCAAGGGGTTAATGGTTACAGACCACTTTGGTTTATATTATAAAATAGCGATTAATGCAATGAATCTTTTATATTAATTGTGCCGATTTTACCAATGTACTATATTTTACTTAGTTACATTTACTACAAAATACATATTAATTTTACTAATGTATTTTTTTACGTTTTATTAAGCTATTACCAAAGCGTGTAATCCACTTCAAGATAAGATTATTTTCGAAAAAATAAATATTAGTATCTGGTAGTTTAATCTTTCTTTAAAAACTACTACAAAATGGCTAAACTATTTTCATGACCCGTAAAGCATGCAATTTCATCATGAGTTTAGGCTGTAATTTCAAAGCTAAAATAACCCGACTATTTTCAAGTTAAAAGCACTATTGTAAAGTAATAAGTAAAATTATTTTGGCACATAAAGAATATTTTATTGCAACACTTTCCTGCGATCATAGTTTTTGTATACTCGCAAATGCTTCAGATCGATTGAGTATCTCTCGCAAATCGAATGGAAGAACTGAAGTACATAAACGGAACTATTTACTTTGTAATCATTCTTTGATAGTTTTCCAATATACATATCATAAACTTCCCTAAGGAATCGCAATAACATAACAAAAAAAAACATATTTTGGTATATGGTGATAAAACTTGTACATAGTAATGTGTGTTTGTATTGTTTCTAATTTAATGATTTTTATTCAAATACGTATTTATTGAAAGAAATTTGGATGGAAAAGTAAAACATAGGAATTATATCAAATGAATTAATAATATTTAAGTTTAAAAAATCCAAAATCAGTTTTAAAATATTGTGTATGTATATATACATTTCAGATATGCATGCCTATTATTTAAGCATTTTGATACAGATATATCATGATTTATTAACGGAAATTTTTATGTCTAAAATAAGATTTAGATTTTCATCAAATAAATTCATAATATTTAAAAATAATATAAATCTAAAATGATTTCGAAAGGATACTCATTTACTTTATATGTGAACTTAATAATTAAAAATTGAAAATATTCACTATTTAAAATATGTGATAATAATTTATTTTCGATATTTTTTTTTATCGTATTTGCATTTACCCAATTTTCTATATAAATAAAATAATTTAATATCTACTGCTGTAGCAGAATCTATTCGAAAATTTAAGATATTTCAGAGGCATACGTAAAACATATAAATGGATAAGAACATATCAAACAACACACATTGATCTATGACGCTTAACATCAAATTTGTGTTTCTTGAAGTGAGTTTATATTACAGTAGCCTCCCGCTTAACCGACCTGAACGGGACCGAGGGTTAACCGGTTAAGAGAAAAAACGGTTAAAGCGGAGAAGTAAAAAAAATTTTAATAATTGTCTGCGTAATTTAATTAATTAAACCCGCACGATATGTTTAGTTTTTAAATTTCTGTAGTTTTAAAAAAAGTAAATGTTTTCTATATTTTGTGAAACAGATACTAGTTATAATTAACTGAATTGACAGAAAAATTATCACTGATAACAAATAATGAAAAACATTTAACACAAATTAAATTGTTGTAAATCGTGTCACACACCTTTATAAGAAGTTGAAATTCTTCTACACTATGTATATTTAAGTTAATCTACCATAAATAAATCAATGACCTTCTTCTGTTGAAGGCAAGATGCCGAAAATTTTGCAGCGTAATCTCTCCATTTGCTTAACATCATACGTTTTATCGAAGAAGCTATTAGCCGCTGATCAACCTAGCGTAGCGCCAACTCTTAATGCCTTTACCCCTTCCGTATGAGAAATTTTAGCAGTATCAACTTCAACTGGATCAGCATCAGGATCGTCTTCGCATTGAACAACATCAGTTACAGTCATGATTATATCCTCGTCAAATAATGTTTCATGCTTGAGTTCTTTATCAGACTCAAACAACTGCTATACATCTTCTACGGCGATCTATTCGAATCCCTCAACTTTTTGAAATGTTTGTACAAAACAGTTTTCAGATAGATCAGACATTGTAGAGTTTCAAGGAGGAGGGAGGGGAGTGCTTTTCACGATTAAAAACACAAATTTTCAAATCTTCCCCGGCGACATCTCATTGTTCCTGAAGGGATTCCATTCCCGTCCACACCCTGAATTCAACATTGGTAAATGTCAACACGTATTCATTTAGAAACGAAGTTCTCCTTTCTGAATTTAGCCTCCTTCCCCTCGGGATTGCACTTCAACTCGAAAGCGTCAATTGAGTAATTTTCTTTCTGCCCGGAAGACACAAAAGAAAAAGAAAAACGTTTTTTTTTCGGCTACAATTCAAAGATGGCATTTCATCCACATACTTTTGGGCAACCTTACAGGATGTATAGGGTTTACACAGATCACGTAATATACTAAAATTTAAAGTAAGTCGAAAACACATAAAGCAATTCAAAGCGTACTTGGAGCTATTATTGCTCATACTTGTGTGTGACTTCTAATGTGCTTCCCAACTTCTATGATGTACCCACTGGTATAATATAATAACAGAATATTTAAACAAAATATTTTCTATTCAAATAAAGCTTTTAAAAACTAAAATTCACAGGATGTACACAAATTATTTCGAGAATTTTTTAGCTTCATAATTTTTAAAATGTTATTTATAACATAAGCAATAAGTGCAATGGCAGATTACTATTAATATAGAGTCTATCTTAAAAGTTTAGACACATTAATATATAATAACAAAATTGGAAATATGAATATATGAAATAATTGCACGATAACTGGTCAAAATAGAATTTAAATTAAAGTTTTCATAAATATTACAAAGGTTACATAGTCACTAAAAAAATATTCATGTTTACATTTTTCTTACAAAACCACTATCTATAAAGTTTAAATACATTATGCATATCTTAGCAATTGCTATATAGGTTTCAGCCAAACAATCAAATTTTTTCCCTGACCTGAGTGGTGTAACAGCGAATGTTCTATTTAACGTTGAAATCGAAAGGTATGCCCTGACTGAAATTTGTAGAATTTTAAAATTGTAAAAGCCAGGAATATCACCAAGCACTTTCTAGAAATAACAATTTCAACCAAAAAAAAAAAAAAAAAAGAGCGGGCAGTCAGATGTAACGAAGACTGACTGAAAAATTGGAAGATTTTTCTCTTTGAAAAATATATAAGACAAGATAAAAATAATATTGGTTACAAAGTCCCAAAGAGCATAATACATAGATACATAAGTAAATACAAGAAATATATATTCTTACAACATGGAAGCAAATCGCAGCTAAATTCACACAATTAGTAAACCATAATAGATTAAGCTCGAAAGTACAGATTGTGTAGAGATAGTGGAGTATCGTATTATTCAACGATGGTTGAAACTAAATATGGATGGCCCTAATGACTGGAATTGCTATCGGAATCACTTCATGAAACACCCGAGTACTTTCTTCAATGTATGGCCATGAGTTAAGTCGCTGATGGTTTGCGGAGCATTGGGCTTCTGTGGTCAAACCTCTCTGGACATACTCCATAAATAATTTCAAATTAAAAGATACCATGCATCAAATTTGTCGTATCTCACTCATACGAATTTTTCAAACATTATCTTTTGGGCCATCATGTATAATATAAAGTGTTGAAAAGTGGAAAAGCAAAAGAAAACGTACTTAGGATTTCTTTTACATCTATTGGATTTATTTTAAGTGTAATATTGTACTAAATACATACTTTTGGTTATTGTAAAGGATTTTAAAAGGAATCAGAAATGTTAAACACTCTATTGACGCATGTTAAAAATATCCCAGATGTTATGTCTGCCAAATACACTAATGTTGTTTTTATACTAATTTTTGATATAAAAAAATCAACGGGTCCTAAAATAATGATGTTTTTCATGAATTAGTCACCAAATGGTGAAATCATATGTAGTTTTCTGTATAAAATAAACTTTATCTTTTGCCAATTTGTCAGAGTTAATTATTAAATGTATTTCTGGTCATATCTTCGCGCATCGAATCATCGTCATATCTTCACAGATAATCATAGAGCGGTAAGTAGTTAAGCCGCTAAAAAACTTTAAAAAATGCGATAATTTACATGTGATTATAACGTATGTATACAAAAAATTTTTTACATGGATATTATAACTGTTTTAATAAAACTTTTAGGGAATTATATTTATTTGTTTTTTAGTCTATTTGTGCAGTTCATTAAAAAATGAATAACAGTTTATTAACCCTTTCAAGGGTGGTGGTGCCTTTATGAAACCACTTAATTTTAATTCCAGAATTCCACAATGACATCAGAATTAAAGAACAGGTTAAAAAAATTTAGGTTTATAATATAGGGGCTGTGCATATATAACGTTATCATTTTAGGAGGGAGAGAGGGGGTCCGGCAAATGGTATCGTTAGATATCTCTAGGGGAATGGGGGGGGTGTGTTGTCTTTTGATATCGTTATCATTTTTTATACAATCAAAATTTGCTTTTTTTATTTGTAACTTGGTCTTTACAGCAAAATACGTAGTATGTTATCGTTTTTTAGTCTGTTATCTATTTTTATGAGAATAACGAAGTTATTATTAAAATCATTAAATGCTTATAAAATTTTAATTCGAAAATGTGGAATACCCCAACATTTGGCATTTCTATTTCTTCTCTCATATGTGAATGGAAAAATCAACCGCTGTTCGAGAAACCACATGCGAAGTATGTTTGAAATAATACATGTATTTACAAGAATATAAAATAGAAAGAAGGTTGCCCACCTGTTTTGGTTATAAGAAGTTCTGTCTGCCTCCCCCCCCCCCCCGTGCAGGACAGGTTTAAAAAGACTTTATTAATGTTGAATATATTATTAACAAAATGCTATTATTAAATACATATAAAGAGTTGTTTGATATAAAGTTATCTGATATATAAAGTGATATTTATTGACTTATCTTCATTTGAATATATAGCGCAAAATATATATAACCATATTTGTATGTCACTCCAAGCAAAAGAAAAAAACCTCCAAAAATGAAAAGAATTTTTAGACATTAATAGCGATATAATTACGTGGGAGGAAGGGGGGATAACGTCGAGAGATGATAACGTATGATATCGTAAGGGGGGAGGGGGGTCCAAAATTACCAAAAAGTTGAATATGTTATTTTTGTACAGCCCCATAAGTCAAAAATAGGTTTTTTCTTTTTTCCAAATAAATTTGTTGTGCCAATCACTCATTTCAACAGTTTAGCAATCGAAGCCCCTTAAAGGTTTAAAAGTTTTTTTTTTTGTTTTTTTTTTTTTTGATTGAATACATAAAATATCGATATAACAACGCGTTACTACTGCAATATTTTTTTTTTATCTCTTATGTTTTCAAGCGGTCATCTAAGGACAGCTATGTCGTTTAGATCGAAAAAACTACATTTAAATTAAACTTCTCTGATTTTCTTTATAAAATATTTGATTTTTTTCTGGGTTTTTTTTTTCGAAACTTTTTATTACAAAAAGACAAAAAGCTATTTATCAAATTACAACGACCATTTGGAAAATGATTTTATCGAAGACTAAAATTTAAGACATAAAAAATCGCACGGAGTTGATCATACATTACGTACGCCATGAATTAAACATTAATAGTGTTATTAAACGTAAAAATTCCAAGCGACAAAAATCGCCTGCGACTCTTACGTATTATCTACTTGAAACTTATGTATTATCCAAGCATTTCATTGGCTGTTCGGGAAAAGGCTTTTCCATCGTCAGATTTTTTGGAACTGTGGAACCCCTTTTAAATTAAATTTCATTCTTAAACTTGTAAACATACCACAATATTACTTTTTACACCGTCGTATAGAGAAAAAAATGTACTTTTAAGTGCAATTTGTTTGAAAGCTGTATCTCATTTTGCTTCTGAGTTATTAATTTTTTGGTAGTTTTTATTACTTTTTTGTCCTAGTGGCAACAGACGGTATCCATCTCTGTTGAAAGTCAAGGGAAATACAGATTACTGCATAGGCCAATCAGAAAACGAATAAAATGAGGATTAAACCAAAAAAACCTTCAGATATGCTTTTGATTTCCCATCCTAACGAGAACAATAACAATTTTTCCAAATGGTTAATAAAAGTGCGGCATAAGAAAATAATTTAAAATACGCTTAGGGTTTTATTGAGAATAAACAAAGCTGTGTGGGAATTGTTTCTTGCATTATACATCCATCGAATTAAGAATTCTTTTACTATTCTTTTACATTTTCCTTAAGCACTTACGAATATATAGAAATTTTCAAAACAATTGATAACATAGTAAAAAAAATGTCTCCTCTTCTTACATTATACATCTCATAACGTATTTTAAATTCATATTTTAATTCTACTTTAATATGGTGTTATTGCTCTATGACAATCGGGAATTAATATTGTGTTGAAAAAAAAGCACAAAATTCAAGCTCGCAAATTATCATGCAACGTTGGACTTACATCGAAAATGGAACATTCAAAACATGAAACTTTGTTTCGGGTTTGAGTATGCGTGTATAAAAATATATTTTATATGAAGCAAACCAATCAACGTTAGCTTTTAAAAATACAGAATGTTAGAAGAATGTTAAAATTTTATGAAAAGAAAAAATTACTTATCATAAAAAGGCAGAAAATACATTTTTCTTTTATACTTCTGAAAAATGCTTTAATAAACCGTTCTTATTTTTTCACACACACACACACACATATATATATATATATATATATATATATTAAAAATTTCAAAAAGTGCAGCTTTTTATTAATTATCTCTTTTTAAAAATTAAATTATTTTTGATTTTTTTATTTATTTAGTAAATAATAGTGCACTTTCGTATGGTATGATGGTTTTTTGCCCTATTTATCCAGCAAAAAGAACGTTTTCAAAAATAAGAACAAAAGTTTAACTATTAGAATCAAACACGTTCTATAAAAGTACTTTGTAAAATTTGAAGTAATTTTCAACTTTTTTATGTATGTTATTGACTAACATGCGTGTTATACTGACAGGAAATAAATAGTCACAAATCAAAAATAAATGGGACAACGAGGGGGGGGGGGGAGGCGAGAAGTGTAGTTCAGAGAGGGGGTTCTTTTCCCCTCCCTCTCATTACAAAATTAATTAATTTACACCGAAAATATAGCTTCCGCTAATATCAGTGTATATTATTGTATTTAGCTTTACTCTTAACGGAAAGTTTAATTTCCTGTAATTACTTCAAATTTATACTCAGGTAATTATAATATGAAAGAAATGACGCCAAATGTTGAATACTTCAAATCTATACTAATGTATAAAAAGGGCGTGTCTGTCTGTGATTAAAAAAATCCCACCTATTTAAGTTCATTAAGCAATTTAGGCGTATAATAATACAGAAATCATTAAAAAAAATCTGTCTATATGCATTTACGGAATGAGCTCATAAACAGTTGCAAAACAAGCCTTAAGCTTATCAGAGACATGATTCGGATCTGCAGTATGTTGCATTCCGATATCTAAATCGTTTTTGAGGAACAAGGGAAAAACAGGGAAAATAAATCAACCACCAAATCTTTAAATACCTAAAATCTCTAAAACTAATTGATCAATTTTAAGGAATGGTACATATATTGAAAGATCTAATTAAAACTTATTTATCATAATTTTGGCTATGATCAGCATTTTGTAGCATACCGATACCTAAAATAGTTTTTAAGAAAACAGGTAGTAGCACGCAGAATCAATCATTCAATAAGTTTTCCAATACTCAAAAACTGATTAGCTATTTAATCAATTTTACGGACTCTTGCGGCGATTGTAAAGTCAAATTTAGATTTATTAATGATAATTCTGACTGCAATTTGCAGCTTGCTTTATTCTGATGTCTAAAATAGTTTTTTAAGAAAATAGGGACTAGCACGCAAAATCAATCAATCAACTTTCCAATACTCAAAAACAGAGCAGAATCAATTTTACGGATTTTTACGACGATTGAAACGTCTATAATTAAGATTTATTAACGATAATTCTGGCTGCAATCTGCAGTTTGCTGTATTCTGTTGTCTGAAATATGTTTTATGAAAATAGGGATAAACCGGGATAATTAATCAATCAACTAACCATTAAATGCTCATAAACTCGGTAACTGATTGGGTAATTTCAAAAATTCATACAACGATTGTAAGGTGTAATTAAGATTTATACATAATAATAATCACATTCTTAACTTATTACTTATACATTTTAGTTTAAAAACTAGGTTGATAGTTATGTTTCCCACCCAAAAAGGCTAAAGATATTTTTAAAATACAAATCCAACGAAATGTGCTTGCACAGACAGTATAAAATGAAATTTAATCTAAAATAAAATTCCAACATGTAGATTTTCCATTGAAGAATCTAATTTGCATGTTAACACAATAATAATGTAATTCATTACTGATAGCACTTCTTCTTACACCTAGGTATTTCTGCAGACATATAATTTGAAGACAGAAAAGTTTACAGCTCATGTTTATAAGAATTACATCCATTTGAATGATTAGAGCTTCAGCCTCGTGTATCCTTATACATTTCCTAAGTCCTTGTGTCGCGATCCGTACCTTACGGATACCGGATTTCAACAATCTAACATAACGATAAAAAAACGACGATACTAGACTTTGAAAGAGGCATTCTTTTATTTACTGTACATTAATGATGTAAATATATTTAGGTATATGTTATAGTTATTTGTAATCTAATAAAAATATTTTTCAAGTTGTTCATTGTAATCGTACTAAATTAAAAAGACTCATTCTTTCAAATTCATGTCAATTGGAAAAATGTTTTTAACTACTAATAAAGATTATATTTATGTAACATAAATTGTCCTGATATTTTAATTTGGAAACTTTAAACAAGAAAATTTGACAAAAAACATGTAATATGTTTAGTTTATAAGTTAGAGGTTTCTATAAAATTGCTTATTTTAAAATAACGTGCCGTTAATCGAAACCCGCAGTCATGCTTAACAACTTTTACAAAGTTTCCTCTCATCATTTTGTTTTTATTATTTAATATTTCAAAGTCCGTCAGTCTCAGTATAAGAGTTTAAGTATTTGATCGGGAAAATAACAGTGGTTCAAGGATCATTAGAATTTAATGATGGCCTCTCTTATGGAACCCAGCCTGCAATATATCTATTGTGTCAGATGACTATTAAATTCCCATGCTTCGGCATTATCAGGCATTTTGTGTATATTATCAGAAAGTAAGTGCATAATTAAGTCAACGTTGCATTTAAACATAGATTGAACGGGTGTTTACTTTTCCACTATCGGAGAATCCTTTAAATTATGTTGTGCTATATATTAATGTTTACGTTTAAGGGTAGGCTCTACTCCTTTAGTTAAAAAAAAAATTATTTATTATTTTACACTTCTTTTGCTTCCGTCGTTGTCGTAAAGCGGTTTCGTGATATTTCAGTTTTTTTACAGTATTTTATGCTCATCGAATGCAACACCGCTCGTTCAAAGCACTACTGTTGTAAAATTTTAATCTTGTTTATCTCGAAATCCTGTTTTTTAAAATTGGGCCTGATTTTAAATCCTGTTATTAAAACCATTTTTTGAGCACTATTGGGCCGATTTCCTTCATTTTTTTATTTAAAAGAAATTTAATCGTTTTTAATGGATCTTGTATCACCGGAAATTATAATTTTACTTCATTAAAACATACTAAAGCTCTCAAAAGGTAAATAAAGACAAAAGGAGAATTTTTTTTCTTAAGATGATGATTTTAGCCAAATAAGCTTTTTAAACTGTATGTTGATGTAAGTTCGAGTGCATTTTATGCCTTTCACAATATCGTGACCAAATTTGTTTCATATAATTGTAACCAGATTAAAAAAAAAAAAAAAAAAAAAAAAAAAAAGTTTTCTCTATTGCCAGTCTATGCGCTCTTCTGTAATCACACATGACATAATACTCATTTTTTACACAAAAATATAAATGTATATTTAAAACGTCAATAAATATGATGCAAAAAGGCTGATTGCATATCTTGCTTCTTTCTATGTAAAAACAAATCATAAAAAATCGCATAAGTTTTAGGTCAAAGTTGTAACCTGTTCTTATTGAGCGATTTGTTATTTTTTTCTAAACTGATAAAAATGTAACTAAAATGCTAGTAAATATAAATTAAAGAAGTTCTTCATCTTTTGAAAGGTGAATATGTCCGTCTAATCCGCAAGAAATCCAATTAAACGTTTCACTATTCCATTAGAGCCTCATTTTTCAGTAATACATGTTTATTAAAATAAATAAATATTAAAATCGCTTCCATACTTGTCATGAAATTGTAAAACAATGTCAGCTGTTTTGCAAGACATTATATTTGTTTACAAAATCTCATAGCGACTGTGTCCTTACTATTTACTGCGAAACTATGATGGTATACGTTTGTGCAAAGAAAACTACACAAAAATAATGAAATCGTTTCAGTAGTTTCCGAGAATATTGTACATCAATGTGAGTTGATTTACATTTAATTTTGCTATTGTTGTAGCCCTTAAATTATTTTGTAATTGAGAACATTTCTGTTTCAGAGCAACTAATTTCCTTCAAATTTTTAATTTACAACTAAATATATAGAAATTTGTTTGACGAATGCATTTAAAATGAATTTATACTGAAAAAAATATATGCATCGAAATTTGATTATCAATGTATTATGATCTCAGAGATAATTATTCAATGTCAAGATTGTCATTTGCATTCGAGATAAAAAAAAAAAATCTTTATCGAGAGGCTCTAAATTTATAATCAGATATGATTTAGTGAATAATGAATTAATTATATTATACCAATTTCGTTTGAAGATGGAGAACATATCATTAATGGACACATAAAATCCACATCTTTATGCCAATTTATTCGTTTACTTTTGAACTTCTCCGTTCTTTTAAATTTAGGAAATGGCTATGCAAAGTCATCAATGAGCCGCCCCCTCCCCATGTTAGGGTGGCCACCTCATTTGAGCATATGCTGTGTAGCACCGTAGGACACAGGATAAAGCAAACAGTGTTAGACACAGTAGGACCAGAACCTTAATAAATCATAACGCCTAGTTTAGTTTTTAGTATTAGGATACTTTTTACAGACGTTTAAGCTTTTAAAGTCAAGCAAAAAAGAAAAATCATGAGTCAAATATAGATTATGAAACCTTTTTCAACACTTCCAGAATGTATAAACGGAACTTTACCGTTTAATAAGGTGACTGAAAATTTCTTATGCAAAAAAATTAGGAACGTATAATAACTAAAAAAGTAAATTTAGTAAATTTAGAAATAACAACCTGCCGACTGCAATGTATCTAGCTTGAGTAACTGTGTGTCTGAATTTATTTAGACTCTAAATACACATATCTTACTATATTAAATATAATTATGATTAAGCATTCGACCATCATAAACTGTAAATTTACGAATTATTTTGTGTAACCCTGTATATGATCTATATAATTTATCCATACCACGTAGTAGGCAAAAAGTTTTTTTGCTTTTAAAAACTCATACCTTTACTGAAAACGCACTTCTGGAATATTTCGCTCATAGGCAATACGGTAACTTTATTCTTTTGCGTGACTTTGTAAATTATTTCATATTCTACAGAAAGCATGTTCTAGCGCTCCTGAAGAATCCATATTAATTTTATCATGGTTGAAAATTTTGAAAATCATTAAAATAAACTCCAAGCAATTTTTTCTAGTCAGACCATAATGGAACGAGATTATTTTTAGTTTAATGTCCCTATAAAAGAATTGTAAATGATGCACTCACTGTTTTCAATAGGAAGCATGCCTTGGTGAGCCTTAATAACTTAAATCAATTACATAGCAATCCATTTATATTTACGATAGTTAGCGCATGAACGGACGGCAGATAGCAGAAGAATACGACAGGCAGTCAGAACACCGAATTCATAAACACTTTTCAACTATGTTGGAATGTGATAAAAAGGCAATAAAACAGGTAGACGGACACATATATTATTAGATTATGATGTTAAAACGGGACAACGATCTGAAAAAGACCTTTAAATATATATATATGATAAAACCATAATAAAAACCATGATAAAACCAGAATAAAACCATATATATATATATATATATATATATATATATATAGTTATATATATATATGTACATATATATATAACCATTAATTAAACATACCCTACCACCATCAAAAACCGTAATAATGTGAATTAAAGCTGTAAGTATTAAAAAAAAGTGCCAAATAATTTATTATAAGAATTATTATGGAAAAAAAAAGAAGAAAGTGGACACCGACAAATAATGGAAAAGCTTATATATTGAATTACGTTATCAAGGGCACAGAATTCAATGATATAAGCAATATGGTTGTTTTCTGTGAGAAAAATAAGCTAAAGCTAATATTATTTTTCCCTGTGCCCAAACAACCATTATAATACAGTGAATAGATTAACACTAGAACGGCGGGAAATTTTGCTCAAGTTTTATAAAAATATTTCACATTAGAATTTTTATTTAGAACTATTTAACTTATTTATTTAAATTATTTTTGAGCAGCATATATTAATCTTATATTATAAAAAAAAAGTCTGGTTCGAATCGAAATGTATTCATTCGGCAAGGGTCAAAATGACCTCTCGTCGCCGTTCTAGTGTTAAAAATGAAAACAGAATAAAAATAAATAATGTGAAATGGAAAAATCAATAAAACCTGTTTAAATTTTTATAGGATATAAAATAGAAATAATACACAACATACCGATTAATATTTCTGTATTTTTCAATATATCCACACGCACATAGCTCCCAAAATATCGTAAAGATTAAGGTGAATAAAACAGTTAAGAAATCACAATGATTGAGACCAAAGGATGCAGTTAATACAATTTGAAAACTCATGAAAAATAAAATTAATATAGTATAAAATAAAATAGATAGAAAGTAATTACATTATTTAAAATAACTAAAATGCACTATTAAATTAATTAATAACTATATATATATATATACAAAAGAATTTTAAACATTCTTTGTAGGAAAAGTGTTATCTGATTTTATTTATTAAGTAAAATTTCTCAATTTAATATGTTTATTTGACTTGGGAAATAAACTAATGTTTGACAACTATGTTTTTTAATTAGAAGTCCAACTTAAGAACATTCTTAAAAGAAATCGAACTTTACAAACAACAAAAATTTTAGATGTTTTTAAGTCTCAAAATCCTTTACTATTCATACTAAATCTGTTATGTTGCTTGTTAGAAACCTTAAGTATATAACTTTTGAGTTGAATAAAGTAATTTTTGAGTCTGCATTTTTTATAGATGGATTTAGACTATATACAGTCTGAAAAGAAAATATTAATCAAACTTATTTATGATGCCCTTAATTTCCGATTATACATTCCGGAAAATAGGCTCACATATTTATAGTTGCTTTTGAAGTGTCAACTTTCTCTACATTAAAGCATATTCCCTTTCTATTAGGCAGGTCCTGGAAAGATGCGGATTTCTGACAAAGGTATACAGCTGGAAAGTAGAGCAGAATACCTCGATACCTTAACTGCAACACAAATTCTCGTATCAGAAGTAAGTCCTTTATTAGTTTACTAATAGTTCAATTTAAAAAAAAAAACAGTTATTTTTCTAATAATGTTTCTTTCATGATAATTTTAGTTTTTCTAATGTACTTCTAATTTACTACTGTATTAAAATGCTGGCTTTACTAAAATATAGTTAACTCCAGATTATATGATGTACACTGTAAAAAAAAATGGTAACGTTCCATGTAAAATCCAGGAACGTTTCGCCTTTTCTCAGGTTTTCAGAATAATTTAGCTCTTTTCTGTGAAATTCTGGTTTTCTTATCTGAAACATTCCTGAACAAAAGTTGGAAACAGCAAAACGCTGCGGCCGCCATTTATTATTTTTTTGCTATAATCCGTTGCTCGCGCGCGAGTGTCGAAAACGAATTCCTTAAATGAATGTAAAAAAATCAATATGGAATGCAAATAAATCAAAAGACGACATAATCCTTTACGGCTCTATTGTCAGCAATTCAGATGAAAATACAATACCTCTGTGACATCGCTAAGAGATTATCTCTCGTCGATTATCTCTCGTCTGTGGAATGTTTAACAAGCAGACCATGTAAAAAAAATACACATATTATTTGGATCTCCATTAACCAGGGGACCGTGAAACATGATTCTCACCGATTTTGATTAATTTAAAGTATGTTTTAGAGTTCTTATCTCTAATTATTCTTGTGAAAGGATTTCTTCAAATGGGCCTTAGATTTTCAGAAATTAGATGCCGAGGTTTAGCATACGTTTCAAATACCCATTAGTTTGCAGCTCTCAATGTGTCTTTCGTGGTGTGGACGCAGAAGGCTCGCACGCCACCCTTACGGCTCGAGTTCTATGCTACCTCTTGACTTTTTTTTTCTTTTTTAAATAATTTTATATTTTAACACTTTACAATTTGATTTAAATTTGATATATATTTGACACTTTGAATTGCTGCAAATTTGATTTTTTTTTTTTCAGAAAAAATATACAATTACGTTTAGGATTTTTTTTTCATGAAAATTTATATGTATTTTATCTAACTTGTAAACTAACATAATTACTGACGAAAATCCAAAATATTTTATGTCTAGATTTTTTTTCTAATTATTATTTACATTTATATATTTTTATATTTTAAGCAAAGTTCAGAAACAATATATGTTATATATATTTACTTTATTGAATTTTAACTGAAAATTTATTTTTTCGTGTAAATTATAAATAATAATTTTGATGTCAATTTCAAAATATTTTTTCATTCCAACAAATAATGATAATAAAGCGAAAATATTCAACTGGAAATGTAAAAATCGTCTGCGGATCCCGCATGCTGTGAAATGTCAGTAATGTTTTGCTGTCAACAGAAATATTCCTGGTATTTCGCAGGAAACTTACTGGCATTTCTGTAGAATGTTTTTAAAATATACAGTAAAGTTCCAGTCATTTTCAAGAAATGTTTCTTGGAAATAATGGGCAACTCAGCTGCCCATTTTTTCCCAGGAACGTTCCGGAATTTTTTTTTACAGTGTACAGTTATTGGACATACTACTCGTTTAACCGTTACTCCTCAGCTGTATCATTGTCAGATTTGTGTTGTCTTAATCATAGGTTATCTGGGCTGTAACATATTTTATTTCTTTAAATTTATAATCGAATTTAGAAACTTTGGCGAATTCTAGATAGAGGAAGATGCGATAATGTTAATTCGGTTTATAAGCAACTTGCTGGTTCCGAAACTTTTGAAAGTAAATATATAACAAATTTATATATAATTTGTATATTAAATATATTTTGAAAGTATTTTAAATTCAGAAACAATTTTAATTTTAAAATTCATGCATTTGCATGTAGCCAATAAATTTATCTAAATTTATTAGAAGTCATGAAAAAACAGTAAGACGCAAATGTAACTGAAGTGTGTTTATTACGTTGAATTTTAACTCTTGCTACAAGTAAATTTCGATAAAAAAAAGAAAGAAAAGGAAGGTACCTACACTCCTTAGGAGTTTCAGTGGATGCGGTTCCAGTATATTAGATTATAATTTTTATATTTTATATTTAAATCGCAAAATATTTAATTTTTTATCTGTTTAAATAAGTCAAAATATCCTATTCAAAAATTATGGTAGAACTGTACTCCCTCATGAAGGAAAACTTTATTAGTAATTTAAAAAATTAATTAAAAAATATAATCACAGATTATTCTTCTTTTGTGTTTTTTTTAAATTTCTTTTATGATGACAATCATTTATTTTAATTATAGCCTTTGATTTTATGATAATAAAGGAATTTATTTATTTATCTTATTGCAATTTTTGTATTAGTGTAAAATTTATACAATAATAAATTGCATAAGATAATTAATGTCCTCACAGTTATACGGCAGTTTCGAACATATGACATATCTTAGGAATGCGAGAATCAGATAGCCAGTAGTGCATGAAAAGACCATCTTTGTATGTTATTGCCTTGTTTCAGAATGATTTAGGGTGTCTAAAAGAAGGACCTATGTTACAATTTTTTGAAAGTTTGGTTTTTTGTTAAGAAAAGAATCTGTGTGGAAAGACTGATAATTAATCAGTGGTAAAAATTGGAATTTCATAATATAAGTTTATTTACTTTAAATAAAAAAATTAAAAACTAAATTTAAAATAATATCATTACTTTCTTTACCTGCGTAACTATTTTATTATTATTCATCAATGCTCAGTATCAAGAAAAATGTAGAGTATATTTAAGGTAGGAAGATCGACATGTTTTGCACTAGGTGCTCATGACGCCACTAGTCAATGACATTTTTAATTTTTTCCTCATTTCGTAAAGGTTTTAATTTGTAACATAGGCTCGTCTTCATATTGGTTTAATAGTAGGAATAACTTTCATCCAAAATTTAAAATAATACTTTAATTTTCATTTTTTAATTTCTTAATTATTTAACTTTTTTTTTATTTTCAGCATCAATCATTAAAGTTAGAATTTGCTAGAAAATGTAACATTTATTGCAAAAAACAGCTACGAAGATGTAACAAATTTTTTAAGCCTAGGTAATTACAATTTTTTTTTAAACGAGTCTCAAATTTAATTAAATAAATAAATGTAAGTAGAATAAGGGGAATGGGAAATTGGATGATTTGCATATTGTTTTATTAAATAAAAAAACGTTATTAACCAAGAGCCATGAGAAAAAAAAAATTAAGAAATAAATTGAGAAAATGACACGAGTACAAATAAAAGTATGCATGTAAAAAAGGGCAGACAGCTGTTTCGGAGATTTGGAATTTCCATCATCAGTGCAATAGTTAAAATTACAAGAGCTATGTAAAAACATTAGTGTTCTCAGAAGTGTTCTAAAAAAGGTGACAAAATAAGTGTTCTAAAAAGTGTTCTGAAAAGTGTATAAAGATTTGCAGAGTATGATTTAAAATTTTATCATATTTGAACAATTAGAAATTAATACATGAGTGAGAAAAATTAAAGCAGTAGAACTGATCGATGTAACTATGGTTATGATATCGACGGTCACCCCTTCAATATTTTAGGATGATACATTTCCAATGTAAAGTCTCAGTATTTTGTCTCTAAAAATAAATACTGTCAAAATATAAAATTTCATCAATTTTTGAGATAGTGGTTTGCCACATATATATAAATATGTTAGATTATTCTAACATTGGAAGGTTTAGCTAGTGAACGAAGTAACTGGCTGTAATGTTACCAGTAGTGCAGTAGTTTAGCTTCGATGCGATAGTAGATGGATAAGCTGAAATAGTAGATGTATGCAGCCTTTAATTATGATACTCATTTAAGCCTTTTATTAAGCAGGTAGAAAGAACATAAAGCAAGATTATTCATAAAGGTAATAATCTGAAAATAAAACTGCATGCATAAGTTGGCACGAATATTTGAAGTGGTGGTAATCATCGAGTGGTAATTCGGCTAATAAATCGCCCATGTATATTTCCCATAGTAATAGAAACAAGGCAGGAATAAGTTCAACTCTTTATTGGAATAACAAGTAGCACAGCAGTTTCCACAAATACTTATAGTCTAATGATTTCTCGATCGTAGTCAAACAATGTCAAGCAAGTTACTTTAAGTAATTATTAGAGGTAAACAAGATTAAAGATGAAAACATATCTGACAGTGACCAGGGGATGGTTATTTACAAGTGGAAATACGACCAAAATCTGTGGAAACATTGCGAGCGTCTCCTTTTTGTTCGCATAGTGTAGTAATACAAATATGACGTTGGTCAACCTCAAAACCAATTAATAATTAAGGATATCATGACATGGAAAAAGGACTGACAGAGGAGCGGATGAATTTGATAGTAAAAAAGCAAACCCTGGAATAACCGCGGAAAAGTAAATTCTCTGAAGGAAAAAAATGGCTTCTAAAAAGAACATTGTAAAAGAAAAACGTTCAGAAATGGAACATTTAATTTAAGAATGCTATAAAAGTAATATTTAAGTAAATTGGACAAACTAAATATATATATAATAACAAACTAAATATATATATATATATATATTGGATGGTGCAAAAACAACAGAAAAATGTTAAAACTCAATAATTAAAAATAAAATCTTGTCAATCTGCTCTATACAATTTTCTTAGACAGAAAAAACATTTTCTGATTTTCAAAATATAATTGGAAATTGCTACATTTTATTTCTGTTAACCTTTGTATAACTTTGCTGCATTTCTGCAACGTACCTAAAAGTCAATATCACTTGTACAGTCAACTTTAAAATACAGCTTTATTGCTGGTAGTTTCTAACACTGCAAGTAATGTAAATTTGTCATAGAATTCTCAACGTGCGACGATAGTGAGTTAATTTCTTTTTATGGCAAAGTAAGTTTTGAGCAGATTCACACTGTTATTGCTAAAATATCCTTCATAAATTTTGTTAAATCAAGATGTCTGGAGACGTTTAGAAATTGATTTTTTACAAAGGTATGTTCATATACTTTCCTATTTGGTATTGGAAAATTTACAGTATTTATGTGAAGTATGAAACTTTCTGTTCATTGCAGATGTTAAAAATGGACCTTTTATTGAATAGTTGTCTATTTGTATGTTCTATATTTTATCTCTCTATATATGCTTAAAATAATTTATTCTAACATTTGAGTGAATATTTTTCAAATTGGAGTTGTTGAGCGACAAATAATTAAACTATTTTACTTCAGGTGAGGCCGGATTTCAAGCTGGAGGAAGATATTTCTCTGTCAGTAGTAAATCGAATGATATTCTTCTACATGTCGACTCAAGAAAAATGGTGGTATCAGCTAATAATATCATCGTTTCAAGTGATTTTTGTTTAAGTATTATTTTTTCTAGTTAAACATTTTTTTTTTCCTTTACTGAAATTCTTAGTATACAGAATAATGTATTCTGGTCGGAATCTGGATAAGCGAAAATCGGGATGATTTTTAACAGAGAATTAAAAAAATATATATATATATATATTTCAACAACAAGTTATTAAAAACTGCTCTAAAATAGCTTTTGGGTAAAAAAAATATAAATCTAGTAAAATTTGAAAATTTAATCATTTTAACAACAAATAATTACAAATACAATACAATCTTCAAATGTTTTAGTAAGGTGGAAAAGCATCAAAGAACACATTCCTAGGAAAATCCTGACTATTTTTTCTCAGGGTTTCGTCATATATTATATCAATGGATATATATCTTGATACATATCATGATGTGTATCCCATGTTTACTTTCAAAATATCATGATGTTTGACATTTTTTGAAATTTTCTTATATTTGATATTTATTATAAAAAATTCGTTGTGTATGATACTTTTATATTTTCATTCAAAACATGTGTAAATATATCTTTCAACTGTTATTGACTGTAGATAAAGAACTTTTGATCTAGCAGTGACTTTTTTAACAAGAAAAAATCTCTTCGTAAAAAAAAAAAAAAAAAAAAAAAAAAAAAAAAAAAAAAATTCTTAGAAGCTTAAAAAATAATGATTATCTAAATTATGTAGAAAAATGTGTTTTAACATAACTAAATAAAATTTTTTGTATAAAAATACGCTACAATTTTTCAGATATTAACGAAAGAGAAATATAACTCCATCAATTTTCTTTTCTTTTTTTTTTTTTTTTTTTAAGTTTTCATTTACTTAATTTTCTTAATTGTCCCTTTTTATACTATTTCATATTTTATCATAGTTTTTAGAAAATGTTACTGTTGTTCTTATAAATAAAATAAATATTGAATTTCTGAATAGTTGAAAAAAATCCAACAAATTAGAGTGAATTACGTCAGCCACGTATCGTCCGGATAGCTTAACAGGTAAAGCATTGGCGTGGAACGGAACGTATAGAGGTTCGATTCCTGGTCTGGACATTTTTCGCTCTGTTGGAATAAATTTCAACTGTGCTACTCTAGCCTTGAATATATATATATATATATATATATATATATATATATATATATATATATATATATCCACTTTGTAAACGTTTAAATGAACGTCGCAAACTTACCAGTTATCAAATCTTTTAGTCTTTCTCGATTGTTTCAAATCTCCATTAAAGAATATAAAAATAATATAATAAGGCATTGCCCACAGCAAATTACTTCCAGAAGGAGTTTTCTACAATGCAGATTTTGCTTCTTAAGCGTGAATTACATACGTATAAGTGATTCTAAAACGCAGAGACAGAAAATAGGATAATAGGAAATAATAGGGAATATGATAATAGGAAAATAGGAGGGAAAGGAAAATAACCGTATAAAAATACTATATGAAAATAAATATTCAGGACCGAAAATGTAGAAGAAATTGGCATAATCCCAATTGGTTATCATAAATCGACCAAAATACAATTCCGAGCACGTCGTGAGGCTGCGTATATTTTAACCAACTTAGCATATCTTGATATTAAATTTATTTTCAACCTGAACTGAACCCCCCTTTTCGTACACAGATATAATTTTAGAGCCAAAATGGGGTACCTTAAGTTTAATCTAATCTTATAATTTGTTTGCATTTTTTTTCTTTGCCCTGGGATTGGTAATCCACTGTTCTGAATTTTTTGCCAAAATGTTCCCAAATGTAGTAAATGTGCCACAAATATTCACTGTTGATATGGATTTTTTTTTATTTAATTGCGTTTGAAACTTACTTTTAAAAGAATCATAAAAATCCAGTGAATTGATTTAAATTTTTCAAATAAATTTAATTTGAAACTAAATTATAGTCCTATTGTGTGATATAAAACATTAATTATGTGGTATTTTATCGTATAGGAGAAATAAAAGCAAAAGTGAAAGCCCTAGTAATCTCTGCCACTATTGTTATACATTTCTAAAATAAGCAATGAATTTATGGATACCACAAAATAATCTGTAGTGAAAGAAATAGAATAGCACCGTAAGTAAGTTGCAAGAACATAATCACCAATTAAAAATGAAAAAATAAAATTCCTGTTCAAAGGTAATTAACAGATACCAACATTATTGCTTCTGTAAAATCTAATATTTCATCATGATTTTTTGTAAATAATGGTTCTATTTATAATATTATTTTTTTAACATAAAGCGTAGATATTGTATTTTTGAATATACCTTTAATGTAAAAAAACGCATTTTAATGATCACTTTGTAAAATATTAAATGCACTGTTTTTTTCTTCAACGTAATGATTGACATATTTTTAAAACTTTCCTGAAGTCTTCAAATCACCAATAAAAGAACACACACACACACACACACACACACACACACAAAAAAAAAAAAAAAAAAAAAAAAGCAATTTATCAAATTACAACGACCATTTGAAAAATGATTTTTTCGAAGACTAAAATTTAAGACATAAAAAATCGCACGGAGTTGATCATACATTACGTACGCCATGAATTAAACATTAATAGTGTTATTACACGTAAAAATTCCAAGCAACAAAAATCGCCTGCGACTCGTACGTAATGTATTACCCAAGCATTTCATTGGCTGTTCGGGAAAAGGATTTTCCATCGTCAGATTTCTTGGAAATCTGGAACACGTTTTAAAAGGAAATTTCATTCTTAACCTTCTAAACATCCCACAATATTACGTTTTACACCGTCGTATAGAGAAAAAAAAAATGTACTTTTAAATGCAACTTGTTTGAAAGCTGTATCTCAATTTGTTTCTGAGTTATTATTATTATTATTTTTTTTTTTAGTTTTTATTACTTTTTTGTCATAGTGGCAACAGAAGATATCCATCTCTGTTGAAAGTAAAGGGAAATACAGATTACTGTATAGACCAATCAGAAAACGAATAAAATGCGGATTAAACCAATAAAAACCTTCAGATCTATGCTTTTGATTTCCCATCCTGACGAGAACAATAACCATTTTCCCCAATGATTAAAAATCTTTCAGGAAATTGCCGACGATTACTTCCAGAAAGAGTTTTCTAAAACGCAGATATTACTTCTTCAGCTTGAATTAACTACGTAACTGCTGTATAAGTGTTTGAGAACCAGTGTTACGGAAAGGAAATGTCTAAAGATGGAATCTTTTCTTTTCTATTCTAGTTTATTACTTTTCGTGTAAAGACATGGAAAAACATATTTAATATCAATTAGTAATAGAATAATACCTACTATTCATAATTATGTGTATTTTATATTCTTATTTTGGATAATGTGTACAATGTCTTTAAATATATTTTATAGTAATGTAGATAACTACATTTTGCAAACCAATTATAAAGTTACCTTGTTTAGCATTCGAATTACCTATAAGACCATCAACACATCTAATTGCAATACTATATGTAGTTAGTATGCCGATGGTATAAATTTAAGAGTTATTTAAACGTTTCTTTATATATATATATATATATATATATATATATATATATATCCATATATATATTCAAGAAAGAAATAATATGTGCGTAAAAATTGAGATTTCTATGTTTAAAAAACATTCAATTTAATGACTATCGAGTCACATAAAAAGCCTTAATTATTGTTTTCTAATGTTCTTTATTGGATTGTGTTTACATATCTCATGAAAATCTTTCATAGGAGGGTGTGTGTTCACTATGTTGAATATACCTAAAAATGGAATATGTAATCTGAAATTTTAGGTGTGCTTTAAGCACCAGAGGGTGTTATACAACGGTTTATACGGTATATAAAATTATTTTGTACTTCCCAGTAAATTTCTCAATGCCATTTTCTATTTAATTAATATATATATATATATATTTCATTTTATCGCAAGACCATGCGAAAATGTATTTAATGCATTTGTTTGTTTTCAGTTGGGTGTCTTATCTTGGATAACAGATATAATAAATCTAATTAGTAAAATTTAGAAATTTTTAAACATTTGATAGTTACATTTTCGTAAATTAGAAAAGGCAGCAACAATGATAATCGTAGTAGATAGAGAAATATATTAAACAAAAGGTACTATAGGAAAAGTTGAAGATTAAAAATTACAATTTTTAAACTTTTTTTTAGGCATTTCATCTTAAGATGTGTATACATTAATTTTCCTGACTGTGTCTATACAATTTCGGTTTTTGTAAACTTCATGAATTTGTGCTCACCTGTGTATGTTTTAGCATAGTGGCTTTTTATTTAGAATGGCCGCTACAAAGGAAACGACTATACATAATGATTGGATGATGAACGTTAATCAGTTTCTTAGCGTGTTTATGTATAGTATTTAACAATGATTTTTAATTAAAGTTTTAGCGTGTACACTTATAAATTGAGGGGGTATGACCTAATTTTTCCGGAAAGTACTTACGATTTAAAAAAAAATGGAAGACTTTCCACAGCAGTAGTAAGCGAAATGGAAAAAAGAGCAATTTTGCATGTCAGAAGTAAATAAATTAATTTTAATTTCTGTGTTATTTGTGGAAGCAAACTGCCGATAAATAGCATTTTTCGTTTAATTTTCTAACAGAAAAAGGCTAAAAATTTTGACACCATTTTGAGATGATAGAATGTCACTCGAATTTGCGAAGCAATTTATCAGAAAATAAATAAAATCTTTTGTTTATGTACAGTATTAAAGCAAACGTTTATTCAAAAACGTGGGTGTTACTTTGCAGTTAAAATTAATTAGTGTAGGTACACTACTTCAAAGAGTTAAAAAGTCTATAAACATTCAAGACGACTGCGTAGCGGAGGATCTCATAAATCACAAAGTGCTTTCAGTAATTAAATTCTAGTTAATAAAGAGTTTTATTTAAAACATCAATATTTATAATATATAGTATCTTCATTGTATCTCAACAGTGTTGAACAGTAGGGCAGCACTGTCGGCCTGTGATCAGCTTAACACCCAGTCTATAGTTTGAATGTCTTGTATAATTGTGAGCCATTGGGAAAAGAAAAAGTGTTGTTTTAAAAGTTAAAAAAAAATGACTCAATTACATCGTAGTGGTTAAAGATATCTTTTTTTTTCTTCTTTCAGATTCCGGTGGTTTTAGATTAGATGGCTCATTAGAAACACCTTTAGTAAGAGGAAGTGCCTTCAAAGATCTCAGGTAATGGTTTGAACTAATTATTTTGATTAATAAATACTACAACATCCATGAAAGTAGTTTAAACGCTACCAATTATGGGCACATGTCACATCGCGATGGCTAAAATAAAGTAATTTTAACACAAGGTTTAAGATTAGGTATTTTACAAATTGTGAAATCTGTAAACTTTAGCCTTTCCACTTTTAAAGAATATATATATATATATATTATAACATGGAAAATACTGTAAGCAGTATATATTATAGCAACATATATAAGCAGTATATATTATAACATGGTAAATACTGGTTATTCACATGTCTTTAATAAATGCAGTTGCTTAACCCTTTCCGGCAGATTGTGCACGGGTAGGAATACCTCATTTTAATTCCAAACTTACGAACGGCACCAAGAATATGTTAGTAAATTTTTGCTTTTACAATGAATAGTTATAGTAACATGTTTTAAATTTCTAAAAAAGTCGTTTTAAATTCCGGTGTCAGTAAATCATTTCATCATTTTTCAACAACAATTGCCCGTGCCGGAAAAGGTTAACATACCTGTGACTAATTTACTTTCATAATGCATCATTTTTAACCTTTTACTCAAACACTAAAAAAACTATCATATGAAATTTTTTCTGATCATTCGATAAATGTAATTTCATAATAACAGGAAACAGTTTATGTTTTATTTAAAAAAGAAATAAAATTATTTCTCTTAGCAAATAATTTTGAAAAGCGTAGACATATATAATATATATTTTTATAATTTCAACAGTAATGAATTAACATTTATTATTTTCCCTGTTATTGTTGAATAGCATATTTGTAATGAACATAACAAATTTAAAAGTCTCAGATTTTGTATTTTTTAGGGTTCCGTACTTAAAAGGTAAAAACGGAGCCATCATAAGATCATTCGTGTGTCTGTCTGTCCGCCCGTCACAGTCATTTTCCCCAAGAACTATGGAACGTGGAAAGCTAAAATTCGCCAGAGTTATAAAGGATATTCACCTACATATTTATAGATTATTAGCAATTACTAAATATATTTAGGAAAATTTTAGGGCGGCAAATTACATTACTTTCATTTTTTTTTTTAAATATTTGATATTATCGTGTGGGATATCATTCAAAAGATCTAGTACCACCGAACACAAAAATATATTTCTTTTAATTTTAGGTAATACATTTTCCGATATATCGGCAAAAATATACTTCAAAAATATGTCTATTACCCTATATATCTATTACTATAAGGGAGAGTAGCCATATTTAGACCGCCGCTTTAATTGGACCGTTGCCATTCTGCCGTTAATTACAGGAAGAGACTCCATCTACCTCTGAAATCCTACTCATCAGAATGACGTCACGCATGATTAGAAGAAGGAGGCGCCTACCATGCGCTGTTTTCAGACAATTTAAAAAAAACCTAAAGTTAGCTGTTTTGATCTCATTTTTTCCTACTAAACGTAAGTGAATATTTTAAAACTAAAGGAAAGTTGTTATGTTTGCATATACATATATGAATTCATCTGTTTATTGCGCATACTTTGCATGCGGATTTGTTTGATTTCGCTTTTGTACTTAGTTTTGAAATTAACTGTTTTAAAAAATGTCGCAGTTGCCGTAATTGGGCCAATTTAACTTGCTTAAATTGGACCAGATATGCGATCATAAAGTTGAAAAGTAAGTAATGAATTTCGAGGACGGTACGCTTAGTACACTAATTTCTTATATTTTATAATGGATTACTATCTCCATGCAAGTTTTTTTTTTTTGTATATCTGGATTAATTTTTTATACAGTTTAGGTTTAGTTTAAACATAAAAAAATATTTTTACATGTCTATGCAATAAATTTTGTTTGCAATGTCTTACATCTTGTATATAATTGTATTTATTTTCTTTGGCATTTTCTTTTATTTTCTTTTTCTTTTCCTACGGCATATTTGATTTACAGAGTTGAATTCAAACATTTTCCACCTGCAGGATATTTGTAATGGAAGTTTTTTTACATTTCTGTAGGGTGGAATTATATTTTTTTTTCAATTAAAACGCATAAAATCTCAAACATTGATGAAAATGTTGAAAAAGACATAGACTAACTGTCTGGAAGAAAAACACCCGTGACAGCAAAAGATGTTACAGGAAACAAAAAGCAGAGAGTAATTTGTGAAGAAATTGACCTGCAACAAGGCTGCAGCTACAAATCCTCCCCAAAAGCAAAAAAAAATCATTCGAAATGTTATTTCCCTTGCTAAATTCAGTTAAATCAAAGTACAGAGGGAGCCAAAAAACAGTTGTGTTAAAATCATCGTCATATAAACTAAACCTTGAAATGAAAAAAAAAAAAAAGGAAGCTTTCACATCACAAAAGAATTGGAACATCGAGTTAAAAAAAATAGGCGTAATGCAATTAGCAAGAAAATGATGGAAGAGAAGAACTACAAACATAATGTAAAGAAAACTTATGTTGCAAAAAAAAGTTTGATAATTCAGAATGTAAAAAGAAAAATCTAGACAAGTTTGATTGATTTTGCCTAATTTGTAAGAAAAATAAAATAACAGAAATGATTCAGTGTTCAGATTTCCATATACGGTTCCATGTTGTGTGCGCTCGAAATCAAAAACAATAAACAAAATTCATGTATAAGCTTTGCATCACTCCTTACATAATATTCAAGTAACTGACAATTTGTTCCATAATTTCTATTCTTAATTACTCATAACTTTGATTTATATTTTGAATACATTTTGATTTAAAACAATTACTCTTATTTTCAGATATTTGATTTCATTATATTTCATTGCTGTTATTTTGTTTGATTGTTTCATTAATCGCAAATTTTGCTTTTAATAAAATTAGTTATATTCCCTAGTCATTAAGTCAACATGATATTATTTGGTCCAATTTAGTAGACTGGGGGTCCAGCTTTGGCGACAAGTTGCTGAATTTGGACCACTTTTGAGAAATTTTTCAAGTTGAAATAAAATTTAAGATTTTCAAAAAGAAATAGATCTAAATATTTATTTAGTTAGTAGATGAATAGATTGACCCTGTGTAATGATCTTTTGCAGTTATTCCAAAAATTAAGTGAGCTACACCTGATTTAAGTGAAGTGGTCCAAATTCAGCTACTCTTCCCTATGTCTAACCCCACTATTTCCGAATCTATTTACCTAAAATTATGAAAAAATAGTGCTAGTAGGAGTTTATTTAAACCTTTCAGGAAAACTGTTGCGATTATCTTAAGTTACATAGATTTTGAGAAAATCGCATTTTTCCGTTACACAGAAACATTAATGTTCGAGCGCTCAGTGGGGGAATTGAGAAGCGGAATAAAATTTGTGATATAGAAAAAGGAAAAATATGTTATAAATTAATATGTTATTTTCCAAAAACACTTTAAAGAATTCCAGCTATTTATAAAAATAGTATTCCTTATTGAATTTCCTATATATTATAAAATAAAATGACTAATTTTCAAATATGGATATTGGTTAAACTATTAATGATAAATCTTCAAAAGAAATAATATTTAGACATATTAAGACATTTTCCTTTAAAATTAATTTGTTCTGTTTCGTAACTTATACGAAATCTTTTTTTTTTTTTTTTTTTTTTTTTTTTTTTGTAAAAAGTTCTAAAGACAACTTTTTAGATTTCCACTTTTGCTACAATGAATAAATAAATATATAAAATAAATACAATAAAACAAAATATTAAGAATAATGATGAAAGTTAGTTATTTACATGAAATATATTTCTAGTTTCGTTTGAAGTAGCTATTGCGGCTCGTTTTTAAATACAAATTTTACTAAAATATTTTATTTATCGAATTATTTTCTTTTGCAAGCACAAATATTCATATAAATTTTTTTTTCTCCTAATGGTACTTTTTGTTTGCAGTCTACACACTGCATCTCTCCTCTGTCAAAATGTTCCGAGAACTTTTTTCCGTTTCCTGCCATCGACCGTATGGTAAAAGAAAAAAATTATCTTCCGCACTATTTTCGGCTTTTTTCTCCACGTCACTCTTCAAAATATCCGTTCTCGTTTCATCCTAGAAACTCGAGTCTATCAAAAACCAGAAAAAATCTGAAAGTAACATATTCTTTTCCCCCTGATATTGGCAGCCGAAAATGTTTTCTCGAGATCTATGCTAACGTTGGAATGTGTAGAGTGGATAGAAAAGAATAAAATAAAACTTCCAATTTTCAATGGCATTAGGAGAGTAAGCTAGAAAAAGAGTGATTAGAGTACAAATGCAAAAAGTTCCAGAAATGGACGAAAGTGGGCGGCAGTATTTACTACAATGTTTCTCTTTCTGTCAAAGAATGTTTTGATAATATTGAATTATATATAATTTGAATATTGAAATATCAAATTCCTTAACACATTCACTGCCATGAGCATCACCGGTGGGTCTCAAATATTTTTCATTCTGTGCCGTGAGCATCACCTGTGGGTCACAGTTAGCTTTCCATATAGTATTTTAAAAAATCGTGGGTATGTCAGAAATTACTTTATATTTGTATATGGCACTCTGGAATAACTATATCTCACTACATTTTTGCGAATTTACTCCGAATTATGTATACTGTGTTTATTTTGCAACAAATAAACCCTTTAAAAACACTTAAATTAGTCTTTTTAAGTTTGGCATCCGGGTGATCACTTTAAATTCCTACGGGGGTAGTGAAGATGTTAAGGGAAAACATTCGCACCCCTAGCTTCCTCGAAATGGCTCCTCTGATTGGAAGTATCGTAGAACCTTAATATAGGAGAGTATTCCAAATACAATTGGTTTCCTAAAACAATGCGAATGACCCTAGATACAAAACTATTAATATACCTATGTCCGGTAGCTGTTTAACAAGAACTATTTCTTAAAAACATTAATTTTTACTCTACAATAAGCAAGAAAATTATATTAAAGATTATACAACAAACAGTTTTCACCAGATTGCACACGAGATAAAAATGCGTTGGTTTAAAATATGTTTAAAATCAATTTTTATAACAACGTGGAAAGAAAGTAACTCACAAATTAACATGTTACTTGATAGTAACATGTTAACAATATAGGAACTATTTAAATTCCAAGTTTAATCCCATAATTCTAATATTTAAGCTTCGCATATAAAACAATAATATATATTTTCATACATTACACTACAAAATACAATTTTGAAATTTATCTGCTGCAATTTATCATCACATAGCTGCCAATTTTTAACCTTTTTTTCTTACCTCTTAAATTAAATCGTCAGTTTTGTCATATTTAATTGGAATTCCGGCAAAATAAGTTAACTTTTTTAGTGGATTATTTTGACAAAAAACGTAAAACCGGGATTCTATAGATCTGGATATAAGTAGATTATATGGCCAAGGAACTAGGTAACATATTGGGTGATTTCCTGCTACATAGGTCCTATTAAAATTCCAAATCTATAAGTGATATATTTCATATATTAGAACTTCAGATAATAATTAAAACCAGTTACTGTATATAAAAAAAAAAACTTTCCTTTCTAAAATAGTAAAACAATTCGACTGCAAACGTATATGTTACGTTACAAACGTTAAGTTTCTTTTCAAATACAAAAAACTACTTTCTCATACATTTCTGAAATAATTTTTGTTCGGAAACGCATGGAATTGGCATGTGTTCTTATTTAGAAACTATGTAATCGAATGTCTATTGATTTTTTTTTTTTTTTAAGTTGGGGGGATAAAAGCAGAAGACCTTTCGCAAAATACTTTAAAAGTTGACGTTTTTAACGAATTCTTGACGCTGCAAAGCGAGAAAAAGGACAGAAAACTTGTCGCCAAGTGATAACAATCGCTTATAATTCGATAAGTAATTTGTCTATTTAAAACATAGAAAACTCTATTCGATTCCAAACCGCTTCAGTTGTTAGGGCTGCTAGTTTTATGTCTTTACGTTTAAAAATGTGTGATGTTGAACAGGAAATTTGAGAACCGACTTAACACAGTTTTTCAACTTTAAATCATCAGAACGTCATTCTTCTAAAATTCAAAATGGCTTATTTAAAATCAGGGATGCGGCCCTTGGATAACAAGGTCTCCTTATTTTTGAGTACAAGTACTTATTGTCTGTTTGTTTGGGCTTAAAATTATACTATACACAGAAGCAATAATATTAGTTCAGAATAACTATGACACATTGTAAAATGCAATTATTAATATAATGAAATTTTAAAATTCTACTGAAAATATTTCGTATTTAGATAACAAGATAAGAATAATATGTTTATTTAAAGCGTGTCACATCTGTGATTTCAAATGTTATTTGAAATTAATTATTACTATGCATAGTATTGAGACCCTGCACTTGTCAAGTGGATACTTTCCTAAGCTAATGTTAAACCAATGGAAGTGTTATTTCAAATTTCTCGTGTGCATTTCAGTCATTTTTTGCATACGATATCTGAGGTGTATCTCTAACTGGATACTATTAATTTTTTTCGATTTTGGTTGCAGTTTTCTTATGAGGGTACTTTCATTTTTGGATTTCTGTTCCGAAATAAAATTGACCAAAATCGAAAAAGTGCAACTCAAATCAAAAAGTGTAACAATTACACAATTAGAGATCGACCTCTTCTATCCTATGCAAAAATATAACTTAAAAATATTAAAACAGAAACGAGAATTTTTTTAAATAACTTTGCCATTGGTTTAAAATTGCCTTGCTAGTGTCACTGCATGGCTACTGTAGAATGGTCATATGGAGTCGTTATTCGTTAAATGGCAATTTACTGAAATTTTAAGAAACATTTATTAAAAAGTATTTTTAAAAATCTCTATTCGATGTGTATTCTGACAAATATTTCGTATATAGATAAAAAGACAAAAAAAAAATATTTTTTAACCATCTTAGATTTATTGTTGTCTTAATGTTAGGAAGTACTTTATTACCACGCACTGACTTTCAAAAATCGTTAAATGAAAGGTTTGGCATAATTAAACTATGTTTATTAATAGAAAAAAATTAAATTGTTATGATATTTGGTAAATACTATAAATATTTCGTAAGTTATTCAAATACAAGAAATGTATTAAATAAGAAAATTTGAAAAGTGCATTCGATAGGTATTATTACAACTATGTCGTATTTATAGTCCGCGAGGCAGCAACGGATTTTGATGACCAAGTTACATAGTGGTGGGTAATACGTCAGCTAGTCACACGAACATGAAAAAAAATATACAGGGTGCAAAGGAAAGTCCCTTTAACCTGAAAATACTCGCGAACGGAGAGAGCTACAGCTATGGAAGTGAGGTAACGGTACAGTAAAGTGACTATGCCTGATTTAATGCAAACGACGGCAGCGCTCCTAGTGGCGAAATTTGGAAGATAGCCATTGCAAATCGAAAACGAAAAGAGATAGAGCATAATTTCCAGTTAGAAAGTTTTAGAGCATTAATTAATTAATACGAAACTACATTTGGTTAACATGGATAAGATAAATCTTCGCCCGTATACCCAAAAATGTCCGAAATCGATGCACTCTATTTTGTGTAAACGTTTGAATGGAACAGCTAGAAGTATGACGAAATATGCACAATTTATGGTATAAATGCGTGCTTATCTCAATACATTTTGATAACATCACACAAAAAAACAAAAAAAGACAAACTGTCTCACAGTGATAAAAAGTTAATATTCAGTATGTGTGAAAAGTTCGCCATTGCTCACGGTACACGTTTGTATTCGTGAGAGTATTCTACATGCCACATTTTTCAGCATGCAACGCCTTTTGCTAGCCTCTTCAATACGACGACATAGATTTAACCATTTCAAGGGTGGTGGCTAGACGGTCTAGCCACCTAATTTTAATTCCAAAACTGGCAAATAGCACCAAGAATATTTTAATAAAATTTTGCTTTTATAATGAAAGTGAAAATTAGCGATTTTTTTTTCTAAGAAATTCGTTTGAATATTCTGGTGTCAGTAAATTACTTCATCAGTCTACGAACAGAAATCTTCTGCCCCTCAAAGTGTTAATCTAAAATTTTAAATGCATTAAAAATTAAATTTTTACAGACATTACAGCCCTGTATAACGGCACAATCTGAAATTGTGCACTGCTACATTTACGGAATGTGAAAATGCAAAGAAGAATCGTCGCTCATCGATTTCGGATATTTTTTGGTATACAGGCGACAATTTATCTTATCCGTGTGAACCAAATGTCGTTTTGTACTAATTAATTGATGCTCTAAAACTTTCTAATTGGAAATTTTGCTCTATTTCTTTTCGTTTACGATTTTCAATGGCTATCTTCCAAATTTCGCCACTAGGGTCGCTTCCGTCGTTTGCATTAAATCGGGCGTAGTCACTTACCGGGCGTAGTCCCCGTTCACAAGTATTTTTAGGTTTTATTTTCAAGTATTTTTAGTATTATTCGGTGTGTACATAGTACATACCAATGTCTCGACCGAGTTCGTTGGCCAGCTTCATCCGTCGTTTTGTTTCAAAATGGCGGCTATTTAAATTTTTTTTAATTTAAATCTTGAAATGTGGTACCAAAACATTGAAAATGGAAAAATATTTTTTTCTTATGTATTTGACCTTTATACAATGATTCTGGAGCTCTGGAGATTCTGGCTTTCAATTAACTAAATTAACAGTTTATTTACACACTATTTACACAACAACAAAAGACTATTTACACTTACAAACTCGGATATAGATGATCCGGTTCAACATTAAATTGAATACAGTAAATGCTGGCTGTGTACTGTTAAACTACGTTAAATCACTCTCACTCTACACACGTTAAATTAGCTTTCCCGAGATCAATCTCGATCTCCCAACACATGGGCTCTAAGCCTAAGCTCTCCGAGCCTCTCTCAACCCTACGCACTCTCTCAGAGCTATCCAAGGAACACCCGTCTACTTTGCGCGTTACGCTCAAACTGACTATCTCAGCATAAGAGACTGCCTTCCAGCAACCCCTTGGTCCTTCTCAACGTAACCCCTCCGGGGATTTCTACCTGGCTCCCATTTCGCGCTCTTTTCTTCGTTCGTGGAATGCTTTTGTCTTCCCATCTTCCACAGACATCTCAAAAGGTTGGGCACACCCCTCTCCAACTATCTTTTTTCCCCTTCATACCATCTATACATTTTCACCGGCTTAGATCCAGTTTTAGATAAGGAAAAACTGTTATTTTGAAATTCCAGTACACAGCCCATACAATATATAATATATTAAGACAAAAATAATATAGAACCTCAGTTCTAATAGCAGATGTTTCTCAGAACCTGACAATCAGTTCTTATAAGGAAGCTGAAAATTTAATTTGGCTCGAAATAAAAAACGTTATAATTCAAGATTAGCTTCTTTCGACACAGAAGACGTCGTAGTTTGTTCGGGAGTACGTTGCCGAAGGCAGTCCCCACCTCAAACCTAGAATTGTTTAATTTTACGCTCATTAAATATATATATTTATATATATATATAAAACAACCAACGAAACTCCACTAGTCATGAACTTTTCTATGAGGGATAGGATTTGAAATAATGAGCGGGATCACGCGATTTGCGCACAGAAGATGAAAGTCCCGCATAATAAAAAATGCTGTGCAGTATCCCCCCCCCCCCCCCAAAAAAAAAAAAAAAAAAAATTCTTTCACAGACCAGTGATTCTGCAAAGAGTATTTATAAATTTTTTTTGAAATCCGCGATTTTTATTTCTTTTATGGAATTTTTCAAAATCAATTCGTGAATCGCCCCGGAAAAATTTGAGAATTTCTTCAAACGATCGTGGAAAAATATCGGAAATTTCGATAAAAGAGTGCAGAAAATAATCGCGAATTTCGTCAAAAGATTGTACAAAAAATTACGAATTTCGATAAACGATTGACGAAAATTTTTTGCAAATTTCGTCAAAATGTCGCGGAAAAGGGTAGAGAATTTTGTTAATTGGTACGGGAAGATATCGAGAATTTAAACGATCGGTCGCGCAAAATGACTCCTGTAAGAAAATCAGTTTCGTCAATCGGCCGCAACAGAAAATAAATTTCATCAAAGGATCACGTTAAAAGCGAGAATTTAGTCAAAGAAAAAACGAATTTCGTCAAAAGATCGCAGAAAGAGAACGTGAATTTCATCAAAAGATCGTGCTAAAGAAATGGCAATTTCGTCAAAATATCGCGGTAAAAAATATGAATTTCGTCAAAGGATCGCGGTAAAATATACGAATTTTGTCAAAAGTTAGTGGTGAAAAGTGCGGATTTCGATAAAACATTGTGTAGAAAGACGTGAATTTCGTCAAATGATTTTGGGAAAAAATTGTAAATATCATGAAATGATCGCAGAATAAAATCGCGAATTTGGTCAAAATTTACTGCACTGGGCTAAAAGATTAAAACCGGGTTCCCTTTTCCTACTTTAAAAAAACGCCACGATACGAGAAGAAACTTTAAAAATCGTATAAAAATTTTCAGAGGAAAAAAAAATACTACATAGACTTGACAGAGTGCAATCATATTCCTTTTACGAATATCAAAAAATGGCCGCGAAATACGAAATTGAACCAACCAACCAACCTCCAGAGTAATTTGAATTTTCTGTGGTATTATTTTTCATTTTCAAATGAGGCAGGGTCTGTACACTCCCTCCTATTTCCCCCGGCTAATCGCATTTTAGAATATAACTTTCACATCTGCATTTCCTTTCAAATTTTTTTTGCTTCTAGATTTTAAACTACGAAAGCAAAGAGACAAATAGTTTCTATCCTCGTCAAGAACTTGCGTTAAAACTGTTCTCCAATCCATAAGGGCAACTTTGTGACACAAGTTTTAATTTATTTTTGTTCAGAAATGCATGAATCTAGCTGGCGTTATTGTTCAGAAACTATGCCATCGAGCTTGGTTTTTTTAGTTTTTTTGCAAACGCACTAGATCTTTCAGAAAATAGCGTCAAAGTGGGCGTTTTGAACCGAATTTCTGCGCGAAAGAAGAAAGAGCAATCAAGAAAGGGCGAAAAACGTGTTTGTCACGTGATCCAAATCACTTCTAACTCAATACATAATTGATTGATCAAAAGATGGAAAACACAGTTCGATTTCAAATCGCTTTTCTGGTCAGACATTCCAATTTAAAAAAATGAATTTGTAAATGTGTCAGAACGTTTTGCGCTTGTTGAGCAGAGTAGTTGAGAACAGCCTTAATTTCTCATGAAATTGCAGAAACATGAAATAGAAAGAACGGTGTTACAAAAAATCTCCCCCAAACAAAGAACGGCAAAGTGGGATTATAGAGCCACCTTTTTGACTTACTATTACTAATACAGATTCTTGTAAGTATTCTAGTTTTAAAAAAGATAAACAACATAACTTTCTTTAAAAAAGAATGAAAGAAAAAAAGAAAGTTGGTTTCTTTTTTTATCACATTTCAAAACTTAGGCTGTTAGTTTTCTGAACTAAGCTAATTTGCTAAACTAATTAAACTCTTTTTTCACTTCTTTTTTTCTTTTGTAGATTTCGATTTTTTTAAAGAATTGTGCTTCAGTCTGCGCAAGCGGGGGTGTGCCCGGTCACCCAGGGCACCTGGTTACGCTTATGCAAATATAAGTTGTTTTAAATAAAAGCAGCTTGGATAAAGCTGGCTAATTTCGCGAAATTCTCATTCATTATATTGATAAAAATTAGTATTGAATCTCCTATATTCGGTTTCCACTAAATTGAGCCTCGTGTGTTTGAATAATATAGGTTGGCTTTTTTAAAATAAGGAATATGAAAGCTACCTCTTCCTCCCGGCACTGGCCGGAATGACTTTTTGTAATGAAAGCTACCTAATACATAGCGGTTGAAGAAAAAAATCATCTTATTAAGGGTGTATTCAAATCCTAACTGCTTATTTTCTTATTCATTTTTAAATTAATTTTTGCTCTCATACGCATCCAATTGCTAGATTTTCTTATTCAGAAACTATATAATGTACCGTAATGGTCGATTTTTTGATAGAGGCAGAATATCTTTCAAAAAATTATGTCAAAGTGGGCATTTTGAACAGAATTTCCCGAAGCGATTGTGTTAGAAACGAAAAATATTTTCCTACTGAGAAAATAATTGTTTATAAATCAAGTTTCAATTAATTGAACGAAAAATAAAAATACAGGTCGCTTTTAAATCTCTTCAAAAATCGCGTCTACAAGTTTCATATTTTTTCTATTAAAAATGAATTTGGAAATGTGCCAGAAAATCGCGAGTTGTTGAGCATGGAAAAGTATTTTTTTTAATACCACCTTAACATGATTCTGATAAAACCAGCTATTATATAAAAATGAAATAAAAACTCGTCAAAAGCGGCCGTATAAAACTGTTAAAGTGGGTTTATCTCTAACTAGCTGTTACCCGTGACTTCGTTCACTTAATATTTAAAGAAGAATAAATTCATCAATTAAGCAAAAAATTTCGATAATTAAAAGCATATGTAATTAACCTTTTATCATATTTTATAGTACAAAAACATCTAATGATCCCAATTTGCTTATTTTTGTTTATATATATAGGATCATTTAAATTTCTTTCGTGGGCTTCAAATTTCATACTCGTTTTCTAAGATTAAATGAAGAATACACTTACATCTTTGTTATTCTATTTTATTATTTATATTTATTCTATTTTATACTTATTCCGTTCATGGATATTGATTTATGTTTTTGTGACAAAGAATATTATTTAAAGAGATATATTAGTAAATAGTGATTATTAACAGATCACTTCAGACGCGTCTTTGAATTGATTAGAATAATCGAAAAATCAGAATATAATATTATGTTTCTAATTCAAAAAATTACATCTTGGAAAAGAAAAAAAAGGATAAATGATATTAAAAAAATCAGACGCGGTGAAGCATCAAAAGTCAAAAATAAATAATAAAAGTATGAGAAATTTCTTTAACTTTCAAATATTTATTACATTTTTATTTCATGGTATCACATTTTTAACAGCTGTACCAATAATATCAAAATGTTTATCACGCTCCGAAGACTCTCGAAGCCTAAATGATCATTTAAGCAATAGAGTTGCTTATTGCTTTCAATCGCAGAAGAAATCTATTTATGGGAAAAGCAGTCCAGTTACGGCTAAATGTTTTCATATCGATTGTTGTGTTATAATTTTGGATTATGGAGGCTTGGCTATTTGCAGCAATATGCTCCAATGTGGGACAGAGATTATGTTTCAGAGATTTTTTAACTATAGATTTAGATTTTTTTTTTTTTTTTTAATCGAAAGAAAATTTTCCTTCTTCTCTTTCGCTTTTCTTTAATCATGGCGCTTTTAAAAATTAGAGGGATGTGAGGTGAAGGGTGAATTTATTTCTTAATTAGTGATTTCACCTCTTCTTTACATGTAAACGTTGTGACTTGTGAAGTCTAATCTCTAATTAAAACTATTTTCTAAGCTTTATTACATCGAATTTCTGGGAGATTTTAAGGTAAAAGTATGTTAATCATGCATTTTCTGGAAAGTCTTTGGAAATCAAACCATTTGGTATAAGTGATATAAAAATGCTAATATTTTCTGAAAGAAAACTGCTCAATGATTTAAAATATGATTACGTCACTTGGTTAGTTTTTCGTACGGAATAATACTTGTCGAGATAATATATATTCTTTCACTTCATTTCACTTCATAAATCATGTAAAACTATGCCATTTCACTTAATTAAAACATGAAATCGCTTAATGAAGTCCTATATTATTTTACATGTACATTTAGAAAAAATATTGAAATTCATTTTTAATAAATTTTAAATTTCAAGTAAGAAAATGTAGGATAAATTGGGTGAAGATGCAGTAGCTAGTGACTTTATTGTTTTAAAAATCAATTGTTGTTTTTATTTGTTATTCATTGATTGCTTTTAGAAGTTTGCACCCTCATGTATCATTTAAAACCTGATTTCCTTTTATAGATATTATATAATGCATAAAAAATTTTGTTTTTGTAAGCACTTTCATTTCGGCATCTTACCCATACCTATGAGTAAGATGGCCAACTATCTAGGGGTAAGATGCCTTGTAGAGTTTCAAGGTAAACAATATTTTTTGTGAAGCAGTATAAAACATAATAGTACGAATAAAAGTAACTTTGATATTTCAGGCATGAGAGTGGGTAAAGAACAAAAAGTCTGAAAATTCGCGTAAGCTAAAATTTGGTAAAAAACTAAAAGACTGTGCGAAATCATATTTTGCACGAAACAGGCAAAAAACAAAAATTTTGTCAGAGGGCTAAAAAAAATGTGGATTTCGTCAAATGGTCACTGGAAAAACGCGAATTCCGTCAAAAGATCGTAGAAAAAAGGCGAATTTTGTTAAAAGATCGCGGAAAAACGTGAATTTTGCCACAAGATCGCGGAAAAAATGGGAATTTCGTCATAAGATTGCGGGAAAACGCGAGTGTAATCAAAAAAGGGAGAAGAAGCACGAATTTCGTCAAAAGATTGCAGAAAAAACGTGAATTTCGTCAAAAGATCTCAGAAAAAACGCGAAATTCGTCAAAAGATCGTGAAGAAAAAAAAACGAATTTCGGCAAAAGATCGCGGAAAACGCAAATTTCGTGAAAGAGCCGCTGTTAAAACACGAATTTCGTCAAAGGATCGCGGAAAAACGCAAATTTCGTGAAAGAACCGCTGAAAAAACAGAAATTTAGTTAAAGGAAAAAAAAAACGTAAATCGACAAAAGGCTGCAAAAAAAAAAAAAAAAAAAAAAAAAAAAAAAAAACTAATTTCGTTAAAGGATCGTGGAAATAACGCGAATTTTGTCAAAGGAAAGCGAAAAAACGCGATTTTCGTCAAAAGATCGAGGAAAATACGCGAATTCCGTCAAAAGATCGAGGAAAATACGCGAATTCTGTCGCACGATCGCGAAAAAAACGCGAATTCTGTCAAAAGATGGCGAAAAAAACGCGAATTTCGCCAAAGAATCGCGGAGAAAATGGGATGCAATTCTGGCGCGATATGTCTCGTATGGCACATTTTTCCGCTGCCAGAAAGAAAAAACGGCAAAATTCGTTTTTATTTTTACAGATAAAAATAAAAATTTTTATCAAATTTACGAAAAGTCAGAAGAATCTCATCCCTGTATTTTAGACATACTAAAGTTGTTAACTTACTTACTATTAAAAAATTACAAAAATATGAATGTAACAAACGTTGGTAATTTAATAAAAGGACAAACTAATATTTGAAAAAAAAGTTATGTTCTATTTAACATTTAAAGTAATTATGGCTCTTAAGTATGCCTATTTTTAAATATTATAATAAGTTTAAATACGATAAAGCCACTGTGAGTAAGTGCTTTAGAGTGCAGATTTTTTGTTGGTGTTTTTCATATGGCCCTTATTTCTTTTAAGCTAGAACTCAGATCTGACACAGACTGCACATTTGTTTAGGCACTTTGAGGAACTTGTATATAACCAACAGTTTCACTGAATGCATTTGATCCAATCACATTTTTCAGAGGTTTTGTTGCGCTTTGCTATACACTCTTTTTTTAATATTTTTTATGCAAACGGTGTACAGAATTCCAAGATTAATACTGTTATTAACATTTATTCTGCGCTTAGAAATAATGTCGAATGAATTATTAGTATTAGATTATAGATTAGAAATAGGATTACAAACTAATAGTATAATTACAGTATAGATTACAAACTAATATTTGAAAAAAAAGTTATGTTCTATTTAACATTTAAAGTAATTATGGCTCTTAAGTATGCCTATTTTTAAATATTATAATAAGTTTAAATACGATAAAGCCACTGTGAGTAAGTGCTTTAGAGTGCAGATTTTTTGTTGGTGTTTTTCATATGGCCCTTATTTCTTTTAAGCTAGAACTCAGATCTGACACAGACTGTACATTTGTTTAGGCACTTTGAGGAACTTGTATATAACCAACAGTTTCACTGAATGCATTTGATCCAATCACATTTTTCAGAGGTTTTGTTGCGCTTTGCTATACACTCTTTTTTTAATACTCTCACTCACTTAAAAAAAAATAAATCCTCATCTTCTGAATGTTGGTGGAAATTTTAATCCGTTATCTTTTCAAAGCAGATCAAATTAACGTGTTTTTAGAGTCTGCGGTGTCTGGATGGAGGTTGGCGGGCGGAGCTCGTAGGGGCAGCAGACCCTAGTTATCTAAAACTATATTATATAATACCGATATTTACATTTATTAAAATTATTTATAACTGCATTTAACATGAAAGTTTTAACAATGGTTAAAATTAAAAATTATGAAATAATTATTTATAAGGCCAATAAAGTTTATTTAATAACTCAGAATACATATAGAAAGCTTTCAACTTATATTCATCTTAGATTTTAAAATTTATTTATGTCATTTTAAACATTTACAAAAGTTATAATTTTAACTAATGCTTTTTTTAATCAGTTGATTATAATCACTATTTAATCATTGATTTAATGTATCTGATTAAAATTGTTGACAAATTAGTTAATATACAAGAGTAATTCATACAATGAAGGCACAACCAGGCATTTGACTGCAACGGAAAATAACCGCCATCTTACCCCGAGGGGAAAAACCGGCATCTTACCCCCAAAAATTTCGTAGACTTACCCCAAAGTATTGGATAAGACTCCGGCGTACCCACTGAAGTGAAGAAACGGGAACTGGCCACCATTTATGCTTTGTAGAAAGGCCAGGTATCAGTACTTTTTAAAAACATCAGATTTATTTTTCTGGTGTTTAAACTAAGACTTATATAGGCAAATATAGAAGTCACGTAAATGATTTTTGACACTTACCAGAAGTGTTTTGACGAAATAGCAATAAAAAAGTACCAATTATTTTTTTTAAAAGAGCGCAAACAGAAATTAAAATATCAGTAGGGAACAGCAGAGCCCGATCAAGCTGAAATTGGGCCCAGGGCCTGTTAAAAAGTTGCCCCCCCCCCCTACCTCCCCATTCCCGGCGACACTTTCAGAAAAAAAAGTAGGTTTATTCGATGAGTTGACAAAGTTGTTTGGGTGGATTTTACAAAAAAAAATTACCTTACAAGAATAATCAAGAAAATGAATTACCGTCCACTTTCTCAAATAAGCATTTGTATAATTCACAAACATCTATGATCCACAGTTTATTTTGCAGAATAAATGAGGACGTCTTTTTCAAAACTCACCTTATCCAAAATCATAAAAACTGTGTTTTGCCTAACAGTCTAGTAATCATTTTAAACTATAATTCTGACATTGTAAAATCCTCGGTTATATTGAAACCAATAGACACAGTATGCAGTTTTTGGCATTTTCCCCAAATTTGATTTTCTGGATACGGCAAGGTATAGGTATATGTATTATAGGTACTCTCAAATTGAAAAGGACTTTTACAGAAAAATTAAATATGGAGGTTTTTTATTACAGTAAAACTTTGTTTTTACGTCAGACACCAAAATATAAAATGCAAACAGTGGAAAAACTTAAATTGTGAGAAAATACACATACATTTGTGGGCCCCTGAAATTGGTGGGCCCAGGGCACCGGAGGCCCGTGCATTAATCAGGCCCTGGGGAACAGTCTTCCTTCAATTGAGCGGCGTTTCCCTACAGCTCCTGCGCATATGAAAACTACATTATTCGGCATCTTGTACAACACGGTGTCTCACGTCAAGTTACGCTATTTAAAATGTAAGCTAAGGTTACATTTTGAAATAATGCGACTTTTGATGCAAAACATTATTTTTGAAATGTATATTATTTAATGGTTTCATTTTTAATTTCGAAGCTTGTGAAATGAAAATGACATCAATTTGACGAAATTAAAATAAATATATACAAAAGTTTTCTAATTAAAATTAATACTTTAATTGAAAAAATATTACATCATTTTTATCCGATAAAACCTTTTACTAAATTCGCCTTTGTGATATATTTTAATTGCCATCTGTGAAAAATAATTAATTAAAATAGCATACGATTTTTTAAAATTCAATTTGTAGGGCAATATCAATCCATTTAAATGTACTGAAGTTTATTTACATCCTTGGTTTAAATGTCAATATGCTCAGACGATTTTTGCTTCTGTGGATTAAATTCATTCATAAAGCTTCAATGTGTGAAAATATGTTTTTAGTTTTAGGAAAATTAACTTTAATCATGTTTTTGTACCATCTATACAAATTGAAATTAAATTCTTTTTAATTTTAAAGAGAAAATAGCGTAAAAAAAATATATTAATCAATTTTATTTCCCTTTTTTTCCACAAATGTCTTCTACTGATAATCATAACGTGAATTTTGAATGCAAACTCTCAGTAACATATATTCAAACTTATTAATCAGTATTAGTAAAAAATATTTCTCATTCATTTTAAATATGACGTCATTTTTTATCTATTTTCATTAGTTTATGATATTCATGCTCCTTGTATTTTTAACGAATACTTGAAAATACCTGTTTTATTTCAAGTATGACGTCATATTTTTGCAAGTTAAATATTTTATCAATAATAGAATTCTTTTTCATTCTTTTTCCTTCTAATTATATCGCCATTTTTGACAGAAAAACCCTTATTAAAGTAACCGATATCCATGTTTTATATATAATAAAAAAAATACTTCAATTTTTTTTTTTTTTTCCGTTTCAAATATTACGTCATATTTATTTTCTTTTTATTCTCATTTTTTACGCAGAAATTGTTCAGTTAAAAATTAATTGCCGAGGAGAAATTTTTATACCAGACTTTGATTTTCTTGGCAACGGGACAGAAAGATGATTAAATTTATCGGGAAAATGTCAATTGACTCTGTATGAAAATGAATGAAATTTTGAATTATTAAGCAAAATATTTGAATAAAATAAATTAAACATAGCCTATGTCCATTTCCGGGTTGTAATCCATCTATATTCAAAAATACAAAAGCATTAATTCATCCGTTTAGACGCTGACTTCATTCAAACATTCGGACACACATTGATATTTATAATATTATAAGGATTATGGTTTAGTTTTTGTTGGTGAATTAGTATACATAACTACAAAATCTACCTCCGCCTGTAGGCCGGTCCTGCAGGGATTTTTTAGATACATTAATACTTTAATTTTCATCTAAATCATTATTACAAAACCATTATTACCATAATTATTATAAAATTATTTTGTGTATTATCTAACTTAAGCTTCCCTTTCATTTGCTTTTTATTAGCAGGAAATACTTTTACAATCCCTTATTTACCTAACTTCCAATGCTATCTAAAATGTCAATACTAGACTATATTTAAATGTCACAATTTAAGTTTAAAGAATTCGGATATGTAATTGAAACGCATTAGTGTTTTTTATTTCTTATAGCTATCCTTCTATATATAAAAAAAAGTTTTGATTTGGAAATGGACCAATGAAAATCTGCGTAGATATTCCGGGTAGATCGGCATCCAATTTGAATGCTCAAGCATGGCCTTTCATCGTTAATATTAAGAAAACTGTTGCATACAAAAATATGAAAATCGGTGGTATTATAGAAAAATGTTTGATAAACACGCTGATGCATACATTTTTCAAATAGGAGAATTATTTTAAGAGATAATTAATGCTAAAGTTGGGCAAAGTATTTCCATTAAAAAAATATTATTTGAGCAAAAACTATACATGAGAATTTAATCATTTTTAGATCATTTTATACGCTATAAGTTCCTGGTCCGCAGATTGCATTTATTTTTCTTATTTGACGCATTTTTTGAAGTTTTATTTCTATTTTAAATTCAAATTTTCAGCATTTCGAGAGATATTTTTTACAAATTTTAGAAAATGTCATTAATTTAAACTGTTGCCAATTGTATAAACAGCGCAAACAATAACGTTTACTTCAAATTAAAAATTGATTTACACGTGACTATTACAAACAGAGAAAAAACTTTAAAATTAGAATTAAATGATTACATGTTAAAAGCAGGGAAATTACGTCTAAGAACCATATTTACACTTGAATTTTACGTCATATTTAAAATGGCCAAAAAATATGGCAAAACAATTTAAATTGAAAAATATATTTGCGCTAGATATTTTGAGATAATCTTTTCAACTATTATCGTGAATTCGAAGACAGCGCAAATAATATTTCCTTCTAACAACAAAAGTATTTTCACGTGAATATTAATAAGAGAAATAAAAGTTTGGTGAAATTACGTCAGATTTGAAACAATACATTTAAAATGAATTATTTAAAAGAACTATCTTATAGCGCTGCTAAAAAATACCAGAGAGAATGACACTGTTTACTTAATTCATTTTACATTAGCTTATTTTCAAATAACAATTTTTTTTAATTAAATACGAAAACAGCCATTGTATCTCTTAACAGCAACAGATTTGGTCTTAAAAATCCCCAATCCAAGGAAAACGAATGGAAACCCGTTTACAGAGAGATCGCTACTGGGTTTTTTTTTTTGTTTTTTTTTTTTTAATTTTAATTCAATAGTTTTAAAGCCGATCAAATTAGCGTGATTTTTGGATTTTGGTGTGCCTGAACGGGGGTTTGCGAGCGCAGCTCGTAGGGGGCAGAGCCCCCTAGTAAAACTTATATAATTATTTAAAGTACGACCTATTTGTAATCTATAATCTAATACTAATAATTCATTCGACATTATTTCTAAGCGCAGAATAAATGTTAATAACAGTATTAATCTTGGAATTCTGTACACCGTTTGCATAAAAAATATTACAAATAAATTTAAAAAAATAATAATACTAAACATTATTAAAAAAACGTATGCTACAAAATATTTGAAAACAGTAAATTCAACAGGGTTGAAATGCTGAATAACTTGAAAATTTTATTTATTTTTAGCCCCCGGTACAATATACTATTTCTTTCTCCCAGCTTATTTTGTGTAATCCAAAAAAATAACGATGCCTTACAGAAGTCAGCCGTAAAACAAACCGGTACAAGTAAATAATCTATAGCAATTTTTTAAACTTCTAAGTATCGCACATTTTCGATTTTTATACCGTCGTATTGAAGAAAAAAATGTTCTTTTAAATGCATTAGTTTTAAAAGCTGTATCTCCATTTATTTTTAAAAAATATATATATGTATATATATGTTTTTTTTTTTTTTGTAGTTTTTGCAGCCATTTGCAAAATTGGCAATGGAATTACTCCATTTCTGTATAGAAAAAGTAAAGGAAAAATAGTTGTCAAATAGTAATTATATATTTTCGTTGCCATTTTCTGATAACAACCGAAAGAAAATGCAATTAAAATATCTGCTATTTTGAAAAAATATACAAACGAATGATTTCTGTTAAAACAATGAAGCTATTATAAACTATATTTAATTTTAAGTGTCTATGAATCATTAGATAGCCGTTTTTTGTCGATTTTCTTGAATGACGGCATCTTTTTGCTGCAATTGTGCATTATTTCCCGATAGTGATGTGCTATGCATGCTTTACTGTAGATGTTTAAGAGCAGATCGTAAACGTGGAATTCTTAAGCGGATGCGAATGACGTCATTTTACATAAAATAAAACGTGTGCTTCAAGTCTTAAAATTGAAATATGTTTTTTACTGCAGTAGAGTCCCGCTTAACCAAGGTATTTTCTTCTGATGGAATGGTGGCTTCTATTATTATGAAACACTCATTATAAATGAAGTGTTAGGTGATGATGAAAGAGCAGCCGTAAAAAGTTAGAACTCTGATTTTCTGGTAAGAATGGGGAAAAAATGGCCATAATTTTTTTTGGATCTTTTCTCTTCACCTAACGCTTCATTTATAATGGCTGTTTCATAATAATAGAAGCCATCAGTCCATCAGAAGAAAATGCAGTAATGGAAATGGCGGGGGCGACACTAAATTCTGAAAAAGCAGAATTCCTGTTCTTTAGTATTTTTTATAATTTGAAACAGCTTATCTAAGGAAATATTAACAGCTTTTAGTGTAAAACTCTTTATGCACGTATTTAAATCATTTTAAGGCAATTCACAAAGTAAAAAATATTTTTGTTGTCTTTCTAACTTTCACATTCCTCAGTTGAATTAATGTAAGTACGTGACAGGGAAATATATAACGGAAAGGTGTTATTTAAACTCTTTTCAAGTGGTGTTTAAGTTTTTAGAATAACGTTGTCATAATGTATTTTTTAGATTAGAGTCTGTGTTAAAAATTGTGAAAGTTCGGAGTGGAAAAGACATGCATGTTGATTCTCCAGCAGGGAATATATCCGTCACAGGTTTATAAAATATGAATTTGAGATCAACAGGAGGGAAGGTAGGTAAATATTTTTATTTATTTAGTTTTATCACTAAGATAGTCATAACTTATACCAATAATAAATATAAAGATCTTTCAAACTAAAACTTCTATTTTTTAAGAACAAAATTTAGGAGACTCAATTATTCTAAAACATATTAAGAAAAAATTGCCGCTACTTAATGCAGGCATTAAAATATTATATGCACAAGCAGAATTCTCACTATTCTCGAAGATTTTCTTCTTACATTATGAATTTCAAGTTATTTTAATATTCATGGAAAATCCTATCTTATTTACTTAAAGAGGTGACATTAAAGACGAAGAGATATTTTTTATTTGGCTGAGTTTTCATTTTACTACCTGTTTTTTAAAAATATTTCACTTTCACAGTTAAGAACTAATTATATGAGTGAAAAATGTTTTAAATTAGAAAAACGTAAGCAAAATTTCACCATGTGAAAGAAATATTTAAAATACTTTTGACGGGATAAATGAGTGTGAGGTACATTGGTTGTATTCTAAACCTCCGTTTTCATAATGGAAAAGGGAAATTTGTAATATTTTTTAGCTTTATAAAACACTAAAACAGACAACTTAAAATAGACATACACGAATATATATATGCTTGTTATATATAAAAAAAGAAACGTATTTTTCGATATTTCATGCTCAACTAAAATTTAATTTATCAGGAAAAATATGTTTTCTGTTGATAATGAAATAAAGAGAGTGTTAAAAATTACGCTCCCTGTTACCAAATTTAAATAAATATATAAATTAATAAATAAAAAAGTACATCCATTTTAATTTGAAAATTGTCGGTGAAAAGAAAAGGCCTTTCAGCATGTGCCGGGAACAGGAGGTAGCTATCATATATCTTGGTTTTAAAATTTTGCAAGTTTAACTCGAAGCTAATTTTACTCAAGTTTTAAGAAGCTAAAATGCGACGAACCCAGTAAGAGAATATTAGTCAATACTGAATTTGAATGAGAATTGCGTCAAATTAGTAAACTATAGCCAAGTTGGCATCATTTAGGGTTACTTATTTTTGTCATCAAATTTTGCAATATTTTGCCAAGTGTCGCCAAGCTTGGCAAGAATTTGAAGGTAACGGATATTAATAATATTTCAGCATTACGCGGCAGTGCACGGCTCAAATAGCCACCATTTTGAAACAAGATGGCTCATGAAGCTGGCCAACGAATCGGGCGAGACATTGGCATGTACTAAGTATACAATCAATCTCATCCAAATCAGTTTATAAATACAAGGGTTGCAGCATGACGAAATTCAGATTGTTTCAAAATGTCAGCCACCCTAGAAATTCAAACTGCTATATCTCAGCCATTTTTTAAGATAAAGACAAAACAAAATATGCCCCGGAATCCTTGTATTAAGATCAAACTGTTAATTAAAAAATAATTTTCAGTTTTTTATTTATTTGCGCCATTCTTTAATTCTTTTAAAAAATAAAATTTTTAAATGGCCGCCATTTTAAAAAAAGATGGCGGATGAAGTTGGCCAACGAACTCGGTCGAGACATCGGTATGTACTATGCATACAATTAATTTCATCCAAATCGGTTAATAAATACGATAGTTATCACATGATAAAAATCATATATATATATATATATATATATATGAGGCATTCTCACAATCTTTTGACTTTTGTGAAAAAAATTCAGACAAAATTAAACTTGCTAAAATAACATTTTAATCTGATAGACGAATGCCTTAATGATTCAAAATAAAGAAAAAATGGTCAGCAGCGAAAATTTTTTTATTTAAATGAGGTTTAAATTAAACTTGCGAGTTTAATTTTCCTTACCATTTTACCACTGAAACTTTTTATTTTCTTCTAAATTTTTACTTATATTGAATTTCCATAGTACCCACAGGACATTCAAATAGGAAATAATAACAATGTAGCACTTTTGATACAGAATTTTTGTATAACGTTGTCTTAAAGAGGTGTTAAAGAAGGGACGGTAAGTTAACAATAGGGAATGGTATTGCAAAAAAAGGGACGAAATGGTAAAAAAAGGGACGGTAAGGATGGAACGGTAAGGAAAATTACCACCTATTTTTAGGAAAATCATGTTAAGACTAAGTGATATCCACAATGTTCATGGATTTTTAGAAACAGTTGTTAACATTGGATTAATTTTTTTTTTTTAATTTACCTCAAAAAGTGCAGGAATAAACCTTGGGGACGGTGAGACTACCAATAAAGCCACGATGCTTGAAATTGATATTTAAATGTTGATTTAAAGTCTACAGTAAATTTCCTGCCAAAGAATTTTAGACATTATTTCTCTAGCATACTCCTGCATGAGACAAAACTTCTGTGGCTGCATCTGAAATGATTTTCTATATAATTTTAGAAGAGGGATGGTAAGAAATCTAAAACCCAGGGACATAGTTTAAAAAAATAATAACAGCCCTAAAAATGTGTGCAGGTTAATTTTTAGCTACATATTTACATAAAACAATAGTTCCAGTTTCAGAAAAAATTACGTCGAATTATTGTTATTGAAACAATTTTATCCAGATAGCTCCAAACTTAAAAATCAGCCTCAGGGATACGGAACGGTATAGGAAATTTGCAGGTGTTTGGACCCCCAACATCGTCCAAAACTTATTTATCTCGTTAATATTGTTGTGCAGTCATGCAATGGGATGTTCCCCAGTATATGAAATTAAAAAAAAAAAAAACGCAAAAAAGTGTATTAAATTAAAAATTATTATTCAGGGACATGAAAGTCAAAAGGTTGTGAGAATGCCCCATATATGGATATATATATATATATACCCTATATATATAAAATCCTAATGAAACGAATTTATGAAACGGAAGTTTGAATCGACTGATTAAACAACTGATTATGTTTCACTGCGATTTCTCCTAAAATATGGAATACTTTGCGATGAAATTAACACCAAAAATCAATATTGATCCGCAGATGTGAAAACTGGTATTAGAATTTTTAAATTCGAATTAGTTTTCGAAATATTATTTTTTTTTTCTAATTTTATATACATTTTTCTAATGATGGGAACTCAAATTTTAATCAAAGAGATATTTATATATATATATATTTCAGAAAAGTTTGACATGGTAACCCGGCTAATGTTGTTTATTTGATAATAAATGTTTATTTACTTTTATTTCTTTATACAAATTATATAAATTATTTTGTTCTATGATTATTAATTATTTTTTGATATCGCCTTTAGAAAATAATAGAAAATAATTAAGAAATACAGTACTACTTAGTTATTCCGTCGACCAATTTCGCCAAATTATATAAATCGTCAAAACACTCGCCAAATTATACAAATTGACATAATTTTTATTTTAAATAACGAAAGAACAAATAAATTAGTATAACATTAATAAATATACGAATAAAACGTCTAAATAAAAATCACTTGATGATGTGAACACGTGTTGTGTGAACTTGCTTAAAGTCGAGTGAATGTGACATTTACGATCAACCATTATTGGCATTTAATCTTATAGTTTGGCGATAGATTTTTGGTCGTCGGGATATCTAAGGAATACCAAAAATGCATATGTAACTGGTATTGGAAAACGAGGTTTTCGCCAAATTTTCGTAAAAAAAAAAAAAAAAAAAAAAAAAAAAAAAAAAAATCACGCCAAACTGGTATATCTGTAACGGTGTATATATGTAACCTGTATAAACGTATCGGGCCAAATATTGTCACTCGAAAAAAAGAAATGCTAACTGGCGAGTTGAAAAAAAGCTATTGGCGAGATTTGCATCCTGCTAGCGTAACAGTACCTAGAATCCTTTGCGACCATGGCAACTTTTATGTAGTTTTATTCGAAATTTTTTTTTTATTTTTTAATCAAAATGGAAAACTTACGGTCCCATATTGGCGCGATTTTTTCTGACGCCAATGTTATATACGGAACGGGCACATAACTGGCCCCAAAGTGTCGTTATTTTGCTTCATATGGTAAGCCGGATGTTGCTGTTTATGCTGTTGATGCATTCCTCAAATTGGCGTCGTTAAAAAATTACGCCAATATGGGACGCATATGACATCTTTGACAAACTTTCATATGAACGACGAAGGGATCAGACCGTATTTGTTTATGGCAGTTGATGACTTAAACTATTATAATATAGATGAAATTATGGCGATAGAATAATATTTGGCGACTTATCCACCTGTGCCTGGCTAACATTAAAGTACCAAAATTGCACCTAGAGTATAAAAAGCGAAGTGGTCCGCCTGGAACTGTTGATGATAGTCACATGACTTAGGCTATTGTTATATTGTTTTAAAATATCGGGAGACAAAGACTATTATACTTATTTTATTTTATTTTATCTTCTTTTCACATGTTTAACTGATCCTCTTTAATCAAAAACGAAAACAACCATTGGATGTCTTAACAGCAACTGATTCGCCCTTAAATTTTTGCAATCAAAGGGGATTGAATGGAAACCCGTTTACAGGGAGATATGCACAGCTTTTTTCAGTATAATTCAATCTTCTCTAATATTTTTAAAACCCATCAGATTAGCGTGTTTTTAGATTCTGCGGTGTCTGAACGGGGGGTTGGCGAGCGTAGCTAGCAGGGGGCAGAGCCCCCTAGTATATATATATATATGTCACGTTTTAACTGAGGGTAGTTTTGGGGTCTGGGGGTCATGATCTGTGAAAATGTAGCAAAATTTTACGGAAGTGCTTTCCTGCGGACGGCTGCAATAGGTAGCTTTTTACTTTTTGTAATGAAAGCTACCTAAAAGAAAAATAGATATTAGACAGGAAATTGTGTTCTCTTTCATTTTATATTAAAACAAATATGCATGTTTATATATAAACATAGCTTTTTTTTAACACTCATTTACAAACATTCAATGCTCATCTTGAAAACAGCGCCTAATCTTTTGACTGTATTTATGTTTTTTCGCACAAATTTCCGTTACAAAACATTAAGTTATCTTGTGCACGCAACTCGATTAGCACAAATTCACTGCTTTTTTCATGTTTGGTACAAACAAATGAATTTATTTAAAAAATATACATGTTTCTTATGTTTTTTAGGACATGGTATCGCAAATGATAGAATGAACCTTTGTGGAAATTAGCTTTCTAAGATTTCTAAATTGATTTCTCAAGGTATAATAGTAAATTCATTAACATTAATCTTTTAAGTAATAAAAGAGTATATATATATTTAATATTAAATTGATTATATTTTATAATAATTTATTTTCTTCTTTTTGGCTTTTAAAATGTTTCATTGTTGCAGTTTCATAGTCACCAGGTATATTTTTGTAAGCGTGTATTGGCGCATAATTTCTTAATTCAAACCAATAACATAATTTCTCAATTCTTTTCTTAATTCAAATCGCATACAACTGTACGAGTTACTTTTGCGAGTTAATTTAGCAATTACGAATAACGAGTTTAGTAATTTCGAGTTTATTTAGCAATTTATAACCTGTACAGGTTTTGCGGAATTTTTTCTTAAGATGAATGTATTAATTAAAAATTAAGTTCTAAAAATGGCAAAATGTTGTATTGCCACCAGAAACCCATCAATGTACGCATTTTTTAATATAATTCTAGCGTATCAGGAAGTCGGTTAAAAATCGATTACAAACTTTCACCTTTACATGCAAATAACATGCTGAATTTAGTAAAAGCGTATAATAAGCTTAGAGGAACTCCTTCATAATGGGATTTTACCAAGAATTATTTACTACTTACACCTAAATTTGACGTCACATTTGGCTTTTACGGTACATTTTACTTGAATTAGCAAACGGGAAGTCACTTGGTTAAATAGACTAAGAATTATGAAGGTATATGTTTGTACTTCCTAATGTTAAAATCATTTATAATCGTTGTAAAACACCTTATATTGAGGATAGATTTCAAAGCATAAATCAAAAACTACTTAACGAAGTGTCCTGTAATTTTAGTATCGCATATTAGAAGTTTATAGAATGTCACTTATGTTTAAAATGTTGATACGTTACAATTCCTCTTTCTATTCGAAAATTAATTTTTAAAATGCATATTTTCGAAATAAACTAAAAATATTAAATGCAACAATTGATTTTTTTTAAACAGAAATTGTATTCCAGAAGTTTGAAATAAAAAAAAATCTGAAATATCGTCTGACTCCGTCAACTTGTTTTGCGTTTTAATTAATAAACTAGAGGCATTACAATCCGTTTTGCAAATATTAATAATGAATTTAAGGGGGTCCGGGACACAAAAATCTTCAAATTTTAATTCTTTTTTATTGGATTAAAAATTTATCTGCCGTTTCTACTTAAAATGACGTTTAAATCATATTTCTACCTTAATTAGAACAGGAAATATTAATTTTGGTTTGGTTTTGGTTTGTTTTTAAAATCTGCCTTTCAAGCTATGGTTGTTAAGGAAACGAGTTCTTGTGAAATTGCGTTTTTCTTCATGATAGTTTTTTTCACCATTTCTCATATTTAAATTCTTATATCTCGAGAACCGTTAAAGATAGAGGGTTGAAACTCGGAGCATATCTTTTTCAATTATTTTACTTTACTTTTGAGCCAGCATATTTGAAAAAAATATTTACTTTTGAAAATATTATTTTAAAAAAAAAGTTGCACTACTTTTTTGTAATTTTTTCGTTAAATATATTTTTTTAATTAATATTTTTTAAAAAGCTGGCTTTAAATTAAAAAAACATATATTTCTGTTTATTTAAATGAAAAACAATTTAAATTCTACAAATAGTATATCGAGTTATAACGATTTTAATTTATACCACTTTTTTCGTAAACTTTAAATTTAATTTTTTTTTATAAAGCTACGAGAAGTTTTATCATTTGATTTTGTTTACAAATTATATGGTTGACCATCACAAAAAAATTCAAAATTTTAACTCAATAAATAATTTTTTTTTGAAAATGTTTCCCGGACCCCCTTAACATTCGGAGTTCCGAATTGTCATAATTCCTAGACTACTTGACTGAATGATTTCCCTTTTGTTTTCCTTTTGACAAAGTTATCGTAAAAACAAACATGATGTCAAACTTTTTTGCATTGTAAATTTAGGAGTTTTATGCAGTTTCAGTATTAAGTCGATCCCCTAAGCTCAAGTTTTAAAAATAAATTAAAAGAAGACATAATTTTCAATGGAATGACTTTTTCAATTATTAATTTAGATCTTTTATAAGTGCGGGTGTTATTGGGAAGGGAAAAATGGAAACAGTACATGGTTGTAGACGTGTTGTTACGTATCATATTACACACGATTTGAAATTGCAGCAAAATTAGAAAAAAATGACTTAAATGAAATCTTGTTGTACAATAAGAAAATATCAAAAACAAGATTCTCCAGTATGATGAATTTCTGGCAGGTGTTACTTTTAAAACATGAATTTAACCCCTTAACGGTCGCCTTAAATTACGGTTAAAAAATTCAAATTGCTTATTGTCACCACTTTTTTGAAAAAGAAATATTCATCTTATTTAATGACAGGTAAAATGATACCATAATAAAGCCAATTACACTATTTAAAAAAAACCGATGGGAATCAAACAAATCTGAATAATTTGAATAAAAGACACAGTCCGTGAATATGACTGGAGCCAGAATTCAGGGGTTTAAACCAAGGTGACGACAAATGTGCAATTATTCCTTTTTTCCCACCCAGATAAAAGAAGACACACGCACAATAAAAATCAAGTACATTTAAACCAGTGGTTCCCAAACTTTTATCAGCCATGCCCCACCAAAGCAACAGTAAAGTCAATATGTTCCTCCCCCTTAATCTGTAAATTATGTCTCTTATTACTTAAAAAGTGAACTCTATTCAAACAGCGGTGGCGCGAAAAATCTTTAACAATAACTATTCATTTCACATTTTTTAACTTATCAAAGAGGTGAATCTTCTGTGACAAATGAGTTTTAATATTTTAAAAATGAATTCAGGTTATACGTCTTCTACTTTGTGCCAAAAAGTTTTTTTGTACTTTCCTAACTTAGCTCAATATTAAAATAAAAGTTATATATACGGTCTGCCTTTTTATCTTCACAAAATATCTTGAAGAGAGACTTAAATTTATTGTTAAAACTGATAACACTCACACATTTTACAATCTATTTTTGTAATTTATTAAGAGTTGGTGGAAAAACTTTTGGACACTAAAATTTCTTTCTTTGAATAACACAATACACAAGAAGTATTTCAAAATTATCTTTATCAAAATTAAGTAGCATTATTCCCCATCACAAAACATTTTCTCTGTTTCCATTTCCCAGTATGGTTAATTGTCTTTTCCATTTATTATCTAATTTTTAAATTTAAAATGTATATGTTATTAGGTAAGTTAATGTACTGTGCAGGGTGCCTGCACAAGAGCTATAGATATTTACTATCTACCCATTTCCTTTACTAGGGCTATTTAAGATGTATAAGTTTTATAAAGTTCGTAGTACCTTTTTCAAATATTTCATATATTTTTTTAGGTTAATCAAGTTAGGTTTAAGCTAATTTTTTAGGCTCAAGTCAGCCAAATTGATACATACTTTTAAGAAATTTCACTTGTAAAAAAATCTTCGAGAGCAAATAGGAACTTTTTCAATAATCAAAAGTGTTGCGAAAAATTGTAAAATTTTGTGCCGGAAAAATTATAGACAAATTCAGTACTAAATTATATCAAAATATTTTTAAAAGTTATTAGTATAATTATTCTGGTTTAAAATGTATTTAAATTTTATTGCGAAGTATTGCATTTATTTTTAGTCTACAACAATACATAAAAAAAAAGACAGAAACTGATAGCGAATGAGGGAGCAACAAATTTGGAGTTGCCCCCATAGAAAGTCAAATTGCCCCACAGTGGGGCGTACGCCCCACGTTGTGAACCACTGATTTAAACTAAAAGTTCAATTTTTAAGGAGAAATTATTTTAACGGTTCGGTAATTTATTCCAAAACATGTTAAGAAAATAAACGCTGCTTCTTAATACTGGTACTAAAAAATAATATGTGTTAGCAGGTTTCTTGAGATGCGTGCTAAAATATGAATTGCGAGCTCTTTTAAAATTCATGGTTAGTGCTATCAAAATACTTGTGAATAAAATGATCGCGCAAAAGGTGAAGATTTATTTCTACTTTCGCTGAGATTACATTTTACGAAGCATATTTTATTTTTCTTTATCGTTTGCTTTCACCAGTAAGAACTAATTATATGCGTGAAAAATTGTGTAAACTAAAGAAAGAAAAAAATATTCGATCAAACGTTAAAATGGTAAAAAAATAAATAACAATATTTTGAATTAGATATAGAGTGCCGATTATCCGGACAGAGGCCGATCCGGATAATGAAAAATCCGACTAATTGAACAACTTTTAAAAAATGGCTTTGGCAATGTTTTTTAGGTCCCGTCACACTTTTTCAAAGCGAGGCTAACGGAAAAGACAGGCTACCACGGAGGGTCCGATTATTCTTTTTTTATAGACGGCTGGAGTCACATGATGCTCGAATGCACCAATGAAGGTGTGCGAAAAGAGCATCACGTGACTCCTGCGGTCTGTAAAAAAAGAAGAATCGGACGCACCGCGGTAGCCTGTCTTTCTCGTTAGCCTCGCTTTTAAAGCTTAGGACTGTCAATTGTAGCAGTGCACATTTTAGCATATTACAAATGGCGTGCTTAGAAGTTGTTTTTAAAATTTTATTTTCTGCAAAACTTCTAAAAAGTTACACATAAATATTATTACATACACTATATATACATACATTGTACTAGAAAACGAGAGCGGGGAGAGAGGTCCCCGCTTTCCAATGACATTAAGAGACAAAACAAGCAATTTTTAGACCCCTTCAGAGAATCTGAAGATAAAGAGGGATTTTTGTGGGGAGAAAATAAATGCGTGGGACGCGCGTTGGAAGGGAAACTTCTTGGGTTCTAGGAACAGTTGATTTTATGCATTGCTATCTTTGCATTTGTTGGCGATTTTATTATTTCAGGATTAAGAAATGGTTATTTAACGGTTAACTTTCGTGACATCCAGCCGAATTTACCCTACTGCCTCAAGAAGATTCACTTCAAAAAAATTCCAGAAGGCGTATGATCTTTAATCGATGCGGTTAATCGGCTTTCGGATAATCGGCGCTGTACTGTATTTGTATTTTTTGGACTGAATATTTTGAACCCCTTTAATTTTACATAAAAAAGGTAAGTTCTTTAAGCGACATTTTCACAGGCGGGGCACAATTACCTAAGAAAATTGTTTTTAAATGTTAATATTATAGAATATAATTTTCTGAAAAACACAGCTGAGTAGGATTTTATTACTTTTGAAATTACTCATTGAGACCTCTTTATACCGAACGCAATGTTTGGTAATTGACGCAAATACTGGATAATATCAGTAAAATTGGATATGGGAACGTCCACGGCAATAGAAAATTTTTGCTGAAAAATTATTTTACACGAAAATATAAGTCTGATACATCAATTTAAAGCTAAAGAGTTGCATTATATGAATTTGTAAGTTTTAATGTCATAAGAATAAGTCTAAACCGGAACTGGGCTGGAAACTAACAACATTAAAATTCCTTTAATATTGAGCATAAAAATCAACTTATTGAGTTGTATAGTTTTTTTTTTTTTTTTTTTTTTTTTTTTTTTTTTTTTTTAACTTCTGTTCAGTAAATGAAATTATTATGGATTGAAAACAACAATATAGTATTATATCCGTCAGATCTACACAGTTAAAAGGTTTTATCTAAGGTATTAAATGTAATTTTAACTTTATTTATTAGTTGATAATTAAATGTCACAAAAGTAACAGAAAACATGTAAAAGTTTTAATTTTATAAAAACTACTTAAAATTTTTACCAAAAATTCTAATTCTCTGATTTCGTATTTTAAGACAGATTTTTATTACATATTTTGTTTATGCAATGGAATAGGCTCTGGGGTGTTGTCACAAGAGTAACAAACGGCTGTGTCACAAGGGTAACATACAACCCTTTTGTCCATAGTTTGGCATAAAACTAACTGCGTTACAACCTAAAAAAACAATGCTTAAAGTTTAGTTGTCTTCTCAGTTATTAGAACAGTTCTTCAAATAGTTTTAGCCATAATTAAGGTTATTTTGTAAATTTTAAGGAAGATAAAATTTTTTTATTATTATTATTTTTTTTTAATGGATGGATTTATTTTTATTCATTTTTGTTATAACTTGCGATATAAAATAATCATAATAAGTAATTAAAGATAAATTAAAACAACTGAATTCGTGTCATTTTTGTGTGCTGTCTTTTGGTTTAAAACACTTTGAAAAAAGTTCAAAAGTTTTTCTAAAGATTGATCAGATAGGATTGATGATATGATTGATCAGATATTTTATAGGGTTTGTAAAGCTTCGTTTATTAAATTATGCTGTATGACCTACAGATATTCTTATAGAAACTCTTATGGAAAGGATTCTGATACTACATTTTAAAAGAAAAATTTTAATATTGCTTCTTTTACACGGCATTGTTTTAAAGAGCAGGAAAAAAATCTAACTCCACAGCTTTGCAGAATTTTATGTCGATGAAGATTTAAGAAGACTTCATTCTTCAGCTAAATCTGCATTAGTTAGACGTGAAAAAGGTCATATAATTACATCAATCCTAAGTGTCGTTTACCTAGACAATACGTTTTTTATTTAAAGAAGCTTTCCTAAAATGAAAAATTGGAGATTCCTTTGCCCCTTTAAAGCCCAGTTTCATAAAACAATAGAAAATTATTCATCAGAATATCTGCATTTGTCGTTGTCGCGGAAATATTCAAGCAATTCATAATGCAGTGACTGGTGTATTTCCTGCATTAAACATTCCTGTGAAGGATTTAAGGACTTTGCCAGCTGAGATACATCATAATTAGAATGTACGAATTAAGAATGTATAATTTGCGAAGATAAAATCGAAGAATTATTTGAAACGGAAATCCATAATACAGAACTTCTTATAACTTATTGTAAATAGCAAAGTGTTGATAAACGTTTTGAAAAAGTAACAGTTGAGGAAACCATTTTTGATTGTTGACGAGATTTTTGAAAGCAACTAAATCCATTTCTGTGGCGTACTTTCATTCAAACTTGTACACATGATTATTTTGATAATGCACAAAAAAATAACCATTTCTGAAAGAATCGATATGCCAGTGGATTTTCCGAAAACTGTACATTTTTATGTCAAGACTAAATTTTGGTCCGAAATACTGCATTATCTGTCAAATTCACAAGTGACTGTATTTTCAGCCATTATTTAGTATGATCACAATGAAGAAAAATCTCATGCTATTATTTCAGTCAATGTAACTCATAATCAATTTTGTGTAAATGCTCTCGTATGCAAAATTTCAACATAGCATCTTTAAGGAAATTGTATTTTCCTAAATTGTATCTGTTTTATTTTTTATATGATGGTTGTGCTTTCCCATTTGCCTGCAATGAATCAGACTTCATTCGCAATTAACTTAATAGGACATATTTGTTTTTCAAATACCCCTGGTATAGATAATGTAGATTAATTTTGTGCAGTTGTATAATGATGTATGTGGAATGTAGTGCGTGCTAAAAAAGCAATTCTAGGAATACTTCTTATATCGTCAAAATTGTTCATGGAAAAACAAAAGTAAGCATACTCCATATATCAGATGAAGAAATAGAACAATAATATTTTATTACTTTGATAGAAAATACAAACACAGAAGGCCATTAAACAAATACAAATTGTTAAAACTATGAAAATGACAATATCTACTATAAACCATACACTAACATGATTCCTACAAGGAATTTATTCTACAAGGAGTTGATTCTTTTCAAAAATATATTATTATTCTGCTATATTCTGTAAATTTTATTTCTATAATCTCATATAATTCACAGACTTTTTCCGTCAAACACAATTTTTGAAAATTGCATTTTTTTGTGGTCACAAGAGTGAAAAAAAAAAAAAATTCATTTATTATCTAGGCAAGTAAAATGCTTTTTGTTACAAATTACATATGGTTCATGAGAGTAAAAGAACATATATTTTTAAGTGGTTGCATCAAATTTATCCTAAATATATCTTGTAATAAAAGAATTGGAAATATTTATGGAAATTTGCTCTGACGGCCACAAGAGTAAAAATGGACGTTCCCATATCCCCTGTCCACGGAAGGAAATTTCTTGGAGGACACAAAAGTTTTGAATTTTTACGTAATTTCATTTTCAGATTATATAATTGAGCATTTTTTAATGGTATGTAAATGCTGTCTAAATTTTGTATTATAATTATAAATTAACTTATTCTTGCATTATTTATAATGACCACGGAATATGAACTGGAAACATTGCAAAGCTCCAAATGAAATTAATAAATCAGAAAAGATTTACAACAGAAGAAGGAGTTATATATATATATATTTAAAGCTTTATTTCTGGCAAAATGCTTAGTAATTATTTTTCATGTACAGTCATCGATTTTACTACTTGTTTTTAGTTATTTTCAGCGACCACAGAGAAAGATTATTTATGGATAGAAACTCAGTTTATAAGTTAATTTCTTACTAAAAATAAATTCATTTGTAAAACATATTACGTTAGAACTTGACTAGTTTTTTAACTACTTACTACTGAAAAGATAATCTTTAAACGCTTGAAAATTATGTTGCATTTTAGATCCAGGGTCATACACGAAACGAATTTTCAACTTTGATTCATTAAAATATTAAAGTTGGATATTAAAATTATTTTGCCAGAAAAGCATTTTATAGATTACTTAAAAGTTAATTATACATATGAATGAAAACTTTAGGAAATTTGATACATTTCGTAATGTTTAGCTCTTTGTGTAAAAAACACCTCTTAATGGGAATGAACTTTTTTTTTTCATGATATATACTCAATGTTAAAAGAAAGGGAATATATGCTAAAAACTAATAAAAATTGTGTATATGTTTAAATGTACAACTTTAAATTAATGGTAAGAATAATGAATTTTTTTAAAAACATTTTATTGTTGAAATTATGCTATTAGCTAATAAAAATGTGAATCTTTTGAGATGTATACCTTTAATGGTAAAAATATTCAAATATTTTTTTTATAAATATTTTATTGTTGAAATTAGCTTATTAATGAAATTGCTTCATTATTGAAAATACTTTTTTTTTGAGAAAGGGAAAGCGTCAATTTAGAATTATGTATTTTATTAGTCTCGTGTACATGCTCTTAAAGACGTTTATACAGAGCACTAAACATAAGCTTACGGTAAGACAAGTTAATGAAAATAATGAGCCTAAACGTTTTTATATCAATGAAATATTAAGAATTCAGGATGATATTTTTGTCACGTATTTTATAATCATAAATTTACCAAATATTTTACCTTACATGATTATACTACCCTCTTTTCGTTGTGTTCCAAAAATTAGGTTGCTATTTTTATTTAATGTTTTATGATTTCTGAGAAGTGCATATTAATTATGTGAACAACCAGTGTTGTTGTGTTTTGTTTTATCTTATATACATCAGCTTTTAATATCGAATAATTTAAATGTTTACTTCGTTGAAAAAGAAATGAATTAATAATGGAAAAATTGAAAACTGTAGCTTTATTTTGAGACATTTAAAAAAATCACGATACAAAAAATTTATATCCTAGCATTTGTTTCATACAATAATGTAAAGTAATTAGTGGCAGATTGAACACATATTGAAAAAAAAAACGGAAAGGGGGGGGGGGGGAGATTAACCACAAAATCAGAGAAATCATAAGATACGGTTAAGCACTAAAATTAAATCTAACACATAAAGTTAAATTTTCAGTTAATGTTGAACATAAAATGAATATTAAGTTAATCTAATTTCGTTAAGAGTTACGTTGAAATAGAATAGCCATGGAACTACATTTTACTTTTTAATTTATAACTGCACAGTTATTTTGTTTTTAAACAATACCACATATTTAGATTGGAAATACAGTGAAACCTCCCTGAAAGACCACCTCTATAAGGAGAACACCTCTCATACAGACCGTTTATTTATGGGCTATAATTTTTTGCTATACGCTCAATGTTAATTTTCCTCCGTTAAATGACCACTTTTTCTCATCTCCCTCCCTGAAAGACTATTTTAAAAATTCCAGTCGAAAAGTACGATTACATGCTTCTGCATGGGAAAATCTCGAAATTCCACTTCTCTGTGGAAAACACGCTCAGTTAAGTCCACTTCCTTAGACCTGGCGAATCAAGGTCATCTATCCTCTAAAGTTTAAGAGAAAAAAGCTGGTTCTCGTGCATTACCGCATTTATTGTCACTATGGTAACAGAGGGATAGTTGGTGTTGGTGGGAGAAGTGCTATTGTCCCCTTTCCTGGAATTGGCCAAGTAATAGACACCTGTAAAGCGCAGGAGCCCTTTTCAAGAGGTAGAGTAGGGGGTGGTCCAGATTCTAGTTTCTCAATTTTTTCTTGGAAAGATTGCCGCCATGTGTTATCATCTCAGTTTTATTTAACAGTTGAAGTTATAACACGGTGCATCACACAATAGCATATAATGTTTTATCACAAGTGGATATAGTGTTTTTCTTGTTGTGTGATTAATAATACCAATTTAGCTGATGTCTAAGAGAACTGTGTTAACTTTGGAAGACAAAGTGAAATTTTCAAGAATACATTAGAATGGAACATCAGGGAGGCAATTGGCAGCACAGTTTAATCGTAGCAAAACAAATAAACAACTGCGTTGCCAGTTTCTCCTCTACTTTCAATTTAAAAACTTCAACTTCACATGAGAAATTCTGAAATGAGAATTTCTATTCTAGGAAATTACAGAACGTCTGTCATTAAATAAACAATACGTTACTATTAAAGAATTTCTGGGGTGAATGTAATATTTCAGAATAAAAAAATGCCAAATCTGGCAACCCTGATAAAGAATACATTGAAAAACAAAGATTTTTTTGTTAAAACAGTATGAAGAATTCAAATCTTTGCAGAATTAAAAGAAAAAAAAATATTATCTTAATGAAGCATTATTGAAGTGAGCAAGATCAAAAAATATCCCTTTAATAATAAAAAAAAACTTTGCTTTACCTATCACCTCCATTCCGAGACCACCTCGCTGAAAGGCCGAATTTTTATGGTCTAATGGGTGGTCTCCTTAGAGAGGTTTCACTGTAATTCATTTTCGAAATGAGCGCAACAATTTGTGTATTTAATTGTAAATGGAAATAAAGCACAGGAGTAATAACAAGTGATGCGACCAGGTCCTGAAATGGGCTCGGTCTCAATTTTTAATCCAATCACAATCTTGAATACGTACCCAATTTTTAAATAATATACTTATCTAAAAAATAAATTAGTCTTGTTAATGGAAATAAACTGTAGAAGGAATTTGTAGAGATGAGACCAGGGCCCGAAATGGGTTTATTCTAAAATTTTATATCAGTCTTCGGAATCTGGCTCAAAGAAAATTTTTCTAATTCACGAATTGCAAAAACGAAGAAAACGACTTACTGTTTCAATAACAAGGATGTAGTGAAAATCTGAGTTTTTAAAAATCTTTTGTAATACTTTACTAATGGATTTTAATTGGAATTAAATTGTTGTTAATGGCACATACGAAGAAATGTTTTATGTGACTCTTAAATAATTGTATGGAAAGTATTAATAACATAAAGTATCCTTGAGATATCGCTTGTCTATTCCCACTTTCGGATTGAAGTTCTTTTCCAAAATTACTACTAAAAGAGAACTCAGTTCTTTCTGTGACAGCTGTAAATGACATTTTAAAAGAGTAAAAATTGTGGAGTATGCAGATTTCTGCAAGTAGTTGTTATCAAAAACAAATTTATAATATAAATAGACTTTTAGGAGTATAAAAATCATGAGGGAGTATTTGGGATTATTACATATTTAAATTTAAGAAGATACATTTAAAAGATAAAAATAATATGGAAAAATATTGAAGGTGTTGTAACAATTTTCTATTAACATTTTTATGCTACATATTTTCGGTATCACACTCTGATTTCAAATTGCTAGACTGGGGATCATAAAAAGATGCACGAACTCACCTCTATTTATCATACACAAGTTGGCCCTTCCGGCGTTGCCAGGGCCGGTGACAATATTTCCAAATGAATCTTACATTTGTGTGGTTTTATATCCTTAACTCGATTTTGTCTGAAATACGTATCCGCTCACTGTATGAAAATGGGGTAGAAGGTGCTAGTTCTTGAGATTTGCTATGTATTTTTTTTTCATAATTTTCGGAAAATTGTATGGGGTGATAATTAACAAATAAAAAGTTGAAAAGGCCCTCTAGTGATGAAAAAATGAGTTAAGAGGGTGAAGCATTTCCTTAGTAATCTACAGGCCAAAAGCTTTCAAACGATATGTCACATTTTACATTTTCTACAACGCGGGATAACCCACCATTGGCATAGGCTTCCAGATCCCGCGTTGCAAGTTTATTAAAAAAAAGAAAAAAAAAAAAAAAAAAAAATTACAATATTTAACAATAGTTTTAACAATAAGAAATGAAGGTAATAGTACAAATAATAATAATAGTAATTATAAATATAATAATAAAAGTAATAATAGAACAGATGAGCTGAGCGCTTTACAGACGAAAATGTGTATTATTTTCAACACGAATATGATTGATTAATTATAAATAGCAGCAGATGAATAAGATGTTCTTAAGCTCTACATATTCTCAGGTGCATTAGTTTAATAGTTATTATCATGAGTTCAAGTGTTTTGTTGTGAGATAACTTTAAGGTTATGGATAACCTGAGTGTATGGCTGTTCTATGTACAAGAGTTTTCTAAATTTTATATTCTCGATTTAGTTAGGCACTGTTTGGCCTGAAGTTCATGTTTCTGTTCATTAGTGCTAATCTTGTTCATCTATTGGCATTTGTGGGTTTTGAAAAATTTGTTGATTGTTTTCTAGTAACCGCACACAATCTATTATTTTAGTATATAGCATTGGTGTTTTCAGCACAAATTTGAACCAATGGTGATGTTCTATTGTGGCTGATTTACGGATATGGAGGGTTGATGTTAATGGACAGCTGAGCACATAGTGAAGATAGTTACCAATTTCACCACAGGTACACAGTGGCGACGGAGCTTTATTTATTTTGAATAGGTAGGACGGGAAGGGTCCATGATTAGTTGAGAAGATATACAGGTTTCTATGTACTAACATGAAGTCTGTTGATACTTTTGGACATAATTTGTAAGTAAATCTGCCAGTGGTACCATAATCCCACTGTTGCTGCCATTTGTCTATGGCTTCTTTTTTCAATTTCTTTTTAAGGTGTGAAGCTGGGTATGGATGAAATATTTCTCGTACTTTAATATTTGTTATTGCATCTTTGGCTAGTTGATCTGCATGTTCATTTCCTTTAACACCTGTGTGTCCCCGAACCCATTGAAATTTAATTGATTTAGATGTTTTCTGTAAGGCTATTATAATTTTTGATGTGATAAAATCTGTACTAAAAACGTTCTCCAATAATGCAAGACTTGACTGGTTATCTGTGTAAATGACGAAGTTCCCGTCCCCTGAGGAGTCTGCCCATAACATTGCATCTAATATGGCGAGTTGTTCAGCTTGAAAGATTGAATTTGATATTTGTAACTTTATTTGATGAGTATGGATGCATTTCCCTTCTTTATAAACAGAGAAAGCATACGCTGTGCCAGCATCTGATTTTGAGCCGTCAGTGTATATATTTATTGTTGAAGTGGATGGAACTCCTTCTTGTAGTAAAAGATAATCTTGATGTGGGGAAGGTATGGATGAGGATATTTTCGGTTGATAGAAGACTGGAAAGTTGTCCTCTATTGGAATCCCCAGACGTAGGATCTGTCCTGAAATTGCTAATGTATTTAATTGGATCGCCAATGGTTGAATGCCGCACAATACATTCAAAGCTGCCGTTGATGATTTTCTATAAGCTCTCGACAGAAGCAAAAGGCATTGTGTCTGAATTGCCGATAGTAGCCTGTTGCCATGTGAGACTGGTAGGTGTGGAAACCAACATGAAGCGGCATAGGATATTTTTTTTTTTAAATATTTGTAAGTACCAGATTTTTAAAATTTGCTTCGAAAGGCCTCCATATGCAGCGGCGAATTTTAGAAGATTTTGTGATATTTGATTAATTTCTATACGTTTTTTATTCAGGTGCGGAAGAAAAGACAGTGTTTTATCCAATGTTAAGCCCAAGTAGTCTATTGTATTTTCAGATTAAAGGGAGTGCCCATCCAATTTATATATTGGTCCTCTCTTCAGGAAACGTGGTCTTCGAAGATTTAACACTACACATTTGTCATATGAGAACTTCATATCCGTTTGTTTCGCCCAATCACTATAAGCTCTTGACAGAAGCAAAAGGCATTGTGTCTGAATTGCCGATAGTAGCCTGTAGCCATGTGAGACTGGTAGGTGTGGAAACCAACATGAAGCGGCATAGGATATTTTTTTTTCTAATATTTGTAAGTACCAGATTTTTAAAATTTGCTTCGAAAGGCCTCCATATGCAGCGGCGAATTTTAGAAGATTTTGTGACATTTGATTAATTTCTATACGTTTTTTATTCAGGTGCAGAAGAAAAGACAGTGTTTTATCCAATGTTAAGCCCAAGTAGTCTATTGTATTTTCAGATTTAAGGGAGTGCCCGTCCAATTTATATATTGGTCCTCTCTTCAGGAAACATGAAAAAATCCATTGCCGCCTCCATCCCAAGGAGGGGAATTCCCCCTAACTGTATGGTGTCAAAATACACCTAACCAACTGAAGGCCTGTGAGGAGTTTCACCTTCAGCCAAGCCTTCAAATGAGGCCGAATCTTTGTGTAGCTTAAGTAGGAGCTGAGTTAGAAAATTGATTGCAAGGGGGGAAGCATATTGAGGTGAGGGGGGGGGGAAATGTTCATAATACGTAAGAGTCGTCCGACGATTTCCCGCTGATATCACATGAGGTTTTCTGAAAATGTTTGAAAAGGCCTGGACATGGCCAAATATTTTAAAGTTTTCGCCACTCTCTTTAACCCCCTTAGGTGGGGGAATTTTAAAAATCGCTGAAACATATGTACAATTATTTTTTAGTAGATTTATTTTCTGTAATTTCGTGCTCTTATCTAAAACGGCTGATGAGATATGGCCAAATGTTTAAAACTTTATGACTGCCCCTTTAACCCCTTAGTTCGGAATTTCTAAAATCGCTGAAACATGTGTTTAATTATTTTTTTAGCAGAATTATTTTCTGGATTTTCACGATCCTACCTAAAACGGCTGTTGAGATATGGCCGCATAATCTAAAACTTTCGATCCCCCTTTTAACCCCTTAGGGTTGATTTAAAAAAAAACTTTCCTTAGTGCTCACTTATGTCATAAGAAGTATATTTCCACCATTGTCATGTTTCTAGGTTCAATAGTTTTGGCTGGGTGGTGATGAGTCAGTGAGCAAGACATAGCCTTTTATATAGGCAAACATTCTAAAATTTTCGACCCACTTTTAACCCCCTCAAGGGGATTTCTAAAATCGTTGAAACATGCGTCCAGTTATTTTTTAGTAGATTTTTTTCTGGAATTTCACGCTCTACCTAAAACGGCTGTTGAGATATGGTCATATGCTATAAAATTTTCGACACCCCTTTTATCTTCCTTAGGAAGGGAATTTTCAAAAATCCATCCTTGGTGCACACTTATGTCATAAGATGTTTCCCCTAATTTTCATACTTCTAGTTTCAATAGTTTGGGCTGGGTGATAATGAGTAAGTGAGCGGGTCATTAGCTTTTATATAGGATAAATATTATAAAAATTTCGACTCCCCCTTTAACACCCTTAACTGGAGAGGAGATTTCTCAAATCGCCGAAACATATGTTCAATTATTTTTTTAGTAGATTTATTTTAATGAATTTTATGCTTCTACCTACGGCTTTTGAGATATGGCCGCATATTCTAAATGTTTGCACCCCCCATAGGGGGGTGAATTTCTAAAATCGATGTAACAGCGCAGGACATTGCCTTTTATATATGGAGATTACGGAGCATTGTTTGTATTTTGTGATTTTAGCAGCTTATTCACATGAATTTTTGTCGAGATAACAACTGTTCGTTATCTAAAAGTATATAAATATCATAAAATTATTTACTATTAGATTTTATCGGTACGAGAATACTTTGTCTAAAAAGCATATCATGATATTAAATGACAAATTTGGATTCTACGTTCATACCTTTGATTAGTATATGAAGAGGGATATATGTTTCAAACTTAAGTATTCAGAATGACACATTTCCAGATATATTTTAATAATTGTTTAACTCAATGCTTTTTCATGTTTGCTCTTTATGTTTATCTTTTTCTAGGTAACTGTCGATAGCAGCAGGCTTCAAATTCGGAATCTTAAAACTGCTTCCCAAACCTCAAAAGTGGATGAAACTCATGATGTCTTCCAAGTTTGTATGTGTGATAACGGCAGGATCTTTCTGGTACATCGACAAGGATATTGTCAAATACAAGAATCTGTTTGCAGAGACAACGCTTCTGATCATTTCAGGATATATTCTAAAAGATCTTGAAAAACAGAAACATTGCATTTGGGATTTAAACTTGCGCTTTAACCTTGCGACAAAAAAAAAAAAAATATCTGAAGAATTTGACAGAACAGAAGAAACAAGATTTAAAATTAAAAGAATTGAGAGCCAATTGAGAAACCAATACGCTATATCCCACGGTGTACATTGATTTTTAAAAATGTATATAATTGATATTAAAAATATGCTTTTAGATATCTTATAAACGTTTAAATTTCACTATTACAACGAATTGGGTTTATTTTCTAATTTAACTAAACAGCGATGTTTTAAAGATGAAATAATTAATATTACACAGGGTGTGCCATACGTAGCTTCATATTTCAAAACTTCATGAATAAAGTATAACAAATTGTTGCATCAGAGAGTAGGTTACACCATACAACTTATCAAAAATTATCTAATATCCATGACTAAAAAAAGTTATACGAAACCCATAAATTATTTTGCATTTAAAAATTCATACAAAAATAGTGGGGTTGGCAGCATAAGACTTGGAAGAATTGTAGTAGTACAAAATTTTCAAGAAGTTAGATTTTGTGTTAACTATTAAAAATTCGATACTTTTACGTATATTTTCCAAACTACCCTCCAACATAAATATGTTATAATTTTCATAAATTTTCAAAATATGAACGGACTTTTCAAACACCAAGTATGTAGAAATTAAAGTTGTCAGTATATAAAATTAAATAAGAGAATACTTTAAAATATAACACTTATACGCGTAATGAATATATCTCTTTCAACATCGAAAATATATATTTAAAAAAAAACCAATTCACGTAATTTTACTTCATAATATCCCACGGCTCTGTAAAAAGCGAAATTGCACTGCAGTATCTGCATGCATACAAAAACATAGCAAAATATTATCCGGAAACCTTCTATTGATAAAGAGAAATATCATTATAAATAAATTTCATTTAGCTAAAACAACTTTAATCCACATAACTTTAATATAATATTAAAAATTAATAGCCTATTATTACTAATATGATATTAGCTTCCTTTAATTTATAACTTGAAAAAACACAGCCTTAAAAACTACATTAAATCAATCGAAATATAAACAAGAATACAGCAAAGCAGAAAAAATGACCCAAGTTCTTTAAAATATTTTTGTAAATTAAATTTTATTAAAATAAATTACTATTTTATTAATTTTTTCGATTTTAAAGAAAAACATAATGAAACATCAATTAAAATTAGAAGTATTAGTTTTAATTAATTGATAACTTCTTACTGGTTTATTTTAAGTTAGTTGATAACTCTTTCCTCAGAAATCTTTATGTAAACTTTTTCAACCAATGGTAATGAAAGAAATAATAATGTCAAAAAGGAGAAAAACGTACTTTGAAAAGGAAATTTCGGTGTTTGACAATATTAAGAATGACCAAACTTTTGAAATAAGGTAAACTTATTTGATTAATTCATATTGCTAAAATAAAAACTCAAGAACGATTAATTAACTATGAAGCAAAATTTATTAAAATATTTCATATATAAAGAATGGATTTGACGTAGAGCAATACATTTACAATAAATTTAGAGCAATTTAAAAAAGAAGTAATTTAATGTCAAATATATCATTTTAGTTTTTATAAAAAACGGAAAACTATTAATTTATAATTAAAAATAATTATATCATTAAATTCCCTTTTAAAATAAAAACAATTATGCAACTTTTTGTGTAGTTACTACACAAAAATGTGTGTTGTGGAGTTATTTTAACAATATATTCTCTTTAAATGAGTTTCCTTAGTTGACACTTATGGAAAAATTACTAATTATATTATGCATGATGGTTGTTTCATATTGATACTCAGCTAATTGATGGATAACATTCAAATATATATTCTCTTTAAATGAGTTTCCTTAGTTGACACTTATGGAAAAATTACTAATTATATTATGCATGATGGTTGTTTCATATTGATACTCAGCTAATTGATGGATAACATTCTTAGATTATTTTTTATTCCTAATATTCGAAATATTATAGAAGTCTTTTGAAAATTACCTTTGTTAATGATACTACTTGTGAAGGCAAATGCAGAAAGTATAAAAACTATCAAAAATATGTAAAAATAAAAAATAAGATAAAAATAGAATCTACGTCTAAATCTTGGCAAAAATATGCATTTTATTCCTAAAAACTAAAAATAATAAAAAAATGGTTAAATAATAAAAAAAAGTTCAGTTTTTTGTTTCTTAAAACTTATACACTGGGGTGCAAAATGTTGGGAACGTTCATTTAATTGACTGTATAATAAATATAATCCTATTAATCTACATAAAAACCATAGAAATGGATTTCATAAAAGTAAATAGACAATATAAACATAAATAAAATATTGCAAAATAATAATTATTGTTAAAACATAATAAATTGCATTTTCACTAGATAAGCAATAGAAACAAAATGAAGAACGAAACAGATTTGTCTATATTATCAAAATATTAAATGTTAATGATACATCCTTTGTGTTCTGATAATTACAATGCAGCGTTGTGGCGTACAATTTACAAGGTTTCGAAATTGACGAAGTGACAAAACACGCCATGCTCCGTACATGACCGATTTTTATTTTGTCTTCGAAGTATTCTCGTCCATTTCACCATTTTGTCGTATATATTGCGTCCGATAACACCGCTAAACGTTCTTCATCGGAATTGTCCGGACTATTGGCCGGCCAATCAAGTGTGGGAATATAATAATTTTCAAACTACTTCTTTGTGTCTTTTGCCGAGTCAATTGAAGTCTTGTTGAAAAATATAGTTAAGACCGGACTTTCCTACATCCTGGTTACAACAAAAGGCGTTTTAAGATGTAATATAGGTATGTCTATTTTGTCGACCTTCTGGAAAAGTAATTCTAAGCTTAGCGTCTGAGAAAAAAAAAGCAGTACAAATCAGTAGTCAGCCACCTGCCCCCCCCCTCCCCCCCCAGTACACGGGTGGAAAATACACCCCTTTTTTAAGGTCATGCCAACATGAATGAGTACCATCCAAAATATAAAAATTAAACATTTTTTCATCACTGAAAATAATTTTAGACCAACTCGTTTGTTGCTTCATATGTTACTTTGCAAACTGAGCATGTGTTTTTTTGTGGCCATATGTTAAACACGAACACTGACCATTATTTTACATATTGAATAGTTTTTGACTCTGTAAATGCTCTTCTTATAGTTCATATCGGTGCTGGAATCTTTACATGGCATCCTGTTTCTTTTGCTGCAATACATTTGCTTATAATAGTTCGAACAATTAAACTTTCGAATTGTTTCAAAAGACTTTACATCATTTCTATAGCTTTTGAAGTACAATAAAAGGTTAGATTCAGTTAAAACTTAAAAATGATATTCTTTGAACGTTTAACTTTTTACCACGATTCTGAAAAGAGACATTCCGATATCGTGTAAGTTAGAAATTGGCCTCTTTCGGTGTCAAGAAGAATGTTCCCTCTCCCTATTCTCAAAAACTTTTGCGAACCAAACGAATGTGCTCAGAATCACTTTTAAATTCTTATGTTAAATGATATGCAAAAATATTCTCCAATCACGAGCCGGTGTTTCGAAATATTTACTGCGTTCTTATCATTTTCTCCAGTTTAATTTTGGCAAAATACATATTTTTATATATATTAACATATATATATAGATATGTATTTTAAGCTATTGTTTTAATATTAATTGCAATAAAATGTATTTAATTTTAACACAAAGATTTGTGCATTTGCATGGCAAACACGAGCTGATTTCACTGTTTTTGTGTTGGTCCTATTATTTTGCATACCCCCCGAATACAGGTAATCCATAATTTTAAGATTTTGTTTCCGTGGCAAGTATTTAAAAATAAACAATACCAAATTTTTAAAAGGTATTTAAATTAAAAACTTCATATTAAAAAAAAAAAGTAACCTGGTCGAAATTTTGATACATCTGTTCAACGTAGTTTACCGTGTTTGATTCTACAATATAACCTCGAAAATCCGGCATCCTCTGGACCGGCACTAAACCGGATTTTAAAAAAATTCCGAGTTTTTGAAAGAATATCAAAAGTACTTCCGATATTCTTTATGGTGCCTTTATTCATAATTTAATTTGTATTATTGAATCTATGTCAAGTGATTTAAAACCCTTGTACTATCGGCTATGTGAGAAAAAAGGAAATTAAATATGCAAAAAAAAAAAAAAACTTACTTTAATTAAGATTTTCTGTGGTACGAAAAAAAAAATAATAAACGATGAAGTGATTTATTCTTGAGTAATTTACAAAACGTTGGTGTCAATTTTATTTTCTACCTTTTTTTCGCCCGTTCTTTAACAAGTTTTTCTAGGATTTTCAATAAGTGAAGAATATTGATCTCGGAAATACTGTCTTGTTTATCAAAAGAAAATATGAAATTTCCAGTCAAATTTATACATTTTTCCTTTGACAACTATTCTCCTGCCAGCACTTCGACCTGGTCTTTCTGAGCTTTTTCAGAGGTTCCATTTAGCACAGTGTTAACGATCTGACTGTCCGCTAACACGTTGCTTTCGATCTCGAATTTTTTAATAATTGATTTTCCCCCGTATGTTGGAAGTGTAAAAAAAAAGGGAAAATATGTGACACTGCATTTCACTATATTCACCGCATTACCCCTCACCACCACCATTAGCATCCCCATAAAAAAATCTAAATGACGTTTTTGATCAATTCAGATAAAATTGTATTCATAAAATAAAAAATGTTGATGAATTTTATTTTAAGTGTATTTTATTTTATTATATTTTTGTATGTGTTTCACCAGTTTCACTTATCTTGCATATGTAGTCCTCAGCATATATTGTTTCTCATTTTTAAGTGTTATCTACTTTTATGTAAATTATATTCTTTATGTAAATGTTCTTTTGTACTCAAACGTAACATTCTGAAAATAAAAGTCATGAATTAAGACCTGTTAATAAAAGAAATATCAATTTTTAAATGAATGAATTGTAACGAATTATTAGAATTGTGTATACATACCGACACTTTATGAGAATGTAAATGTGCAATGGATTCTATGCTTCTATTTGCTCATAAATGACTTTTGTAAAGCTACAAATAAAGTATTTTTAATAAGTTATGTGTGATAAGTTTGAAATAATTTAAACATACATTCTAATAAAATCAAAACACTGAAATAAAAACATTTTTGTGAAGGAACTTTTACCTTGGCTTATATAAAAGTTAAAAACATATATTTATTTACTTAAGAGGTGATAAAATATAAAAAAACATATGTAAATATGTTAAGTTTACATAATATGCCCCGATACCTTTCGAGACTCATTTGATATTAAATTGCTGAAAATAAAATAGATCATAGTGTTTCTACGAAATAACGCAGATCTAACAACATTATTTCATTTGACATTAACTCACCATTTTCATATAAAATTGCTACACTGAAAAAAAAACAACAAAAAAACGACTTTTCTACATTACAATGTACTGTTCATTTCGCGCACAAACTCGATCACAGTCGAATGTGCAGTATCTTTCTTTGGTTTCTTGACAATATAAACAGGGAAAATACAGTAGTTGCGTAAAATTGCCAGCACATTGTGCTGTTAATTTTACGCAACTACTGTATTTTTCAGATTTATATAGTCAAGAAACCAAAGAAAGATACAGCACATTTGACTGTGATCGAATTTGTGCTGGTAATTCTAGATTTTTTTTTTTTTTTTAACCTACAAAAAGAGATTTATTGAATTAAACAAATTGCTACTGATAATAGTTTCCCTCCTCAATATATTAATAGATTAAACAAAAACCTAATTTGCAGATCAAATTAAAAAAACAAAATTTATTTCCTAAATTGTTTAAGCCCGAGAAGAGGGAGATATTAAGATATTTCATTCAATTCGTTCTACATTTAATGTTAAATTTTTGTAACCAATAAGTTAAACCAATTGAACATTAAAAAATAAAAATGAAATGCATAAAATATAATACTTAAAACACCTATATACTTAGATTCAGTTCAAAGGAAATCGAAATAAATCTTAGACTTTTTTTTAAGTTTTGTATTTTGCATGTATCTTATCATATTATGTACAATCGTCATAAACATAATGCAAAATCTGCAGTACAAATATTTACAACTTAAAAATGGAAAAATTCTAAGATTTATTTCGATTTCATTTGAACGGAATCTAAGTATATAGGTGTTTTAAGTATTATATTGTATGCATTTCATTTTTATTTTTTAATGTTCAATTGGTTTAACTTATTGGTTACAAAAATTTAACATTAAATGTAGAACGAATTGAATGAAATATCTTAATATCTCCCTCTTCTCGGGCTTAAACAATTTAGGAAATAAATTTTGTTTTTTTTAATTTGATCTGCAAATTTGGTTTTTGTTTAATATGTCAAGTTTTTTAATAACGACTGCATTCAAACGAACACATTTCAAAATTAATGGAGGGTATCATCATCAGGCTTTGATTTGTGCGATATTGCATCACAATTTGTGAGATAATTTACCTGTGTATGATTCAAAAATTTTCACCAGTGCAGTAATGAATATTGCTGTAGTTTGCACGAAAAATTCCAATCTGAACATAAAAAATCTGCTTGAAAATGTCATTTTTATTTCCACTATGACGTCATATTCATATTCTTTTTAATTCTAAAAAAAACTCTTTCAGTTTCTTCAGTTTCATGTTTCACGTGAAATTCATTCAACGAAAAATAGGCAAATTATTATTATGGCTTTTGAATTATTTACAACAATGAAAAAAAAAATTAATTTTATTACAAAATGTCCGTTGAATCTCAATGAAAAACGCGAAATTTGGAATTATTAAGAAAAATATTTGAATAATGTATATAAAAATTAGCCCATGTTACTCTCCAGATTATAATCCATCTATATGCAAAGGCATTTTATGATCCGTTTTGACTCTGACGTCTGGCAAATGTTTTTACACTTTGAATTTATAATATTATTAGAATTAGCAAGGAATTAAAAATGAGTGGCATCAGGGACAAAAAGGTTGGAAGAAAAAATGAAAAAGTTACCATCTCCATAGGCTTTTCTATGTTAAATTAACATTGAGAAGTGACACTGGAAATAAATAAGTATTGCGCTGCCGCGTAATACTTAAATAACGTAAGATAGATTAAGGTAAACAAATAAGACGGAAGAATGAGTTAAGTTTGGATAAAGTTTTCTGTGGTACTTTTGATTATATCCCACCAGTTTACGAGAAATTGGGATATGCACTGCTAAAATATAGTATCAATCTGATTGCTAAACTTCCAGCTAAATTAAAGAATTGCATTCCTAGAAAAATTGATCCAATTCCAAATTGTAATAAAGAAGACGTCTACAAAATTCCATTTATCATTGATTATCATAAAGGTTTATCCTATGTAGGTATGGCATCTCAGAAATTCAGAGAAAGGCTAAAACAACATTTATCGCATATCTAGTTTAATAAACCAAGTAGAACTTTAAAAATAAATTTAAAAATAAACTTCGATAAAAGTAAAATCGTTTGTCCAATAGCCAACCACTACTTTTCCATAATCCGCGAATTCATTGAGATATTAAGTAATAATAAAAAATTGTATGCAAAGGCGTCATTTCTTATAATGTTCTCGAAATTTGGTCCAATATTCCAGGTGTCTCAAGATGTTCAGCACCTGAAAATTCAGCATACTTTTTCCACACCTTTTTCTAGAGTGATACACTGGTTTTGTTTTGTACATGAGTAGCATTATTTCGCTTTATTTTTCTGTGTATGTTTTACTTTTTCAATCATAACCTTCTTTCTCAAGATAATGAGCGCGTGTGTATCTCAAAAGGTCTCGGGGCATATTCTGTTTCTTCTATCTCTACATGTGTTTTTAATTTTTTATCATCTTTTAAGTTATAAATATATGTTTTTAAATTTTACACATATTCTAAATAAGTATTTTCATGTGTAGTGAATTTTATTCCACACGGTAAAGAAAAATAATATTTTATTAGCTTTAAAATAAAACCATAGGCGAAAGATTGAAAGAAATTACATTCCTCTAAAAAACTGGTCTATATTTTATATTACATCTATTTTAAATAAAATCCTATTTCAAAATTACTATAAGTATGTTTTTTTTATTTGAATAGGATTTATCTATATTGGCAAAACTCACCGGAGACTTTCGATTTTCGACGGTTTTTCCAATATCTAGAGAAGTACTTGACGAATTCTTCAGGATTATAAAGAATACGTTTGACATCATATTTGATAAAGAAGGATTAATCACGAAAGTAATTAGGCGAACAATAACAAATTCAATAAAATTATAATAAATGCGAGCAACGTGAAAAATGAAATAATCTAAATGATCTGTAGCTATAGCACATGACTATAAGAATCTTGCAGGATATTTGTGTGTGAGTTACGCATATATTCATGTATATATAAACAATGTTTTTGAAAATCCAAGCTATTTCTGCATGATTTTCGTTTTTGCATGCAGAATGTCAAACGTAATTTAACGCGACTTTCAGGAAAATGACAAAGTACAATACATACTAGCATACATACGCATTTATACAAATACCATACTAGAATTAGAAAATAAATATATTAAATAATTTCGTTTTGTAATAACCGACTTCGAACACAGAAATTATTATTTAACATATGTCCATGGGCAACTTTGAAAGGGATGATTCAATACAATGAAAAAAAGACATCAATAACAAACGTAAGTAAATAAATATAAAAATGGAAAATGACAATTGTTCAAAAACTCTTATCACCCAGTTTCCTTTAGAAAAGCATATGGAATTCAACTCTTAATATTTCCGATACTTTTTATTCCCAATATTCAACTAGGCTTTCTTGTAGTTAGTAGCAATTAGTAATTAGTTGAACTATATAGTTCATTACTAACACAAGCAAAATCATTATTTTTTAAAAATCCAAACGAAAAATTAGAAAAGAATGCTACCATAGGTTTAACATTAACTTGCGATTGTTGTCGTATGACTAGCGTAGGCTCTTAAATAGCTATCTTCAATGTTTGGTGTATATGGATGTATTATTATCGACATACTGTTATCTCTGCGATCTATTAATATTATATATATATATATATATTAATTAATAAAACATAAAAAATGCAAATAATGCCCACATTTTTATACATACCACTAAATTTTAATCGCGAATTATTGTGGTTCCCTGACTTGAACTACAAATATTACAGTAATAACTGGATAACTGCAAAAGCAATCTGATTCATCTGGAAGAAGCGTATGCACATGTTTTTTAGAAGAGAAACGAAATAAAAAATCACCAAAAGTCATATTGGAAAAGGAAATGTATTTGATTACATATCGTTATTAACTGATGCTTAATGCTTATTTATATACAAATATATGATTACAATAAATATATCAATAAATATGTAATGAGAAAATATTTTATTGACACGATGACAAGGCAACAAATAAAAAAAAACTGTTCGAATTCTTTTTTTTTATATATATGTATTAAGATTTATTATTATTATTTTGGCGTTTTAGAAAACTAATTTACTCCATTGTCAAATCTGAAGATTAATGTCTTTGCAGTTTCTTTGTCAAATGCTTCAAATGTTTATTTTCCCTTACTACATCGTGGTTTTCAATTTCTTTGCTCGCATGTTGGTTTAAATTAAATTTTTCTCCGACAAATGAAAAAGTTCTGTAAAAAAATCAGCTGTCAATGTGTCTTGGAAATAAATTTTCGAACCGTCTTTTTACAAAAAAGAAGACAGAAAAAAAGTATTTTAACACTTTTTTTTGTAATGTACTAGGGGGCTCTGCCCCCTACGAGCTACGCTAGCCAACCCCCGTTCAGGCACACCAAAATCCAAAAAGCACGCTAATTTGATCGGCTTTAAAAAATATTGAATTAAAATTAAAAAAAAAAAAAAAAAAACGTAGCGATCTCTCTGTAAACGGATTTCCATTCGTTTTTCTTGGATTGGGAATTTTTAAGGCCAAATCTGCTGCTGTTAAGAGATACAATGTCTGTTTTCGTATTTAATTAAAAAAATTAGTTAAATATTTGAAAATAAGCTAATGTAAAATGAATTAAGTAAACAGTGTCATTGTCTCCCGGTATTTTTTAACAGCGCTATAAGATAGTTCTTTTAAATAATTCATTTTAAATGTATCGTTTCAAATCTGACGTAATTTACACCAAAGTTTTATTTCTCTTATTAATATTCACATGAAAATACTTTTGTTGTTAGACGGAAATATTATTTGCGCTGTCTTCGAATTCACGATAATAGTTGAAAAGATTATCTCAAAATATCTCGCGCAAATATATTTTTCAATTTATATTGTTTTGCTATATTTTTTGCCATTTTAAATATGACGTAATTTCCTAAAATTACAAGTTTTAACGCATAATGTTTTTTTTTTTATTTTAAGATTTCGTTTTTCTTTTAAAATTCAAGTTTAAATATGGTTCGGCACAGATGTCATATACCCATGTTGGCGCAATTTTTTTCTGACGCCAATTTCATATACACAACGGGTACTTAACAGGTGCTAAAGTGTCGTTATTTTGCTTGATATGGTAACCCGGATGTTGTTGTTTATGCTATTGATGTTTTCGCCAAATTGGCCTCGGAAAAAAATTGCGCCGATATGGTGCGTGTATGACATCTGTGCCTATGGTTCTTATGACGTAATTTTCCTGCTTTCAACATGTAATCATTTAATTCTAATTTTAAAGTTTTTTTTTTTCTGTTTGTAATAGTCACGTGTAAATAAATTTTTAATTTGAAGTAAACATTATTGTTTGCGCTGTTTATACAACTGGCAACAGTTTAAATTAATAACATTTTCTAAAATTTGTAAAAAATATCTCTCGAAATGCTGAAAATTTGAATTTAAAATTGAAATAAATCCTCAAAAATTGAGTCAAATAAGAAAAATAAATTCAATCTGCACGCCGGGAACTTATAACGTATATAATGATCGAAAAATGATTAAATTCTCATGTATAGTTTTTGCTCCAATAAAACTTTTTTAATGGAACGATTTTGTTCAACTTTAGCATTAAATATCTCTTAAAATAATTCTTCGATTTGAAAACTGTCTACATCAGCGTGTTTATCAAACATTTCTCTATAATACCACCGATTTTCATATCTTTGTATGCAACAGTTTTTTTTAATATTAACGATGAAAGGCTATGCTTAAGCATTCAAATTGGATGCCGATCTACCCAGAATCTCTACGCAGATTTTCATTGGTCCATTTCCAAATCAAAACTTTTTTATATATATAGAAGGACTATAGAGTAGTTGAAAATATTCATTGTGTTTTTTATATATACCTATACAAACACACATGCACATTTATATAAAGTTATTCTTTCCAAATGCAGTACGATTTAATATACGTTTTTTAAATTCCCGATACATATTTCGCATTTTATTAAATGAGGATCCCAGAAACCAAAGGATACAAGTGAAAAAAATTAAATTTGGAGTAAAATGAGTTCAAAGTTAAACATCAATTGTAATTGAATTAATTGGAATATGAGAATGTTGCTTATTTCTTAGTGGCCTCGGAACTCTTATTTCAATAACTGTGTAAAAAAGTGGGGTACATTTTTTTTTATATTTATAATTCAGCAATATTGATCATCATTCGGTACTTGTATACTTTGGCTTCCAAGCGGTACATAAAAAAAAAAAAAAATATGAAATAAAAATTAATAGAATTTATGAAAAATTTTGGAACAATGTTGATACAAATAAATGTAAGGACAAAATTTTGTTTTAATATTAGTTTCACAAATTAAAGATCATGAAAAAAAAAGAATAATTTAAGAATAATGTTTATACAAATGAAGAGAACGACAAAATTTAGTTCTAACACATGTTTTAAAATTTTATTATAAGTTTTGAAACATTGAAATTTTGTATTTTTTCAACCGTTAAAATGCATTTATTATATAAAATCTAATGTTATATTATATAAAATGCAACATATAAGAAAGTAAATTCTAAAACAATGACACCAAGCAGTTGGAAAATATGGAACACATTTCTTCTATTGATAACATGGGAACAACACATCTACAATACATTATCTCATTCTCATTAGTTTCATAAGCACGATTAGGCTCATCAGCCTGATCTTCAGAAGCGGGCGAGACTTTAGTCTGTCCTGGTGCCACTTGGCGAGGACGATCTCGGTGGATAAAGTGGTACACTAGATATACAAACTGCAATTGTTTAATGATATTTTTAAACTTAAGTTACTCCATTTTTGGTTTTTCTTGAGCTATGTGAAGCTCAGACAGAACTCTAGGGCAACTTCCGATACGGCTGGACTTCACCTTTAGCTCGTGAAAAAGTTATAATTACCCACCAGAAGTTTCATTGTAGAATAATGTGAAGGGGTTTTTCTCAAACTGCAGCCACTGACCATTTCGGATACATTTCACTTACACTGTAAAAAAAAATCTGTGAAGTTACTAAAGTTTTTCTAGGAAACTTGGATTCCTAGAACTTTTCATGTAACGGCAACAACAAAATTTCATGTAATAGACACACTTTTGCGCCGAAAATCAAAAAAAACTGTAAGGTTACTAAGAATTTTTTTGGAAACTGGGATTCCGAGAACTTTTCATGTAACTGCAGCCAGGGTTACAAATAAAATTTTAGTAAGATTACTGAAATTTTAGCAGATTCATTTGCAAAGTTACAGATTTTTGTAGCTTTACAAAAACTAGTTTTGTAGATTTGCAGCTTTTTTCGTACAGTTACAGGTGAAAGTTTAGTAAGCATGTAACTTTACATCTGTAGAACTACAGATTTTTTTTTACAGTGTACTTTATAAAGAATCTTGAAAGTTACGCGATTAAGAAAATCTTTATGTTTTAGCACTTCTACAGTGAAGTTTAGGCTAGAATCATTTACAAGTTGAGCCCAGTGCTCTGGGACAAACAGATCTTTCTGATTTCTCTTTTTCTGGACAAACACATCTTCCTAATCTTTGTGATTTCGATGAGCCCAAAGTCTTGGTCAGATTGTCCTGAAATCACAAAGCGATGATCGAAAATTTCTATTAATGTATTTTTTATTATGTACAGCCAGAACTTCACAATCAAGTGGCTTTTATTCTGTCCTCCACAATTGTCACTAAAAGCTGCAATGTGCCTGACTTGAGTGGGGAGAGTCTTTATAAGCTTCAAAAGACAGAATCTGATGTCTTGGCAACAACGAAAAGCAATGACCTTCATGCCACATATACAAGCGGGCAGTTCCGCTTTCAAGGTTATGAATGTTCAAGTTCTACGCCTGAATTTGACGTAGGTAAAAAGACTTATAGCTGGTTACATGTGGAGTTGGCATGATTTTTTGCAAGTTAAAGCATATCGCGAAATTTGAATCATACTTAAAATTGTGGAATGCATCTTTGGCTAATCTGGCAGCTTCTCCTTTGCGTAGATGTAGTTCCTTTTGCGTTTCTGCTTGTTGTTTCTCATCTGAATTTCCATGGTCTATTTTCAATTGTAGCTTGTCACACATAATGCATGTATGAGCCCGCGGTCGGTGAAAACTGAGATTAAAATGGGTGTTAAAAATGTTTCTATAGAAACTTGCCCTGACCGCCTCTTCGCACTTTGCTTCAAGGCAAAAGTGAACGTAGAGTTTGTACATCTTTAAATTGGGCTCTGGATTCAGGTATTTACGGTTGGTGGTCTTTTCTTTAGTATAATGGCTTGTGTATCGTTTACGTGTTCTTTGATGACATCAATACAGTCTTGTGAAATTTTATCTGGCGGTTCTTTTCACCCTCTTTCATAGCGAGAAGGTACGCCAGAAAACTGTTTCTTCCTTTTTGTTTATTATGTTTTGCAACCGTTTGTTAGAAACTTATTCGTCCTTTGGTGCAAATCGCCTCTTAAAGATGATCAAATTCGGATGGCGTTTTAAAAGTAATGAACTGGCCTTGTATGTTGTTGGTGGCCATTCAGATTTGTGGACATCAACGGATACAAGTGCACTTATACCCCTTGGACTCTACGCGTTTCACGGTTTCGAGAAAGAGGTTAAGTAAATGACCTCTAGAAAGCAGCGCATAATTAAAAAAAACACTTACACCTTTTTACCATCAAACAAATAGGCATATTTCCAATTAGCCTGTGCACATAACTCATTTTTTTTCAATTTTGTCACTTATACCTTTTGGCTTCTGGGTCCTCAAATATAAAATTACAAATATAAGCCAAAAAAGATATATTGTTATCATTTCATTCAAAACTAGTTTATATTAAAGAAACTGAATTATTGTTTATGATGTAAGACATTATATATTATTGTCATTTTAGTCCTATATTGTCACATTTACAGCAATTAAATCATAAATGAAATTTCCAAAGTATCTAAATGTGACAAAGCATAATTTTGTTAATATATTTGCTGTCAGTTTTATAAATACTTAGTAATGAATAATATTTTAAATAACGAATTATTTCAAAGTCAAATTTTAAAAAATTTCAACTTTCACAAGAAGTAACAACTAAATAACCAATATCAAAACAATCTGTATTAGTGTATGTTCTAAAGAAATAATTCACAAACAAAATTTTTTATACTTAAAAAATATCTGGCAAGCTCTAGCTTTTCTTGGAATTTAGCAATTATGCTAGAACAAACGTCATAATTTTAAACGTAGTTGCCAGTCTTTTCATTTTTAAACATTTCTGAAATATTTTAAACAATTCAAAACATCTCAAACGATTCATTTATGAACATAGCATCTACGAAACGTAAAAATGCAATTTTAATAAATGGGTTTCTCCAGATAAGTTAAGAAAAATAAAAATAAATAAATCAAATAACATAAACATTCATTTTTAACCTTACTTTGAATATTGTTAAAGAATCATGAAAATGTGCTATTAAAGAAGAATGACACAAATACAAAAATTAAACGAATATTGGAAAATAGATATTGCAATTGAAATTATTATTTCTGAAAAGCAAGTAAAAAATTACATTATCATGCAGTTAGCAATGGGTGCTGTAGAATAAGCATAATATGCACGATTTTGATTCTTTTATCAACTTATTATATCTCCTATACTTAAGAAATATAAATTTTAAAAACACACAAAAGCGCACAGTTTTTAGTGCATAATTCGGTTTATATATAACTTATAGAGAAATATCTTTGTTATGTAATTTCAGTAAAATGTACTTTAACTGTTATAAATTTTTCGTGATAAATCATTGTAATATAAGAAATAGAAATAAAATAAAACACATATAGTTATATGTGAATTTAATACGTAAGCCATAAATTGTGTAATTCATCATTTTTCCATTTTGAAACTTTTAATCTGCAAATAATTACTAAAAAAATATATCTACACTGCACATGCGCTTTACTAAAATAATTTATTTTCAAATCTATGAGAGATCATCTATTTATTACATCACGAGTTTCCTGTGCTGCTTTGAAGATCTGTCTCCTTACGTCACATGTTGTCTACTTGTGTAGAACCCACGTCCTATATTATGGCATACCGTTTTTTCAATTGACAATATAGAAATAATATTGATGAAAACATCAATTTAATTATTTTATCAAAACAAATTACATATTAATACTGAAATTATATATACAAATTTATGCATAAAATTGATTACAGTACATATAAAAAGTCTTAAAAGTTATTTTAGCGGAAACAATTTATTTTTTGCAGCGCTTCAGAATGTTCCCATAGAAGTACACGAAACCAGTTGATTTAACTTTTAAGACATTTCACATGTAATGTAACTACTTTAGTATAGATGTATATTTTATTTTATTGCGATCATTGTTAAAAAAATGACATAATGCAAATTATGTACTGAAATAAATCCACATTACCATCAATATATTTATTCTTTTAGTTTAAACTTTACTACTTCAAATTAAAAGGAAAATATTATCTAATACCACATGACTAAAACAAAATATTTTTATGAACTGTACTAGCTGTTTGCTAACAATATCTTTCTAAATGAAACGTCATGTATTTCAGATAGATCCTCTTTAACATCGTTTCTACGAAATTCATTATTTTAAAATAAATAATAAAAATTATGGCAGTTTTTTTTATCATTTATTTACTTCTCTGTTTTGGGTTATTAATGGATACTGCCGTAAACTTGGTGACTGAAAGACTGCCTTCACAATTCAGTTAGGACACAATTTTAAAGCATATTGTAAAAATCTAAAATTATCTTTGTATTCATATAGTTACTAAATGCAGGTTGTCCATAGCAGAATGTTCCATGTTCAATGGCATATTATAACAGTTTAATTTAGACTATTTAAAACAAATCATACATCAAATTAAAGTAAACTAACCCTAGTTTTTCTTGTAAATGTTCAATACCTGCACTTTTAGTTATCACACATCGTTACACTTTAGTTAGCACACATCGACCATAAATTCCAATAATTCCCACACTTCGGTTAATAAATACAGAGCAATCGAAACAATAGTATCTTCAATTATGTGTATGTTTGTAACATGGGGCATCGCAATTAAACTTTAAACGAAACGCACATTGAACTGAAATTATAGATTCATTCTTAGCAAATTGCAGAATACAAAACGCTTTACGCTCAGGAGTCGCTCTTTTGGGTATGTGACACTGCAAACGACGAAATAACAAAGCAGTACTCTAACATGCGCTTATCTAAAATTGTTTGAGTTACTCTTTATTTGTGGCCTTGAACCAACACACAGCAACGCCTACTGTTGATACTATTAAAATTCATAACTGGTGCATTCTTTTGTGGACATCCTGTATTTTAAAACGTAATATCATACCCACAATTTCTCTGGCAGCTTCTAAATTAACCCCTTAACCTACGATTTACGTCTCAACAGCTCACGGTTTGGCAAATCCATAGCTACCACTAAAATTTAATAGAGATTTTCGCCTTCTTTAATCATGGATTTTGACAATTAAATCAAACTATATTTACTGTGAAATTTTAGTGGTAAGAATAAACTTTTTTACCAAAAATAAAACCGACTTCAAAAAGTACTGCAAAGTAAAAAATAATTGTTTTACACAATAGTTAATAAGAAATTAAATTAAGAGCATTGTATGTACCATGCGTATTATTATATTTATGTGCATTAATTTGATTTTTTGGAGTCGGTGCCAGCCAAACGAAGTTAAGTATAATCATCCAACAGACACACATCAAAATATCTACGGGTTTTTTACGATTTATTATTTAGTTAAAAATTTTTAATGTTACCATTTTTTAAACATTTCATCTGATTTTATAAATGTGTATTTTCAAGTGAGATTAGCTTTAATTATGTGTTCTAAATTAAGGGTTATTATGAAATTAGTGAGTTTTACAGTGAGTTTATACAGGCTATTATGTAAAAAAAATTGTAGCCAAACACAGATTTCAAATGAAGGTTCTGTCAGAGTTGATTGAGAATGGAATTTTTTTTCGCATCGTTTTTGCTGAATCTTGTTGCGATTTGTATTGGATAAATAAATTTAATTTTGAACTTGGATTGGCTGGCACCGACTCCAAAAAATAAATTAATGCACATAAATATAATAATACGCATGGTACATACAATGCTTTTAATTTAATTTCTTATTAACTATTATGTAAAAAAATTATTTTTTACTTTGCAGTACTTTTTGAAGTCGGTTTTATTTTTGGTAAAAAAGTTTATTTTGCACTTTTTAGTTTTTCGATTTTTACAATAACACAAGTTTTTTTGTGAAAATTCTTTATATATATTACATTTATTCTTCTTCAGATTGAATAGCTTTAAGTTTTAATTAAATATTTTTGTTTCTTTATTTGGATTTTGGACATGAGTAGAGTCACAAAAGATGCTGCTCGTGTGAAAAAATATCGAACTTTGGAAACTGACAATAAAAAGTTTTTCGGCTTACTAAATATGCTCTATGAAATAGAGAAGGGATCACTTATCTTTCTTACTTTCTAACCGAACACCAGGCCCCTATCTTCCTGATTGCCATTACATAAACGGGTTTGATACCTGGCATCGGCGTGGGTGACCGCCTATCGCCGCGTAACGGTAATACAACTGATGATCGCCTAGTTCGTTTTCCTATCGGCAGTGCCTATTTCTTAATTATGAACTTTTTATGCCGGTTACTTAACATTTATATCTTATTGTTTAGCACCTGTGCATTGCTACTCAGTTGATCTCGTAATTTGGAAGCTTGATCAGGTGACGAGACCTTCATCTGGCAAGGAAACTCAGAGGTTTAATTCATAGGTAACTTCGAGGACTTCGCTCCCACGACGGATTTTACATGCACCAGGAGTCATTAGGGTACATGGCAACCCAATGACTTATAAAAAAAATCATCGTGAAAAGACTACAGCATGAAGGTCTCAAATGGCTGGTCATTGATGAAATTTCTATAGTGTCAAAAGAGAATTCACGTATAATTCATTTGAGGCTTTAAGAATTAAAAAAAAAAATTTTTTTTTGGTGGCATTAATGTTTTCTTATATAGAGATATTATGCAAGTGCCAATATGTAATGTATAATGCATATTACAGGCCAATGTGCTTAAATGTATGCTAAGCATTGCAACATGGTACTTTTATTCATAATTTAAATTATTTGTTTAATTTTTCACCAAATCTAAAGATTCAGATAGAGAAATCGAGAACTCATTGCATCATGACGGCATTTTGTTTATTTTTGGTTGTTATGTATTTCATCTTTCTTGACAAAAATAGCTTAACTAACTTAGGCATTTATGCATCTTATTGCATCATCATTTTCAATACGTTGGGTAGTGGATATTTTAAAACTATTAAGTAATCTACCGTTATTGGATCCTCTGCCAATTGGCGTTTCTGAGCTAATATGAATATATGCTAATGCGCATTGAAGCGTTTTTGTCAAATAATCCTTGTATGATACCCACATTTGCATTAAATCACATTGTTGCTGATATCTTTTTTGTTTCACACTAGCCTTAACTGTGGGCTCGATTACGGAAGATTAGAAATTCATCGTGATGCTCATTTAATAGTCTCGGTTAAAGTGTCATCGGTCTGCATACTAATTGGCGTATTTTAATGAGTATAGAACTGCAAAACATAAAACTTTCGGAAGCAACTTATGATATTCGCATTTCCTTTAAACCATGTTTGCTGTTATTATCGCGCACTTTTTGCTTTTATCGTGCAATCTGATTAAAATTTACTTGCTCTCATTTCTTGATACAATTCATATGTTTTCATAACTGCGTAGCTCACAGACTTGTTTTCGCAATTATGCTTATGTTTACTGATGTTTAAGTTATGTGCCATGTAAATACGCCGAACCAACAATGCCGCCTGTAATACTAATTACAGTAACTCCTTTTTTTTCTTTGTATGTTGTTAATCTTGTACTTTTCCAGTGTAGGGATCTTGGCTTAACTTCTGTTTGCATATAAAAGTAGACAAATGGTTGTTTACCATAAATAAATTTATGAATATTGAAAAACTTATTTGTGTATATGAGACAGTGAAGAAGTAGCCAGAAAATATGCGTGAAAATTTCATTTTCTCTCAAAGGCCCCGATACAGGAAAGTTATCGTTGATGTTACCTAGTAGAAATATTAAAGGCAATCAAAAGGCATTCATACGTATAACTCTTTAATATAATACAGATATCTATATAATATTATACATATATATATATTATGTGCCGCCAGTTTGATGTTATGTGTTTAATTAAACTAAACTATTGTATACTAAATTATTGTTTTGTATTAATTTAGTTTGCTTCTGTATTATTTAGCCTTTTTAATAATGTTATATATTAAATTACTATTTTGAACGCGATTGGCAATTAAGAATTGTAAATATGACTGCCGATTAGAAAATGCGAAGAAACAGACGGGAGAAGATCCATTACTAAATTTGAATGGGAATATCGCCAAATTAGTCAGTTACAGCCAAGTTGGCTTCGTTTATGGCGACTTATTTTGGTCGCCAATTTGGCGATATTTCACCAAATGGAGACAACTTGGCGCTAACGTATATGGATACATAGTTTTATGCTTACGATTGAGAAACCGGTTACAACAATGAAAGATAATTTGCGAGAAATCCTTCATTTTATTGGTTTTTGTTGAATTACTAAAAAACTACTGAACCAATTTCGATGAAACGGAAGTGGTACCAATTCGAGAGTATCCTCTTTCAATTAAAACAAAAATCACATAAATCGGACAAAAAATTTCGGAGCAATCGGTGAACATACATAAAAAAAAAAACATACATACGCGTCGAATTGATAACCTCCTCCTTTTTTGAAGTCGGTAAAAAAGAATTTACATTTGGCTGGATCATCGTACTCGGGCTATGCCCGTCATTGCAGGTTAAGGGGTTAACAATCAACTCTTGCACATTCACATACCGAACTAATAATGGTATGGTTACATGAAAAAGAGACCCATGTAGAGGAGGACCAAGTTGCATGCGATATTATTTTGTTATATCACTAATCATTTAGAGTATACTTTTTCTGGTACATATAATTAAAATTTACTTTTATAAATATATCACAGGTCTACAAAATTTGCGGCTGTGAAAACTTTTTTTATTTATTTTTGCAGATTGTATACAGTTATAGACTGATTATTCTAAAAATTACGACATATTTTTAGGGGTGTGGGGGTTGGAGGGAGGAGTTACACTTTTGTGTTATACTTATGTACACAACCTGTTGAAACTATCTATGAAAATTAAGTAAAATAGAACTATCTGAAAAATTATCTATATAGATATAAGTATAAATGTAGAATGCATAAAAATAAATTTAAAATACATATATTTGTCTCAGTTAAAAGTCTTGTTGTGTCTTTTTCTTTTATTAGTAAAGCAGCAAATAATAATAATAATAAGAAGAAGAAGAAGAAAACAATAACTAAGAGCCACAGATAAACAGATTAACAGTTGATGCATTCAGCGGCTACCAAATTGCAATGCAATTCTGCACCCTGAAGATGAGTATATGTGTAACACATCTTATTCCAAATGATTTCAAAAGTTTGCTGAATCCTTCTGAGTTAGAGCAAGAGTCTGCTGCAATGGAAAATTTATTTAATGTTTATTTCAAATTTCTTAGTTGATTATATATTTATCATTATTTTTAGTTTAAAAAATTATTTTTATGAAATGGTGTAATTCCTTTAATTCTGTTTTTTTAATATGAATTTAATTGAAGCTGTCTATGGAATTAACTTACATGACTAACATTGTTAATTTGTAACACAGTTCCGGGTCTTATATTTTGATTCTGATTTATATTGAACTTCTTTATAAAATAATTTTTGTGGTAGTTTTTAATGGATATTAGTATGAATTAGTAATTAAATTAAAATAATACATAAAAGTACAGCAGCGCTCAAAAGTATTTTGACAACCTTACATTCTCTCTTATTTTATTTAATATAAAAATGTAAAAGAAAATATATTCCCTATAATTGAGAACACTATGACTGCAGTTATTTAAATCTATCAAGTTTCAACTTGTTTGTTTACATTCGGCGCCACCGAAGAAGTATGACTCCTCGTTATCTCAAAAGTATTTTGACAATTAGTTTGCATTTAATTGTTGAAGGTGTCAGTGGCGCTATAGCTGCGATTAGTGTTTATATCAACTTATTGTGATTATTTTTAAATGCGAAATGTAAAAAATATTGAAGTGATTCTAGAAAAGCCGCTGTAAATGCACTTAAGAAATGTAGACTTCAAGCAGAATTAGCTCATTCTTTTAAAGGGTCTCGGCAACTTGTTATTACATGGAATAAAGTTTTTAATAAACAGAAATACGTCGAAAATAAGCCTCAAAGTGGCCATCCGAAAAACACAACTTGCAATATTGACTGTATTATAAAAATGATAACGACAATTGATTGTCGTAAGTCCGCTGTAATAATAAAAAATGAATTGAAAGAAAATTATGGCATAAAAATACACGTTTCATCAATCAAACGACACCTAAACCTCTGTGGTTTCCATGGCAGAAGACCAGCAAAAACACGTTTGTTATCTACTAAGAATAGGAAGGCTAAAGTTGCATTTGTAAAAGAGCATAACCCTTTCAGGGGCAAAGCAATTCTTTTGCTAAAGTGTTGAAATTAATGATTGACACCGGAATTTTGGTTAAAAAAAAATTCGCTTCATTATGTGTGTCAAATATAGCTTTTTTCTTATTTAAAAATAAATTTGTGTTCAAATTCCGGTGTCAGTCATTAAATTCAATACTTTAGCAATGGAATCGCTTTGTCCCTGAAAGGGTTATGCTGTTTTACAAATTCGACTCTAGCCTTCCTATTCTTAGTAGATAACAAACGTGTTTTTGCTGGTCTTCTGCCATGTAAACCACGGAGGTTTAGGCGTCGTTTGACTGATGAAACGTGTATGTCTTTGCCGTAATTTTCTTTCAATTCATCTTTTATTATTACAGCGGATTTACGACAATCAATTGTAGTTATCATTTTTATAATACAGTACACTGCAAGTTGTTTTTTTCGGATGGCCACTTTGAGGCTTATTTTCGATGTATTTCTGCTTATTAAAAACTTTATTCCATGTAATAACAAGTTGCGAGGCCCGTTAAAAGAACGAGCTAATTCTGCTTGCAGCCTAACTTTCTTAAATGCATTTACAGCGGCTTTCCTAGAATCCCTTAAATATTTTTTACATTTCGGCATTTAAAAATAATCACAATAAGTCAATATAAACACTAATCGAAGCTATAGCGCCACTGACCCCTTCAACAATTAAATGCAAACTAATTATCAAAATACTTTTGAGCTAAGGAGGAGTCATATTTCTTCGGTGTCGCCGAATGTAAACAAACAAGTTGAACTTGATCCATTTGAATAAATGCAGTCATAGGGAATTATATTATAGGGAATATATTTTCTTTTATATTTTTATATTAAGTAAAATAAGAGAGAATATAAGGTTGTCAAAATAATTTTGAGCGCTACTGTAGTAAGACGTAAATTAAATTTTATTGCAACTTTCTTTGTGTGATATGATACACGCTCCACAATTTATATTATTACAAAATAATGGCTAAACTCATTGCCATGAAGGTCATCAACAGCCAGAAGAAAAAGTTACAATTTTACATGTTATAGATAACAATGATACCTGATTTAGCTACTCTGAAAATTAATTGCTAAAGTAATGCGATTCATGCTTCTTCATTTTAACACACTTTGAATGCGCCTTTTTTAGTAAAGGTTCCTGGCTCACCGAAATGGTAAAACATTCCCAAAAGCACAGAAGGAATAGGAGCAATTTCCCACCACAGGAATTAAAGTCTGACTTTGGTCTCAAGGTTTTCCAACATTACTTTCCTAATCCGAAAGGGATGCACGTCATCTCTGTCCCAATTACCCACCGACATCTTAAGGAGATGACTCTCCACACCACTGGATTTCCGTGGTCTGATCTTGATTACTTTTACGATTTGGTGGGAGCAGGTACTTTACAGAATCGTATTCTGCAAGCTCATTATATTAATATTATACTGTTAATTTAAAAATTATACTATAATTCATAAAATCTCAATACATGTTAACGTAATCGAAATACATGCTTTAATAGTACTATAAACCAACATAAGTAGAATGCTCCAATGTTATTATCGATGACATGACGTACTATTACAATCATGTACAACGATTTTAAATTAATGCAATAGCTGTAGCTCACAACTTCGAGTTCAATAACATTATAATACAATACGCAACATAATTATACATTAATAATTATGCAATACTATTTTGTACCATACATTTACCAAAATTTGAACAGAGCATAATGAATTATACTAATATCTTTAATATATACAAGCATATTATTAATAATGTCACTGTATACACTATAATTCTGATATGCCAAAAGACCCGCAATCTATTTAATTACAGAAATATTTTCCATATGAATCACAAATATAATTATTTTAGCGAATACTTGGGAACTGTGACCCCTACGAGCTACATGCGCCAACCCCTCCCCCCCTTTCAGACACCGTAGACTCTAATAACACGTTAATTTGATTGGTTTTAAAAATATTGTCGGAGATTGCATTATAATTAAAAAACCAGTGGCGATCTCCATACGATTTTCCATTCCTTTCCCTTTGATTGGAAAATTTTAAGGCCGAATCAGCTGCTGTTACGAGATCCAATGCCTGTTTTCGCCTTTGAATAAATAACATCCATTAAACATTCGAAAATAAGCTATTATATAATGAATTAAGTAAACAGAGTCTTTATCTCATGGCATTTTTGAACAATACTCTAAGAAAGTTGTTTTAAATAAGACATTTTAAATGTATTGATTGAAATCTGACGTAGTTTCACCTAAGGTTTATTTATCTTTTAATCACATAAAAATGCATTTGTTGTTAGAAAGGAAATATTTGCGCTCTCTTAAAATTCACAACTATGGTTTAAAAGATCATACCAAAACATGAAATGAATGTCTCTTTTAAATATATATATTTTTTAATTTTAACTGTTTTGCAGAATTGTTATTTGGACATTTTAAATATGACGCAAATTCACCTATATGACGCAAAATCACCTATTTAAGGGCTTTCCTAGAATCCCTTAAATATTTTTTTACATTTCGGCGTTTAAAAATAATCACAATAAGTCAATATAAACACTAATCGAAGCTATAGCGCCACTGACCCCTTCAACAATTAAATGCAAACTAATTATTAAAATACTTTTGAGCTAGGGAGGAGTCATATTTCTACGGTGTCGCAGAATGTAAACAAACAAGTTGAACTTGATCCATTTGAATAAATGCAGTCATAGGGAATTATTAATTATAGGGAATTATATTATAGGGAATATATTTTCTTTTATATTTTTATATTAAGTAAAATATGAGAGAATATAAGGTTGCCAAAATAATTTTGAGCGCTACTGTAGTAAGACGTAAATTAAATTTTATTGCAACTTTCTTTGTGTGATATGATACACGCTCCACAATTTATATTATTACAAAATAATGGCTAAACTCATTGCCATGAAGGTCATCAACAGCCAGAAGAAAAAGTTACAATATTACATGTTATAGATAACAATGATACCTGATTTAGCTACTCTGAAAATTAATTGCTAAAGTAATGCGATTCATGCTTCTTCATTTTAACACACTTTGAATGCGCCTTTTTTAGTAATGGTTCCTGGCTCACCGAAATGGTAAAACATTCCCAAAAGCACAGAAGGAATAGGAGCAATTTCCCACCACAGGAATTGAAGTCTGACTTTGGTCTCAAGGTTTTCCAACATTACTTTCCTAATCCGAAAGGGATGCACGTCATCTCTGTCCCAATTACCCACCGACATCTTAAGGAGATGACTCTCCACACCACTGGATTTCCGTGGTCTGATCTTGATTACTTTTACGATTTGGTGGGAGCAGGTACTTTACAGAATCGTATTCTGCAAGCTCATTATATTAATATTATACTGTTAATTTTAAAATTATACTATAATTCATAAAATCTCAATACATGTAAACGTAATCGAAATACATGCTTTAATAATACTACAAACCAACATAAGTAGAATGCTCCAATGTTATTATCGATGACATGACGTACTATTACAATCATGTACAACGATTTTAAATTAATGCAATAGCTATAGCTCACAACTTCGAGTTCAATAACATTATAATACAATACGCAATATAATTATACATTAATAATTATGCAATACTATTTTGTACCATACATTTACCAAAATTTGAACAGAGCATAATGAATTATACTAATATCTTTAATATATACAAGCATATTATTAATAATGTCACTGTATACACTATAATTCTGATACGCCAAAAGACCCGCAATCTATTTAATTACAGAAATATTTTCCATATGAATCACAAATATAATTATTTTAGCGAATACTTGGGAACTGTGGCCCCTACGAGCTACATGCGCCAACCCCTTCCCCCCCTTTTCAGACACCGTAGACTCTAATAACACGTTAATTTGATTGGTTTTAAAAATATTGTCGGAGATTGCATTATAATTAAAAAACCAGTGGCGATCTCCATACGATTTTCCATTCCTTTCCCTTTGATTGGAAAATTTTAAGGCCGAATCAGCTGCTGTTACGAGATCCAATGCCTGTTTTCGCCTTTGAATAAATAACATCCATTAAACATTCGAAAATAAGCTATTATATAATGAATTAAGTAAACAGAGTCTTTATCTCATGGCATTTTTGAACAATACTCTAAGAAAGTTGTTTTAAATAAGACATTTTAAATGTATTGATTGAAATCTGACGTAGTTTCACCTAAGTTTTATTTATCTTTTAATCACATAAAAATGCATTTGTTGTTAGAAAGGAAATATTTGCGCTCTCTTAAAATTCACAACTATGGTTTAAAAGATCATACCAAAACATGAAATGAATGTCTCTTTTAAATATATATATTTTTTAATTTTAACTGTTTTGCAGAATTGTTATTTGGACATTTTAAATATGACGCAAATTCACCTATATGACGCAAAATCACCTATTTAAGGGCTTTCCTAGAATCCCTTAAATATTTTTTTACATTTCGGCGTTTAAAAATAATCACAATAAGTCAATATAAACACTAATCGAAGCTATAGCGCCACTGACCCCTTCAACAATTAAATGCAAACTAATTATTAAAATACTTTTGAGCTAGGGAGGAGTCATATTTCTACGGTGTCGCAGAATGTAAACAAACAAGTTGAACTTGATCCATTTGAATAAATGCAGTCATAGGGAATTATTAATTATAGGGAATTATATTATAGGGAATATATTTTCTTTTATATTTTTATATTAAGTAAAATAAGAGAGAATATAAGGTTGCCAAAATAATTTTGAGCGCTACTGTAGTAAGACGTAAATTAAATTTTATTGCAACTTTCTTTGTGTGATATGATACACGCTCCACAATTTATATTATTACAAAATAATGGCTAAACTCATTGCCATGAAGGTCATCAACAGCCAGAAGAAAAAGTTACAATATTACATGTTATAGATAACAATGATACCTGATTTAGCTACTCTGAAAATTAATTGCTAAAGTAATGCGATTCATGCTTCTTCATTTTAACACACTTTGAATGCGCCTTTTTTAGTAATGGTTCCTGGCTCACCGAAATGGTAAAACATTCCCAAAAGCACAGAAGGAATAGGAGCAATTTCCCACCACAGGAATTGAAGTCTGACTTTGGTCTCAAGGTTTTCCAACATTACTTTCCTAATCCGAAAGGGATGCACGTCATCTCTGTCCCAATTACCCACCGACATCTTAAGGAGATGACTCTCCACACCACTGGATTTCCGTGGTCTGATTTTGATTACTTTTACGATTTGGTGGGAGCAGGTACTTTACAGAATCGTATTCTGCAAGCTCATTATATTAATATTATACTGTTAATTTTAAAATTATACTATAATTCATAAAATCTCAATACATGTAAACGTAATCGAAATACATGCTTTAATAATACTACAAACCAACATAAGTAGAATGCTCCAATGTTATTATCGATGACATGACGTACTATTACAATCATGTACAACGATTTTAAATTAATGCAATAGCTATAGCTCACAACTTCGAGTTCAATAACATTATAATACAATACGCAATATAATTATACATTAATAATTATGCAATACTATTTTGTACCATACATTTACCAAAATTTGAACAGAGCATAATGAATTATACTAATATCTTTAATATATACAAGCATATTATTAATAATGTCACTGTATACACTATAATTCTGATATGCCAAAAGACCCGCAATCTATTTAATTACAGAAATATTTTCCATATGAATCACAAATATAATTATTTTAGCGAATACTTGGGAACTGTGGCCCCTACGAGCTACATGCGCCAACCCCTTCCCCCCCTTTTCAGACACCGTAGACTCTAATAACACGTTAATTTGATTGGTTTTAAAAATATTGTCGGAGATTGCATTATAATTAAAAAACCAGTGGCGATCTCCATACGATTTTCCATTCCTTTCCCTTTGATTGGAAAATTTTAAGGCCGAATCAGCTGCTGTTACGAGATCCAATGCCTGTTTTCGCCTTTGAATAAATAACATCCATTAAACATTCGAAAATAAGCTATTATATAATGAATTAAGTAAACAGAGTCTTTATCTCATGGCATTTTTGAACAATACTCTAATAAAGTTGTTTTAAATAAGACATTTTAAATGTATTGATTGAAATCTGACGTAGTTTCACCTAAGTTTTATTTATCTTTTAATCACATAAAAATGCATTTGTTGTTAGAAAGGAAATATTTGCGCTCTCTTAAAATTCACAACTATGGTTTAAAAGATCATACCAAAACATGAAATGAATGTCTCTTTTAAATATATATATTTTTTAATTTTAACTGTTTTGCAGAATTGTTATTTGGACATTTTAAATATGACGCAAATTCACCTATATGACGCAAAATCACCTATTTAAGGGCTTTCCTAGAATCCCTTAAATATTTTTTACATTTCGGCATTTAAAAATAATCACAATAAGTCAATATAAACACTAATCGAAGCTATAGCGCCACTGACCCCTTCAACAATTAAATGCAAACTAATTATTAAAATACTTTTGAGCTAAGGAGGAGTCATATTTCTTCGGTGTCGCCGAATGTAAACAAACAAGTTGAACTTGATCCATTTGAATAAATGCAGTCATAGGGAATTATTAATTATAGGGAATTATATTATAGGGAATATATTTTCTTTTATATTTTTATATTAAGTAAAATAAGAGAGAATATAAGGTTGTCAAAATAATTTTGAGCGCTACTGTAGTAAGACGTAAATTAAATTTTATTGCAACTTTCTTTGTGTGATATGATACACGCTCCACAATTTATATTATTACAAAATAATGGCTAAACTCATTGCCATGAAGGTCATCAACAGCCAGAAGAAAAAGTTACAATATTACATGTTATAGATAACAATGATACCTGATTTAGCTACTCTGAAAATTAATTGCTAAAGTAATGCGATTCATGCTTCTTCATTTTAACACACTTTGAATGCGCCTTTTTTAGTAAAGGTTCCTGGCTCACCGAAATGGTAAAACATTCCCAAAAGCACAGAAGGAATAGGAGCAATTTCCCACCACAGGAATTAAAGTCTGACTTTGGTCTCAAGGTTTTCCAACATTACTTTCCTAATCCGAAAGGGATGCACGTCATCTCTGTCCCAATTACCCACCGACATCTTAAGGAGATGACTCTCCACACCACTGGATTTCCGTGGTCTGATCTTGATTACTTTTACGATTTGGTGGGAGCAGGTACTTTACAGAATCGTATTCTGCAAGCTCATTATATTAATATTATACTGTTAATTTAAAAATTATACTATAATTCATAAAATCTCAATACATGTTAACGTAATCGAAATACATGCTTTAATAGTACTATAAACCAACATAAGTAGAATGCTCCAATGTTATTATCGATGACATGACGTACTATTACAATCATGTACAACGATTTTAAATTAATGCAATAGCTGTAGCTCACAACTTCGAGTTCAATAACATTATAATACAATACGCAACATAATTATACATTAATAATTATGCAATACTATTTTGTACCATACATTTACCAAAATTTGAACAGAGCATAATGAATTATACTAATATCTTTAATATATACAAGCATATTATTAATAATGTCACTGTATACACTATAATTCTGATATGCCAAAAGACCCGCAATCTATTTAATTACAGAAATATTTTCCATATGAATCACAAATATAATTATTTTAGCGAATACTTGGGAACTGTGACCCCTACGAGCTACATGCGCCAACCCCTCCCCCCCTTTCAGACACCGTAGACTCTAATAACACGTTAATTTGATTGGTTTTAAAAATATTGTCGGAGATTGCATTATAATTAAAAAACCAGTGGCGATCTCCATACGATTTTCCATTCCTTTCCCTTTGATTGGAAAATTTTAAGGCCGAATCAGCTGCTGTTACGAGATCCAATGCCTGTTTTCGCCTTTGAATAAATAACATCCATTAAACATTCGAAAATAAGCTATTATATAATGAATTAAGTAAACAGAGTCTTTATCTCATTTCATTTTTGAACAATACTCTAAGAAAGTTGTTTTAAATAAGACATTTTAAATGTATTGATTGAAATCTGACGTAGTTTCACCTAAGTTTTATTTATCTTTTAATCACATAAAAATGCATTTGTTGTTAGAAAGGAAATATTTGCGCTCTCTTAAAATTCACAACTATGGTTTAAAAGATCATACCAAAACATGAAATGAATGTCTCTTTTAAATATATATATTTTTTAATTTTAACTGTTTTGCAGAATTGTTAGTTGGACATTTTAAATATGACGCAAATTCACCTATATGACGCAAAATCACCTATTTAAGGGCTTTCCTAGAATCCCTTAAATATTTTTTTACATTTCGGCGTTTAAAAATAATCACAATAAGTCAATATAAACACTAATCGAAGCTATAGCGCCACTGACCCCTTCAACAATTAAATGCAAACTAATTATTAAAATACTTTTGAGCTAGGGAGGAGTCATATTTCTACGGTGTCGCAGAATGTAAACAAACAAGTTGAACTTGATCCATTTGAATAAATGCAGTCATAGGGAATTATTAATTATAGGGAATTATATTATAGGGAATATATTTTCTTTTATATTTTTATATTAAGTAAAATAAGAGAGAATATAAGGTTGCCAAAATAATTTTGAGCGCTACTGTAGTAAGACGTAAATTAAATTTTATTGCAACTTTCTTTGTGTGATATGATACACGCTCCACAATTTATATTATTACAAAATAATGGCTAAACTCATTGCCATGAAGGTCATCAACAGCCAGAAGAAAAAGTTACAATATTACATGTTATAGATAACAATGATACCTGATTTAGCTACTCTGAAAATTAATTGCTAAAGTAATGCGATTCATGCTTCTTCATTTTAACACACTTTGAATGCGCCTTTTTTAGTAATGGTTCCTGGCTCACCGAAATGGTAAAACATTCCCAAAAGCACAGAAGGAATAGGAGCAATTTCCCACCACAGGAATTGAAGTCTGACTTTGGTCTCAAGGTTTTCCAACATTACTTTCCTAATCCGAAAGGGATGCACGTCATCTCTGTCCCAATTACCCACCGACATCTTAAGGAGATGACTCTCCACACCACTGGATTTCCGTGGTCTGATCTTGATTACTTTTACGATTTGGTGGGAGCAGGTACTTTACAGAATCGTATTCTGCAAGCTCATTATATTAATATTATACTGTTAATTTTAAAATTATACTATAATTCATAAAATCTCAATACATGTAAACGTAATCGAAATACATGCTTTAATAATACTACAAACCAACATAAGTAGAATGCTCCAATGTTATTATCGATGACATGACGTACTATTACAATCATGTACAACGATTTTAAATTAATGCAATAGCTATAGCTCACAACTTCGAGTTCAATAACATTATAATACAATACGCAATATAATTATACATTAATAATTATGCAATACTATTTTGTACCATACATTTACCAAAATTTGAACAGAGCATAATGAATTATACTAATATCTTTAATATATACAAGCATATTATTAATAATGTCACTGTATACACTACAATTCTGATACGCCAAAAGACCCGCAATCTATTTAATTACAGAAATATTTTCCATATGAATCACAAATATAATTATTTTAGCGAATACTTGGGAACTGTGGCCCCTACGAGCTACATGCGCCAACCCCTTCCCCCCCTTTTCAGACACCGTAGACTCTAATAACACGTTAATTTGATTGGTTTTAAAAATATTGTCGGAGATTGCATTATAATTAAAAAACCAGTGGCGATCTCCATACGATTTTCCATTCCTTTCCCTTTGATTGGAAAATTTTAAGGCCGAATCAGCTGCTGTTACGAGATCCAATGCCTGTTTTCGCCTTTGAATAAATAACATCCATTAAACATTCGAAAATAAGCTATTATATAATGAATTAAGTAAACAGAGTCTTTATCTCATGGCATTTTTGAACAATACTCTAAGAAAGTTGTTTTAAATAAGACATTTTAAATGTATTGATTGAAATCTGACGTAGTTTCACCTAAGTTTTATTTATCTTTTAATCACATAAAAATGCATTTGTTGTTAGAAAGGAAATATTTGCGCTCTCTTAAAATTCACAACTATGGTTTAAAAGATCATACCAAAACATGAAATGAATGTCTCTTTTAAATATATATATTTTTTAATTTTAACTGTTTTGCAGAATTGTTATTTGGACATTTTAAATATGACGCAAATTCACCTATATGACGCAAAATCACCTATTTAAGGGCTTTCCTAGAATCCCTTAAATATTTTTTTACATTTCGGCGTTTAAAAATAATCACAATAAGTCAATATAAACACTAATCGAAGCTATAGCGCCACTGACCCCTTCAACAATTAAATGCAAACTAATTATTAAAATACTTTTGAGCTAGGGAGGAGTCATATTTCTACGGTGTCGCAGAATGTAAACAAACAAGTTGAACTTGATCCATTTGAATAAATGCAGTCATAGGGAATTATTAATTATAGGGAATTATATTATAGGGAATATATTTTCTTTTATATTTTTATATTAAGTAAAATAAGAGAGAATATAAGGTTGTCAAAATAATTTTGAGCGCTACTGTAGTAAGACGTAAATTAAATTTTATTGCAACTTTCTTTGTGTGATATGATACACGCTCCACAATTTATATTATTACAAAATAATGGCTAAACTCATTGCCATGAAGGTCATCAACAGCCAGAAGAAAAAGTTACAATATTACATGTTATAGATAACAATGATACCTGATTTAGCTACTCTGAAAATTAATTGCTAAAGTAACGCGATTCATGCTTCTTCATTTTAACACACTTTGAATGCGCCTTTTTTAGTAATGGTTCCTGGCTCACCGAAATGGTAAAACATTCCCAAAAGCACAGAAGGAATAGGAGCAATTTCCCACCACAGGAATTGAAGTCTGACTTTGGTCTCAAGGTTCTCCAACATTACTTTCCTAATCCGAAAGGGATGCACGTCATCTCTGTCCCAATTACCCACCGACATCTTAAGGAGATGACTCTCCACACCACTGGATTTCCGTGGTCTGATCTTGATTACTTTTACGATTTGGTGGGAGCAGGTACTTTACAGAATCGTATTCTGCAAGCTCATTATATTAATATTATACTGTTAATTTTAAAATTATACTATAATTCATAAAATCTCAATACATGTAAACGTAATCGAAATACAGGCTTTAATAATACTACAAACCAACATAAGTAGAATGCTCCAATGTTATTATCGATGACATGACGTACTATTACAATCATGTACAACGATTTTAAATTAATGCAATAGCTGTAGCTCACAACTTCGAGTTCAATAACATTATAATACAATACGCAATATAATTATACATTAATAATTATGCAATACTATTTTGTACCATACATTTACCAAAATTTGAACAGAGCATAATGAATTATACTAATATCTTTAATATATACAAGCATATTATTAATAATGTCACTGTATACACTATAATTCTGATATGCCAAAAGACCCGCAATCTATTTAATTACAGAAATATTTTCCATATCAATCACAAATATAATTATTTTAGCGAATACTTGGGAACTGTGGCCCCTACGAGCTACATGCGCCAACCCCTCCCCCCCTTTCAGACACCGTAGACTCTAATAACACGTTAATTTGATTGGTTTTAAAAATATTGTCGGAGATTGCATTATAATTAAAAAACCAGTGGCGATCTCCATACGATTTTCCATTCCTTTCCCTTTGATTGGAAAATTTTAAGGACGAATCAGCTGCTGTTACGAGATCCAATGCCTGTTTTCGCCTTTGAATAAATAACATCCATTAAACATTCGAAAATAAGCTATTATATAATGAATTAAGTAAACAGAGTCTTTATCTCATGGCATTTTTGAACAATACTCTAAGAAAGTTGTTTTAAATAAGACATTTTAAATGTATTGATTGAAATCTGACGTAGTTTCACCTAAGTTTTATTTATCTTTTAATCACATAAAAATGCATTTGTTATTAGAAAGGAAATATTTGCGCTCTCTTAAAATTCACAACTATGGTTTAAAAGATCATACCAAAACATGAAATGAATGTCTCTTTTAAATATATATATTTTTTAATTTTAACTGTTTTGCAGAATTGTTATTTGGACATTTTAAATATGACGCAAATTCACCTATATGACGCAAAACCACCTATTTAAGGGCTTTCCTAGAATCCCTTAAATATTTTTTACATTTTGGCATTTAAAAATAATCACAATAAGTCAATATAAACACTAATCGAAGCTATAGCGCCACTGACCCCTTCAACAATTAAATGCAAACTAATTATTAAAATACTTTTGAGCTAAGGAGGAGTCATATTTCTTCGGTGTCGCCGAATGTAAACAAACAAGTTGAACTTGATCCATTTGAATAAATGCAGTCATAGGGAATTATTAATTATAGGGAATTATATTATAGGGAATATATTTTCTTTTATATTTTTATATTAAGTAAAATAAGAGAGAATATAAGGTTGTCAAAATAATTTTGAGCGCTACTGTAGTAAGACGTAAATTAAATTTTATTGCAACTTTCTTTGTGTGATATGATACACGCTCCACAATTTATATTATTACAAAATAATGGCTAAACTCATTGCCATGAAGGTCATCAACAGCCAGAAGTAAAAGTTACAATATTACATGTTATAGATAACAATGATACCTGATTTAGCTACTCTGAAAATTAATTGCTAAAGTAATGCGATTCATGCTTCTTCATTTTAACACACTTTGAATGCGCCTTTTTTAGTAATGGTTCCTGGCTCACCGAAATGGTAAAACATTCCCAAAAGCACAGGAGGAATAGGAGCAATTTCCCACCACAGGAATTGAAGTCTGACTTTGGTCTCAAGGTTTTCCAACATTACTTTCCTAATCCGAAAGGGATGCACGTCATCTCTGTCCCAATTACCCACCGACATCTTAAGGAGATGACTCTCCACACCACTGGATTTCCGTGGTCTGATCTTGATTACTTTTACGATTTGGTGGGAGCAGGTACTTTACAGAATCGTATTCTGCAAGCTCAATATATTAATATTATACTGTTAATTTTAAAATTATACTATAATTCATAAAATCTCAATACATGTAAACGTAATCGAAATACATGCTTTAATAATACTACAAACCAACATACGTAGAATGCTCCAATGTTATTATCGATGACATGACGTACTATTACAATCATGTACAACGATTTTAAATTAATGCAATAGCTGTAGCTCACAACTTCGAGTTCAATAACATTATAATACAATACGCAATATAATTATACATTAATAATTATGCAATACTATTTTGTACCATACATTTACCAAAATTTGAACAGAGCATAATGAATTATACTAATATCTTTAATATATACAAGCATATTATTAATAATGTCACTGTATACACTATAATTCTGATATGCCAAAAGACCCGCAATCTATTTAATTACAGAAATATTTTCCATATGAATCACAAATATAATTATTTTAGCGAATACTTGGGAACTGTGGCCCCTACGAGCTACATGCGCCAACCCCTCCCCCCCTTTCAGACACCGTAGACTCTAATAACACGTAAATTTGATTGGTTTTAAAAATATTGTCGGAGATTGCATTATAATTAAAAAACCAGTGGCGATCTCCATACGATTTTCCATTCCTTTCCCTTTGATTGGAAAATTTTCAGGCCGAATCAGCTGCTGTTACGAGATCCAATGCCTGTTTTCGCCTTTGAATAAATAACATCCATTTAACATTCGAAAATAAGCTATTATATAATGAATTAAGTAAACAGAGTCTTTATCTCATGGCATTTTTGAACAATACTCTAAGAAAGTTGTTTTAAATAAGACATTTTAAATGTATTGATTGAAATCTGACGTAGTTTCACCTAAGTTTTATTTATCTTTTAATCACATAAAAATGCATTTGTTGTTAGAAAGGAAATATTTGCGCTCTCTTAAAATTCACAACTATGGTTTAAAAGATCATACCAAAACATGAAATGAATGTCTCTTTTAAATATATATATTTTTTAATTTTAACTGTTTTGCAGAATTGTTATTTGGACATTTTAAATATGACGCAAATTCACCTATATGACGCAAAATCACCTATTTAAGGGCTTTCCTAGAATCCCTTAAATATTTTTTACATTTCGGCATTTAAAAATAATCACAATAAGTCAATATAAACACTAATCGAAGCTATAGCGCCACTGACCCCTTCAACAATTAAATGCAAACTAATTATTAAAATACTTTTGAGCTAAGGAGGAGTCATATTTCTTCGGTGTCGCCGAATGTAAACAAACAAGTTGAACTTGATCCATTTGAATAAATGCAGTCATAGGGAATTATTAATTATAGGGAATTATATTATAGGGAATATATCTTCTTTTATATTTTTATATTAAGTAAAATAAGAGAGAATATAAGGTTGTCAAAATAATTCTGAGCGCTACTGTAGTAAGACGTAAATTAAATTTTATTGCAACTTTCTTTGTGTGATATGATACACGCTCCACAAATTATATTATTACAAAATAATGGCTAAACTCATTGCCATGAAGGTCATCAACAGCCAGAAGAAAAAGTTACAATATTACATGTTATAGATAACAATGATACCTGATTTAGCTACTCTGAAAATTAATTGCTAAAGTAATGCGATTCATGCTTCTTCATTTTAACACACTTTGAATGCGCCTTTTTTAGTAATGGTTCCTGGCTCACCGAAATGGTAAAACATTCCCAAAAGCACAGGAGGAATAGGAGCAATTTCCCACCACAGGAATTGAAGTCTGACTTTGGTCTCAAGGTTTTCCAACATTACTTTCCTTATCCGAAAGGGATGCACGTCATCTCTGTCCCAATTACCCACCGACATCTTAAGGAGATGACTCTCCACACCACTGGATTTCCGTGGTCTGATCTTGATTACTTTTACGATTTGGTGGGAGCAGGTACTTTACAGAATCGTATTCTGCAAGCTCAATATATTAATATTATACTGTTAATTTTAAAATTATACTATAATTCATAAAATCTCAATACATGTAAACGTAATCGAAATACATGCTTTAATAATACTACAAACCAACATAAGTAGAATGCTCCAATGTTATTATCGATGACATGACGTACTATTACAATCATGTACAACGATTTTAAATTAATGCAATAGCTGTAGCTCACAACTTCGAGTTCAATAACATTATAATACAATACGCAATATAATTATACATTAATAATTATGCAATACTATTTTGTACCATACATTTACCAAAATCTGAACAGAGAATAATGAATTATACTAATATCTTTAATATATACAAGCATATTATTAATAATGTCACTGTATACACTATAATTCTGATGTGCCAAAAGACCCGCAATCTATTTAATTACAGAAATATTTTCCATATGAATCACAAATATAATTATTTTAGCGAATACTTGGGAACTGTGGCCCCTACGAGCTACATGCACCAACCCCTCCCCCCCCCCCTTTCAGACACCGTAGACTCTAATAACACGTTAATTTGATTGGTTTTAAAAATATTGTCGGAGATTGCATTATAATTAAAAAACCAGTGGCGATCTCCATACGATTTTCCATTCCTTTCCCTTTGATTGGAAAATTTTCAGGCCGAATCAGCTGCTGTTACGAGATCCAATGCCTGTTTTCGCCTTTGAATAAATAACATCCATTAAACATTCGAAAATAAGCTATTATATAATGAATTAAGTAAACAGTGTCTTTATCTCATGGCATTTTTGAACAATACTCTAAGAAAGTTGTTTTAAATAAGACGTTTTAAATGTATTGATTGAAATCTGACGTAGTTTCACCTAAGTTTTATTTATCTTTTAATCACATAAAAATGCATTTGTTGTTAGAAAGGAAATATTTGCGCTCTCTTAAAATTCACAACTATGGTTTAAAAGATCATACCAAAACATGAAATGAATGTCTCTTTTAAATATATATATTTTTTTATTTTAACTGTTTTGCAGAATTGTTATTTGGACATTTTAAATATGACGCAAATTCACCTATATGACGCAAAATCACCTATTTAAGGGCTTTCCTAGAATCCCTGAAATATTTTTTTACATTTCGGCATTTAAAAATAATCACAATAAGTCAATATAAACACTAATCGAAGCTATAGCGCCACTGACCCCTTCAACAATTAAATGCAAACTAATTATTAAAATACTTTTGAGCTAAGGAGGAGTCATATTTCTTCGGTGTCGCCGAATGTAAACAAACAAGTTGAACTTGATCCATTTGAATAAATGCAGTCATAGGGAATTATTAATTATAGGGAATTATATTATAGGGAATATATTTTCTTTTATATTTTTATATTAAGTAAAATAAGAGAGAATATAAGGTTGTCAAAATAATTTTGAGCGCTGCTGTAGTAAGACGTAAATTAAATTTTATTGCAACTTTCTTTGTGTGATATGATACACGCTCCACAATTTATATTATTACAAAATAATGGCTAAACTCATTGCCATGAAGGTCATCAACAGCCAGAAGAAAAAGTTACAATATTACATGTTATAGATAACAATGATACCTGATTTAGCTACTCTGAAAATTAATTGCTAAAGTAATGCGATTCATGCTTCTTCATTTTAACACACTTTGAATGCGCCTTTTTTAGTAATGGTTCCTGGCTCACCGAAATGGTAAAACATTCCCAAAAGCACAGAAGGAATAGGAGCAATTTCCCACCACAGGAATTGAAGTCTGACTTTGGTCTCAAGGTTTTCCAACATTACTTTCCTAATCCGAAAGGGATGCACGTCATCTCTGTCCCAATTACCCACCGACATCTTAAGGAGATGACTCTCCACACCACTGGATTTCCGTGGTCTGATCTTGATTACTTTTACGATTTGGTGGGAGCAGGTACTTTACAGAATCGTATTCTGCAAGCTCATTATATTAATATTATACTGTTAATTTAAAAATTATACTATAATTCATAAAATCTCAATACATGTAAACGTAATCGAAATACATGCTTTAATAATACTACAAACCAACATAAGTAGAATGCTCCAATGTTATTATCGATGACATGACGTACTATTACAATCATGTACAACGATTTTAAATTAATGCAATAGCTGTAGCTCACAACTTCGAGTTCAATAACATTATAATACAATACGCAATATAATTATACATTAATAATTATGCAATACTATTTTGTACCATACATTTACCAAAATTTGAACAGAGCATAATGAATTATACTAATATCTTTAATATATACAAGCATATTATTAATAATGTCACTGTATACACTATAATTCTGATATGCCAAAAGACCCGCAATCTATTTAATTACAGAAATATTTTCCATATGAATCACAAATATAATTATTTTAGCGAATACTTGGGAACTGTGGCCCCTACGAGCTACATGCGCCAACCCCTCCCCCCCTTTCAGACACCGTAGACTCTAATAACACGTTAATTTGATTGGTTTTAAAAATATTGTCGGAGATTGCATTATAATTAAAAAACCAGTGGCGATCTCCATACGATTTTCCATTCCTTTCCCTTTGATTGGAAAATTTTCAGGCCGAATCAGCTGCTGTTACGAGATCCAATGCCTGTTTTCGCCTTTGAATAAATAACATCCATTAAACATTCGAAAATAAGCTATTATATAATGAATTAAGTAAACAGAGTCTTTATCTCATGGCATTTTTGAACAATACTCTAAGAAAGTTGTTTTAAATAAGACATTTTAAATGTATTGATTGAAATCTGACGTAGTTTCACCTAAGTTTTATTTATCTTTTAATCACATAAAAATGCATTTGTTGTTAGAAAGTAAATATTTGCGCTCTCTTAAAATTCACAACTATGGTTTAAAAGATCATACCAAAACATGAAATTAATGTCTCTTTTAAATATATATATTTTTTAATTTTAACTGTTTTGCAGAATTGTTATTTGGACATTTTAAATATGACGCAAATTCACCTATATGACGCAAAATCACCTATTTAAGGGCTTTCCTAGAATCCCTTAAATATTTTTTACATTTCGGCATTTAAAAATAATCACAATAACTCAATATAAACACTAATAGAAGCTATAGCGCCACTGACCCCTTCAACAATTAAATGCAAACTAATTATTAAAATACTTTTGAGCTAAGGAGGAGTCATATTTCTTCGGTGTCGCCGAATGTAAACAAGCAAGTTGAACTTGATCCATTTGAATAAATGCAGTCATAGGGAATTATTAATTATAGGGAATTATATTATAGGGAATATATTTTCTTTTATATTTTTATATTAAGTAAAATAAGAGAGAATATAAGGTTGTCAAAATAATTTTGAGCGCTACTGTAGTAAGACGTAAATTAAATTTTATTGCAACTTTCTTTGTGTGATATGATACACGCTCCACAATTTATATTATTACAAAATAATGGCTAAACTCATTGCCATGAAGATCTTCAACAGCCAGAAGAAAAAGTTACAATATTACATGTTATAGATAACAATGATACCTGATTTAGCTACTCTGAAAATTAATTGCTAAAGTAATGCGATTCATGCTTCTTCATTTTAACACACTTTGAATGCGCCTTTTTTAGTAATGGTTCCTGGCTCACCGAAATGGTAAAACATTCCCAAAAGCACAGAAGGAATAGGAGCAATTTCCCACCACAGGAATTGAAGTCTGACTTTGGTCTCAAGGTTTTCCAACATTACTTTCATAATCCGAAAGGGATGCACGTCATCTCTGTCCCAATTACCCACCGACATCTTAAGGAGATGACTCTCCACACCACTGGATTTCCGTGGTCTGATCTTGATTACTTTTACGATTTGGTGGGAGCAGGTACTTTACAGAATCGTATTCTGCAAGCTCATTATATTAATATTATACTGTTAATTTAAAAATTATACTATAATTCATAAAATCTCAATACATGTAAACGTAATCGAAATACATGCTTTAATAATACTACAAACCAACATAAGTAGAATGCTCCAATGTTATTATCGATGACATGACGTACTATTACAATCATGTACAACGATTTTAAATTAATGCAATAGCTGTAGCTCACAACTTCGAGTTCAATAACATTATAATACAATACGCAATATAATTATACATTAATAATTATGCAATACTATTTTGTACCATACATTTACCAAAATCTGAACAGAGAATAATGAATTATACTAATATCTTTAATATATACAAGCATATTATTAATAATGTCACTGTATACACTATAATTCTGATGTGCCAAAAGACCCGCAATCTATTTAATTACAGAAATATTTTCCATATGAATCACAAATATAATTATTTTAGCGAATACTTGGGAACTGTGGCCCCTACGAGCTACATGCACCAACCCCTCCCCCCCCCTTTCAGACACCGTAGACTCTAATAACACGTTAATTTGATTGGTTTTAAAAATATTGTCGGAGATTGCATTATAATTAAAAAACCAGTGGCGATCTCCATACGATTTTCCATTCCTTTCCCTTTGATTGGAAAATTTTCAGGCCGAATCAGCTGCTGTTACGAGATCCAATGCCTGTTTTCGCCTTTGAATAAATAACATCCATTAAACATTCGAAAATAAGCTATTATATAATGAATTAAGTAAACAGTGTCTTTATCTCATGGCATTTTTGAACAATACTCTAAGAAAGTTGTTTTAAATAAGACGTTTTAAATGTATTGATTGAAATCTGACGTAGTTTCACCTAAGTTTTATTTATCTTTTAATCACATAAAAATGCATTTGTTGTTAGAAAGGAAATATTTGCGCTCTCTTAAAATTCACAACTATGGTTTAAAAGATCATACCAAAACATGAAATGAATGTCTCTTTTAAATATATATATTTTTTTATTTTAACTGTTTTGCAGAATTGTTATTTGGACATTTTAAATATGACGCAAATTCACCTATATGACGCAAAATCACCTATTTAAGGGCTTTCCTAGAATCCCTGAAATATTTTTTTACATTTCGGCATTTAAAAATAATCACAATAAGTCAATATAAACACTAATCGAAGCTATAGCGCCACTGACCCCTTCAACAATTAAATGCAAACTAATTATTAAAATACTTTTGAGCTAAGGAGGAGTCATATTTCTTCGGTGTCGCCGAATGTAAACAAACAAGTTGAACTTGATCCATTTGAATAAATGCAGTCATAGGGAATTATTAATTATAGGGAATTATATTATAGGGAATATATTTTCTTTTATATTTTTATATTAAGTAAAATAAGAGAGAATATAAGGTTGTCAAAATAATTTTGAGCGCTGCTGTAGTAAGACGTAAATTAAATTTTATTGCAACTTTCTTTGTGTGATATGATACACGCTCCACAATTTATATTATTACAAAATAATGGCTAAACTCATTGCCATGAAGGTCATCAACAGCCAGAAGAAAAAGTTACAATATTACATTTTATAGATAACAATGATACCTGATTTAGCTACTCTGAAAATTAATTGCTAAAGTAATGCGATTCATGCTTCTTCATTTTAACACACTTTGAATGCGCCTTTTTTAGTAATGGTTCCTGGCTCACCGAAATGGTAAAACATTCCCAAAAGCACAGAAGGAATAGGAGCAATTTCCCACCACAGGAATTGAAGTCTGACTTTGGTCTCAAGGTTTTCCAACATTACTTTCCTAATCCGAAAGGGATGCACGTCATCTCTGTCCCAATTACCCACCGACATCTTAAGGAGATGACTCTCCACACCACTGGATTTCCGTGGTCTGATCTTGATTACTTTTACGATTTGGTGGGAGCAGGTACTTTACAGAATCGTATTCTGCAAGCTCATTATATTAATATTATACTGTTAATTTAAAAATTATACTATAATTCATAAAATCTCAATACATGTAAACGTAATCGAAATACATGCTTTAATAATACTACAAACCAACATAAGTAGAATGCTCCAATGTTATTATCGATGACATGACGTACTATTACAATCATGTACAACGATTTTAAATTAATGCAATAGCTGTAGCTCACAACTTCGAGTTCAATAACATTATAATACAATACGCAATATAATTATACATTAATAATTATGCAATACTATTTTGTACCATACATTTACCAAAATTTGAACAGAGCATAACGAATTATACTAATATCTTTAATATATACAAGCATATTATTAATAATGTCACTGTATACACTATAATTCTGATATGCCAAAAGACCCGCAATCTATTTAATTACAGAAATATTTTCCATATGAATCACAAATATAATTATTTTAGCGAATACTTGGGAACTGTGGCCCCTACGAGCTACATGCGCCAACCCCTCCCCCCCTTTCAGACACCGTAGACTCTAATAACACGTTAATTTGATTGGTTTTAAAAATATTGTCGGAGATTGCATTATAATTAAAAAACCAGTGGCGATCTCCATACGATTTTCCATTCCTTTCCCTTTGATTGGAAAATTTTCAGGCCGAATCAGCTGCTGTTACGAGATCCAATGCCTGTTTTCGCCTTTGAATAAATAACATCCATTAAACATTCGAAAATAAGCTATTATATAATGAATTAAGTAAACAGAGTCTTTATCTCATGGCATTTTTGAACAATACTCTAAGAAAGTTGTTTTAAATAAGACATTTTAAATGTATTGATTGAAATCTGACGTAGTTTCACCTAAGTTTTATTTATCTTTTAATCACATAAAAATGCATTTGTTGTTAGAAAGTAAATATTTGCGCTCTCTTAAAATTCACAACTATGGTTTAAAAGATCATACCAAAACATGAAATTAATGTCTCTTTTAAATATATATATTTTTTAATTTTAACTGTTTTGCAGAATTGTTATTTGGACATTTTAAATATGACGCAAATTCACCTATATGACGCAAAATCACCTATTTAAGGGCTTTCCTAGAATCCCTTAAATATTTTTTACATTTCGGCATTTAAAAATAATCACAATAACTCAATATAAACACTAATAGAAGCTATAGCGCCACTGACCCCTTCAACAATTAAATGCAAACTAATTATTAAAATACTTTTGAGCTAAGGAGGAGTCATATTTCTTCGGTGTCGCCGAATGTAAACAAACAAGTTGAACTTGATCCATTTGAATAAATGCAGTCATAGGGAATTATTAATTATAGGGAATTATATTATAGGGAATATATTTTCTTTTATATTTTTATATTAAGTAAAATAAGAGAGAATATAAGGTTGTCAAAATAATTTTGAGCGCTACTGTAGTAAGACGTAAATTAAATTTTATTGCAACTTTCTTTGTGTGATATGATACACGCTCCACAATTTATATTATTACAAAATAATGGCTAAACTCATTGCCATGAAGATCATCAACAGCCAGAAGAAAAAGTTACAATATTACATGTTATAGATAACAATGATACCTGATTTAGCTACTCTGAAAATTAATTGCTAAAGTAATGCGATTCATGCTTCTTCATTTTAACACACTTTGAATGCGCCTTTTTTAGTAATGGTTCCTGGCTCACCGAAATGGTAAAACATTCCCAAAAGCACAGAAGGAATAGGAGCAATTTCCCACCACAGGAATTGAAGTCTGACTTTGGTCTCAAGGTTTTCCAACATTACTTTCATAATCCGAAAGGGATGCACGTCATCTCTGTCCCAATTACCCACCGACATCTTAAGGAGATGACTCTCCACACCACTGGATTTCCGTGGTCTGATCTTGATTACTTTTACGATTTGGTGGGAGCAGGTACTTTACAGAATCGTATTCTGCAAGCTCATTATATTAATATTATACTGTTAATTTAAAAATTATACTATAATTCATAAAATCTCAATACATGTAAACGTAATCGAAATACATGCTTTAATAATACTACAAACAAACATAAGTAGAATGCTCCAATGTTATTATCGATGACATGACGTACTATTACAATCATGTACAACGATTTAAAATTAATGCAATAGCTATAGCTCACAACTTCGAGTTCAATAACATTATAATACAATACGCAATATAATTATACATTAATAATTATGCAATACTATTTTGTACCATACATTTACCAAAATTTGAACAGAGAATAATGAATTATACTAATATCTTTAATATATACAAGCATATTATTAATAATGTCACTGTATACACTATAATTCTGATACGCCAAAAGACCCGCAATCTATTTAATTACAGAAATATTTTCCATATGAATCACAAATATAATTATTTTAGCGAATACTTGGGAACTGTGGCCCCTACGAGCTACATGCGCCAACCCCTCCTCCCTCTTTCAGACACCGTAGACTCTAATAACACGTTAATTTGATTGGTTTTAAAAATATTGTCGGAGATTGCATTATAATTAAAAAACCAGTGGCGATCTCCATACGATTTTCCATTCCTTTCCCTTTGATTGGAAAATTTTCAGGCCGAATCAGCTGCTGTTACGAGATCCAATGCCTGTTTTCGCCTTTGAATAAATAACATCCATTAAACATTCGAAAATAAGCTATTATATAATGAATTAAGTAAACAGATTCTTTATCTCATGGCATTTTCGAACAATACTCTAAGAAAGTTGTTTTAAATAAGACATTTTAAATGTATTGATTGAAATCTGACGTAGTTTCACCTAAGTTTTATTTATCTTTTAATCACATAAAAATGCATTTGTTGTTAGAAAGGAAATATTTGCGCTCTCTTAAAATTCACAACTATGGTTTAAAAGATCATACCAAAACATGAAATGAATGTCTCTTTTAAATATATATATTTTTTAATTTTAACTGTTTTGCAGAATTGTTATTTGGACATTTTAAATATGACGCAAATTCACCTATATGACGCAAAATCACCTATTTAAGGGCTTTCCTAGAATCCCTTAAATATTTTTTACATTTCGGCATTTAAAAATAATCACAATAACTCAATATAAACACTAATAGAAGCTATAGCGCCACTGACCCCTTCAACAATTAAATGCAAACTAATTATTAAAATACTTTTGAGCTAAGGAGGAGTCATATTTCTTCGGTGTCGCCGAATGTAAACAAACAAGTTGAACTTGATCCATTTGAATAAATGCAGTCATAGGGAATTATTAATTATAGGGAATTATATTATAGGGAATATATTTTCTTTTATATTTTTATATTAAGTAAAATAAGAGAGAATATAAGGTTGTCAAAATAATTTTGAGCGCTACTGTAGTAAGACGTAAATTAAATTTTATTGCAACTTTCTTTGTGTGATATGATACACGCTCCACAATTTGTATTATTACAAAATAATGGCTAAACTCATTGCCATGAAGGTCATCAACAGCCAGAAGAAAAAGTTACAATATTACATGTTATAGATAACAATGATACCTGATTTAGCTACTCTGAAAATTAATTGCTAAAGTAATGCGATTCATGCTTCTTCATTTTAACACACTTTGAATGCGCCTTTTTTAGTAATGGTTCCTGGCTCACCGAAATGGTAAAACATTCCCAAAAGCACAGAAGGAATAGGAGCAATTTCCCACCACAGGAATTGAAGTCTGACTTTGGTCTCAAGGTTTTCCAACATTACTTTCCTAATCCGAAAGGGATGCACGTCATCTCTGTCCCAATTACCCACCGACATCTTAAGGAGATGACTCTCCACACCACTGGATTTCCGTGGTCTGATCTTGATTACTTTTACGATTTGGTGGGAGCAGGTACTTTACAGAATCGTATTCTGCAAGCTCATTATATTAATATTATACTGTTAATTTAAAAATTATACTATAATTCATAAAATCTCAATACATGTAAACGTAATCGAAATACATGCTTTAATAATACTACAAACCAACATAAGTAGAATGCTCCAATGTTATTATCGATGACATGACGTACTATTACAATCATGTACAACGATTTTAAATTAATGCAATAGCTGTAGCTCACAACTTCGAGTTCAATAACATTATAATACAATACGCAATATAATTATACATTAATAATTATGCAATACTATTTTGTACCATACATTTACCAAAATCTGAACAGAGAATAATGAATTATACTAATATCTTTAATATATACAAGCATATTATTAATAATGTCACTGTATACACTATAATTCTGATGTGCCAAAAGACCCGCAATCTATTTAATTACAGAAATATTTTCCATATGAATCACAAATATAATTATTTTAGCGAATACTTGGGAACTGTGGCCCCTACGAGCTACATGCACCAACCCCTCCCCCCCCCTTTCAGACACCGTAGACTCTAATAACACATTAATTTGATTGGTTTTAAAAATATTGTCGGAGATTGCATTATAATTAAAAAACCAGTGGCGATCTCCATACGATTTTCCATTCCTTTCCCTTTGATTGGAAAATTTTCAGGCCGAATCAGCTGCTGTTACGAGATCCAATGCCTGTTTTCGCCTTTGAATAAATAACATCCATTAAACATTCGAAAATAAGCTATTATATAATGAATTAAGTAAACAGTGTCTTTATCTCATGGCATTTTTGAACAATACTCTAAGAAAGTTGTTTTAAATAAGACGTTTTAAATGTATTGATTGAAATCTGACGTAGTTTCACCTAAGTTTTATTTATCTTTTAATCACATAAAAATGCATTTGTTGTTAGAAAGGAAATATTTGCGCTCTCTTAAAATTCACAACTATGGTTTAAAAGATCATACCAAAACATGAAATTAATGTCTCTTTTAAATATATATATTTTTTAATTTTAACTGTTTTGCAGAATTGTTATTTGGACATTTTAAATATGACGCAAATTCACCTATATGACGCAAAATCACCTATTTAAGGGCTTTCCTAGAATCCCTTAAATATTTTTTACATTTCGGCATTTAAAAATAATCACAATAACTCAATATAAACACTAATAGAAGCTATAGCGCCACTGACCCCTTCAACAATTAAATGCAAACTAATTATTAAAATACTTTTGAGCTAAGGAGGAGTCATATTTCTTCGGTGTCGCCGAATGTAAACAAACAAGTTGAACTTGATCCATTTGAATAAATGCAGTCATAGGGAATTATTAATTATAGGGAATTATATTATAGGGAATATATTTTCTTTTATATTTTTATATTAAGTAAAATAAGAGAGAATATAAGGTTGTCAAAATAATTTTGAGCGCTGCTGTAGTAAGACGTAAATTAAATTTTATTGCAACTTTCTTTGTGTGATATGATACACGCTCCACAATTTATATTATTACAAAATAATGGCTAAACTCATTGCCATGAAGGTCATCAATAGTCAGAAGAAAAAGTTACAATATTACATGTTATAGATAACAATGATACCTGATTTAGCTACTCTGAAAATTAATTGCTAAAGTAATGCGATTCATGCTTCTTCATTTTAACACACTTTGAATGCGCCTTTTTTAGTAATGGTTCCTGGCTCACCGAAATGGTAAAACATTCCCAAAAGCACAGAAGGAATAGGAGCAATTTCCCACCACAGGAATTGAAGTCTGACTTTGGTCTCAAGGTTTTCCAACATTACTTTCCTAATCCGAAAGGGATGCACGTCATCTCTGTCCCAATTACCCACCGACATCTTAAGGAGATGACTCTCCACACCACTGGATTTCCGTGGTCTGATCTTGATTACTTTTACGATTTGGTGGGAGCAGGTACTTTACAGAATCGTATTCTGCAAGCTCATTATATTAATATTATACTGTTAATTTAAAAATTATACTATAATTCATAAAATCTCAATACATGTAAACGTAATCGAAATACATGCTTTAATAATACTACAAACCAACATAAGTAGAATGCTCCAATGTTATTATCGATGACATGACGTACTATTACAATCATGTACAACGATTTTAAATTAATGCAATAGCTGTAGCTCACAACTTCGAGTTCAATAACATTATAATACAATACGCAATATAATTATACATTAATAATTATGCAATACTATTTTGTACCATACATTTACCAAAATTTGAACAGAGCATAATGAATTATACTAATATCTTTAATATATACAAGCATATTATTAATAATGTCACTGTATACACTATAATTCTGATATGCCAAAAGACCCGCAATCTATTTAATTACAGAAATATTTTCCATATGAATCACAAATATAATTATTTTAGCGAATACTTGGGAACTGTGGCCCCTACGAGCTACATGCGCCAACCCCTCCCCCCTTTCAGACACCGTAGACTCTAATAACACGTTAATTTGATTGGTTTTAAAAATATTGTCGGAGATTGCATTATAATTAAAAAACCAGTGGCGATCTCCATACGATTTTCCATTCCTTTCCCTTTGATTGGAAAATTTTCAGGCCGAATCAGCTGCTGTTACGAGATCCAATGCCTGTTTTCGCCTTTGAATAAATAACATCCATTAAACATTCGAAAATAAGCTATTATATAATGAATTAAGTAAACAGAGTCTTTATCTCATGGCATTTTTGAACAATACTCTAAGAAAGTTGTTTTAAATAAGACATTTTAAATGTATTGTTTGAAATCTGACGTAGTTTCACCTAAGTTTTATTTATCTTTTAATCACATAAAAATGCATTTGTTGTTAGAAAGTAAATATTTGCGCTCTCTTAAAATTCACAACTATGGTTTAAAAGATCATACCAAAACATGAAATTAATGTCTCTTTTAAATATATATATTTTTTAATTTTAACTGTTTTGCAGAATTGTTATTTGGACATTTTAAATATGACGCAAATTCACCTATATGACGCAAAATCACCTATTTAAGGGCTTTCCTAGAATCCCTTAAATATTTTTTACATTTCGGCATTTAAAAATAATCACAATAACTCAATATAAACACTAATAGAAGCTATAGCGCCACTGACCCCTTCAACAATTAAATGCAAACTAATTATTAAAATACTTTTGAGCTAAGGAGGAGTCATATTTCTTCGGTGTCGCCGAATGTAAACAAACAAGTTGAACTTGATCCATTTGAATAAATGCAGTCATAGGGAATTATTAATTATAGGGAATTATATTATAGGGAATATATTTTCTTTTATATTTTTATATTAAGTAAAATAAGAGAGAATATAAGGTTGTCAAAATAATTTTGAGCGCTACTGTAGTAAGACGTAAATTAAATTTTATTGCAACTTTCTTTGTGTGATATGATACACGCTCCACAATTTATATTATTACAAAATAATGGCTAAACTCATTGCCATGAAGATCATCAACAGCCAGAAGAAAAAGTTACAATATTACATGTTATAGATAACAATGATACCTGATTTAGCTACTCTGAAAATTAATTGCTAAAGTAATGCGATTCATGCTTCTTCATTTTAACACACTTTGAATGCGCCTTTTTTAGTAATGGTTCCTGGCTCACCGAAATGGTAAAACATTCCCAAAAGCACAGAAGGAATAGGAGCAATTTCCCACCACAGGAATTGAAGTCTGACTTTGGTCTCAAGGTTTTCCAACATTACTTTCATAATCCGAAAGGGATGCACGTCATCTCTGTCCCAATTACCCACCGACATCTTAAGGAGATGACTCTCCACACCACTGGATTTCCGTGGTCTGATCTTGATTACTTTTACGATTTGGTGGGAGCAGGTACTTTACAGAATCGTATTCTGCAAGCTCATTATATTAATATTATACTGTTAATTTAAAAATTATACTATAATTCATAAAATCTCAATACATGTAAACGTAATCGAAATACATGCTTTAATAATACTACAAACCAACATAAGTAGAATGCTCCAATGTTATTATCGATGACATGACGTACTATTACAATCATGTACAACGATTTTAAATTAATGCAATAGCTGTAGCTCACAACTTCGAGTTCAATAACATTATAATACAATACGCAATATAATTATACATTAATAATTATGCAATACTATTTTGTACCATACATTTACCAAAATCTGAACAGAGAATAATGAATTATACTAATATCTTTAATATATACAAGCATATTATTAATAATGTCACTGTATACACTATAATTCTGATGTGCCAAAAGACCCGCAATCTATTTAATTACAGAAATATTTTCCATATGAATCACAAATATAATTATTTTAGCGAATACTTGGGAACTGTGGCCCCTACGAGCTACATGCACCAACCCCTCCCCCCCCCTTTCAGACACCGTAGACTCTAATAACACATTAATTTGATTGGTTTTAAAAATATTGTCGGAGATTGCATTATAATTAAAAAACCAGTGGCGATCTCCATACGATTTTCCATTCCTTTCCCTTTGATTGGAAAATTTTCAGGCCGAATCAGCTGCTGTTACGAGATCCAATGCCTGTTTTCGCCTTTGAATAAATAACATCCATTAAACATTCGAAAATAAGCTATTATATAATGAATTAAGTAAACAGTGTCTTTATCTCATGGCATTTTTGAACAATACTCTAAGAAAGTTGTTTTAAATAAGACGTTTTAAATGTATTGATTGAAATCTGACGTAGTTTCACCTAAGTTTTATTTATCTTTTAATCACATAAAAATGCATTTGTTGTTAGAAAGGAAATATTTGCGCTCTCTTAAAATTCACAACTATGGTTTAAAAGATCATACCAAAACATGAAATTAATGTCTCTTTTAAATATATATATTTTTTAATTTTAACTGTTTTGCAGAATTGTTATTTGGACATTTTAAATATGACGCAAATTCACCTATATGACGCAAAATCACCTATTTAAGGGCTTTCCTAGAATCCCTTAAATATTTTTTACATTTCGGCATTTAAAAATAATCACAATAACTCAATATAAACACTAATAGAAGCTATAGCGCCACTGACCCCTTCAACAATTAAATGCAAACTAATTATTAAAATACTTTTGAGCTAAGGAGGAGTCATATTTCTTCGGTGTCGCCGAATGTAAACAAACAAGTTGAACTTGATCCATTTGAATAAATGCAGTCATAGGGAATTATTAATTATAGGGAATTATATTATAGGGAATATATTTTCTTTTATATTTTTATATTAAGTAAAATAAGAGAGAATATAAGGTTGTCAAAATAATTTTGAGCGCTGCTGTAGTAAGACGTAAATTAAATTTTATTGCAACTTTCTTTGTGTGATATGATACACGCTCCACAATTTATATTATTACAAAATAATGGCTAAACTCATTGCCATGAAGGTCATCAATAGTCAGAAGAAAAAGTTACAATATTACATGTTATAGATAACAATGATACCTGATTTAGCTACTCTGAAAATTAATTGCTAAAGTAATGCGATTCATGCTTCTTCATTTTAACACACTTTGAATGCGCCTTTTTTAGTAATGGTTCCTGGCTCACCGAAATGGTAAAACATTCCCAAAAGCACAGAAGGAATAGGAGCAATTTCCCACCACAGGAATTGAAGTCTGACTTTGGTCTCAAGGTTTTCCAACATTACTTTCCTAATCCGAAAGGGATGCACGTCATCTCTGTCCCAATTACCCACCGACATCTTAAGGAGATGACTCTCCACACCACTGGATTTCCGTGGTCTGATCTTGATTACTTTTACGATTTGGTGGGAGCAGGTACTTTACAGAATCGTATTCTGCAAGCTCATTATATTAATATTATACTGTTAATTTAAAAATTATACTATAATTCATAAAATCTCAATACATGTAAACGTAATCGAAATACATGCTTTAATAATACTACAAACCAACATAAGTAGAATGCTCCAATGTTATTATCGATGACATGACGTACTATTACAATCATGTACAACGATTTTAAATTAATGCAATAGCTGTAGCTCACAACTTCGAGTTCAATAACATTATAATACAATACGCAATATAATTATACATTAATAATTATGCAATACTATTTTGTACCATACATTTACCAAAATTTGAACAGAGCATAATGAATTATACTAATATCTTTAATATATACAAGCATATTATTAATAATGTCACTGTATACACTATAATTCTGATATGCCAAAAGACCCGCAATCTATTTAATTACAGAAATATTTTCCATATGAATCACAAATATAATTATTTTAGCGAATACTTGGGAACTGTGGCCCCTACGAGCTACATGCGCCAACCCCTCCCCCCTTTCAGACACCGTAGACTCTAATAACACGTTAATTTGATTGGTTTTAAAAATATTGTCGGAGATTGCATTATAATTAAAAAACCAGTGGCGATCTCCATACGATTTTCCATTCCTTTCCCTTTGATTGGAAAATTTTCAGGCCGAATCAGCTGCTGTTACGAGATCCAATGCCTGTTTTCGCCTTTGAATAAATAACATCCATTAAACATTCGAAAATAAGCTATTATATAATGAATTAAGTAAACAGAGTCTTTATCTCATGGCATTTTTGAACAATACTCTAAGAAAGTTGTTTTAAATAAGACATTTTAAATGTATTGTTTGAAATCTGACGTAGTTTCACCTAAGTTTTATTTATCTTTTAATCACATAAAAATGCATTTGTTGTTAGAAAGTAAATATTTGCGCTCTCTTAAAATTCACAACTATGGTTTAAAAGATCATACCAAAACATGAAATTAATGTCTCTTTTAAATATATATATTTTTTAATTTTAACTGTTTTGCAGAATTGTTATTTGGACATTTTAAATATGACGCAAATTCACCTATATGACGCAAAATCACCTATTTAAGGGCTTTCCTAGAATCCCTTAAATATTTTTTACATTTCGGCATTTAAAAATAATCACAATAACTCAATATAAACACTAATAGAAGCTATAGCGCCACTGACCCCTTCAACAATTAAATGCAAACTAATTATTAAAATACTTTTGAGCTAAGGAGGAGTCATATTTCTTCGGTGTCGCCGAATGTAAACAAACAAGTTGAACTTGATCCATTTGAATAAATGCAGTCATAGGGAATTATTAATTATAGGGAATTATATTATAGGGAATATATTTTCTTTTATATTTTTATATTAAGTAAAATAAGAGAGAATATAAGGTTGTCAAAATAATTTTGAGCGCTACTGTAGTAAGACGTAAATTAAATTTTATTGCAACTTTCTTTGTGTGATATGATACACGCTCCACAATTTATATTATTACAAAATAATGGCTAAACTCATTGCCATGAAGATCATCAACAGCCAGAAGAAAAAGTTACAATATTACATGTTATAGATAACAATGATACCTGATTTAGCTACTCTGAAAATTAATTGCTAAAGTAATGCGATTCATGCTTCTTCATTTTAACACACTTTGAATGCGCCTTTTTTAGTAATGGTTCCTGGCTCACCGAAATGGTAAAACATTCCCAAAAGCACAGAAGGAATAGGAGCAATTTCCCACCACAGGAATTGAAGTCTGACTTTGGTCTCAAGGTTTTCCAACATTACTTTCATAATCCGAAAGGGATGCACGTCATCTCTGTCCCAATTACCCACCGACATCTTAAGGAGATGACTCTCCACACCACTGGATTTCCGTGGTCTGATCTTGATTACTTTTACGATTTGGTGGGAGCAGGTACTTTACAGAATCGTATTCTGCAAGCTCATTATATTAATATTATACTGTTAATTTAAAAATTATACTATAATTCATAAAATCTCAATACATGTAAACGTAATCGAAATACATGCTTTAATAATACTACAAACCAACATAAGTAGAATGCTCCAATGTTATTATCGATGACATGACGTACTATTACAATCATGTACAACGATTTTAAATTAATGCAATAGCTGTAGCTCACAACTTCGAGTTCAATAACATTATAATACAATACGCAATATAATTATACATTAATAATTATGCAATACTATTTTGTACCATACATTTACCAAAATTTGAACAGAGAATAATGAATTATACTAATATCTTTAATATATACAAGCATATTATTAATAATGTCACTGTATACACTATAATTCTGATATGCCAAAAGACCCGCAATCTATTTAATTACAGAAATATTTTCCATATGAATCACAAATATAATTATTTTAGCGAATACTTGGGAACTGTGGCCCCTACGAGCTACATGCACCAACCACTCCCCCCCCCTTTCAGACACCGTAGACTCTAATAACACGTTAATTTGATTGGTTTTAAAAATATTGTCGGAGATTGCATTATAATTAAAAAACCAGTGGCGATCTCCATACGATTTTCCATTCCTTTCCCTTTGATTGGAAAATTTTCAGGCCGAATCAGCTGCTGTTACGAGATCCAATGCCTGTTTTCGCCTTTGAATAAATAACATCCATTAAACATTCGAAAATAAGCTATTATATAATGAATTAAGTAAACAGTGTCTTTATCTCATGGCATTTTTGAACAATACTCTAAGAAAGTTGTTTTAAATAAGACATTTTAAATGTATTGATTGAAATCTGACGTAGTTTCACCTAAGTTTTATTTATCTTTTAATCACATAAAAATGCATTTGTTGTTAGAAAGGAAATATTTGCGCTCTCTTAAAATTCACAACTATGGTTTAAAAGATCATACCAAAACATGAAATGAATGTCTCTTTTAAATATATATATTTTTTAATTTTAACTGTTTTGCAGAATTGTTATTTGGACATTTTAAATATGACGCAAATTCACCTATATGACGCAAAATCACCTATTTAAGGGCTTTCCTAGAATCCCTGAAATATTTTTTTTACATTTCGGCATTTAAAAATAATCACAATAAGTCAATATAAACACTAATCGAAGCTATAGCGCCACTGACCCCTTCAACAATTAAATGCAAACTAATTATTAAAATACTTTTGAGCTAAGGAGGAGTCATATTTCTTCGGTGTCGCCGAATGTAAACAAACAAGTTGAACTTGATCCATTTGAATAAATGCAGTCATAGGGAATTATTAATTATAGGGAATTATATTATAGGGAATATATTTTCTTTTATATTTTTATATTAAGTAAAATAAGAGAGAATATAAGGTTGTCAAAATAATTTTGAGCGCTGCTGTAGTAAGACGTAAATTAAATTTTATTGCAACTTTCTTTGTGTGATATGATACACGCTCCACAATTTATATTATTACAAAATAATGGCTAAACTCATTGCCATGAAGGTCATCAATAGTCAGAAGAAAAAGTTACAATATTACATGTTATAGATAACAATGATACCTGATTTAGCTACTCTGAAAATTAATTGCTAAAGTAATGCGATTCATGCTTCTTCATTTTAACACACTTTGAATGCGCCTTTTTTAGTAATGGTTCCTGGCTCACCGAAATGGTAAAACATTCCCAAAAGCACAGAAGGAATAGGAGCAATTTCCCACCACAGGAATTGAAGTCTGACTTTGGTCTCAAGGTTTTCCAACATTACTTTCCTAATCCGAAAGGGATGCACGTCATCTCTGTCCCAATTACCCACCGACATCTTAAGGAGATGACTCTCCTTACCACTGGATTTCCGTGGTCTGATCTTGATTACTTTTACGATTTGGTGGGAGCAGGTACTTTACAGAATCGTATTCTGCAAGCTCATTATATTAATATTATACTGTTAATTTAAAAATTATACTATAATTCATAAAATCTCAATACATGTAAACGTAATCGAAATACATGCTTTAATAATACTACAAACCAACATAAGTAGAATGCTCCAATGTTATTATCGATGACTTGACGTAGTATTACAATCATGTACAACGATTTTAAATTAATGCAATAGCTGTAGCTCACAACTTCGAGTTCAATAACATTATAATACAATACGCAATATAATTATACATTAATAATTATGCAATACTATTTTGTACCATACATTTACCAAAATCTGAACAGAGAATAATGAATTATACTAATATCTTTAATATATACAAGCATATTATTAATAATGTCACTGTATACACTATAATTCTGATGTGCCAAAAGACCCGCAATCTATTTAATTACAGAAATATTTTCCATATGAATCACAAATATAATTATTTTAGCGAATACTTGGGAACTGTGGCCCCTACGAGCTACATGCACCAACCCCTCCCCCCCCCCTTTCAGACACCGTAGACTCTAATAACACATTAATTTGATTGGTTTTAAAAATATTGTCGGAGATTGCATTATAATTAAAAAACCAGTGGCGATCTCCATACGATTTTCCATTCCTTTCCCTTTGATTGGAAAATTTTCAGGCCGAATCAGCTGCTGTTACGAGATCCAATGCCTGTTTTCGCCTTTGAATAAATAACATCCATTAAACATTCGAAAATAAGCTATTATATAATGAATTAAGTAAACAGTGTCTTTATCTCATGGCATTTTTGAACAATACTCTAAGAAAGTTGTTTTAAATAAGACGTTTTAAATGTATTGATTGAAATCTGACGTAGTTTCACCTAAGTTTTATTTATCTTTTAATCACATAAAAATGCATTTGTTGTTAGAAAGGAAATATTTGCGCTCTCTTAAAATTCACAACTATGGTTTAAAAGATCATACCAAAACATGAAATTAATGTCTCTTTTAAATATATATATTTTTTAATTTTAACTGTTTTGCAGAATTGTTATTTGGACATTTTAAATATGACGCAAATTCACCTATATGACGCAAAATCACCTATTTAAGGGCTTTCCTAGAATCCCTTAAATATTTTTTACATTTCGGCATTTAAAAATAATCACAATAACTCAATATAAACACTAATAGAAGCTATAGCGCCACTGACCCCTTCAACAATTAAATGCAAACTAATTATTAAAATACTTTTGAGCTAAGGAGGAGTCATATTTCTTCGGTGTCGCCGAATGTAAACAAACAAGTTGAACTTGATCCATTTGAATAAATGCAGTCATAGGGAATTATTAATTATAGGGAATTATATTATAGGGAATATATTTTCTTTTATATTTTTATATTAAGTAAAATAAGAGAGAATATAAGGTTGTCAAAATAATTTTGAGCGCTGCTGTAGTAAGACGTAAATTAAATTTTATTGCAACTTTCTTTGTGTGATATGATACACGCTCCACAATTTATATTATTACAAAATAATGGCTAAACTCATTGCCATGAAGGTCATCAATAGTCAGAAGAAAAAGTTACAATATTACATGTTATAGATAACAATGATACCTGATTTAGCTACTCTGAAAATTAATTGCTAAAGTAATGCGATTCATGCTTCTTCATTTTAACACACTTTGAATGCGCCTTTTTTAGTAATGGTTCCTGGCTCACCGAAATGGTAAAACATTCCCAAAAGCACAGAAGGAATAGGAGCAATTTCCCACCACAGGAATTGAAGTCTGACTTTGGTCTCAAGGTTTTCCAACATTACTTTCCTAATCCGAAAGGGATGCACGTCATCTCTGTCCCAATTACCCACCGACATCTTAAGGAGATGACTCTCCACACCACTGGATTTCCGTGGTCTGATCTTGATTACTTTTACGATTTGGTGGGAGCAGGTACTTTACAGAATCGTATTCTGCAAGCTCATTATATTAATATTATACTGTTAATTTAAAAATTATACTATAATTCATAAAATCTCAATACATGTAAACGTAATCGAAATACATGCTTTAATAATACTACAAACCAACATAAGTAGAATGCTCCAATGTTATTATCGATGACATGACGTACTATTACAATCATGTACAACGATTTTAAATTAATGCAATAGCTGTAGCTCACAACTTCGAGTTCAATAACATTATAATACAATACGCAATATAATTATACATTAATAATTATGCAATACTATTTTGTACCATACATTTACCAAAATTTGAACAGAGCATAATGAATTATACTAATATCTTTAATATATACAAGCATATTATTAATAATGTCACTGTATACACTATAATTCTGATATGCCAAAAGACCCGCAATCTATTTAATTACAGAAATATTTTCCATATGAATCACAAATATAATTATTTTAGCGAATACTTGGGAACTGTGGCCCCTACGAGCTACATGCGCCAACCCCTCCCCCCCTTTCAGACACCGTAGACTCTAATAACACGTTAATTTGATTGGTTTTAAAAATATTGTCGGAGATTGCATTATAATTAAAAAACCAGTGGCGATCTCCATACGATTTTCCATTCCTTTCCCTTTGATTGGAAAATTTTCAGGCCGAATCAGCTGCTGTTACGAGATCCAATGCCTGTTTTCGCCTTTGAATAAATAACATCCATTAAACATTCGAAAATAAGCTATTATATAATGAATTAAGTAAACAGAGTCTTTATCTCATGGCATTTTTGAACAATACTCTAAGAAAGTTGTTTTAAATAAGACATTTTAAATGTATTGTTTGAAATCTGACGTAGTTTCACCTAAGTTTTATTTATCTTTTAATCACATAAAAATGCATTTGTTGTTAGAAAGTAAATATTTGCGCTCTCTTAAAATTCACAACTATGGTTTAAAAGATCATACCAAAACATGAAATTAATGTCTCTTTTAAATATATATATTTTTTAATTTTAACTGTTTTGCAGAATTGTTATTTGGACATTTTAAATATGACGCAAATTCACCTATATGACGCAAAATCACCTATTTAAGGGCTTTCCTAGAATCCCTTAAATATTTTTTACATTTCGGCATTTAAAAATAATCACAATAACTCAATATAAACACTAATAGAAGCTATAGCGCCACTGACCCCTTCAACAATTAAATGCAAACTAATTATTAAAATACTTTTGAGCTAAGGAGGAGTCATATTTCTTCGGTGTCGCCGAATGTAAACAAACAAGTTGAACTTGATCCATTTGAATAAATGCAGTCATAGGGAATTATTAATTATAGGGAATTATATTATAGGGAATATATTTTCTTTTATATTTTTATATTAAGTAAAATAAGAGAGAATATAAGGTTGTCAAAATAATTTTGAGCGCTACTGTAGTAAGACGTAAATTAAATTTTATTGCAACTTTCTTTGTGTGATATGATACACGCTCCACAATTTATATTATTACAAAATAATGGCTAAACTCATTGCCATGAAGATCATCAACAGCCAGAAGAAAAAGTTACAATATTACATGTTATAGATAACAATGATACCTGATTTAGCTACTCTGAAAATTAATTGCTAAAGTAATGCGATTCATGCTTCTTCATTTTAACACACTTTGAATGCGCCTTTTTTAGTAATGGTTCCTGGCTCACCGAAATGGTAAAACATTCCCAAAAGCACAGAAGGAATAGGAGCAATTTCCCACCACAGGAATTGAAGTCTGACTTTGGTCTCAAGGTTTTCCAACATTACTTTCATAATCCGAAAGGGATGCACGTCATCTCTGTCCCAATTACCCACCGACATCTTAAGGAGATGACTCTCCACACCACTGGATTTCCGTGGTCTGATCTTGATTACTTTTACGATTTGGTGGGAGCAGGTACTTTACAGAATCGTATTCTGCAAGCTCATTATATTAATATTATACTGTTAATTTAAAAATTATACTATAATTCATAAAATCTCAATACATGTAAACGTAATCGAAATACATGCTTTAATAATACTACAAACCAACATAAGTAGAATGCTCCAATGTTATTATCGATGACATGACGTACTATTACAATCATGTACAACGATTTTAAATTAATGCAATAGCTGTAGCTCACAACTTCGAGTTCAATAACATTATAATACAATACGCAATATAATTATACATTAATAATTATGCAATACTATTTTGTACCATACATTTACCAAAATTTGAACAGAGAATAATGAATTATACTAATATCTTTAATATATACAAGCATATTATTAATAATGTCACTGTATACACTATAATTCTGATATGCCAAAAGACCCGCAATCTATTTAATTACAGAAATATTTTCCATATGAATCACAAATATAATTATTTTAGCGAATACTTGGGAACTGTGGCCCCTACGAGCTACATGCACCAACCACTCCCCCCCCCCTTTCAGACACCGTAGACTCTAATAACACGTTAATTTGATTGGTTTTAAAAATATTGTCGGAGATTGCATTATAATTAAAAAACCAGTGGCGATCTCCATACGATTTTCCATTCCTTTCCCTTTGATTGGAAAATTTTCAGGCCGAATCAGCTGCTGTTACGAGATCCAATGCCTGTTTTCGCCTTTGAATAAATAACATCCATTAAACATTCGAAAATAAGCTATTATATAATGAATTAAGTAAACAGAGTCTTTATCTCATGGCATTTTTGAACAATACTCTAAGAAAGTTGTTTTAAATAAGACATTTTAAATGTATTGATTGAAATCTGACGTAGTTTCACCTAAGTTTTATTTATCTTTTAATCACATAAAAATGCATTTGTTGTTAGAAAGGAAATATTTGCGCTCTCTTAAAATTCACAACTATGGTTTAAAAGATCATACCAAAACATGAAATGAATGTCTCTTTTAAATATATATATTTTTTAATTTTAACTGTTTTGCAGAATTGTTATTTGGACATTTTAAATATGACGCAAATTCACCTATATGACGCAAAATCACCTATTTAAGGGCTTTCCTAGAATCCCTGAAATATTTTTTTACATTTCGGCATTTAAAAATAATCACAATAAGTCAATATAAACACTAATCGAAGCTATAGCGCCACTGACCCCTTCAACAATTAAATGCAAACTAATTATTAAAATACTTTTGAGCTAAGGAGGAGTCATATTTCTTCGGTGTCGCCGAATGTAAACAAACAAGTTGAACTTGATCCATTTGAATAAATGCAGTCATAGGGAATTATTAATTATAGGGAATTATATTATAGGGAATATATTTTCTTTTATATTTTTATATTAAGTAAAATAAGAGAGAATATAAGGTTGTCAAAATAATTTTGAGCGCTGCTGTAGTAAGACGTAAATTAAATTTTATTGCAACTTTCTTTGTGTGATATGATACACGCTCCACAATTTATATTATTACAAAATAATGGCTAAACTCATTGCCATGAAGGTCATCAATAGTCAGAAGAAAAAGTTACAATATTACATGTTATAGATAACAATGATACCTGATTTAGCTACTCTGAAAATTAATTGCTAAAGTAATGCGATTCATGCTTCTTCATTTTAACACACTTTGAATGCGCCTTTTTTAGTAATGGTTCCTGGCTCACCGAAATGGTAAAACATTCCCAAAAGCACAGAAGGAATAGGAGCAATTTCCCACCACAGGAATTGAAGTCTGACTTTGGTCTCAAGGTTTTCCAACATTACTTTCCTAATCCGAAAGGGATGCACGTCATCTCTGTCCCAATTACCCACCGACATCTTAAGGAGATGACTCTCCTTACCACTGGATTTCCGTGGTCTGATCTTGATTACTTTTACGATTTGGTGGGAGCAGGTACTTTACAGAATCGTATTCTGCAAGCTCATTATATTAATATTATACTGTTAATTTAAAAATTATACTATAATTCATAAAATCTCAATACATGTAAACGTAATCGAAATACATGCTTTAATAATACTACAAACCAACATAAGTAGAATGCTCCAATGTTATTATCGATGACTTGACGTAGTATTACAATCATGTACAACGATTTTAAATTAATGCAATAGCTGTAGCTCACAACTTCGAGTTCAATAACATTATAATACAATACGCAATATAATTATACATTAATAATTATGCAATACTATTTTGTACCATACATTTACCAAAATTTGAACAGAGCATAATGAATTATACTAATATCTTTAATATATACAAGCATATTATTAATAATGTCACTGTATACACTATAATTCTGATATGCCAAAAGACCCGCAATCTATTTAATTACAGAAATATTTTCCATATGAATCACAAATATAATTATTTTAGCGAATACTTGGGAACTGTGGCCCCTACGAGCTACATGCACCAACCACTCCCCCCCCCCCCTTTCAGACACCGTAGACTCTAATAACACGTTAATTTGATTGGTTTTAAAAATATTGTCGGAGATTGCATTATAATTAAAAAACCAGTGGCGATCTCCATACGATTTTCCATTCCTTTCCCTTTGATTGGAAAATTTTCAGGCCGAATCAGCTGCTGTTACGAGATCCAATGCCTGTTTTCGCCTTTGAATAAATAACATCCATTAAACATTCGAAAATAAGCTATTATATAATGAATTAAGTAAACAGAGTCTTTATCTCATGGCATTTTTGAACAATACTCTAAGAAAGTTGTTTTAAATAAGACATTTTAAATGTATTGATTGAAATCTGACGTAGTTTCACCTAAGTTTTATTTATCTTTTAATCACATAAAAATGCATTTGTTGTTAGAAAGGAAATATTTGCGCTCTCTTAAAATTCACAACTATGGTTTAAAAGATCATACCAAAACATGAAATGAATGTCTCTTTTAAATATATATATATTTTTTAATTTTAACTGTTTTGCAGAATTGTTATTTGGACATTTTAAATATGACGCAAATTCACCTATATGACGCAAAATCACCTATTTAAGGGCTTTCCTAGAATCCCTTAAATATTTTTTACATTTCGGCATTTAAAAATAATCACAATAACTCAATATAAACACTAATAGAAGCTATAGCGCCACTGACCCCTTCAACAATTAAATGCAAACTAATTATTAAAATACTTTTGAGCTAAGGAGGAGTCATATTTCTTCGGTGTCGCCGAATGTAAACAAACAAGTTGAACTTGATCCATTTGAATAAATGCAGTCATAGGGAATTATTAATTATAGGGAATTATATTATAGGGAATATATTTTCTTTTATATTTTTATATTAAGTAAAATAAGAGAGAATATAAGGTTGTCAAAATAATTTTGAGCGCTACTGTAGTAAGACGTAAATTAAATTTTATTGCAACTTTCTTTGTGTGATATGATACACGCTCCACAATTTGTATTATTACAAAATAATGGCTAAACTCATTGCCATGAAGGTCATCAACAGCCAGAAGAAAAAGTTACAATATTACATGTTATAGATAACAATGATACCTGATTTAGCTACTCTGAAAATTAATTGCTAAAGTAATGCGATTCATGCTTCTTCATTTTAACACACTTTGAATGCGCCTTTTTTAGTAATGGTTCCTGGCTCACCGAAATGGTAAAACATTCCCAAAAGCACAGAAGGAATAGGAGCAATTTCCCACCACAGGAATTGAAGTCTGACTTTGGTCTCAAGGTTTTCCAACATTACTTTCATAATCCGAAAGGGATGCACGTCATCTCTGTCCCAATTACCCACCGACATCTTAAGGAGATGACTCTCCACACCACTGGATTTCCGTGGTCTGATCTTGATTACTTTTACGATTTGGTGGGAGCAGGTACTTTACAGAATCGTATTCTGCAAGCTCATTATATTAATATTATACTGTTAATTTAAAAATTATACTATAATTCATAAAATCTCAATACATGTAAACGTAATCGAAATACATGCTTTAATAATGCTACAAACCAACATAAGTAGAATGCTCCAATGTTATTATCGATGACATGACGTACTATCACAATCATGTACAACGATTTTAAATTAATGCAATAGCTGTAGCTCACAACTTCGAGTTCAATAACATTATAATACAATACGCAATATAATTATACATTAATAATTATGCAATACTATTTTGTACCATACATTTACCAAAATCTGAACAGAGAATAATGAATTATACTAATATCTTTAATATATACAAGCATATTATTAATAATGTCACTGTATACACTATAATTCTGATGTGCCAAAAGACCCGCAATCTATTTAATTACAGAAATATTTTCCATATGAATCACAAATATAATTATTTTAGCGAATACTTGGGAACTGTGGCCCCTACGAGCTACATGCACCAACCCCTCCCCCCCCCCCCTTTCAGACACCGTAGACTCTAATAACACATTAATTTGATTGGTTTTAAAAATATTGTCGGAGATTGCATTATAATTAAAAAACCAGTGGCGATCTCCATACGATTTTCCATTCCTTTCCCTTTGATTGGAAAATTTTCAGGCCGAATCAGCTGCTGTTACGAGATCCAATGCCTGTTTTCGCCTTTGAATAAATAACATCCATTAAACATTCGAAAATAAGCTATTATATAATGAATTAAGTAAACAGTGTCTTTATCTCATGGCATTTTTGAACAATACTCTAAGAAAGTTGTTTTAAATAAGACGTTTTAAATGTATTGATTGAAATCTGACGTAGTTTCACCTAAGTTTTATTTATCTTTTAATCACATAAAAATGCATTTGTTGTTAGAAAGGAAATATTTGCGCTCTCTTAAAATTCACAACTATGGTTTAAAAGATCATACCAAAACATGAAATTAATGTCTCTTTTAAATATATATATTTTTTAATTTTAACTGTTTTGCAGAATTGTTATTTGGACATTTTAAATATGACGCAAATTCACCTATATGACGCAAAATCACATATTTAAGGGCTTTCCTAGAATCCCTTAAATATTTTTTACATTTCGGCATTTAAAAATAATCACAATAACTCAATTTAAACACTAATAGAAGCTATAGCGCCACTGACCCCTTCAACAATTAAATGCAAACTAATTATTAAAATACTTTTGAGCTAAGGAGGAGTCATATTTCTTCGGTGTCGCCGAATGTAAACAAACAAGTTGAACTTGATCCATTTGAATAAATGCAGTCATAGGGAATTATTAATTATAGGGAATTATATTATAGGGAATATATTTTCTTTTATATTTTTATATTAAGTAAAATAAGAGAGAATATAAGGTTGTCAAAATAATTTTGAGCGCTGCTGTAGTAAGACGTAAATTAAATTTTATTGCAACTTTCTTTGTGTGATATGATACACGCTCCACAATTTATATTATTACAAAATAATGGCTAAACTCATTGCCATGAAGGTCATCAATAGTCAGAAGAAAAAGTTACAATATTACATGTTATAGATAACAATGATACCTGATTTAGCTACTCTGAAAATTAATTGCTAAAGTAATGCGATTCATGCTTCTTCATTTTAACACACTTTGAATGCGCCTTTTTTAGTAATGGTTCCTGGCTCACCGAAATGGTAAAACATTCCCAAAAGCACAGAAGGAATAGGAGCAATTTCCCACCACAGGAATTGAAGTCTGACTTTGGTCTCAAGGTTTTCCAACATTACTTTCCTAATCCGAAAGGGATGCACGTCATCTCTGTCCCAATTACCCACCGACATCTTAAGGAGATGACTCTCCACACCACTGGATTTCCGTGGTCTGATCTTGATTACTTTTACGATTTGGTGGGAGCAGGTACTTTACAGAATCGTATTCTGCAAGCTCATTATATTAATATTATACTGTTAATTTAAAAATTATACTATAATTCATAAAATCTCAATACATGTAAACGTAATCGAAATACATGCTTTAATAATACTACAAACCAACATAAGTAGAATGCTCCAATGTTATTATCGATGACATGACGTACTATTACAATCATGTACAACGATTTTAAATTAATGCAATAGCTGTAGCTCACAACTTCGAGTTCAATAACATTATAATACAATACGCAATATAATTATACATTAATAATTATGCAATACTATTTTGTACCATACATTTACCAAAATTTGAACAGAGCATAATGAATTATACTAATATCTTTAATATATACAAGCATATTATTAATAATGTCACTGTATACACTATAATTCTGATATGCCAAAAGACCCGCAATCTATTTAATTACAGAAATATTTTCCATATGAATCACAAATATAATTATTTTAGCGAATACTTGGGAACTGTGGCCCCTACGAGCTACATGCGCCAACCCCTCCCCCCCTTTCAGACACCGTAGACTCTAATAACACGTTAATTTGATTGGTTTTAAAAATATTGTCGGAGATTGCATTATAATTAAAAAACCAGTGGCGATCTCCATACGATTTTCCATTCCTTTCCCTTTGATTGGAAAATTTTCAGGCCGAATCAGCTGCTGTTACGAGATCCAATGCCTGTTTTCGCCTTTGAATAAATAACATCCATTAAACATTCGAAAATAAGCTATTATATAATGAATTAAGTAAACAGAGTCTTTATCTCATGGCATTTTTGAACAATACTCTAAGAAAGTTGTTTTAAATAAGACATTTTAAATGTATTGTTTGAAATCTGACGTAGTTTCACCTAAGTTTTATTTATCTTTTAATCACATAAAAATGCATTTGTTGTTAGAAAGTAAATATTTGCGCTCTCTTAAAATTCACAACTATGGTTTAAAAGATCATACCAAAACATGAAATTAATGTCTCTTTTAAATATATATATTTTTTAATTTTAACTGTTTTGCAGAATTGTTATTTGGACATTTTAAATATGACGCAAATTCACCTATATGACGCAAAATCACCTATTTAAGGGCTTTCCTAGAATCCCTTAAATATTTTTTACATTTCGGCATTTAAAAATAATCACAATAACTCAATATAAACACTAATAGAAGCTATAGCGCCACTGACCCCTTCAACAATTAAATGCAAACTAATTATTAAAATACTTTTGAGCTAAGGAGGAGTCATATTTCTTCGGTGTCGCCGAATGTAAACAAACAAGTTGAACTTGATCCATTTGAATAAATGCAGTCATAGGGAATTATTAATTATAGGGAATTATATTATAGGGAATATATTTTCTTTTATATTTTTATATTAAGTAAAATAAGAGAGAATATAAGGTTGTCAAAATAATTTTGAGCGCTACTGTAGTAAGACGTAAATTAAATTTTATTGCAACTTTCTTTGTGTGATATGATACACGCTCCACAATTTATATTATTACAAAATAATGGCTAAACTCATTGCCATGAAGATCATCAACAGCCAGAAGAAAAAGTTACAATATTACATGTTATAGATAACAATGATACCTGATTTAGCTACTCTGAAAATTAATTGCTAAAGTAATGCGATTCATGCTTCTTCATTTTAACACACTTTGAATGCGCCTTTTTTAGTAATGGTTCCTGGCTCACCGAAATGGTAAAACATTCCCAAAAGCACAGAAGGAATAGGAGCAATTTCCCACCACAGGAATTGAAGTCTGACTTTGGTCTCAAGGTTTTCCAACATTACTTTCATAATCCGAAAGGGATGCACGTCATCTCTGTCCCAATTACCCACCGACATCTTAAGGAGATGACTCTCCACACCACTGGATTTCCGTGGTCTGATCTTGATTACTTTTACGATTTGGTGGGAGCAGGTACTTTACAGAATCGTATTCTGCAAGCTCATTATATTAATATTATACTGTTAATTTAAAAATTATACTATAATTCATAAAATCTCAATACATGTAAACGTAATCGAAATACATGCTTTAATAATACTACAAACCAACATAAGTAGAATGCTCCAATGTTATTATCGATGACATGACGTACTATTACAATCATGTACAACGATTTTAAATTAATGCAATAGCTGTAGCTCACAACTTCGAGTTCAATAACATTATAATACAATACGCAATATAATTATACATTAATAATTATGCAATACTATTTTGTACCATACATTTACCAAAATTTGAACAGAGAATAATGAATTATACTAATATCTTTAATATATACAAGCATATTATTAATAATGTCACTGTATACACTATAATTCTGATATGCCAAAAGACCCGCAATCTATTTAATTACAGAAATATTTTCCATATGAATCACAAATATAATTATTTTAGCGAATACTTGGGAACTGTGGCCCCTACGAGCTACATGCACCAACCACTCCCCCCCCCTTTCAGACACCGTAGACTCTAATAACACGTTAATTTGATTGGTTTTAAAAATATTGTCGGAGATTGCATTATAATTAAAAAACCAGTGGCGATCTCCATACGATTTTCCATTCCTTTCCCTTTGATTGGAAAATTTTCAGGCCGAATCAGCTGCTGTTACGAGATCCAATGCCTGTTTTCGCCTTTGAATAAATAACATCCATTAAACATTCGAAAATAAGCTATTATATAATGAATTAAGTAAACAGAGTCTTTATCTCATGGCATTTTTGAACAATACTCTAAGAAAGTTGTTTTAAATAAGACATTTTAAATGTATTGATTGAAATCTGACGTAGTTTCACCTAAGTTTTATTTATCTTTTAATCACATAAAAATGCATTTGTTGTTAGAAAGGAAATATTTGCGCTCTCTTAAAATTCACAACTATGGTTTAAAAGATCATACCAAAACATGAAATGAATGTCTCTTTTAAATATATATATTTTTTAATTTTAACTGTTTTGCAGAATTGTTATTTGGACATTTTAAATATGACGCAAATTCACCTATATGACGCAAAATCACCTATTTAAGGGCTTTCCTAGAATCCCTGAAATATTTTTTTACATTTCGGCATTTAAAAATAATCACAATAAGTCAATATAAACACTAATCGAAGCTATAGCGCCACTGACCCCTTCAACAATTAAATGCAAACTAATTATTAAAATACTTTTGAGCTAAGGAGGAGTCATATTTCTTCGGTGTCGCCGAATGTAAACAAACAAGTTGAACTTGATCCATTTGAATAAATGCAGTCATAGGGAATTATTAATTATAGGGAATTATATTATAGGGAATATATTTTCTTTTATATTTTTATATTAAGTAAAATAAGAGAGAATATAAGGTTGTCAAAATAATTTTGAGCGCTGCTGTAGTAAGACGTAAATTAAATTTTATTGCAACTTTCTTTGTGTGATATGATACACGCTCCACAATTTATATTATTACAAAATAATGGCTAAACTCATTGCCATGAAGGTCATCAATAGTCAGAAGAAAAAGTTACAATATTACATGTTATAGATAACAATGATACCTGATTTAGCTACTCTGAAAATTAATTGCTAAAGTAATGCGATTCATGCTTCTTCATTTTAACACACTTTGAATGCGCCTTTTTTAGTAATGGTTCCTGGCTCACCGAAATGGTAAAACATTCCCAAAAGCACAGAAGGAATAGGAGCAATTTCCCACCACAGGAATTGAAGTCTGACTTTGGTCTCAAGGTTTTCCAACATTACTTTCCTAATCCGAAAGGGATGCACGTCATCTCTGTCCCAATTACCCACCGACATCTTAAGGAGATGACTCTCCTTACCACTGGATTTCCGTGGTCTGATCTTGATTACTTTTACGATTTGGTGGGAGCAGGTACTTTACAGAATCGTATTCTGCAAGCTCATTATATTAATATTATACTGTTAATTTAAAAATTATACTATAATTCATAAAATCTCAATACATGTAAACGTAATCGAAATACATGCTTTAATAATACTACAAACCAACATAAGTAGAATGCTCCAATGTTATTATCGATGACTTGACGTAGTATTACAATCATGTACAACGATTTTAAATTAATGCAATAGCTGTAGCTCACAACTTCGAGTTCAATAACATTATAATACAATACGCAATATAATTATACATTAATAATTATGCAATACTATTTTGTACCATACATTTACCAAAATTTGAACAGAGCATAATGAATTATACTAATATCTTTAATATATACAAGCATATTATTAATAATGTCACTGTATACACTATAATTCTGATATGCCAAAAGACCCGCAATCTATTTAATTACAGAAATATTTTCCATATGAATCACAAATATAATTATTTTAGCGAATACTTGGGAACTGTGGCCCCTACGAGCTACATGCACCAACCACTCCCCCCCCCCCTTTCAGACACCGTAGACTCTAATAACACGTTAATTTGATTGGTTTTAAAAATATTGTCGGAGATTGCATTATAATTAAAAAACCAGTGGCGATCTCCATACGATTTTCCATTCCTTTCCCTTTGATTGGAAAATTTTCAGGCCGAATCAGCTGCTGTTACGAGATCCAATGCCTGTTTTCGCCTTTGAATAAATAACATCCATTAAACATTCGAAAATAAGCTATTATATAATGAATTAAGTAAACAGAGTCTTTATCTCATGGCATTTTTGAACAATACTCTAAGAAAGTTGTTTTAAATAAGACATTTTAAATGTATTGATTGAAATCTGACGTAGTTTCACCTAAGTTTTATTTATCTTTTAATCACATAAAAATGCATTTGTTGTTAGAAAGGAAATATTTGCGCTCTCTTAAAATTCACAACTATGGTTTAAAAGATCATACCAAAACATGAAATGAATGTCTCTTTTAAATATATATATATTTTTTAATTTTAACTGTTTTGCAGAATTGTTATTTGGACATTTTAAATATGACGCAAATTCACCTATATGACGCAAAATCACCTATTTAAGGGCTTTCCTAGAATCCCTTAAATATTTTTTACATTTTGGCATTTAAAAATAATCACAATAAGTCAATATAAACACTAATCGAAGCTATAGCGCCACTGACCCCTTCAACAATTAAATGCAAACTAATTATTAAAATACTTTTGAGCTAAGGAGGAGTCATATTTCTTCGGTGTCGCCGAATGTAAACAAACAAGTTGAACTTGATCCATTTGAATAAATGCAGTCATAGGGAATTATTAATTATAGGGAATTATATTATAGGGAATATATTTTCTTTTATATTTTTATATTAAGTAAAATAAGAGAGAATATAAGGTTGTCAAAATAATTTTGAGCGCTACTGTAGTAAGACGTAAATTAAATTTTATTGCAACTTTCTTTGTGTGATATGATACACGCTCCACAATTTATATTATTACAAAATAATGGCTAAACTCATTGCCATGAAGGTCATCAACAGCCAGAAGTAAAAGTTACAATATTACATGTTATAGATAACAATGATACCTGATTTAGCTACTCTGAAAATTAATTGCTAAAGTAATGCGATTCATGCTTCTTCATTTTAACACACTTTGAATGCGCCTTTTTTAGTAATGGTTCCTGGCTCACCGAAATGGTAAAACATTCCCAAAAGCACAGGAGGAATAGGAGCAATTTCCCACCACAGGAATTGAAGTCTGACTTTGGTCTCAAGGTTTTCCAACATTACTTTCCTAATCCGAAAGGGATGCACGTCATCTCTGTCCCAATTACCCACCGACATCTTAAGGAGATGACTCTCCACACCACTGGATTTTCGTGGTCTGATCTTGATTACTTTTACGATTTGGTGGGAGCAGGTACTTTACAGAATCGTATTCTGCAAGCTCATTATATTAATATTATACTGTAAATTTAAAAATTATACTATAATTCATAAAATCTCAATACATGTAAAAGTAATCGAAATACATGCTTTAATAATACATACTACAAACCAACATAAGTAGAATGCTCCAATGTTATTATCGATGACATGACGTACTATTACAATCATGTACAACGATTTTAAATTAACCCGAGAGTAGTCGCGAGATTTTTTAGAACGTTAGTAGTCGCGTTCGGTCCATTTGCCGCCGTTACCAGCAGGCCGAAAACGAAGGGGAAACTTGCCGGTGTTATCAGGTGATCGAAAACGGATAACGTAGGGTGAAAATATTGACTGAACTTTAAAAGATTACAGCAATTATTCATTTTACAACTTTTTACAGCAATTATTTATTGTGCTTAAGTATATATTCAGTTGGCATCTAGATAAATGTTTTTATAACTCTTTCTTTGTTTTGCGTAAATACTTAAAAGTAAATAGTAAATGATTTGATTGAATTTCTGATGTTACTATGAATCAATAATTAGTAGGAAAATATTTTCGAATATGAATCTAAATTCGTGATAGGGAGATTTTTATTTATTTATTTATTTATTTATTTTGGAAGGACAGAATCAGAGTCAAGTAGATTTTTATGATACTCCGGCACTCTCTATCCATTTAATAAAATAAAATTAATAAATTTAGCATCAATATATTACACTGACATTAAATTGAACAATTAAACTGAAAGTAAAAATGGAACCTATGACATGCAACAGAAAATCAAATATAATACCACTAATTCACCAGCATATTGCGGACGATTAATTCATTTAAAACATATGAAAAACCATCAAATTTGATGCAATAAACAATTAAAGACAATATATATATATATATATATACATACATACTTTTTGTACAATAATACCATTGAAAAATAATGAAAATGACCAATAATTATGAAATCACAAACACCACATAAACCAAATATTATTAAAAATGTATAATTATATAGATATATATATATTAAAGAAAAAGGCAAAAAATACTTAACTTCGAAATTATAAATGTAAATGTTGTAACTACGTTTTATTTATTTATTTATTTTGTGGGGTGTCTGTGTGTGTGTGAGGGGGGGGGGGGGGGGCTCGCAAGATTTTGTGATTAAATCCATTTTTCAAATGAAAATGCACGATTTGTAGTTTTTTTACTTATTTCAGGGTGGAAGCAGCGCCCTTGAATAACTCTGGATACGAACTTCGCTTATATAATCAAATCATAAATAAGTTATTGAAATTATATATTTAATTTAAATACATTTGCAATTGTAGATTTAAATCCTAAGATGGATAAATTAATTTAATTAATAGAATCACTGAAAGGTTCATTTTAATAGGGATGTATTTTAGAGCAACTATTTAATTAAAATAAATATTCAATTGTACATTTCATAATAAGGTATTAATGTTATAATTTATTGTTTCATAATAACATTCATTAAAATAATAAGAACAATAAGAAAATTTTCTCCGAAATTATAAATATGCAGCAATAATTTAATTTAAATGAATTTTCTCTAATATTCTGGAAAACATTATTCTGAAAAATAGTTTGAACAATTGATGAAGGACAACAAATTTAAATTTGTTAGATATCGTCCCCAAGCCTCTATTGGATTTCAATAATAATTTAAAAAAAAACATTTTCTGCGGCATTGTTAAAAAAAAAAAAATGTGTTTTTACTTACAGTATGAAAATTTAACAATAGATAAATTTTAGAAAAATACTTAAAATATTTTTTTTAAATCATAGTATAAACATTCGCTGAATTATCCAAAAGATATTTTAATTTGCGTAATTTCTAACCTACATTATAATATTCTCATTATTTTTCTTATTGTACAAATAAATTATATCTATGTTCTTCGCAGATATACATACTACATTTCTGAGAAAATTGTTTTATCTTTCGAATTGGTTTTATTGTACAAAAACGATACTTTTCAGATTTTGGAGATACGGCAATTTTTTTACTGATTCCCACAAAATTATCTTCTCTCTTTTTTAATGGTTTGGCAGTGTTATTGTCTGTTTTCTTTCATTTATATATTCCAGTAATAAATGGAAAGCAAGTTCTTTCAAATAATGATGATGAATTTCCCTTTTATTTCCATATTTAAACGATTATCAATTTGAGAATTTATTCGCGCAATATTTGGCAATGAAAAAAAAATGTAAGTGACCATCCATCAGTTTTTTGTGCGAACTGACTTCACAACTAATATACTAAAACAATTTTAAGTCACATTCTAAAAGTAAAAAAAGTACTCTATGAACGAATAAAATAGTAGAAAAAAAGAAAGAGACGAAATAACAACAGGCAGAGAGTCCGTACTTCGAAGAAACTTTCCCCCACAGATTTCGCGGAAATGGGAAAGGATGAACACGAGGGGAAAAAATTCAACCAACGCAAGAGGTCGCAACGCGGTCATTTAGACCGATTGAAACTTAAGAATGCGATAAAATGCTAAGAAATAGCAGGAATTACTTGCAATTTTACTACACAAGAGAGTGAACACTCAAGGTCAGCTACACGGAATTTCGCTATCGTAACTTTAACGGGAAATGAGTTACAGGAAGACAACGAATTTCGGGCGGGGAAAAGACCAACGCGCGACTATTAACGGGTTAATGCAATAGCTGTAGCTCACAACTTCGAGTTCAATAACATTATAATACAATACGCAATATAATTATACATTAATAATTATGCAATACTATTTTGTACCATACATTTACCAAAATTTGAACAGAGCATAATGAATTATACTAATATCTTTAATATATACAAGCATATTATTAATAATGTCACTGTATACACTATAATTCTGATATGCCAAAAGACCCGCAATCTATTTAATTACAGAAATATTTTCCATATGAATCACAAATATAATTATTTTAGCGAATACTTGGGAACTGTGGCCCCTACGAGCTACATGCGCCAACCCCTCCCCCCCCCCTTTCAGACACCGTAGACTCTAATAACACGTTAATTTGATTGGTTTTAAAAATATTGTCGGATATTGCATTATAATTAAAAAACCAGTGGGGATCTCCATACGATTTTCCATTCCTTTCCCTTTGATTGGAAAATTTTAAGGCCGAATCAGCTGCTGTTACGAGATCCAATGCCTGTTTTCGCCTTTGAATAAATAACATCCATTAAACATTCGAAAATAAGCTATTATATAATGAATTAAGTAAACAGAGTCTTTATCTCATGGCATTTTTGAACAATACTCTAAGAAAGTTGTTTTAAATAAGACATTTTAAATGTATTGATTGAAATCTGACGTAGTTTCACCTAAGTTTTATTTATCTTTTAATCACATAAAAATGCATTTGTTGTTAGAAAGGAAATATTTGCGCTCTCTTAAAATTCACAACTATGGTTTAGAAGATCATACCAAAACATGAAATGAATGTCTCTTTTAAATATATATATATTTTAATTTTAACTGTTTTGCAGAACTGTTATTTGGACATTTTAAATATGACACAAATTCACCTATATGACGCAAAATCACCTATTTAAGGGCTTTCCTAGAATCCCTTAAATATTTTTTACATTTTGGCATTTAAAAATAATCACAATAAGTCAATATAAACACTAATCGAAGCTATAGCGCCACTGACCCCTTCAACAATTAAATGCAAACTAATTATTAAAATACTTTTGAGCTAAGGAGGAGTCATATTTCTTCGGTGTCGCCGAATGTAAACAAACAAGTTGAACTTGATCCATTTGAATAAATGCAGTCATAGGGAATTATTAATTATAGGGAATTATATTATAGGGAATATATTTTCTTTTATATTTTTATATTAAGTAAAATAAGAGAGAATATAAGGTTGTCAAAATAATTTTGAGCGCTACTGTAGTAAGACGTAAATTAAATTTTATTGCAACTTTCTTTGTGTGATATGATACACGCTCCACAATTTATATTATTACAAAATAATGGCTAAACTCATTGCCATGAAGGTCATCAACAGCCAGAAGAAAAAGTTACAATATTACATGTTATAGATAACAATGATACCTGATTTAGCTACTCTGAAAATTAATTGCTAAAGTAATGCGATTCATGCTTCTTCATTTTAACACACTTTGAATGCGCCTTTTTTAGTAATGGTTCCTGGCTCACCGAAATGGTAAAACATTCCCAAAAGCACAGAAGGAATAGGAGCAATTTCCCACCACAGGAATTGAAGTCTGACTTTGGTCTCAAGGTGTTCCAACATTACTTTCCTAATCCGAAAGGGATACACGTCATCTCTGTCCCAATTACCCACCGACATCTTAAGGAGATGACTCTCCACACCACTTGATTTCCGTGGTCTGATCTTGATTACTTTTACGATTTGGTGGGAGCAGGTACTTTACAGAATCGTATTCTGCAAGCTCATTATATTAATATTATACTGTTAATTTTAAAATTATACTATAATTCATAAAATCTCAATACATGTAAACGTAATCGAAATACATGCTTTAATAATACTACAAACCAACATAAGTAGAATGCTCCAATGTTATTATCGATGACATGACGTACTATTACAATCATGTACAACGATTTTAAATTAATGCAATAGCTGTAGCTCACAACTTCGAGTTCAATAACATTATAATGCAATACGCAATATAATTATACATTAATAATTATGCAATACTATTTTGTACCATACATTTACCAAAATTTGAACAGAGCATAATGAATTATACTAATATCTTTAATATATACAAGCATATTATTAATAATGTCACTGTATACACTATAATTCTGATATGCCAAAAGACCCGCAATCTATTTAATTACAGAAATATTTTCCATATGAATCACAAATATAATTATTTTAGCGAATACTTGGGAACTGTGGCCCCTACGAGCTACATGCGCCAACCCCTCCCCCCCTTTCAGACACCGTAGACTCTAATAACACGTTAATTTGATTGGTTTTAAAAATATTGTCGGAGATTGCATTATAATTAAAAAACCAGTGGCGATCTCCATACGATTTTCCATTCCTTTCCCTTTGATTGGAAAATTTTAAGGCCGAATCAGCTGCTGTTACGAGATCCAATGCCTGTTTTCGCCTTTGAATCAATAACATCCATTAAACATTCGAAAATAAGCTATTATATGATGAATTAAGTAAACAGAGTCTTTATCTCATGGCATTTTTGAACAATACTCTAAGAAAGTTGTTTTGAATAAGACATTTTAAATGTATTGATTGAAATCTGACGTAGTTTCACCTAAGTTTTATTTATCTTTTAATCACATAAAAATGCATTTGTTGTTAGAAAGGAAATATTTGCGCTCTCTTAAAATTCACAACTATGGTTTAAAGGATCATATCAAAACATGAAATGAATGTCTCTTTTAAATATATATATATTTTAATTTTAACTGTTTTCCAGAATTGTTATTTGGACATTTTAAATATGACGCAAATTCACCTATTTACTGCTTTTATGCATATTAAAGTTTTCTTTTTAATTTTAATATTCATATTGCTTTATTTATGTTGCGTTATTCACAATACTTTTGTTGCTAGTAATGAAAACTTTTTATTTGCCCTACCTTTGAATTGGCAAATTTATTGAAAAATTTTACAGTTTTCTTTCTCTTTTAAAATTCACGTGTAAATATATTTTTTATGACTTAATTTTCTATATTTTCTGCATTTAAAACTTAATCATTTAATTCTAATTTGAAAGTTTTTTTTTTGTTTATAATAGTCACGTGTAAATAACTTTTTAATTTGAAGGAAATATTATTGTTTGGGCTGTTTTTACATTTGGGAATAATTCAAAATAATAACCTTTTCTAAAATATGTAAAAAATATCTCTCGAAATGCTGAAAATTTGAATTTAAAGTGGAAATAAACGGTAAAAAAAAAAATTGTCAAATTAACGAATAAATGCAGTCTGCACACCGGGAATTTCTAATATATTTCCCCAGAAAGTATGATTAAATTTCTATACATAGTTTTTCCTGCTGTAAAACTTTTTCAATGGAACGATTTTGGCCAAACTTAACATTGAATATCTCTTAAAATAATTATTAGATTTCAAAACTGTCTATATTGGAGTGTTTGTATCAAACATTTCTCTATAATACTACCCATTTTCAAATTTTTGCAGTATTTTTTTTATATATTAAAGAAGAAAGACCCCTGATCATGAAAAATTCGTTTACTGCGATGGTGACAGCGTTAGTTACATTTTTTAGAATAGGGAAATAACCACGAATCGATCTGTAAATCTAATTATCCTTCATTAATAAAATAAAATTACTATTGAATGCATTTCGAATAATTATTTTTCATTTAATTAAATTTTACGAGCGAATCTTTAAATAAAACTTTTTCTCTCATGCACAGTAGCTTTCTTTTAACCATAAATCTAATTCCACCTCGCTGTATTCTATTACAAAATTTCTACAAAGAATAATGCAATTGAAACTAAAAAGTGTCCCATCTTAATTATTTTTATTTTTATTAATGTTTCATGACTAAAACATATTATTTTAATACGGATTAGTGTTTGTTTTTAATCTAAATTTAATGTACACTATATGGCCAAAGGTGACCAGTCACTTGCGATTTTAGACGTCTTGTTAAACATCTAGAAAAATAATAGATCATAGAATAATCGATTTAATCAGATTATAGAATAATCAGATTATAGAATAATAAAAAATATAGAATTAATGTGAAACTGCAAGTTTGTAAACAGTATAGTATAGGTCATATATTTCCGCGAAGATTTTTCCCCGAACCCTCATAGGGTACCGTCAACAAATACGAAGGGTTGTATCAAATATCTGTTGATAGGGCCAAGATAGCATACACAATATTGCACGTACTACTATATTTGGTGCAACCCCTCATCCTTTTGCTCCCTTTTGGGAACGACGGATTTCGAGCTTATTCTATCGACGATAATTTTCAGAATTTTCAAGCTATGATTTTGAGACTTTCACAAAATTTGATCTATATACTTAGCTAATACATTATGCATATTATATTTTGATTGCATTCGCGCATGCGCAGTGAAACTGTTTTTAGTAAACCTGCTCATTTTTCATCCAATATTTATTATTTTTTAATTCTGATTGCAGAGTATTATTTATAATGTGGTTTTTCATATTTTCTAAAAGGAACTTTATTTTACATTAAGAACTCTTAAATTATAAACAAAAAACTTGTCGAAATTTGGGACTGTTTTCATAAAAACCTTAATTTCTCTACGAGTATACAGGCTTTTCCGCATAAAAGTGAACACATTATATTATAGTAAGCCAATTATTAATAATCTCGAGTTTGAAAGCTTTTGCTACATTAGTTTTTACAAGGTTATCCAAAAGATATTCGTTGTTTTTTGAAATTGTTGACTGTCTCTTAAGGGCTTTTGGCAAAAAATCTTCCCGGAAATATATGTCTCATACTATACTTTTTACCCACTTGCAGTTTCAGGTTAATTCCTCATTTATTTTTCTAGATATTTAACAAAACGTCTAAAATCGAAAGTGACCGGTCATTTTTGGCCATATAGTGTATTCAGTTTAATTTAAGTTCATTCAATTAATTTATTATCTTACTTTTTTAAACTACTATTTAAAAAATACAGCATTCATAGTTTCTTTCACAGATGTGTGTTGAATTTTTTTCAATCAGTTGATTTTATTGTAGTATTGATGAGCATAAAACTGCTCAAATAAAGATATAATGTTTTTAAGTATCAAGTAAAACGTTTATCATATGAAATTATTTATTAATGTATTACATTATTTAATATATAATTACATTAATTTTAATATATTGTGCAAATTATAATATTTGAAAATTACTCTCACCTAAGTCGTTACAAAACTAAACAAAAAAGAAAAAAAAATTGACAAGCATAGATTATGAAACACTTTATAACATATTCAGAATAATCCAACAAAAGTGCACCGCTTAATAAGTTAAAATATTATGTCTAATTCAACCATATATAAAACGCATAACAGATTTTAAAACCCAATTTCAGCTATTCTCGTCTACAATCATCTACAATCAAATTATCCAAATTATTTGAGCTGTGTTGTATATGATACATACATTTGTATCTATTAATTACATGCATGTAAAGTTTAGTTCAGTTAAGAAATGCATATATACTTTTTATAAAATCGTCCTTTGGCAATTTCAGCTAATAAGGAGAATATTACGTGATATCTTTTGTGCAGCCCTGTATATGAGGTATAGAATCTATATAAAATGAGCTAAATGCAAAAAAAGTGTTAAATTTAAAAGCGCATGCCGGAATTGAAAATGTATTTCCAACAATTATTACTCAAAGACAGTACTGTAACCGATTTCTTTTGTGTGTCCCTGTAAATGAACAACAAATGCATGAATACCCTAGTCTATAGTAATCATCTTGTAATAAAATTCAGTGATTTATATCAGTTTCAATACATTTGAAATAGCGTAATGTCATTAAAATACTCAGCAAACGATTTTCCCATATACCATAATGGAATGTAATTCTTTTAGGTGCCCCTGTAAGTAAAATACTAATCCCACAGATTTCATATACAATACATAACATGTCTAGGTGACCTCAAATATGGTTTATCAATTGCATGCAAATCCGAGTATATTTACGGGAGTTAGAGCGTGGACAGACGGACAGACAAACCGAATTCATAAACACTTTTCAAATTTGTTGGAAAGTGTTAAAAATATGTATCTAATGTTAAATATACCGTCTAAAATATTCTATCCAAAATTATATATTGTTGATTATAGGTGTACAAAAGTAACTTCTGTTATTAAAGCTCCTTATCTGTTTCATAAAATTCTATAAATTGTTTTTCAACATTCTGTAAATATAGTATATAAGTAGTATATGGTATAGTATATTTTGACACATATCTGCAATAAGACCATGTGGGCAAAACTTTTTATGTAATTTTAAATACACATATTCGAGTAATGTGCACAAATTCAGTCTTTTTTTTTACTTTTTTAATTTAAACAACTTTTAAAATACTTAGGAATGAAATTTTAGTGGATCTAAGCACGTAATATTGAAGATTATACTTGTTTGGATATTTTAAAGATAATTTAATCTATTTAATATTTTCTTTTCGTGAAATCGAAAGCATTTGTTTCATCATATGATATAAAAAAAAAAAAAATCTTTGAAGAAGCCTGTTGTGACATAACTAAAATAAGTACCCGAAAGTAAATAAAAATTTTCCGCAAATGATGTGTTGTTTTTCAAAATTCTCAAACTATGTTGGTGTATGTTAGGTTGCATGTTGGTGACATGAAACTTAAAAACATTATTTTATGAAGATGGTGGAAATATTTTAATTATCATTTTAGAAACATGAATTACAGTTATTCAAATAAACATGTGTTAGTTCATCTGCATTTATAGAAGAAGATGTTCTTACTGACTTATCTCTAAACTCCGACCGTCAAGCGTTGCTCGAATGATAATGAAATTTGAAAGACATGTTCATTACACAACATAGGCATCCACTAAGAAAAGATTTTTGAATATTCAATCCCGGATGAAAATAAATGTGGGTTCAAAAGTTTTAGGTAATTTCACATTATCTCAGAAGCAGTTTTCGATAGGAGTGAATTTCGGCGTAAGAAATAAAGTGAAAATCGCTTTTAATTAAACACGTTTTTCAGCGATTTTAGAAATGAAATTCCCAAATGGTGGATGAGATATTAAAGATCCAAAACAAAAGATTTTCCGTAATCGAGTCTATATCCAATGTATTATTATTCTACTAACCATTCTTATTATTCTTCTAATCTGCAAATAAATTTGCTGCCAGCAGTATTCATGCTTGTCGCCAACCTTGGCTATGAACCAGATTACGGAAGATTAGACGTTTAAGACAACTATTCTTTATTTTTGATTAGACATTTTCTGTATATATACTTTTGGAAAATTTCATAGAAAATTTCCCACGCCTTGAATTTAAAATTTTTCAAAATTTAATTGCCTAAAAGGCGTATAACCAACAGAGTGAAAATGATTTGACGTGAGTAAATGAAGTGAGCTAGTCCAGGCTTGGGCACTTTTTCACTCTGTTGACTGTACCAATTTTAAGAAATTAAAATTTGGAAATGTAACATTCTTTGCAAAATATCATTTCCTTGGAAAGTTTATTCTCCAATTCCACATTTTATAAATTATTTTTGCTCTAATGGCCCTTTAAGGATCGAATTTTAATCTGTATACAAAATATAGTACATTTATTCATCTTTTCTTCTTCTGCTTTTTGGAAGTACAGATTTGCGATTTAAATATTGATCTCTATATTAATGGACTCCAGTTTCCACTAGGCTTCATTATATTGATTGCTGTATAACCAGTTTAGAGGGCTGAAACACTTAGCGCCCCGTTATAAGGATTGTCGTTATGACTATCGAAAAACACAGGTAACCAATAAAGTGATTGCCATATAAAATATGTATAGCTGAGAAGCACACACAGACCCGATATTTTGATGACCGTATTAACGATATATGTCCGAAATCGATAGGTCTCATTTACAATAATCCCCATATAGTATCTTAGGTTTTCTGATTTTTGCTTATTTTATCGGAAGCTCTCACTTCATACAAGATAAGCTCATGTAGGGCAAAGCGGTCATTTGCCAAGGATCCCATGAATCAAATTTATTATGTATGTCGCGAAATCTTTATTTACATTTTTTATATGCCCATCAATTATTTTCGTATAATTAGAATTAAAGTCTTCTTTTTTTTTTTTTTTAGCTTACATGTAAAATGCACTTCGTGGACGCCGGATGAGTCCAGGCTAACTCTGCAGAAGGCATCTGGGTCTCCGAAATGAACATCAAAACGAGCGAAGGCTTGCTAGTCAAATTATAAATTTGATTTTCTTTATTTTATAAACTTTTATTCGTAATGTATTGTTTATTATTTAATCTACGTATAGAAATATTTCAAATTATTTTAAATATAGCTTTTAATATAACATAAACTATAGGGTTGTAAAGGGTAACATTCTGAGTACGAAAATAATAATTGATTTCATTGTTACTGTTAAATAGGTTCTAATGCTTAATTGAAATAATATAGGCTTAATTGAAACAACACAGATTTTATTAGATATTAAGGTTAAAATTTCTCAAAATAACAAATTGTTGGATAATGATTTTTAATCTTATATAATTAAATAACATTATTTAAACATACTATGTAATTCAAAATTTAATAAAATGAAATTTGTGCCCGGTACTTATAAAATGCAAACGTCAGTAGTCTGTATATATTATGTTTTTCATTTCGTAATAACCACCTGGCATAAAGAGTATATACATTATACATTATTTCCTAGTTTTTATTTAAAGATAGAATATTTCTGCTAGCACTATATCATTAAAAAAAATTCTACAAATGAAAAGGATAATGCATACAAAATGGTGAATAAAAAAATTACATTTTTAAATGGATTTTTAGCAGACCGTTTAAATAATCACTTATTTTTGTATCCATTATGAATAGACTTATTCAAGTAATCCACATAATTTGAATAATATCATTTTTTTTTTATTCAACGAATTATTGAAGTACTTACAAATAAATCTTTAAATAAACCTTTTTATCTCCAACAACGACCATTTTATATACCCGTGTCTCATTCCACCTCACTAGTTTCCATTTCAAGATTTCCCCAAAGAATAAAACATTCGAGGATAAAAAATCTGTTGCTTTAATTATTTTTAGTGTTGTTAATGTTTCTTGGCTGAAAAATATTCTTTTAATTGAGAGGAATAATTGTTCTAATTCTAAATTTAAGAACTTCAGTTTTATTTGAGTTCACCTAATCAATTAGCTATCTAAAGTCAGTAATGTCTTACTTTTTAGGTCCTGAAAAAAACATGTTCACATTTTTTTCCTCTCTTGCTGGTGGAACTTTTTTTCCCCTTTCAAGTGATTTTGTGGTAGTTTTAAAACTTTATTGTAGAAAACTGTGGAAGGATTTGAAAATTACGAAGATGAATAAATTGTCTTTTCTACTTCTTTTTTTTGTGATGTTAAACGTATATCTTACTTAATGATTAATAAAATAGGTACACCAAAAAGGTTTCTGAATCATTGCACATATGTTATCCGAAAATAAACCACATGTTTTCTGAACATTTTTTTCTATAAGTTAATTGCACAATACGGTTACGTACGAGAAGAAAAAAAGTGTATAACTTCCAGATTATTGCTTTTTTAAGATTTTCAAATTGATATTAAAATCCATTAACTGAAGGTGAATTTTTTACCAGCTTTTATTATTGTCCATTGGATTTAAAAAAGGACGTAATTTCCTTTAAATAAAGACCTTTTCGTTCTGTAGATCCAATTAAAAAAATCTTTGCATTTTGAAATTGAAAGGTTATTTTCAGTGGTATTAGAGTTTGAGAAAACTGACAGTCATTTATTGACAATTTTAAAACTGAATCTAAGAAATATCGCTTCAATAACTAGCTATCTTCTTAATATTCTATCCTTATTAATATTATTGTACTTTATACCATATCGCCAAACTAAATTGTTCTGCACACGTAAACTGAAATTTCTGTCATTTCGGTCGCAAAGAAATTTAAAAATTTTGACTTGCTACTCAAACACATAGTATAAGGTTTATAGTAGCAATTAAAGAATAAAAATGGAAATAAAATAAAATAAATAAACGATTATGAAAATTTGATTTATCATTACGTTTTACGCTTTCTTTGCTGTTGTTATAACAATTCTATGTACGTGTCTGTATCTCAGTCGTCCATTTATTTTTCGTCTCTATAGAGTCCTTATTTTCTTTTTCTTTACAACCATGCATATAGTATGCGTATGTGAGTAAAAACGGTCTAAACGGTGTTTTTATCTGAGCTTAAATGTAGTAGATTTATTATAGGTCACGATCGGCAAGACCGTATAGATTTTCGTTCAAGCTGCCAACAGATTTGGTTTCTAAACTATTTAAAACTATTTTCTGCTTTATTGTCAAATTCACGAATGAAATGAGACAATGAATAAACAAAAATATTGCTTTGACATTAGGCTGTGTGTCTCTGAATTAACGATTGTAGCTTTAAACGGGTTGATCCCGGATCCAAATTCAACTGTTATAGGAATTAGTTGAACATACTATTAAATAATTTGGAAAGTGGAGTTGAATCGTTTCCGATTTTTTAAAACTTATTTTGCATTTTCCTCACCACTAAAGGATCATTCAGTAAGTTTTGGTTAAGAAACTATCGTGCAGTAAAAATGTAATTGTTTTATTATTATTCCTCAAAATGATACTCATATTTATACTTTTAAATCACAGGAAAATAACACTTGGAACATGTTCCTATACTTATTGTATTTCGATTGCAAGGCGTGTCCAGAAAGACGTCAATCTAAAACTAAAATTTCGGGTACACAAGTTTTATCTAATATTTCAGTTAAAGGGAAAATTGTTTTTCAACCCTTTCCGGCACGGAGTAATTCTGTTTATAAACTGATGAAATAATGGATCAACACCTGAATTAGTAAACGAATTTATTAGATAATAGGAACTTCGTACTTTCACGTACATTATAAAAAAAATGAATTAAATATTCTTGGTGCCGTTTGTCAGTTTTGGAATTAAAATTAGGTGTACTCTTTTAAGGACACAGCCCTCGAAAGGGTTAATCCTCTCGCTGCGCAACCCGAGATATACTCGGGCATGCATTTTTCCATCTAATTAATACTATTTGTTTATTCCCAGCAGTTATTTTTTTAGTGAAAACTTTGTATGATTTAATCAGGACATTTTCCCCGATTACGATAGTAAAAAATTTCTGCTTTAAAGAACCGGTGGTAAAAGATTAACAATTCTGTAAAAGACGCTCATCGCTGAGAATTACTCAGCGAGAGGATTAAGAAGCAAATCTATAGAGCTCGAAACTTTTTCGCCTTGCATATTTATGATATACTAAAGAGACATTTGCTTATGATTCTTAAATATAGCTAGGATTTCGTCATTTTTTTTTTTAACTTTAAGAATTTTTCTGAAGATTTTGGAAACTGTGTGGGTGTATTGTTTTTTTTTAATATTTGATTTCAAAAATGTATTCAGATAAAAACAGCATGAAACAGTTTTTATATGGTTACAGATATTTAGAAACACTGAAATTATTGAAAGAAAGATTTCTCTTCGTATTTTTATATAAAAGTTATAAGCATATTTGAAAACAATATCATATAAAATAATAATCCACCTTTAAAATATCACCCTTAAGCTCTGATTAACAACAATTCTTATAAAAAATATTAGTTAAAATATGAAGGTGGAAGTGGATTATTTTATATTACCTTAATAGAAGAAAGGGGAAGGGGAGAGAATCAGTTGATCAGAAATCAAGATAAATAGGAGAAACTAAGGACTTTCAGTGAACCAACCAACTGAAGATGTTCTAGTATGAACGAAAACTTTATTGAGGTGAATTGTTTAATATGTTTTTTTTTCAATGTGGCGTCTAATATATTTTTAAATGTTACATCCAGTATATTTTATCGAAATAGACATGTATATATTACGGACACTTAAAATTGTGTTTAAAATGTGAAATAATGTCTGAAATTGGTATATAAACGGTTAATTATAATAACAGGCATTACAATCTCAAATGTAGATAACTACATTTTTACACAAAAACTAAATGTTTACACTTTCTAAAAAGAAAAATTCATAAAATGCCTTCATTCTTTCAAAATTTTATTCTAAATACCAAATAAAATTTGAAGTAAATGAGAATTTATAACATAAATCCGGTGCGATTAAGTAAAAAAGATTGAATGTTACTCGAAAATTCAATATATTCTGAAATATACTTTAACTGCAACTGAATACTATTGGAACTGAATGTATATACTGAAATATACTTATTAATACTTGAATAGGGGGTCCGCAAAAAAAAAAAATACTTATAGTTCGTTAGCCATCGATACTTTTATTAAATAATTCCAAACTTGTTGATTTATTTAAATGTGTACTAATCGATAATACGTTATCAATGACGAAAACGACTGTCAACGCTAGCGATCTGGATGCATGCTGCCTGGGGTGGTGTACATTAACCTTTAAATGCCTAGGGTATAATGTATTTCAGAGATTGTGTAATTCTGAGAATAGGAATTTATACCAATAAAAATCTAAATAGTAAATTTGGGTTACTTTAATAACGAAATGTCTGTTATTATATAAATAAAAAAAATCCATTTTAAATTTATGTTCTGAATATGGAACATGTGAATAAAGAAATCCACTAAATCGGGAACACTGATGGTAACATAAATTATACCATGGGAATTTAACAGTTAAAGTGAACATTTAAAGTAACAGTACAGAAAAGTATTTTAGTTAAAATAAGTTTTCCATTAGAGAGAGTTGAAAACTGCAATTTTGGATTTTTTTTTTTTTTTTTTTTTTCAAAATTCAAAAGGTTATAACAGTTTAAAAAGATCTGAAATTTGCATAACACTTTATATATTTTCAGGTAATTTCTGTCAGTTTATTTACAGTTTTTTTTATTTTGTGTTTTTAAAAAAGTATTAAAATATTTGTAAAAATGACAGTTTTTGAAAATAAAATGTATCGCATAAAGGTCAAGATATAGGGGTATGGATTTTTCATATGTGTTATACTTTTTCCAAACATATGATTCGAAAATCTTGATCTATATTCCTTTTCTCACTGAATATTGACAGCTTGTAACTCGCAATGGAGAGGTTTTATTAATATGCAATTTAGCAACAATAGATTTTTACTGATGATATCTATAATCTGTAAATCATATTCTATTATTTGATATGGTCTATGGGCAAAATAACTATAAAAATTTAAGAATTAACAGTCAAAAATTTAAAATAAGAATATTAACCCTAGAGTAGTATGTTCTTTTACAACGCTTTGCTCTTTTTTTCGTGTTGGGCCTTTTTGCAGCCTATTCTTGCTGGCGAAAAAGAAAACAAGCAAACAGTTTCATTAATTATTCAACTATTAATTTTCAATGAAATTATAAAGTTGAACTTTTTTTTAAGTAGTATGTTTTCTCCCGAAATAATAGTTATGAAAATTTCATTTTTTTCTTGGCCATACTATAGTGTAGTTTTTTTATAAACTCGGATAAAAATAACATTTATTTTATGAGAAAAATCAACTTCGATGGTTCAACTTGTTCGTTTTCTTTAAAAGCAAAAAACATTCAGCTATACAGAAGTGAAGTGAAAGTGTAAAAAAAAAAAAATAAAAAATACAATCCGGTTTTTATGAAGAAAAGATAATAGGGTGACTCCGCCAGTAGTTGATCAAATACAGTCAGTGCTACAAAACTTTTATTATATTTCCTTCCTTTTAAGTTTTATAAGTTGACTAACATGATTGCTACAACCCTTAATGGATGTCCTATAATGGTCAAAAATTAAATCTGCTGAAATTAAATAGCAACAGACTTATAAATAAAATTTTTTTTAATTAGCATTTTCCCATTGGTTGATCAGGCGAAAGAAGTCACTCAAAAATCTAAATATTGGGCTGTGATTAATAATAATTCTTTAAAAAATATCAGTTAAAATAATGAAGGTAGAAGGGGATTATTTTAACTTACTTAATAATCTCTAACTAATCAAAACTAAATGTTTTCTAATAACACTTTCTAATTAAAAAAAAAAAAAAAAAAAGTCATAAAATGGCTTCTGATATAGTCGTCAGCTGACAGCATTTTGAAAAATAGTGCACTAGCATTCAAACAAAAATATGATTAGTGCCACCTATTAAACTCATTTCCGCCTGAAATTTTCAATATTTCAAAATTTTGATCAACTACTAGAAGGCCATCAACTGCTGGCAGAGTCACGCTGCGTCCAAATTTGTGTACTTCTGGTCTGAAGTGGTTAAGGAATGAGGTCAGAATTAACATCATAAATGTTGTTGGATGTAATATTTATACGTGTTTTTACAATAATAAATCATGGATACTCTCGTAGCTGTTTAATTGTGACCAAGCAGATTAACAAAAACTTTGCCTTATTAGTGGCCTTTATAGGGGCACGTTTTTAAAAAAGGCCATAATTTTCTAAATCTATGATTTAATTTTAATTTTAACAGGTATTTTTCTGGTTTTAACCTTAACTAGAAAAAAATAACCAGTTCTTCTTGCAATACAATATAAGAATGTGCATTTTTAGGATTCCGTACTTAAAAAGTAAAAACGGAACCGTTATAAGATCACTCCTGTGTCTGTCCGTCTGTCTGTCTATCTGTCACAGCCATTTTACTCATAAACTATGGAACGTGGAAAGTTCAAATTCGGGGAAGTAATAAAGACCATTGACCCACATATTTTCAGATTAATAAACATTCATATTTCATCAAAACATTTAGTAAAAAAGGAGAGGGGCTAATTATGCTACTTGAAAAAAAAATCTTTTCTTTGTATATCATGTGGGGGTCCTGTGAAAGATTTTGTAACACTGAGCTCAAAAATTCATTCCTTTTAATTATAGGTATTATATTTTCAAAGATATTGTTGAAAATGTAGCGCAAAAATATGTTCCCCCCCCCCCATCTAATTCCGAATCTACTGAAACTAAAATTATGAAAAAATTAGAGGTAGTAGACGTCAATATAAACCTTGCCGGAAAATTATAGCGATTATCCTAGGTCACATAGTTTTTGAGTAATTAGCATTTTTCTGTTATACACAAATTTCGATTTACGGGCATTCAGAAAAATTGTTGAGCATCGGTGAATATACCTATCGTTGCCGAAGAATAAAAGCATTGTTGATAATGATTTTCGAAGAAAATCATCGGTAATTAGCCGAGATATTAACCTTTAAAGGTACGGTCAGTTTGAGCATACACTAGTAAATCTGCAGATCAAGAGCCTCAACGTCATCTCTGCAACTCATTGTTTTTATCAAACTTTGCGTAATATTAATCTTTCTACAAAAACAAAATTTAAACTATTTAAATTACACAAACATTTATAAAAGGAAAAAAATATTTCGATGGTTTCAGACATTAAAAGCGTTAAATTAAACACGTTGTTATGTAAGGATATTCTGAAATTCTCACGAGCTACTTATTCTAGTAATTTTTATATAATAAAGCAAATTTCTTCAGGGGGCGCCCCCCTGAACCCCCCGTTGTGTAATTTATTTTGCATTTGTAATTTTCTACTGATTGAGTTAATGATTACCCTATATCTTAGATTTCTTTTTACACTGCGATTTATAAGGATAAGCAATAATTCGGTCAAGCATTTTACGTTATCCTAATATCCATACAGCAGTATTTACTTGCCTGCTAACCACAAATACCTGTATCTAATGGATAAAGAACTTTTGGATATGTAAACTGAAACATCTAATTTAGAAATCTAATACCTTTATAAATTTTGTTTATAAAAAAATAATTTTGATTACCATTCTGCAATATTTATATCTAAGATCTAATCTAAATATCAAAAAATGTACTCGATAGCATTAACTTACTAAAATCTCCCTAAAGTAGGGGGGGCTTCTAAACCTAACAGTTAATAATTCATCATCGTTAAATAGATAAACATGATTTGGCGCCTTTAAGTATTTTTTGTGATTTTCTTTTAATAGTGTCTACATTTAATTTAAAATCGTGATGTTACAAATACCGTTGAAATTTGATGCAAACCTATGTTCAGGTCAAATTACGAAAGGTTAACTAACATTTCATTTCCCTTAGCCGGACTTTCTGTTTCATTTTTCGTAATAAGGATTATTTTAATAATTTAATTTATTTTACACTCTACAAGCTGTTACACGGACGTTGTTCACGTAGCATTAAAATAGAGATAAGTGCATTAAGTAAAACATTTCACTCCCCACCAGACATTCCAAGTCTCAAGCTTTTTGCACATCACTATTATCTTAGAGAAAATGTTCTTTTAAATCGCGCAAATGTTTCAATTAAATAAAGTAACATTTTCTGTATTAAAATACTGGTATCCAGAACGCCGGAGGCTTGGCAGCTCTGCTCCTCTTAATAAAAACATATATGATTAACCAACACTTTATCACATTTTATAGGAGACAATACGGAATTTCTTATTTGTATGACCTTACATATATCTCAGTCATAAAAATGTAAAATTTTGTGCCAATTAATGCACGCAATTGCGAAAATGAAATCGCAAAGAATGAGAAAAGGAAGGCCAAGTAAAATCGTGTAAATCGAGGAATCTTTCTTCGTAGTGCTGGGAAAATACTGCTACAAAAACTATTTTAGGTGGTATTTGGTGTGAAATGTTTATATGTATTCATTCCTGTCCTATATATCCTTTTTTTATTTTTTATTTGCTTATTCCATTTTTCTTTTGCACGCGAAAATCTTACAAATTAAAATTAACTCTTTGGGAGAAATTGTTATTCATTTTTTTTTTTTTTGGCAACAATAAAGTTTATAAAATTTAACAGAATAATGTCAGTTTATTCTGTATGAAAATAACGAACTTTTTCATTTATAATCAAATAGTTGAATAAATAAATGAAAATATTATTCTAAATAGTATATAAATACTATTTTCATTTCTGCGTTTAAATAAATCTATATGCAAATATCTATACAAAGGCATTCATTAATTCATTCCTTTTGCTTTGATTTGACTTCAAAAAACCATACATACTTTCACATTTATGATATTTTTAGATGAGATGCTGTTGCTACGCAACGGTTAAAAGAAAAAAATGAAATATAAGTAAATTCATAAAATAAAATGTTTTATATTATTCGAACACATGTATAAAATTCTATCATAAGTTATACACCTAATTTAAAAGCTCTGACAAATGTTTTGACAAAAATTGCAAACTAATAAGAATAATTTAATACTCTTATTTAAAAATTTCAGCATCCAAAATTTACCATTTAAATCTATTATTCATATGAGCGATTTCTTTCAACAAATGAAAATTTGAAAATCGTCTGACTTCCCATAGAAAAGCATTATATCACAAAATAAAATGTTCTGTATATTCCGAACGAATGAACCAAATTTAACCCAAAACTATACAGCTAAATCCGGGGAGCCCATCAACATGGCCAGGGAATTTCAAGCCGATCGGATGCTTTTTGCGGCAGTTATCGCGGAACAGACAGACAGACTAATGGAAACCAAAACTTTTCGTGTCTCCACAGTAAGCCTTCACTGACGTTTCGGCAACAAGGACAGATGCGGCGTACTCTATGCCTAGTTAACAACTTTTAATGATATGTAAGTGTAATGTAATGCCCAGTAACAGTATAAAAGCAATAAACGTCAAATTGTTAAAAACATACTAATTTAAGGGGTCTCGGGACTCTAAAAAGTGAAAAAAAAATGAAAAAAAGACCATTTTCAACATTTAATGTCTTAAAATGTATATGATTTTAAAACACAATTTTAATTGGGATGAAAGATATAAGTATTTCTTTCGTTTCATGTATTTCAAAAATTGCAAGATACAGAATTAGTATTTATAGGGGGCTCGAAACTGTTAGACATTTGTCGAACAAAAAATTGGCATAAAAGTTTACGCGCAGGATTACAAAATAAATATTGCAACTGGAAGGAAAATTTTGGCGCTTACTTATACTTCAGATTATAATAATTTCCGTGAACTTAAATAAATTTGTATTTAAAGCATTTTTGTATTTTTAATGCAATGTTGCATTTAGCTAATACAAAATTTTGAAAATTTCAACACTAAAATCACCTAAAAAATATTTTTTTAAACAATAAAACGGAAATTTTAGGTTCAGTTTATACAGACTAACATGAAATATATGTTTTGAAAATTTCAAGAAAAAATATTCAGAAGTTTTTGAGGTATCCTGCGCGTTATGCCCAAAAAACGCCATTTGGAAAATAATGACATTAAAGTTTCGGAAACGCCGCTTCAGCTATTGAGCGAGTATAATTCTAAAAGCCAAAACCTCTGTTCTAATGGGAATTTCAAGGAAACAATTATATCAAAATATTCAGAAAAGATAGGAGTTTAACATCTAAAAAAAAAAAAAATAAATAAAATAAAAAAATTAAATTAAATTTCTTAACTTTTTAAGCTTTAAGAGTCCTGGGACAACTTAATCATTTTCGGCACGGAGTAATTCTATTTATAAACTTATGAAATAATGAACTGACACCAGAATTTATAAACGAATTTATTAGAAAATGCGAACTTGTTTATTTTCACGTATGCATGATAAAAGGAAATTTTTAATTAAATATTCTTGGTGCGGTTTGTCTGTTTTGGAATTAAAATTAGGTGTACGTTTTTTAAGGGCATTGCCCTCGAAAGATTTAATTAGAATGAATCGCATAAATACTGTGGGATTCGCGATAGTTTGCATTGTTTGTATCTCTCAATACGCCTCGAGTGACTTTAAAAGTTAATTAAACACCTATCTGGAAAATCGCGGCACGGACCAAGGCGGCGTTGCAACTTTGAGACCTTAATTCGAAGCGCACTTAGCACAATGCCAAATTTAAACTTTGAACAAAGGTTTTGTTTTAGCTACACTGTAGAAATAAAGGTTATTACTACGCTGAATTTAGTTTCATGAAATGCCAAATGAAGTTTAACTGTACACTGCTTTTATTGTCAGTACCGAATTAAGTTCATCATAAACAGATTAGGATAATATTAAAAGCAGAGTTATACGAATAGCTATATTTGATATTATTTAGCTTCCATATCTGTTTGAACTTTCATTGTATACCCATTTACACTATTCTAATATATACAGTTATACCCAACCCTACGTTGTATAGTTTTTTACAAAGTCTTAGTATTCTTTTAGCAACATTTTTTTTTATATATATTACAATTACAAATTCATATATTTATTCTACGGAACCCTTTGTACGCGAGTAATACTCGCACTTGGCCGTTTATTATTTGTATTCACTTTCATTGTATACCCATTTACACTTTTCTAATATATACAGTTATACCCAACCCTACGTTGTATAGTTTTTTACAAAGTTTTAGTATTCTTTTAGCAACATTTTTTTTTTATATATATTACAATTACAAATTCATATATTTATTCTACGGAACCCTTTGTGCGCGAGTAATACTCGCACTTGGCCGTTTATTATTTGCAGGGACATCATTTTGAACAGTCAAAACTGCTTACACTTCACTATATTGAGCTCTCGCTACCACTTCTTTAATAAATTCCAAAGTTTTCTACTAATATTGACGCATAAAGCTATGGTAATTATAATTACAATGAAAATGAAGTGTCCCTTTAAAAGACCAAGTCTTGTATTATCTGGCCCTATTAGGGGATTTCTGTTTTTCACATATTTTACTTTCAAACACATACAGGAATGAAGATACAGAATATTTCAATATACATTATAAACGATCGTTAAACTGCCTCAAACATCATGCAACATCCAATGCTCCGAAAATGACGACCAAACCGGTATTGGTCGAAACTATCCACACCTGTCAAGAACACATAAATGTCAGATATACGTTGTCATCTGTCTACTCTAAACCGTTTCCTTTAACCTATATGGTGATGACTTTATTAAGACAATTATATTAATTGGTTTAAACACATTAGTTTCATTTTATCAATTTTTATTCTCTACAGATTCATTAGCGCACTGCATAGTAGAATGAATTGGCACCGAACAAAATTTTCAATCGTCTTTTTTTACATGCTTTTATTAATTTGTATTTTTCTTTAAAAAAATGAATTTTTTTATGAATATAAGTATTCTATTCATCATCAAGCTTCTTATATTAATCCTGTCATATTTTACATTATCTCCACATTCCAAACAAACTTATATACGCTGTTGAAATTACTTAATCCCCAATCGCGGTAGTGTGAAGTGCGTGAAAGCTGAAATGAAATGCAAGCACAACGGTTTAAATGAAATCTGCTATGTCGCTGGAATCCAGAGAAACCAGAAAAAATGCTATTCTATCACATATGCACTCTATTATCATTGTTTTTTCCCCATTTGATGGCACTGTCGGGTGTTTCGGTTAAAGTGAGGTTCCCATCAAAATCAGACTCCAATTTTCATAATTTAAATTGTATTCTAAATGTTGAATATGATATGTAAACGTTCCTTTTATTTTTCACTGTAATAAAGAAACCTTTTCACTAATTGAATAAACTTGTTTCTCAAAACTTCTGAAATAACAAGTATAAAAACATTAGAAATTTAAAATTTTGATGCTTTAGGGCAAGGGCTGGCAAATACTTTTAAATGGGTCCGAATACTGTTGAAAAATTCTATCGATATCCAGAGAAAAACACACAAAAATAATATAACTACTTATTACATTAAAATTGTTATTTTTATATACCCATACACATAATATAAGATAGAAAATTCAGGTATTCGTTTAGAAATATTACTGCATACACAGATACACGTTCTGAAAATATTTACATATACATACTAAAATGTAAAAGGTAAGAATTAGTTCAAAAATTAATGCTAATTACACTTGTAGTCTTGAGACAGTTGTGTATAGTTTGGCTCATGTGCTGAAGAGCCAAATCGAAGATTGTCTTCAAAGTGGAAGTCCTCTAATCTTGAACGATATTTTCTATTAAAAAAAATCATTTTGGAGAAAGTTCATACACAATCTTAAATGGAGCCAAACATAGCAGCCAGGTTAATATCTAGATTTTTGCAATTTTTCTACTCTTCTGAGCCATGTTTACCCACAAATTCTTTAGAGGATGTCGCTTTATAAATTTGCAAGAAAATATAATCTTGCACGTCAAATATCTCCATTTAAAATAAAATATTTTAAAGAATGAACAACTTCGCATCCACATCAGAGCATTCTGCCGATGGAGAAACTTCATAAGGCGATTTAAACAATTGAGACAACATACCTATCTGTACAAAGTCATTTAATCTTGCTTCAAATTCCTTCCCAAACTATGGCATAACACTTAGGAACATAGCAGTGTGTAGTTCGGAATTCTTCTTTTTATATTCTAGAATTGTTGGAAAAAGAATAAATTCTTCATTTGCAATACCTTTTTCGGCAATGCAGGCTTCGTCCTTCAGCAGTCCGCCAGTTGCAGACCGTGGATTTAAGGTTGGTTGGTTGTATTTATGACGGCCGATTATCAGCACGAGGGATATAGGCCCAAAGGGGGGGAGTGCCCACCGTGGGGTCTTTCTAAGGGAACCTAACCCGTATTTACGCTTGGAAAACCAAGGTTCGAAGAAAACCACGAAAACTCCGAACGATTAGGCCGACGGGCACGATTGGGATCGAATCCAGCACCTCCCGTCTACCAGCTTCGAGAGCAGAACCACTGGTGGGGCGTGGATTTAAGGAATAGGTTTTTTAAATCCCATTACTGAAAAATATACAGAAAATTAATACCGGAAAAAATATCCAGTTTAATATATATTTAATTTTCAACGAAATGTGTAATTGGACTCCTCTATTTAAAAGATTAAGTTCAAGAAATAAAGATTTTTTTTTTACAAAAATCTTAAAATGTAAAAACGTTATTGAAGAATCTTATGTTGTACATAGATCATCATTTCAAACATTTTCAGAATATTCTAATGAAACGTCATATTTAAGTACAGTGAACGAACACATCCAAAATATTACATTTGCCTCGCACAAAATGTTTTTTTTTTTTTTTTTTTTTGATCTCACTTTCCCCCTAATATCTGATATGTTACAAATCACAGTTTAATTATTTTAATTTACATATATTTATGAGATTATAACATTTTTCGAAGATTCGGAGAATATGGCTGTTAAAAAAAATTATAAACTGTAAAATATTAAACACTTTGCCAATGATGTTCACTTTTGAAATAACTCATTCAATGATACTCTTGAATTGCTTATTCTTGTAATTTTTTTTAGCATAACCTCGTCTAATATTTCAGAACAATTTTTTACATAATAATATTTCATTCTTTTAACTATGGGTGTAGAAACTGAAGTGGAAGAAGGAAAATATTTCTAGAAATTTTGCGATTCATAATTTATTTGTAAGGAATATTTAAATAAGAACTGATAACATTTTGTTTAAAACGAATTGGAAAATACTTGGTTTGTGATATTTCGCGGAATATTTATTAGCAAATTATGTATACTTTTCAAATCTAGTGTTGAACGGTAATTCCAAATAGCCATTATAAATAAATGTATATTAATTTTTTAGTAAATTATTACTATAAATTGTCATATACACACATATAATCAGGCGTTTTTTGCGCATAATAATACATGTATACCGAAATTGACAACTTCCTACATGAATGGGAAACGGGGATTAAAGCATTTTATCTATCAGAACTTTTTTCAAGGAGCACTGAATAATGCTATCATATGCGAAATATTTAACGTTATCCGATATAAAATTTAATATGCAATATGAATGAGATTTTCCTTTTCAGTATTTTTATGTATAAAAACGAAAAAAAAAACCTTTTCGTATAAAAATTTTACAATTGTTTATACTTACTATTCGTACATTATGATGTTATGTATTACATTACAATGTATGTATGTGACATTATGTTATTATGTATATAATAAGTCATATAGTAAAGGTATTCGTTACATACATTCAGTAACACTCCTTGTCCTCAAAAATTTTAATTTTAACCCTGTTCAACCACTGGTTAGCAGATAATGAGAGTTCATTAATTCATCCATTAGCTTAATTATTGACATCGTATAAGCTTCATTTAACATAGTCATTTAAAATCTCTAATGGCATTTATGATATCTGATAGAAAGCGTTACATGACATTCGTTCAAGTTTTAAGAAAAGGTACATTAATTTTCATTTTTTTTCAGGCGGAGTTTTGAAATTAAGAAATTATTTTTTATTTTCAAGGTATACACGAAAAATTGAATGCAATAATCTTTTCTGACCGAGAATTATTAATTAGAAATAATGTTTATTATATATCAGTTTAACAATATAATATTTATAGATTTTTGCGGTTCCGTACTCTATCACATTTACCTTCATCGCAACTTAAGTGAAATTAACAAAGTTATTTAATTGTTTCATCTTGTACAATTCCAAATTTGTATTACGCAATTTTTGACGCATAACTGACGTCTGATGGTAAGGATATTTGATATTTAAGTTTCTGTATTTGCATGATATTTAACTACTGTCATTTTTTCAGACTTTTGAGTGTTTCATGATTTCGTCTCCGACACACAGACTCTTTATAGTTTGTGTACTTTAAAAAAAAAAAAAAAATGTAACATTGTCGTAATTCGCTGTCTTATGGAATATTCATCGATAGTGTTAACAACGAATTGCAATAAATCCATTAAATCATGGAGTATGCCAAATGACATGAAATTGATATATATCGTATAATCATTCACATGAAACTACGGAGCTTTCCGATGTTAAAAAATACATCTTAGTTTTCTTTTTAGTGCCAGAAGGATTTCGAATTTCGTAAAATTGATAATGCAACAACTTTTGATTGTTGAAGAATGATATTTGTTATTATGGACGTCTTTAAGTACAGTGAAAATGTTTCTAAATCTATTTTCTTGGACCCAGAAACCGCATAAAAATGTAAAGTATGTTTGAACAAATGGGAGGGCTATTTCAAAATTTTGAAGTCAAAATTCAAGACGTCGGAATTCTTACGTCTATTTTGAAAAAATTTGCAGTTTACGATGCCTCCGTATATCCAACAGATAAAAAAAGAAGCTATTTACTCGTTTTCGGGCCTCCAGTACAAAGAATGTGCAATCATACAAAATCTTTTATTGTTAAATTTATGTAAAGGTGAAAGCACCTTTTTGAAATTACAAAAATAATTAGGTATATGTTACGTCAGTTCTCCACGATACGTTTTCAATACATGCAATAGATATAAAAATACTTTTTTAAACAAAGAAATATATGGATGACGAATTACAAATCCACTATTCACTAAATCCGTAGCACAGCAAACTTAAAAAAATATTTTTTCTTTTCTTGTTTGTGACGCTTTATTATAATTAATAAAAACCTAAATTTTCATCAATCGAAAGTTAAAATGACTACGAAGATTCTACAGTAATCCAAAGCCACGATTTTAAAAACAGTTTTTTTCCAAGATCCGGATGCTTCTATTACAAACGGCATACTGTTCTGACACCGATTCAAAGCAATAAGCAACTGTGTCGCTTAATAATTAACTAAATGCTCTAAAGAAATATTTTGTGATGATTAAAATTCTTATTGCGTAATGTTTTCGTATAAATATTTATGATCATTTCACATTGGCTACTGAAGTTAGCCGTCAAATCCTTGCCACTTTCTATTCAAAATTCGTCATTTTAACTGAAAACTTTTTAAAACTAACTAACTGAATCTATTTTTAGAAACTTTTTCTATTCCTATCTTAGTTTGTTTTGATATACTTAATTTATATTTAAAAAAAAAGAAAAAAAATGTATGGTTCTGGGATCTTTTCCATCTTCTCCACGTACCCTGGCTTGCTATTCCACCATTCCAATGCTCAGGAATTCGTAAGGAATTCCACTATTGCTAAACATCTAAGAAATAAGAAAAATAAACTGATCACTTTCTATGGAAGGTAAGCTAGAGCATGACGACTCTAGCAGGCTCTTCAAACACCTTGCATTGGTCATTGGTCATGATCATTTTAAAAACATTTATTTGCAAAATAAATGAGGAATACTTTCGTATTAAGTGAGGCATTAATGCCTTTCATTTTACACATCAGAGAATTTCCATCGCTTTCAAATATCTAAGAATAAGTAATGTTAAGTTCTCGGATAACATTTAATCTGAAAATGTGTTTCAAAACTCTTCTTGTTTAATTATAAATTATCCTACTTTTATGAGAATGCAGAAAATATGAGAATACAGCCTTTTATCAGACTCTGAGAATACATAATTTGAGACCTTTGAGAATAAATACTTTTAGGAGAATATAGCCGCCACCAGTTTTGAATTTTTTGTGATTGGAGGTCTTTCTCCGTTAATATTAAGAAAAATACTGCATACAAAAATATGAAAATCGGCGGTATTATAGAGAAATGTCTGACAAATACGCTGATGCAGACAGTTTTAAATCAAATAATTATTTTAAGAGATATTTAATGCTAAAGTTGGACAAAATCGTTCCAATAAAAAAGTTTTATAGTTTCAAAAACTATACATGGGAATTAATTCATTTTTAGATCATTTTATACGTTAGAATTTCCCAGTGTGCAGACTGCATTCACTCTTTTAATTTGACTCATTTTTTGAGGTTTTATTTCTATTTTAAATTCAAATTTTCAGCATTTCGAGAGATATTTTTTACTTATTTTAGAAATGATATTAATTTAAACTGTTGCCAACTGTATAAACAGCGCAAATAATAATGTTTGCTTCAAATTAAAAATTTAGTTACACGTAACTATTATTAACAGAAAGAAACCTTCAAATTAGAATTAAATAATTACGTGTGAAAAGCAGGAACTTGTTGAAAATTACTTCATAAAAACTATATTTGCACGTGAATTTTAAAAGGATATTGTAAAATAATAAATTCATAAATATGCGTTAGAAATCTTAAATAGGAGAAATTACGCCACATTTACGTCACATTACACTTATTACGTAAAATGAACAAAAAGTAATATTGCAAAACACTTTAAATTTTAAAATTGCGCGAGACATTAATTTGATATTTTGAGATTATATTAATAAGAATAATATTAATTTTATTGAACGCGTTTAGACTGCTTTCGACCGAAAATTTAGTAATGTAATAAAAAAAAAAAAAAAAAAAAGATTACAAGCTGAAAATGAAGTGTCATCAACAAAAAATATGATTTGAAAGAGAAAAATCTGTGAAGCAAAAAATAAAGAAATTGCTTAAATGGTTTAGTTAAGATTCGTTAACCTTCTGTGTCGTTTCCCTCAAAAGAAGGCATTGATATTTGTAAAATATATTTGCATTTTGATGCAGATTTGCTTATTATATTAGCTTATTTTGAAATGTTTAACTGTTTTTTTAATCAAAGACGAAAACAGCCATCGTATCTTTTAACAGCAGCTGATTTTTCCTTAACATTTTCCAATCGAAGAAAAATGAATAGAAACCCATTTATAGGGAGATCGCGACTGTTTTTAAAAATGTAATTTAATATTTCAAAATCTTTTTAAAGCTATTCAAATTAGCGTGCTTTTAGAGACTGCGGTGTCTGAACGGGGATTGGCGAGCGTAGCTCGTAGGTGGCCGAACCTCCTAGTATTTTAAGAAAATATAAGTTTAAATTTTACGTGGTAAAAGTTAATTAAAATTGTTTAGATTTCTCAGGGATTAAAGAAGATGAAAAGCTTAGATTAGGCTGAGAATGTTCTCTAAATAAAACTGCCATAAAGAAATATTTACAATGTCAGTAACAATAATTTTAAATATTTTTGATAAATCATTATTATTCAGCAAGCTATATTATTTCAAGATAGTTTATATTACGTTTGTGATAAATGTAGCCACGTCTGAAATCAATCACTGGTTGAGAGATAACCAGAGTTCATTAAATCATCTTTTATGTTGATTACCGAAATCGTACAAGAAACATTTAAAATCCAGTCCTTCAAAATCTCTAATGACAATAGTCATCGCACTCTAAGAAAACAATTGTTCTTGTTTCGAGATAAGTTAGATTAATTTTTAATCGTTTTCATGCTGAAAATTTAACTATTTTTTTAGGGTTCCGTACTGAAAAAGAAAAAAAATGGAACCATTATAAGAGCACTCACGTGTCTGTCTGTCCGTCTGTCACAGCCATTTTACTCGTAAACTATGGAACGTGTAATGTTCAAATTGGGGGAAGTAATGAAGATCCACATATTTACAGTTTATTAAAAAATCACAAATATATTTAGAAAATATGTAGAGGGGCTAATTGAGCTACTTGAAAAAAAATATTTTCTTTATGTATCGTGTGGGAGTATCGGATGAAAGCTTTTGTAACGCTGAATTCAAAAATTCATTTCTTTAATTTTAGGAACTGTACTTCCAGAGATATCGTCGAAAATGTAGTGCAAATGTATTTCCCACCCCCTTCTATTTCCGAATCTACTCAAATTAAAATTATGAAAAAATTAGAGGCGTTAGACATTAATTTAAAACTTGCAGGAAAATTATAGCGATTACCCTAGGTCACATAGTTTTAGAGAAAAGCGCATTTTTCCGTTAAACACATATTTTGATTAGCGGGCATTCAGCAAAAGTGTTCACGAGCGATGACGGTCCTTTTCGTAGCAGAAATATAAAAGCATTATTGATAATGATTATCGGAAAAAATCGTCGGTAATTAGCCGAGATATTAACCCTTAAATACACGAATGGTTTGCACATACATAACCCTTTGGGGACGAGCGACCGGTATTCGTGCTGCGTAAGGTGCCCATAATCGGGGATTATTCTCACCAGTACATTTTTATTGTAAATTTGGTCTTATTTAATACGAGCATTTTCCCTATTCAATTAGGGAAAATTTTCTGTTTTAAAAAACCGGTGATTAAAGATTAAAAATTCGTAAATGACGCTCGTCCCGAAGGGGTTAAAGTGTAGATAACAACTTTTAATGATACATTTTTGTAATGCAATGTCCTATAGCAGTATAAAAGTAATAATCGTCAAATTGTTAGAAACAGACTAATTCACGTAGAAATAATCACATAAATAGTGTGGGATTCGCGACTAGTTTGCATTGGGTGGATCTATCAATGCGCCTCGTGTGTCTTTAAAAGTTAATTCAAAATCTATCTGGACAAACGCGGCACGGACCAAATCGGCGTTGCAACTTTGCGACCTCCTTTCGAAGCGCGCTTAGCAGAATGCCAAGTTTAAATTTTGAACAAGGGTTTTGCCTTAGATACATTGTAAAAAGAAAAGATTATTACTACGCTGGATTTAGTTTTATGAAATGCCAAATGAAGTTTAAATATGCGATACTTTTATTGTCAGTACCGTATTAAGTTCATCATGCACAGATTAGAATAAGATTAAAAAAAATGAGTTAGACAGAATACCAATGTTTGATATTATTTATACTTCATATCTCTTTGAACTTTTATGGTATATTCATTCATACTTTTCTAGTCTATACAGATGTACCGAACCCTACGTTGTGTAGTTTTTTTTTGTACAAAATCTTATTCTTCTGTTAGCAACGAATGTTTTTATTAATACAGTTAATAATTTACATATTTATTGCATGGAACTCTCAAAGCGCGATTAATACTCGCACTTGACCGTTTATTTTTCCTTTAGTTTTAACTACAGACGTAGACACAGAATTAGAAGAATTGAAAAATTAATAAAAATTCCGAAATTAATAATTTATTTTTAACTAGTATTTAACAATAATGAATATGATCGTTTTGCATGAAACTTGTTACCATATGTTTATTTTATAATATGCTACGGATAATTATATGAGAAATGATTGACTTGTCTTAATCTCAAAGGAAAACACTAAAGAGTTTTTATAAAATGGAATTTCTTTTTTAGAAATTTCTGTAGATTGAGAATTATAAAACATCAAGTGTTATTTGTGCTTTATACGAGTATATAGAAAATTATAACTTCATACATGAATTGCAAATGACGTTCAAAAACGTCTATATATCGGCAGTTCTATATAGCAGCACAGAAAAATACCTCGAAATATTTCCACGCGGCAAATATTTTTAGTCTGTGTAGCAGCGTCACATTTTGGCACACAATTCTAGCGTGGATGATATTTCGAATGTAAATAGATGGTACAAATAACGAAATTTTCTGTTTGTCGCCGCACAATTTGGGAATAACACCATAGCAACCTACTCTGCTTCTATGTGAAATTAATAGAGAAACATATTACTTATGACATAACCTAATCAGAATAATATCTGCAATGGGGTTGCCATTCATTTCACATTGCAATTGGGTGAGCGATATTGCAATACTCCTCGTTATTGTGACAAATGAATGTGACTTCCAGTATTTATACCATCTAATCTATCATATATACTAAAATCATAGACAGGAAAATTGAAATCAAAAAGTGACATATAATTCGCATATTTCAAATAAATTCCCTTTAAGTTCGTATATTTTGTCACCATACAATATTTTAAAGTTAAATTGACTAGTTATAGTCTTCAGTTCTTGCATGCAGTATAGTGATCGTTCTCCTCCAAAATATAAACCTATCGTCTGAACTCCTTTTCATTCACTTGTTCGTAGATAATGAAATTTCATCTATTAGATTATTACCGATAGCTTATAAGCTTCGCGTAACTTGTAAGACCTTCAAAATCTCTAATGACAATAATAATTTATGATAGCAAGCACTGTACGATAAGATGTGTTAGGTTTTTGAGAAAAGTAGCATTACTTGTTGTCCATGTTCGTGCTAAAGGTTGAAATTTAAATATCGCTTTGAATTTGACTGTGGGTATAGAAATTGAAATTGAAGTATATTAGAATATTATTAGTAATTTTGAAATTAATCATTCTCTTTTCACTATTATTTAAATATGGGTTGTTAGCATTTTATATACAACTGGCCAAAGTATGTCTCACTTGCAACATGTAACGGAAACTAAATGAAATATCAGATTATTGTTCATTGCTTTATCGATGAATGGCAATGTCAGAGAAACTTTAGAAAGTGCTTCTTGTTTTCAAGTGTGTTGCGCTACATTATGAATTGTATATAATCCTATATTATTTGATCGTATTGCTTGCATATGGCGATTTACAAATGCATATCAAAATTTACTTATTAAGCATATAATTATACTTCCATTCGGCACAATACTTAACATTCTTTCATAAAAAGATAATTAGAATTGTACGTCAATATTTCATTTTCAACTTTTCTTTACCAATTTTAATAAAATGAGTGTTTATTCATATAAAAAAAATCTTATCTTTCAAGTTAAAATTCATATATTTCGATGAGATACAATGGTTTTAGAAGAGTTAAACAAAAAAAAAAAAAAAAATATTCGGTATCAAAAATTCTCCTAAAAACACGAATATTTTTTTCATTTCTTTTCGGTTATTACTACAGGGTGAAAGAATGTTCATTAATTCATCCATTAGCTTAATTAATGACATCTTAATGGTTTCATTTAATATGTCCAGTTTCAAACTGTTTCATATGAGAACAATAATTCCTGATAGAAAGCACTTTTACGATAAGAATCGCTCGCAATCTTCAAAAGGTTACGTTAATTTTTATTCGTTATAAAGCTCTTGGTCAAAATTGGATTTTTTCCGGGTGTAGAAACTGAAGTCGGAGAAAGAAAATATTAGTAGATATTTCGCGATTCATAATTTATTTGTAAGCAAGATTTAAATAAGGACTGATAACATTATGTTTAAAAGCGGTTAAAATTATTTAATTAGTGATATGTTGCGGAACATTTATTGAAAAAGGACAGTCATTTTAAAATCTTGCGTTTCGTTACTACTCTCCGTTGTGATATACACACATGCAATCAGTTTATTTCTGTGCATAGTACATGTATCCCAAAAATCACAACTTCCTACATGAATAGGAAATGAGGTTCAAAGCATTCTATTTATCAGCAGTCTTATCAAAAAGCACTGAATAATGCTTCCATATGCCAAATATTTAATGTCATTTCATATAAATTTTACTATTAAATACACTGATATTTTCCTTTTCAGTTTTGTATGCATAATGATGAAAATAAACTTTTACTCATATCAAAATCTTACATATCTTACTATTTATAATTTGTACATTTTTGAAGATATTCTGACAGAAAATGGCAACTAGTCCAGGTAATCATTATAAACATTCAGTAGCAATTCGTAGCCTCAAAAATTTAATTTTTTCTTCCAAATCCTGTCAAACCAATAGTTAGTAGATAATGAGAGTCCATTAATTCACCCATTAACTTAATTTGCAACATCGTATAAGCTTCCTTTCACATAGTCATTTAAAATCTCTAATGGCATTTATGATCGCTGATAGGGTTTCCGAAGACATTCGATCTAATTTTAAGAAAGGTACATTAATTTTTATACCTTTTAAAGCGGAGTATTGAAATTAAGATATTATTATTTTTAAATTCTAATATTGGATATGGAAATTGAGTTTTAAGAGTTTTAATAGCAATATGATGAAACTAAACTTTTACTCATATCAAAATCTTACATATTTTACTATTTATAATTTGTACATTTTTGGAAAATATAATTTTCTGACAGAAAATGTCAACTAGTCCAGGTAATCATTATAAACATTCAGTAGCAATTCGTAGCCTCAAATATTTAATTTTTTCTTCCAAATCCTGTCAAACCAATAGTTACTAGATAATGAGAGTACATTAATTCACCCATTAACTTAATTAGCAATACGTATAAGCTTCATTTAACATAGTCATTTAAAATCTCTAATGGCATTTATGATCGCTTATAAACTTTCCGAAGAGATTCGTTCTAATTTTAAGAACGGTACATTAATTTTTATACCTTTTAAAGCGGAGTATTGAAATTAAGATATTGTTATTTTTAAATTCTAATATTGGATATGGAAATTGAGTTTTAAGAGTTTTATTAGCAATATGAAATGAATACTTTCTTTATCAATTTTCAATATCAGTTTAAGTAAAGTATATTAATATTTGTTATGTAATTTTTCAAAATATAAAGTTTATTTCAATCAATTTTACTAGTCATTAAAAACAAAACCAATCTACACACACTGTCAATTACTCTTCTCTATGCTCCTAGACTTAGGATATTATGAATGGAAGCCAGTTGTTTTTTCCTTGTACATGCACATTGAAAATCTGGCCTATCTTATATATATATAGAAAATAGTAATGAAGGCTTATCTATCAAATTCCATATATTATTAATCCATCAGGCAGCAAGTGGATTATTCATCATGGAAACAGTAAATATCAGAACCACGCAGTTGAACACTCCCCTTCACGCAATTACAGTCTCGTCAAGTAATTTACTTTGAAAGAAAAATTATAGTTATTATTGATCATCCTTCTTTTTCTCTAAATCTTTCAATTACAGACAGTGTTACGAGCCTTAAAACAAAGACTCATGCCTAATTGAATAATTCTAATGACGATATTTGTATATAATAATAAAAAAATAACAAATAATTTACATTGCATTTCAAAATCAATGTTAATTATGCAATCAAGCTACACATAATATATTTCAAAGATAATATAACATTCTAGAAAGAGTGCATTGTGGAAAAAAATCTTTTATTCAACATTTTTATTGTATTTTTTTTTTCATAAATCTTTCAAAAAATTTGTGTTCGTGATTTTTAATTATTTGTCGTCACAAAATGTGATGGATAAGTAAAAGTAAGTGATTGAACTTTTTTTTTAATCAGAATAAACTGAAAATTTATAAAGAAGAAAGATAAAACAAGTTTGGATACGTACTCCACAAATGAATTTTTACTTTCTTCTATCTTTACAAGAAGAAATTATTGCATTTGTGAAAATTTTCGAATTCCGGTTTTCGACGAATTACACGTTTTAATAGACAGATAACAGGAAAATATGTTTTTGCAAAATCCCTGAGTGATGAGGGGACTCAGGGGATGTGTTATCGTACAACCTCGATATCGTTCATGTCTCTGGAGCGGTTCGCATTGAAACTGTTATTTTCAATTTCCGATGAACAACGGAGATTTACTTTTTTTTTCGTTTTCCTTTAATAGCACTCTAAAGTTAGGATATACATTTATAATCACCTGTATTATAAAAATTACTCGGAAATGTTTCCGAAAATCACTGGTGCCCCCCCCCCCCCCCCCCCCTCAAGAAAAAAACCACTTTTCGCTATAAACGTTTCTTAAAAGCTCTAAGTAATATTAGTTTCTCAGGTTTCTAATGATAAAAAAAGTTTTTCGGAATCGTTCATAATTTCGAAGAATTGTATATTTTCGTTAGTGGTTATATTTTCCGGGATTTAAAGAAAACAAAACAAAACAACAACAACAAAAAAAAAACCCGTGTCGTTTTTTAATCTGTATTTCATATTTCTTCTTTGGCTTTACCATGATAAATTATTTCATATTTCTTCTTTGGCTTTACCATGATAAATTATTTCATAATAATTTTATCCGTAAATTATTACGTAATATTTTTTTTTTTTTACACATGTAAGATAGCAAGCAGTTTTACTGATCTGTAACATAACGTAATCAAAGTTACCCATCACTTCAAAATGCATTTCTTTATTTTCAGAAATTTCAGAAAGCAATGTATTTCCAATATGCAATGAAGCATATTTGAAAGAAAAGTCTCTTTTCTTACGGAAAACTTCTGCAATAGATTTTGCAGCATACTAAGCAGTTTTATCAACCCGGAAATTCGGTTTTCGGTTGTTATCAATTTTTATTCCGTTACAGAATTTATGTATCCAAAAGTGACAAAATAACGTTAATTTTAATTTCAATGTTAATGCTATTACTTTTAATGCCAGTCTTAAATCATGCATGTTTGTGTAACATGAAAAAAATTACAAGGGAACTGGCAGCATCTGTATCAGTATTTTGCGGTTAGAAAGAATGGATGAATTTGTTTAATATAGTGTTATCATATATTCCATAACATATCCGAGGATAGTGACCAGGAAAAGAGGGTTTCGTTTTTGATATGCTTCTTTAAATTTCGGAAATCTACATGTTTCTGAACATAGCTTTTCGGAATCGTCGACAACTCGCTTAAGGTTGTATTTATTTGTCTTAAACTTTAAGAAACATAAGAACTCGATAAAGAAACATTTATCTTTTTAACACTTTCCATTATAGTTGAAAAGTGTTTTTGAATTGTCTGTCCGTCTGTCTGTCCACGCTTTAACTCGCCTAAATATACTCAGATATTTATTTAAGGGGTCTTGTACCTTTTAAACGCGTCGAAAATTAACGAAAAACTTCAAAGTTTGAATTAGTCTATCTTCAAAACCTTTTTATGTATAAACATGAAATTTTGGATATTGATTAAATGGATTGTGCTTTGTAATATACTACCAACAGAAAATTATTAACCCTTTACAGAATTTGTGTATTGTTGAAATCAAAATAGCTCTTTTTTTTTACTCCATAAGTCATTGCGCGCATGATATCTTGAGAAAGTATTGATGGATTGTCATGAAATTTGGTAAATATACTAAAGAAATATGTGTGTTTAAAATGATTTACTTTTAAGAATTTACAATGGTAATATTTTTAGTTATGACTATTTTTATTCATTAAAAATACAAAACTTTTATTTTTTTTACGAAAATATTTTTTTAATATAGTTAATGAAATAATTTTAGCCTAAGAGTAGATCATTTTAAACACACATATATGTTTAGTATCTTTACCGAATTTCATGCTAATCCATACATACTTTCTCAAGATATCATGCGCGCAATGACTTATGGGGTAAAAAAAAGAGCTATTTTGATTTCAACAATACACAAATTCTGTAAAGGGTTAATAATTTTCTGTTGGTAGTATATTACAAAGCACAATCCATTTAATCAATATCCAAAATTTCATGTTTATACATAAAAAGGTTTTGAAGATAGACTAATTCAAACTTTGAAGTTTTTCGTTAATGTTCGACGCGTTTAAAAGGTACAAGACCCCTTAATTGATTTATGTTAATGATGTTTACCGTGACGTGTTCGGTACTGAATACCAAACTGAATACTGAACCGGTATTGAATTCGGTATTTTTTTTCCAACGTACTTGAGAAGTGTTTTTGAATTCGGCTTGTCCGGCCGTCAGTTTCTTTACTCTCTAGCTCGCGTAAATATACTCAGAATTTTATCCAATTGATTTATGCTAATGATGTTTATCGTAGCATGATCGGTATTGAATAGGAAGTGTGTAGCTTTAATAGTTCATTTACAGGGTCACACAAAATAATTCCGTTACATTATGGTCAATTGAAGAAAAATCGCTCGCAGTGTATTGTAATGTCATTGCGCTATTTCAAATCTATTTAAATTGCCATAAATCGCTGAATTTCACTAGAAGATGACTACTATAGAATAGGTAATTCATAGTGTTTATCATTCATTTACAGGGACACGCAAAATAAATCGATTACTGTGCTGTATTTGAGCAATAATTGCTGGAAGTGCGTTTTCACATTCGCCATGCGCTTCTAAATTTAACTAATCATTTGCATGTTACTCGTTGTGTATAAATTCTGTACCTCGTATACGGAGTTGCACAAAAGAAATCACGCACCATTCTTCTTACTAGGCGAAATTGCTGAAGGGAATTTTCAATTGTGGTATGTATTTCCTAACTGAGCTAAATTTTTGCATTCATGAAGTTTATAGATACAAATCTATATATCATATACAGGACTGTTCAAAGAATTCGGATAAAGTTTTTATTGTGTACGGGAATTGCTAAATTTTGGTTTTTAAATGTATTATGCGTTTCCAAATGGCTTAATTAGACATCATATTTTAGGTCATTAAACGGAGAAATTTTGTTACATTATTCTGAATGTGTTGAAAAGTGTTTCATAATTTATGCTTTTTCTTTCTTGTTTACTATTTAAAGGGTTTATTTAAGTTATGCAAACGTTAATATAAACACATAAAAATGTTCTAAGTAAAATTAGCGGTACAAACTGATATTCACATAAATGAATAGTAATTAATCTCACAAAAACTTTTATATTAATTATTTTGAAAAAAATTTAAATGAAATTGTTATATCCGAAAGAGTGTTACATTGAGAACAGTTAATTAATACCCTAATACAATATAAATAATTAAAATTATTACACGAAATTAATAATTAAAAATTCCTTCACATTTATACATTTATTTCCTCCTTTGTATCGGTAGAAATGTGATTTAATTATGAAACTATTTTCCATTCTTGTAAACATACTCAAAGCTAATCTAGTTATCTCCTTCTTCTTTAGTTATTAATTATAAGTTGAAAAATGTGTTATTTTCCAACTGTTTTTTTCTAAAGATAAACAAGAAAATATTTCACATAGTTTTTGGATAATATTTTTATAAAAAGTTTTAGATATTTTTGGTATCAAAATATAACTGACGAAACAGAAAAATAAATCATAATATTTTTTAATTTTGTCAGAGGTACCAAACAAACAAACAAACAAAAAAAAAAACAACAGATGCGTTGTTCCATGATGGTGTGAAGTTATTCTTAGTCTTTTAATTAAGTGAAAAAAAAAGGAATGTTAATTATAAAAATGAAACTAAAATTTTTAAGACATTGTTTTACATCGAGTTCTGCTTCCTTTCTGCTGTAGTATCATAATACAATGTAGAATCATAGAAAATAAACTTTGTTTTGCTTTTCAGTGTAATTTTTGCAGAATAAATATAAATAAACATAATGATTAAAGTTAAATATATAAAGTATATTTAAAATATTATTTGCCAAAAATTTTCAAACTGTACAGTTGTATTTATTTAAATCTGCTAACGCATACGATTTCTTCAAAAGTGAACCAAGTTGTATAGTTGTTTTCTTAAAACATTTATAATATTAAATATTATTTAATTTTATAATTATATAATAATATTTAACACGTTTAATATTAAATAATATTTAAAACTAAATATTGAATAATAATATATTATATATTACTTATTAAATATATAATATTATAAAATAGATCAAATAATAATATAATATTTAATAATTTTGAACGTATTAACTTTTTCTAATATTAGAATGTGATGCAATTTGAAATAATATTATTCAAATCGCCATAAAAAAATGTAAATTATTAAGACTAATTAACTTTCTTTCTAAAAAAATTTCAGGGAAGATTTTTTTTTTTGGTCGTATTTAATCATAAAATGAGAAATATGATTTGTTTGCATAAAAAATTGATGAAAACATTTATTTATTTAAATTATCATTAAATTTAAAATAATTAATTTAGCATTCGAGATTATTTTTAAAATTGAGTTATATAATCATTCATATTATGATATAACTAATTATTGTTCCAGTTGGATATAGCTAATTATATATGTTGACACATATATAACTATTGAGACATATAGTATAAGTATAGAATGACACAAATATATTTTTTTTCATTAAAATATGTTAGTAAGTAATATAACTGACTAGAATGAGTTACATCAGTAATACAACTTATGTAATTCCTACCCCAGCTTGTCAAAATATTTTTATTCATCAAAAAAATCGCATAAAGACTATTGGTTTTCAAATGAGTTAATTAAGTTATCTAATCGAAATTTACCCCCTAAAATGCAAGTACACTCGAACCTAGTTAAAACGCTCACGGTTAATACGCAATCCCGTTTAATATTCGTATTTTCCCTAAAGCATCGTCCATAAGGCTAATGAAAAAATATCATGTGTAACACGCGAACTGTTATTTCGCGATTCCGCTTAAATGCGTGATAAATTTTCGTTCCTTTGAAGTAAAAGTCATGCTTAAGAGGCGAATTCATTGATCAAGATGCGAATTCCTTCATAATTCTCGAGTTTTGCCAATTTAGCAAATTGATTTAATTCAGATAAAAAACACTGTTTCCGAATAGTAATACAGTCGAGTCTCTATATAAAGAAATCCATTGTTCCAGTAAAAAATTCGTTATATAGAGAAATTCGTTATATAGATAATGAGTAAAAAATCCTATTTAATATGTAAATTTTGAACAAAAATTATTTTTGAGGTGTTTAATTATAAATTTGAAATGTTTAACTATAAATATTAACCTAATATTGTATTTCTTAATTATTTAACTATTTATTTAATTATCTTCGATCTGATTCACCTTAAACTTCAATTACTTCTCTGATCCCGCTCTTATATGAGTAACAATCCTATTGAAACTGTTTTAAGAAGGATGTTGGAAGGTGTGGGGGAGGGGTAAGGGAGATGAATTCGTTAGACATAAAGAACAAGGAGAGATTCAAGGTAGAAAAGTAAGATAAGAAACTCAGCTCTGAACGATAAATCAGGAATAAGTGATGAAAAATTGATTCCATATGAAATGGATGCTTTTTTTTTAAAACTAAATAAATAAAGAACATTTTATGAAAAAAATCGTTATATGGAGATAGATATATCGCTATATGGAAACTGTTTTTAATGAAATCATAGTAAAAGGGAACCGTTCCTACTAAAAATTCGTTATATAGAGAAATTCGATGTATGGAGTTTCGTTATAGAGAAACTCGACTGTATTCACTTTATTGAATGATTAATTAAGCCGAAAATTACAAACAGGAAATAGTGGTAGGTATTCGATAAACTGCAAATCTTTTTTGGTCCCGCTTACTAACAGTCTTTGTCTCTCGACTCGTGTATGTTTTTACATAGTGGGGAGAAAATAGACGAATTCGGGTTACTCAGATTCGTCATAAAAATTATTATGATTAGAGATGATCATACCTGCTGTTAGTGAGTTTTGAAATGCACGTTATATCACTGTTACAGTTCATTATGCATATTATAGGCAACAAAAAATGAAACTCGGATAGATTCAACAAATACTACTCTGGTTGGATAATTCTTTTACGTTTCCTTTACTTTTTTTGTTGTTATGCTAACAATATCTTTGTTTTTTTCAAAAAGAAAGATAGTTTTTTTTTCTTTTTTTAAAGAAAGGCAGATTATAATGGTGGTCAGTATTACAAGACTATATATGATTTTAAAAAACTTGTTTGTGCTTCAATATTTTAAGATTATTTTTCTTTCTGTTAAAAAATTAGTTTAGTATAAAAATTATTTGTGTTGTTTTATTTTTGGTTGCAACTCCTTAATCGCTAATAACGCCATTTTGGAATCCACATTTACTTTTCGTTATTATTCCACTCGGTTGCAAAGAGAACAACAATGAATTAAAGTGGAGTACAATTATACATATTTTTTAATCTGAATATACGTAAAAGACACAATTTTCACCAAAAAATTTATAAATAAAATCTCTAAAGTTCATTTAGACGATTAAATGTACAAATAAATCTGGTTCCTGCAACATTATACAGGTGATGCTTACTGCGTGATGCCGATTAATACGAGACTCTTGTCCATTCTCTTGAAATTCGTCTTAACCGGGTTCGACTATATATTAAACAATAAGTATCTGCTTTCGCCTTTAGCTTTATTTCAAAACGTGTCATTTAAAAGATTACCTTAAGATATGTTGATATAAATTTGAGTAAAATACATTTCGTTGTCTAATGTTATGCTGTCAACATAATTTCAATTTGACGAAAGCTTTCACATTAAACACATACTGCGAAGAAAGAAACAACAACATAAAGAAACTTATTAAGTAATTGAATGAAACATACACCCAACTAAAATTACTTAGGAAATTTTATGAAAATCGTTTCAAAAGCTCAATTTCAGTATGAAATTTTGGTAGCTGTCATTTATCAACAACAGTCTCGCAAAGTATCTAAAATATTAAATATAGAGGAGAGTAGCCATATTTGGACCGTCGCTTTAATTGGACCGTTGCCATTCTGCCGTTAATTAGAGAAAGAGACTCCATCTACCACTGAAATACTACTCATCAGAATGACGTCACTCATGTTTAGAAGAAGCAGTCGCCTACCACGTGCTGTTTTCAGACAATTTAAGAAAAACCTAAAGTTAGCTGTTTTGATCTAATATTTCCTGCTAAACGTAAGTGAATATTTTAAAATTAAGGTAAGTTGTTATGTCTTCATATACATATATGAATTCATCTGTTTATTGCGCGTATTTTTCATGCAGATTTGTTTGATTTCGTTTTTGTTCTTAGTCTTGAAATTAACTGTTTAAAAAAATGGCGCAGTTGCCGTAATTGGGCCAATTTAAGTTGCTTAAATTGGACCAGATATGCGATCATAAATTTGAAAAGTAAGTAATGTATTTCGAGGACGGTACGCTTTGTGCAGTATTTTTTTATGTTTTATAATGGATTACTATCTCCAGGCATTTGTATATCTGGATTAATTTTTTTATACAGTTTAGTCCTATATACACATAAAAATATTTTTAGATGTCTATGCAATAAATTTTGTTTGTGAATATCTTTTATCTTGTATCTAATTGTGTTTATTTTCTTTGAATTCTTTATACCTACGGCATATTTCATGTACAGAGTTGAATTCAAACATTTTCCTCCTGCAGGATATTTGTGATGGAAGATATTTTACAGCTCTGGATGGTGGAATTATACTTTTTTGCCATTAAAACGCATAAATTCTCAAACCTTCATGAAAATGTTGAAAAAGACATAGACAAACTGTCTGGAAGAAAAACACCCGTGACAGCAAAAGCTGTTATAGATATAGGAAACAAAAAGCAGACAGTAAGTTGTGAAGAAATCAACCTGCAACAAGGCTGCAGCTACAAATCCTCCCCAAAAGCAAAAAATCATTAGGAATGTTATTTTCCTTGTTAAATTCAGTTAAATCAATGTACAGAGGGAGCCAAAAACAGTTGTGTTAACATCATCGCCATATAAACTAAACCTTGAAATCAAAAAAGAAAAAAAAGACAAAGAGGAAGCTCTCACAGCACAAAAGCAATTGGAACATTGAGTTTTAAAAAATAGGCGTAATGCAATTAGCAAGAAAATGATGGAAGAGAAGATCTACAAACATAATGTAAAGAAAACTTCTGTTTCAAAAAAAAAGTCTGATAATTCAGAATCTAAAAAGGAAAATCTATACAGTGATGACTGTTTTTGCCTAATTTGAAAAAAAAAATAGCAGAAATGATTTAGAGTTCAGATTGCCATATACGGTTCCATGTTGTGTGAGCTGGAAAACAAAAACAATAAACAAACTTCATGTTTAAGCTTTGCATCACTCCTTGCATGATATTCAAGTAACTGACAATTACTTCAATAATTTCTATTCATAATTACTGATAACTTTGATTTATATTTTGAATACATTTTGATTTAAACAACTACTCTTATTTTTAGATATTTGATTTCATTATATTTCATTGCTGTTATTTTGTTTGATTGTTTCATTAATCGCAAACTTTGCTTTTAACAAAATTAGTTATATTCCCTAGTCATTAAAACAACCTGATATTATTTGGTCCAATTTAGGAGACTTTGGGTCCAATTTAGGCGACCAGTTGCTGAATTTGGACCACTTTTGACAAGTTTTTCAAATTAAAATAAAATTTAAGATTTTCAAAAAGAAATTGATTTAAATATTTATTTAGTTAGTAGATGAATGTGTAATGATTGTGTAATGACCTTGTGTAATGATCTTTTGCAGATATTCCAAAAATTAAGTGAGTTACACCTGAAAATAAGTGAAGTGGTCCAAATTCGACTACTCTCCCTAGCTGTATAGAAAACATTATGGTCTTTTTACAAAGAACAGATAACACTTAGTATTATATTTTTAGTTCTTCTTACACAAGTAACTTGAGTATATTATACAGTGAGCTTTATGAAATGGGTGAAACACATTTAGAAAACATTATTAAGGTATGTTGTATGTATGTAAGGTATGTATGTAAGGTATGTTATTAAGGTATGTTTCTGTAAATGTATGTTTCGTAAATGCTCATTCATCAAATGTAATTACGCATTTCTTCAGTCTTTTCTCTCACTAGATAAAAAATACTCTGTTTGATGCTCTTTTTTTTTTCTAAAAATCCTTATTGGCAGATATTGATAAGAATAAATTATATTAAAATCATTTTGCAGAGAAAAAAATGTTTTTCGTTGTAAAAATCTCTTACAAGGAGAGGGTCCGAGGCTGGTCTCACCGAATACGATGAACATTTGTGTATCGATAGAGTATAGTTAGTATATAAATATATGAGCACCATAAAGCGCAACCCCCAGGGGGTCTTGAGAAAATAACTCGCGAAGTTTAAGCTACAGTTCATAATCGGATAAATTTCTTTCCTTCGCAAGCGGCTCAGTAGCACGATCGGTAGGACGCTGGATTTCAGTTTTTTCAGCCCGGGACCAATTCCGGCTCGGACTATTTTTTCCGAACGAAACATTTTATCAATCATTTTCGAACCGCAATTTAAAAGGTGTATAATAATTGAAATTTACGAAAAATATGAATTAAATGTATGTTTTGTAGCTTATAAGTTCTTTTTTTAACTACGAAATTTTTCATGTTTAAATATATAATAAAAAGTAAATAAATAAATAAATAAATAAATAAATAAATAAAATAAAAAATGCATATTTATATGTCTATCGACCAGAAATTTTTTGTTGTTATTTAAAATTATTTACAGTTATTTCAATGAATATCAGCAATTTTAAACAGAGAAAGAAATTAAAACACGTGATATAAATACGTGAATAATTATATTAGATGTAAATTTCCAACTGGGCGAAAAATGTCCGGACCAGGATTCGAACCCGGGACCTCCTGGCTGAAGCCGCCAGTGCTCTACCATCTGAGCTATCCCGGACGATTCTGGTCGAAACTTTTCACCCAGCTAACCAGGTTTCAGACCAGATTCTATAATCATCAAGGTTAGCTGGGTGAAAAGGTTCGACCAGAATCGTCCGGGATAGCTCAGATGGCAGAGCACTGGCGGCTTCTACAGGAGGTCCCGAGTTCGAATCCTAGTCCGGACATTTTTCGCCCAGTTGGAAATTTATATCTAATATGATTTGTTTACCAATTAGAATAATTGTGTTAAAATTAATCTAGTGTAATTTCGTATCGAGCAATTTCTGGAGTTACCTGGAGCGATTACCTGAGATTTATTCTGTTGAGCTGAACCAGTTTTCAGACCAGATGCTGTAATCATCAAGGTTACCTGGGTGAAAGTGTTCGAATTCTGGTCCGGACATTTTTCGCCCAGTTGGAAATTTACATCTAATATGATTTGTTTACCAATTTGAATAATTGTGTTAAAATTTAATCTAGAATAATTATATTATTTTAATTTTGTTTCTATATGAAATAATTTAGAATTTTTGATGATTTTTTTAATACCCTTTTTAAAATTCTTAATATGACTTTTTTATTTCGGATTTTTGGTTTTGCAATTATTACCTACGTAATAACTATTTTCAGCCATTCAATATCTTTTTAGAACTTATTTTTAAGCACAAATATAGTTATTCGAACTATAATCATAAGAATCCAAGATTTAAGAAATTCAAAACTTAAAAAGCGAGTTGGTAAAAAACAATACATTTATTTCACTGTGAAAAAGAGTAGCTTATTTACGTAAATAATAGTAAATAAATTTTTAAATAAGCCTTAACTTTATGCTCTATAAAAGTTCCATTTGACTTTTTTTAGTTTGTTGTTATTATTATTCATTTATTTTATCATTATTTTTAATTAAATATACGAACATGCAAAGATTCGCACTTAAAATTGAATTTATCTAATTAAACTGCATTATATAAAAATATTAAACAAAGAAAAAAAATGATTTCCGAAAGAAATTACTACGTACACATTTATTCTCATTAAAATTCAAGAATTCCAGACTTTAAATTTCATATTAAAAATATAACAGCATATTTTAAATAAACCATGAAGTATTTGAATGAGGAAAGAAAATAAAAATAATACATTTGTTCACTTATTTTAATTTATTCCTCTGTTAAAAATTGTTGATATTCATTGAAATAACTGTAAATAATTTTAACTAACTACAAAAAAATTCAGGTCTATAGACTTATAAATATGCGTTTTTTTTTTTTGTTTTTTTTTTTTTTTTTTTTTTTTTTCTTTTTACTTTTCATTATACATTTAAACATGGAAAATTTCGTAGTTAAACTTATATGCTACAAAACATACATTTAATTCATATTTTTCGTAAATTTCAAATATTATACATATCTTTTCAATTGCGGTTCGAAAATGATTGATAAAAATTCTCGATCCAAGAAACAAGTCCGAGCTGGATTTGATCCCTGGCCGAAAAAACTGAACTCCAGCGTCCTACCGATCGTGCCTCTGAACTACTTGTCAAAGAAGGAAATTTATCCGATTATGGGCTGTAGCTTAAACTTTGCGAGTTATTTCCTCAAGACTCCCTGGGGGTTGCGCTTTATGACGCTCATATATTTATAAACTAACTATACTCTATCGATACAACTATGTTCTTCGCATTCGGTGAGACCAACCTCGGACCATCTCCTTGTAAGAGATTTTTAAGTTGTTTAATAGTGATAATGTGTTGTCAACATTACTTCATTTGAGCGGAAATTTTCATATCATAGACTTGTTATTGCAAAAAATAAAGAATAACAAAGGTAATCATATCTAGTAATTAAATTCAACGAAAAGCAATTTAAGAAAATCTTTTGCATAATCTAACTTCGGAATGAAATTTTTGCAACTAGCATTTAACAATAAATATATCAAAATTATTAAACATTTATTTATTAAACAATTACTAAACATTATAAAAGTTAATGGTCTTTAAACAAATAAAGTATTAAACTTCAGTATAAGTATGGTTTTCATAGTTCTTTTGTGTGAGAAAAATAGGGTGTACTATTAGTTTAATATTGTGCGTAAAATATAGAATATAATTTTTAAAGCGTACTATTATCCAAACAAGAACGAGGCCACTGAGAGCAGTGGATGGCTGAAACATTATGTAGTAATAATGAGTTTGTTTGTTGGATAAATAAATGAAAAATGTACCATAAATGTACTAAAGTGCTACATTATTTTTTAAGTTACACTGACAATATAACCAGAAAAAATATAGGGAAAAATTTTAAATTAAATGTAAAAGAAAAACGAAACAGCATCTAAAGAATGAATTGAACGCCAATCGAGTTGTTTAACTGCGCTTTTGCGACAGTTAAAAAGCAAAAAAAAAAAAAAAAAAAAAGGTACAGCCTGTTTATAATATTGCAATGGAGAAAAAAATGGTAATGCAGGTCGCACAATTAATACAGTTTTCGTATACAATATTCAGATAAAGATCATTTTTGTGAGAGTATCATTCTTTTGATTCTGATAAATGAAGCAATAATATTTAAGCAATTTAATTTCATGTCTTATAATAATACTGTTTTATTTATCTAGATATTTCGTTTCAATTATATGTCATTAGTCGAAGAACGTAAAATGATTAAATATTTTTTACCAATATATATATTACATCATTTTCTTGATTTTTAATGTTTAGATACACCACGGAATGCAACCTGGGGACTTCAGGTTACAGTAAATAGTACCCGGTGTACAGAATGTAAGTATAAACAATTTTTAAATTGATTTTTTTTTTAGATGTTCAACAAAAACGCATTTTTACATGAAAATTATCAATTATGTATGCAAATAACATTGATTTCTTTTTTATTCCTTAAATCTTATTAGCCGCATACGAGAGGTTATTAGCTGAAGAAAACCCCAGATTTTTATTAGCCTTTATGCTTCCGATAATTTTGGTGTTTTAGTACATAGTTCGATTTCAAATTTTTGAACATTGTGTTTTACTTATAATATTCCATTTATGTATTTCTTTAATGGTAAAGTGTTAATTGTGCTGTGGAATATTAGCCGAAAACGTGGCTTTAACAATTTATATTGTTTTAGAAGTAAACAGGTTAATCTTTCGTAATCCATCTGAAGGTGTAGAGAAATAATTTTTAAATTAAAATAAAATTTTAATATTCTTAAAAAAAACGAAAAATACATCGAAATAAATAATCAAATAATACAGTTTTCAAATAAATTGCTCTTGAAGGTACAGTCTTGGAAAAAAAAAGTAAACACCCCTACTAACTCTTCAACAAATTATCGCAGAAGAAAGTTACTGGTACCGAACGATTGGAAATAAAGTCTAATTTTAAATGATGTATATAAAATTTGCTTAGTGGGCCATCTACATATTAAAACAAATACAAACTTTGTTTTTTTTCAATGGCAGTACACAATTCTGACAGCATAAATGAACTCTACACCCTTCAATTAGCCTAAAAACGAATTTGTATGCAATTCGTACCATAAGATTCCGAGAAATTAATTATTTTAAAACGAGCGTATTTTAAGGGCTGTATCCAAATTGAAGTTCCGTACTCGATTGTTACCCGAGAGAGCCCCCATCTTGATCAAGGCACCTTAAGAAGTCAATGAAGCCTGTTAGATTGCAGTAGAGAAGAATAAATTTCAAAATGTCTACTCACTTCTATTATAGACGGCCTCTTAAACCATCATTTTGCCGTTTTTTAAGCATAATTTGAAAACTACTTCGAAGAAAAATGTGAAATTTTGGTTTCCCATAAAGCAGAACTTAATAAATCTAAATCCACCAAAAAAAATTGTATGTTGCAATTCATAATTTTTTCGAATATTAATTTCATAATTCATAATTCATATCATAAGATTATAAAAATTGCAAATTCAGCGCATTTATGTTTGTGTATATTAGTATTATTGCTACAAAAAAAATTAGCGCATTAGGAGCCTAATTTCAGGAGATATAAATAAAAATATGAAAATGTAATTTAACATTAGAAGCACTAAATTTTGAATGCTTATAATTCAAAAACTTATCATTCAAATGACTTGAAATTGGATGTCTAGGCATAGTTTGAACCGAAGATTTGAAATATCTTGTTAAAATTGGGTATCGCTATTAAAAAAAAATGAAGTTTGGAATCGTTTTAATATGTAGATGACCCCCTAAGAAAATTTCATATACATCATTTAAAAGTAGACTTTATTTCTAATCGTTGGGTACCAGTAACTTTCGTCTACGATGATTTGTTGAGGAGTTAGTAGGATGTGTTTACTTTTTTTCTTTGCGCGACTGTACATCGTTTTCCATATTCGACGGGGAAAATATAAATTATGGCATGTTTAGAAGTTCCTAAATTTGGTAAAAAAGGGAAATGCATTACACTATTACCACTGTCGATACGACGGACGCCTGAGTTACATACGGACCTGTTATTGCCTTAGAATTTTCAAAAGGATTTATCTTTTTTATGTTAAAGCAAACTATTCTATTCAGTAATGGCAGCCTTGAAACTAAATATCAATAAAATGAAATTATGTGTTTCTATGTTTATAAAATCACAAGAAAAAATAAAAGTACTGTAGTACCCCGACTTACGTCACGCCGCATTTACGTCGTCTGACCTGATTTTTTTTTCCTTAATTAATACACACTTAGAACATTTTTAAAGATATATTAGGAAGAAATTTACATCTCAGATACAGTCACATTCATAGAGGATTCATAGAGTTAAGTTCAGTAAAAAACAATGAGAGATTATTGGATAAGACTGCGACACTTTTCCTTCGTAAAGAACAAGAAAACATTTAAAAAATATGATTCTGTATCTCTTTTTATTGATGAAATCGTACAAAATGGAAGCGAACTCAACTTACAGATGGACGCTGAATATGTTGTTGAATTCATAAATTCCACTCATCCGGAATTAACCATCGACAGACTTATCGAATTAAAGAAACAAAGTACTATCGAAGAAATAAATGAAGGTTTTGAGCCTAAGCGGAAGGGTGAAGATTATAACGGTTACAAAAGTAACAGAAGGAATAAACCTTATTGAAATTGGGATGACGGTTCTCGAAAATATTGATTCAGACGAGCAAGGCGTAGAAACGACTAGAAAAAGCTTTAAAAACTCACTCCGCTGTTAGAAAGAGCTTCTAAGAGAGAAAAAGAAAAAAAAATGTCGGTTAAAACTTCATTGCAAGATTTTATCACATGTTCAAAGGCTCGAACGGGGAAGCTAGAAGAACAATAAATTTTAAGTTAACAACTTATTGATTGATTCAAAATTCTTGTATTACAAACGCATTCTTTTGCTAACGTTAAATGTATGTAACAGAATCCCTAAATACAATACAATATGTTCATTAAAGTTTGATGAATTTTTCTTACTTATCCTTTATTTACCTCATCTTACGTCGTTAGTCTTGCAACGAATTGGTGTCGTAAGTCGATGTAGTACTGTATGTCATAAATAACGTCATTATTCAAATAATGATTTAAAAATACTGATAAATGCAATTTAATTTAGAAGGTACACTGTAAAAAAATATGTGATTTTTCTAAAAAAAATACTTAGCATCATTACAGATATTACAGCAGTGACTAGAAAATCAGCTGTAACCAAACACTTCAAGTAATATTACAAAGAAAATAGCTGTAACTGAACGCTTATTTGACATGCGTCCTTATCTGTTCTTAAAATCTGTCATAAAATCTTAAACCCCTACATTTATTCTGTCCAAAATACACTTCAATATTGTTTATTTTTCTAAAACAAATAATTCAGAACATATTCAAACCATTCATAAGGCAAAGAAAAGTCCAGTAAAGAATTACATTAATCAAGTCATATTCTAATCATCCATTAACCATAGTAAAACAATAATAAAAAATTGAGCTTATTAATTGAAGCTTGGAGAAATTATAATAACATCAATACATTTACGCTCAGTCTTACAAATATATCAACACGCAGCAAAATCAGCTTCAACATCCGTTTCTCGCATTTAAAATCGTTTACAAACACGGCCCCAGTAGCAAGGTATGTAGAACTCTTGGTTCCCAAACCCTAGATAGTGAGTTCTGTCCTCCGCATTCCTCTTCTCAGAGGAAAAAAAACCGCTAATAAATATAGGTGCTTCCTAAATTCTCCAAAGATGGCGCCATCAGCATCTTATTTCACTTTTAATACACAATTCAGTTCATACAATTTCTTCGTGAAGGGACAAGAGAAGTATATGGGGCATTCTCACAATCTTTTGACTTTTATGTCCCTGAATAATCTTATTTTAATACATTTTTTTGTGTTTTTTTTAATTTCATATACTGGGGAACATCCCATTGTCTGATTGCATAACAATATTAACGATATAAATAAGTTTTGGACGATGTTGGGGGGGGGGGGGGGGTGGCAAATACCAGGAAAACTCCTATACCGTCCCGTGTCCTTGATGCTGATTTTTAAGTTTGGAGCTGTGTGTATAAAATTGTTTCAATAAAAGTAATTCGATGTAATTTTTTTCCGAAAATGGGACAATTGTTTTATATAAATACTAGCAGGCTATGCCCGCTACGCTGGTCTGCTTATCCAAATGAACCTTGAATTAAACAAAATGTATCATTGAATTTGACATTGTGATTTAAAGCAATATGGAACCTTACCTGGAATGTCCTTTCGAACTGCTGAAAACGATAAGAACGCCAATGTGTTATTATATTTTCTAAAGTGTAGACAAATTTTCAGCTATTAAGGTCTTAACCCTTTTAGTTGATCAATAACAGTAGGATTGGTAAAGAAAGATAGTACAATACGCAATACAATAAAACAAACCCTGAAAATTTATATAACTACTTGTAATAATGCAAAAAACAAACGGACAAAATCCATCCAGTAAAACTTTTTTTAAAGGTTGATCTTTCATAAGGGGTCCATCTGATTATAGAACTTTCCCTCATAATTCTGTAACTAAGCAACGTAGAATGATACGCAATAAACTAAAACCTCCGCAAACATTGTCTTATCAACAAAGAAAGTATTATCAATATCCGCCATCTAGAACTTTTTGAAAAGTCTAATCTTTCATAATCGGTTTCATATGATTATGGAACTTTCCACCATTACTTTATGACTAAGCAACGTAGAACAATATGCAAAATACTAAAACCACGTCTGAATAGATATCTAACTAAAATGAGATTCCTATCAAAATCAAACTTTAAAAAATGTTAAACTTTCATAATCGGGTTCAACTGATTATAGAACTTTCCACCACACCTCTATTATTAAGCAATGCAGAAGGGTATAGTATATACTAAAACTCTGCCTGAAAAATTATTTAACTAACAGTGAAAATTCAATCGTAATAAATTCGGCTGAATCTTTTAAAAAGATTAATCTTTCATGATCGGGTTCGTCTGATTATATAACTTTAAAAGATAATTTAAGTATTGCGCGGTAGCGCAATACTTATTTATTTCCAGTGTCACTTCTCAATGTTAATTTAACATAGAAAAGCCTATGGAGATGATAACTTTTTCATTTTTTCTTCTTACTTTTTTGTCCCTGATGCCACTCATTTTTAATTCTTTGATAATTCTAATAATATTATAAATTCAAAGTGTAAAAACATTTGCCTGACGTCAGGGTCAAAACGGATAATAAAATGCCTTTGCATATATGTGGATTATAATCTAGAGAGTAAAATGGGCTAATTTTTATTTACATTATTCAAATATTTTTCTTAATAATTCCAAATTTCGCTTTTTTCATTGAGAATCAACGGACATTTTCTAATAAAATTTAACTTTTTTCCCTTCATTGTTGTAAATAATTCAAAAGCCGTAATAATAATTTGCCTATATTTAGTTGAATAATTTTCACGTGAAACATGAAACTGAAGAAACTGAAATAGTTTTTTTTTTTTTTTAAGAATTAAAAAGAAGATGAATATGGCGTCATAGTGAAAATAAAAATGACATTTTCAAGCAGATTTTTTAAAGTTCAGATTGTAATTTTTTGACCAAACTACAGCAACCTGCATTACTGCACTGGTGAAACATTTTGAATTATACATAGGTAAATTGCATCACAAATTGTGATGCTATATCGCACAGATCAAAACCTGATGATGATATACCCTCCAGTAATTTTGAAATGTGTTCGTCTGAATTCAGTAGTTATTAAAAAACTTGACATATTAAACAAAAACCTAATTTGCAGAACAAATAAAAAAAAAACAAAATTTATTTCCTAAATTGTTTAAACCCGAGAAGGGGCAGATATTAAAATATTTCATTCAATTCGTTCTACATTTAATGTTAAATTTTTGTAACAAATAAGTTAAACCAATTTAACATTAAAAAATAAAAATGAAATTCATACAATATAATACTTTAAACACCTATATACTTAGATTCCGTTCAAATGAAATCGAAATAAATCTTAGACTTTTTCCATTTTTAAGTTGTAAATATTTGTACTGCAGATTTTACATTATGTTTATGACGATTGTACATAATATGATAAGATGCATGCAAAATACAAAACTTTAAAAAAGTCTAAGATTTATTTCGATTTCATTTGAACGGTATCAAAGTATATAGGTGTTTAAAGTATTATATTGTATGAATTTCATTTCTATTTTTTAATGTTCAATTGGTTTAACTCATTTGTTACAAAAATTTAACATTAAATGTAAAACGAATTGAATGAAATATTTTAATATCTGCCCGTTCTCGGGTTTAAACAATTTAGGAAATAAATTTTGTTTTTTTAATTTGTTCTGCAAATTAGGTTTTTGTTTAATTGTATGTATAAGCAACGTAGAACGATATTTTATGTACTAAAATCTTCCCTGGAAAATTATCTATCATTATGATCAAAATCCATTCAGGTGAGCTCAAGTTATATGCAATCGGGACGAATTTCACATTACCATTTTACTCTAGTATATATAGTAGAAGCAGAAGTAGATAGATAGATAGATAAGAATATTGATTATTAAAATTTATGAAACTGCAAGTTATTTCTCGTTGTCTCTGCTGAATAATTTTAAAGACTTTTCAATCGGTGAGTATTGAGATTTACTATTATGTCTACAACAAATGTATTTCATTTTGTACCAAAACATTGTCGTTAAAATGAGCGAATTTGCTGTGGGTTCCGATATTATAAATTTTTTTTTTCAAAATCGCCAACTACGCGCATGACGTTTTAAGTGTCTCTTGGCACTGCAGTAAACATTTCCATGTTTTATTCAGCGAAAAATGAAGTTATAACTTAATGTTACTTGATAATAAAAAAAATACTTCCATCTTCAAAAAATAGTAAATTAAAATTTTTTGCAGTGTTACGAATAAATAATAATTAAAGACAAAAGAAATTCGCGTTCAATAAATATCAAGCCCCAAAGTTTGGCATCGTTTGCAATAAAATTTGGTACTTTTCTTTTCCACTACAGGTGCCTTGGCGTTTTTTTAAAAAGCTTGGCGCTCTTCGGGCATCAGAAAGTGAGATTTATTGCCAATTGATATAAACAGTTAAGAAAACAAACTTGATGAAATATTTTGTTTGTTTATATATGTATATTATAAATGTTTTTTATATACAAATTACTTCTGTTTCTAATTAAAATTAGATAAATTGCATCTTTATGTTAAATAAATTGTTTAAACAGAAAAAAATGCTTGTTTATATGAAATGAAACAGTGAATAGGTTGACAAAAAATATGTTTCCAAATTTTCTCTCCGCCAAGGCTATTTTCTCTGTTTCGCCAAGATCCCTATACTGTAAATTACCAAAAAAATTTGCACATTTAGGATTGAAATAAATGGCGCAATAGCATACAATTTGGTATGGTGTTGGTATAATGTAAAAATAAGAAAAGGTCGCCAAAAAGTTTTCTTTCAAATCACGCCAATTCTGTGTTAATTCGGTTACAGAATAGCTCCGCTTTAAAAACACAGAATCAGTTTAAACCTTTTCCTAAGTTAATTATGCGCCAAACAACGCCAGGTAACATACGCCGATTGTCAGTAGACTCAATTATGTAACTTATCGGTACCAAATATGCCAATTGTCTATGGATTCGATAACGTAATTTATCTCCTTAATTTATGCATACTTTACAAACTACATCTACTTTCCAATTTTCCTGATTTTAAGATCAATGGGTACTGTTAGATGTTAAAAAGCTTGGCGCAATTCGAGCTTAAGAAAGTGAGATTTGTGGCCAAATGATATGAACAGTTGAGTTGAGTTGAGTTGATTTTTGACGGCCAATTATCTACACGAGGGATATAGGCCCGGGCGGAATGCCCTCCGTGGGGGTCTTTCTAAGGGAACCTAATCCGTATTAACGCATGGAAGATCCACGGCTCGAAGAAAACCACGAAAACTCCGAACGATTAGGCCGACGGGCGCGATTGGGATCGAACCCAGCACCTCCCGTCTACCAGTTTAATGATATGAACAGCTATAAAAACAAATAAATTGAACTTTAAGCTTTTAAAAATATGTATTCATATATATATTCCTATATAAATTTTTATTTATGAATATTAATATTTTTGTTATTTATATAAAATTTACTTCTGTTTTTATATAAAAAAGAGATAAATGTATTCTTTATAGTAAATAAATTATCTAATTACTTTAACAGAAAATATGGATGAAATCTTTCCTTGTCTCGCCAAGCCCATTTTTTCCAACTCGCAGCTATATTGGAAAATTACAGAATTTAACCCATTGCTCTATGACTAAACAGTGTCGAACAATATATTATATACTAAAACTATCTCTGAAAATTTGTCAAACTAATAATGCAAATTCTATCAAAAACCGTTTATTTTAATTTTTAAAAAGGCTATTGTGATAATTGCGTACACCAGACTACAGAATTTTCCCAAAAACGGTATGGCTGAACAATATAGAAGGGCATGTTGTATACTAAAAACACCCCTGGAAAATTATCTAATTAACAGTCCAAGTTCCATCGAAATACATTGGGCAGAATCATTTAAAGAGGCTAATTTTCCATTATCAGGTTCATCTCATTAAAGATCTTTAAACCATAATTCAATACCAAGAAACGTAGAACGACGTGTGCTAAAAATTTCCCCAAAAATTACCTATCTAACAGTGTACGTTCAGCAGAACTCGAGTTATAAGCAGCGGGAATGAAATTTCCATTTAAATTATATATATATATAAGTAGAATTAAGTATTTCCAGAAAATGCTGTCGTTTATTGAGAAATAACCAATATTGTGAACGTCGCTCAAACCGATGGCACGCTCATGCATTTTTGGATTAAAATTAAATCGTTTGGCGATAAAATGAAATCGCAAAAAACATACAATATGTAACTCACAAGTATCGTCATTTTTATAATTACATCTGCTAGTTTCTTCTGTATGTCACATGATGGTCGAGTTAAATATAAATAAAAAGTAAATTTAAAAGAAATCAAAAACAAAAACAAAATTGTCACTCAGATATTATTTTATAAAATTTTCTGATGCATTTTATTTAACCGGACGCAAGAGATAAATTGCCAAATATAGTTTAAAACTGCAATCTTTCATATTGAATAAATTTTTAAGCATTACGAACATTCCCTTTAATGTTTAAATTCGATATTTTCGTTTTCAATATTACCACTCGTCATTTTTTTTTTCATTTTCTCTCTTCTTTTCTTTTTTTTTTCCTTTTAAATAAAATTAGTAACAGTTTTTTTCCGCGATGTACAGCGATTTCAATTCATTTATCAAAAAATTCATCGCCAATAAAATAATGGTAATCCTTTCGCCCAAAATAACAGAACTTTCCGTCATAATTATATAACTAACCTACGTAGAACGATGTGTTATAGCTTAAAACCTTCCCTGAAACAATACCTATCTAACAGTATAAGTTCCGTCGAAATCCATGCAATAGAATTCGAAATCTAGGCGTTCGGAACTAAATTTTCGTTTGGATTTTATATATATAATAGATTTTATATAGATATAATAGATAGAATAGATAATAGATTATGTGTTATGAAATATCTCAAAGTTTAAAACAGATCGCATTGTTAGATTTCCTAATTTTAACAATATCGCGTTATGTTAGTTCCACATTCCACCACCAGGGAGCGCACTCTATTCTTAACAAAAGCGTATCTGAACGAAACTCCTTCATGCAACCTTTCCGTAGATACATGAATCGGGAGGGTGGCGGTCTTAACGAATAATGTAAGATAATTGCTGAAATTACTACGAAAAATATTTTAAAGGGGCTGTACGCGGGCCCCTAATAGAGTTAGAGGAAATCGGAAGACGGCAAAATAATCGCGGGGAAAAGTTTGCTTGGGTGCTTCGGAGCTACTTTTGGCGCGAGATCTAAGCTCTACGACCAATAGGAGCCCAGATATTTAAGGAAATATGAAGTAACAAAGTCGAAAATAATAGAATTTTCCGTAATAATTCTATAACTAATCTAGGTAGAATAATGTGTTATAGCTTAAAACCTTCCCTGGAACGATACCTATCTAACGGTATAAGTTCAGTAAAAATCCATGCGGTAGAACTCGAAATCTCGGCGTTCGGAACGAAATTTCCGTTTGGATTTTATATATATAATAGATAGAAGATAATAGAATAGATAATAGATTTTATATATATATAATAGAATAGATAATAGATTATGTGTTATGAACTATCTCAAAGTTTAAAACAGATCGCATTGTTAGATTTCCTAATTTAACAATATTGCGTTATGTTAGTTCCACATTCCACCACCAGGGAGCGCACTCTATTCTTAACGAAAGCGTATCTGAACGAAACTCCTTCATGCAACCTTTCCGTAGATACATGAATCGGGAGGGTGGAGGTCTTAACCAATAATTTAAGATAATTGCTGAAATTACTACGAAAAATATTTTAAAGGGGCTCTACGCGGGCCCCTAATAGAGTTAGAGGAAATCGGAAGACGGCAAAATAATCGCGGGGAAAAGTTTGCTTGGGTGCTTCGGAGCTACTTTTGACGCGAGATCTAAGCTCTACGATCAATAGGAGCCCCGATATTTAAGGAAATATGAAGTAACAAAGTCCAAAATAATAGAATTTTCCGTAATAATTCTATAACTAATCTAGGTAGAATTATGTGTTATAGCTTAAAACCTTCCCTGGAACGATAGCTATCTAACGGTATAAGTTCTGTAAAAATCCATGCGGTAGAACTCGAAATCTCGGCGTTCGGAACGAAATTTCCGTTTGGATTATATATATATAATAGATGTAGCAAAAAATTAACCTGCACACATTTTTATGCATTATACTATTTTTTTTACTCTGTCCCTGGGTTTTTCATCCTTACCGTCCCTCTTGATAAACGTATACATAAAATCCCTTCAGATGAATCCACATAATTTTTTTCAAGTTTTTTCTCATACAGAAGTATGCTAGAGAAAGAATGTCTAAAATTCTTTGACAGGAAATTTATTGCAGAATTTAAATCAGCCTTTAAATATCAATTTTAAGATCGTGGCTTTATTGGTAGTCTTACCGTCCAAAAGGTTTATTCCTGCACTTTTCGAGATAAATTAAAAAAAATAATAATAGTCCAATGCTAACAACTCTTTCTAAAAATCAATGAACACCGTGGCTATCACTTAATCTTAACATGATTTGCCGAAAAATAGGTGGTAATTTTCCTTGCCGTTCCATCCTTACCGTCCCTTTTTTTCCCATTTCGTCCCTTTTTTCCTATACCGTCCCCTTTTTTTTACCTTACCTTATTCTTTAACACCCCTTTAAGAGAATGTTATACAAAAATTCTGTATCAAAAGTACTACATTTTTATTATTTCTTATTTGAATGCCCTGTGGTACTACGCAAATTCATTATAAGTAAAAATTTAGAAGAAAATATAAAGTTATAGTGGTAAAATGGTAAGGAAAATTAAACTCGCAAGTTTAACCTAAACCTCAGTTAAATAAAAAAAAAAATTCGCTCCTGACCATTTTTTCTTTATTTTGAATCATTAAGGCATTCGTCTATCAGATTAAAATGTTATTTTAGCAAGTTTAATTTTGTCAGATTTTTTTTCCCAAAAAGTCGAAAGATTGTGAGAATGCCCCATATATATATATTTTTTTTTAATTACCGGAAAAATAATTAAAAAACTTTTTAATTACTTAAAATTGAATTTATTGTGCTCCAACCAACACTTATTATTCACCTAATCGAGCTGCCTAATCACCTGTAGTATGAAATAATTAGAGGCCGGTATACTAAAATAGAATGCTGACAGTCGGTCATATCGTGAGCTGTAAAGAGTGAATTGAACCGTTTTTCACGCACGCTTAAAGGGGAAATACTATTTTCCACCTTCTTGCCTTGCCAAGAATTTTTTCCAAAAAAATCTATTTATTTATTTTGCAAAATCATAGTAAAAAGACGTCCAACGTCTGATGCGTTAGATTTTTAAGCACTTGTTCACCTTACACGTGATGATGGATCAGCTTTCTATAATCTGAAATGGCGCCTTTTTGCTTATTTTATAACTTTTAATAGTGATAATTTTTTTAACGGAGTTAGTTTGAACTACGTTACATTAATTAGCGCTTGAAATAATTCTTAGACTAAAAACGTCTCTACTTTAGCGCGTTTATTGAGCATTTTTCTATAAACCTGCAATAACAGTTTAACTTAAACCTCAGTTAAAAAAAAAAAATTTGCTGCTGACAATTTTTTCTTTATTTTGAATCATTAAGGCATTCGTCTATCAGATTAAAATGTTATTTTAGCAAGTTTAATTTCACCAGATTTTTATTCCTGAAAGTCAAAAGATTGAGAGAATGCCCCATATGTATTACTAACCATTTCTTTGTATACATACTAAGGAAACACATGTAATGGCTAACGATTTCTTGGTATGTTCACTAAGGAAGCCTATGTGCTGTTTACTAAGTTAAATGCAGTAATGTTACTTAAGAAGAAGCTGTATTGGTTATTAGAAAAGTTCACGGAATCCCAGTTGCCTAGAAATTTTTTAGTAGTATTGCGGATTTTTTTTTTCCAGTGTTTGCACAGTCGTGGAAAAGTAAACAACCTCTGCTAACTCTGAAACAAATTATCATAGAAAAAAGCCACTAGTAGCAAACGATGGGAAATAAAGTCTACTTTTAAATTATGTTTATAAAATTTGCTTAGGGGGTATCTATGTATCACAAAAAACCCAAACTTTATATTATTTTAATAGCACTACCCAAATTTGATACCATAAATAAATTCTACATTCTTTAATGAGCCTAAAAACAAATTTTCAGATATTAATAAAAATATGAAATTGTAGTTTAACATTAGAAGCACTAAATTATTTTGAATATTTATAATTCTAATTCTTATCATTAGAATGATTTGAAATTCGTGTCAGGCATAGTTTGAACTGAAGATTTAAAATATCTTATCAAAATTGGTTGGTGCCACTGAAAAAAACAAAGTTTGGACATATTTTGATTTGTAGATGGCCCCAAAGCAATTTTTTATATACATCATTTAAAAGTGCACATCTTGGTACCAGAAATCTTTTTATATGATAATTTGTTGCTAGGGTGTGTTTACTTTGCTTTTCCACGACTGTTCATTTAAACAACCACACGATTTATTAAAATAAATAATTAATAATTTACAACACTAGGCGGCTCTGCCCCCTACGAGCTAGCCTTGTCAACCCCCGTTCAGACACCTCAAACTCTAAAAGCACGCTAACTTGATCGGCTTTAAATAAAATTCGGAAAGCTGAATTATAATTAAAAAAAACAGTGGTGATCTCCCTGTTAACAGGCAGTTTTCCTCTTTGATTAAATCAGATCAGTGTAAATTTTGAAAATAAGCTAATTTAAAATTTATTAAGAAAACAGAGTCTTTCTCTCCCGATTTTTTTTTTTTTTTTTTTTTTTTTGTAAACAACGCTATAAGACAGTTTAAATAAATAATTTTAAATGGATCGTTTTAAGTCTGACGTAATTTTCACCAAAGTTTTCGTTTTCTTTTTTAATATTCACATGAAAATTCTTTTCTTGTTAGACAGGAAATATTATTTGCGTTGTCATAGAATTCACAACAATAGTTTATAAGATTATCTCAAAATATGATATAAATGTCTCGAGCAAATATGTTTTAAAATTTAAACTGTTTAGTAATATTTATGTTTGGCCATTTTAAATATAACGTAATTATCTCCATTTACGACTTTTAACGCTTATTTATGAATTTATTATTTTACAATTTTCTTTCACTTTTAAATTCTCGTGTTAATATACTTTCACGTGTAAATATAGTTTTTATGTCTTAATTTTCTACATTTTACTGCTTTTAAAACGTAATCATTTAATTTTAATTTGAAAGTTTTTTTTTCTGTTTAAAATAGTCACGTGTAAATATTTGTTTTTATTTGAAGGAAATATTATTCTTTGTGCTGTTTAAAAAATTGGCAACGATTCAAAATAATACCCTTTTTCAAAAGATGTAACAAATATTTCGCGAAATGCTGAAAATTTGAATATAAAATGGAAATAAATCCTTAAAAAATGAATAAAAAATAAATGCAATCTGCACACTCCGAACTTCTAATGTATAAAATTATCAAAAAATAATTAAATTCCTATTATAGTTTTTGCTCCTATAAAACATTTTTAATGGAACGATTTTGACCAAATTTAACATTAAATATCTCTAAAATAATTATTCGATTTGAAAACTGTCTGCATCAGTGTGTTTATCACACATTTCTCGATAATACCAGCGATTTTCATACTTTTGTATGCAGTAGTTTCCTTAATATTAACATCGAAAAACTCCCGGTTTCAAAACAATCAAAAACAGTGGTTGTGACAGCGTTAGTTATTATTATTATTTTTTTTTAATAGACAGGTTTAAGAAGCTTCAATGTTGTTTTAATATATAAAAAGTAGTAATAATTTCATGCAATGATGCAATACTTTTTTGTCAAGTTTGTAACATATTTCTTTTATTTGATATAGGTTGAGACCAGGGCGGAATGGGGAATCGGGGAAGAACGGGATACTCCATTTATTTCCCGCCAGTGTTAGTTTAGCATGGCAAAGCTTCATGAGCCTCACTTGTATTGCAAGATGTTGATGAGTAGCGACTTCTGGTTGCTGGAATTCGTTAACTCATTTTGGAAACTTTTAGCAATAAATTGTGTGTCTTACTGTAGTATTTGGAAATTTTAGATGAAAGGTAAGGCTCTTTCCGTATTTCGGCCCCAAATAACTTTAATTCCAATCAATTGGTCATGTTTTTAAATATATTTTTCCATGATACAATGATAAAAACATCAATCACGTAGTCACGTGACTTTTTCAAATTATAACTCGCGGGAGAGAACGGGATGTGGCGGAACAGGGTACGTACGCCGTTCCACTCCGGTGTTTTGCCCCGATTATATAACAAATGTATAGTATATATATAATATAAAATATGTATAATATATAAATATAAATATATAATTGCAATGAGATTTAATAAATTTGCAGTTTCCCAGTTTTTTTATTTATTGATTAAAGTTACCTATGAAAACAAACAAACTGCAGCAAGAGTTTACAACACAGACGAATGCGGCGCAACTGTTGTACCAAAACAGAATTCATGGGTAATTGCGGTGAAAGGGCAGAGTCAAGTTGGTGTTTTGGCACTTTAAATACAAAAAATAATCTATGATATTTCTAAAACCATTGAACCCCATTCTGCCCATTGTATGAGGCATAACTTTTTATTACAACGTTGTATATTAAAGTTTATTTTAAAATGTAGAAAGAAACTGCTTCTTAATATAGGATAAAGTTTTTTTGGTATCTTAGACCTAAAACCTTGCTTCAAACCTTAATTATCCTATTCCGCCCCGGTGTGTCCTACTTCCATCCTTTCACTATTTTAGAGTAATTCTGTATAATTGCTTCGATTATTAAACGCATTGGAACTTTACCTTCCTTTAAATATAATACTGGGACATATTGGCTCCATTTATATAAAGACAAAAAATGTAAAAAAAAAAATAAAATAAATAAAAAAAATAAAAAAAATAAAAAAAATGGAGAAATGTTTTTCCGTCGATAACTTTTATGTTCTTTTTTCCCATAGAATATATGCAGAAATAATTTATTATATAATCGATATAGTTTAAATTATTTTTCATATCAATATATTGAGGAAGAAGAGTCTTATGCCTAACAAAAAGTGAATTCTTTCGTTATTGGAAAATGAAACATTTTAAAATAATTGTAAATACCTAAAAAAATTCAACAGCACCAAACTCTGTCGCGAACTTTGGTCAATATCAATTTTAAATATTAAGATATCAGTTATCTATTTTTAATTGTAGGAATTCTTAAGTCAAAACAACTTGTATCTGTGGAATTAGAAAAAATTAGAGCCTAATAAAAGTATGTATGTAATAAATAATATTACACTATACAAATTACAAATACTTTATATAAAAATTAAAACGAGTATTGTAGGTCGCCACGTAAATTGAAAAGTACATTATCCTTTTTTATTGCAAATCAATGATGCCAAATTAACGGAAATAAATACTTAATTTTAGTCAAATATTAGAAAGTCAAAAGCATTGAGGTGGTCCAAGTGTGTTATTATACAAAAAGTATTTAGCACAACACCATTTATCTACATAAATAAATATTTCTGCGCGTGAAAATACTTGTCTATTTTTAAATATTATGATACTATAAAAATATACAAATAGTATACACAAATTAAAATTACAAGTCGTCTGCCAATTTCAATAATAAATTTGGTTTATAATGGCAAATAAGGTATTCCAGATTATTTTTAGGCATTAAAATATTAACCTAAATTAAAAACAAGATATTCTAAATCATTGAGATTCTTTCTGAAATTTAATTTTAAAAAACAGTTCTTTAAAAATATTTCATATGTCGCAACATTAATCTCCAATAGAAATTTTCAGAGCATTATGATGCTCACATGTGTTAGTAAATTTTTTACTATAAAAAGTTTAAAAACTGAAAATATACGTTTAAACTTTAAGCCTTCACTTAGCGTAATATATTTCTTGTTTTATTATTTATATATTGCAAAGAAGAAGTACATGATTATAGTAATTATCTAAATAAATAAAACACACTGAAAACGGAATTACGCAGAACGCTGGATGTACTTTAATGGCGATATTATTTCTGAAGGGTTTAAGAACTCGTTATAAAATGTATTTGTGAAAAAAAAGTTTTTTCTGGCGTCATAACGGAAGACAGTTTTAGAACATTATGCTATAAAAATTGAAAACTTTAGTATAAAAAGTAAAAATAAATAAATAAATAAATAAATAAAAGATAAATGTGATCATTTCAATAATAACATGCATGTTATATTATAGAAAATTAGAAATTCCAGATTATTGTAAAAATATAAGCAATTAATATTAATCAAACATGCGGATATTGTAACATGTGAAGTATTCATGAGAACTTGAGTTGTAAATAATATCGACTCGGCAAGATTGAACAATCCATAAAAGCAATTATGAGTAAATTATTCATCAGGTAAAATTGCATGTCTGCGGTAAAAGGCACTATAAAGAGTGATTAATGCTGATTTCCTTTTATGCATATTGACACAAAATGTATGAGAGAACTTTTGAACGAAATGTCATTCACTTAATCTTTTTATTCAAAGTCATTTGAATATCCGACTCAATTGATTTTCCCGTAAATGTTTGGGGGATATTATCATCCATGCACCGTGAAGGAATTTCAGTTACAATGGAAAGGATCCCCACCGAGAAATTTATGATAAATGAGTTTCCTTGTCAGCTACTAAATTATTAACGATGTACTTTCTTTAAGCATTTAAAAATTTAAAAAAATATATTTGAGTTCATTATTATGTTATGAAGTAGCGGCAAAGAATATTTAAAATAGCATTGTTTTAAAAAATATTTACTTCAAATCACGCCACAAAAAAAAGTTTACACTTATGTAACCTTGTTTCGAAAAAAGTACGAAATATTACAATATCCATAATTTTTCTCTTTTTAAGAAACTAATTAAAATCTAACAGGACATAGATGTTTTTTTCAAATATATCTTCTTCCTTGGAAATTCATAAACAATCTAGCTTTCTGTAAAAAATGTTATAGAATATCAATATTGGATAATATACTTCCGGAAGGCATTAACAATTCACAACAGTAATTATATACAGTATAAAAATTTTAGCATAAAAATTATAAATATAATTTTTTATAAACTAAAATTGTTTAAAAAAATAATATTTCTTATATTGTGATTGCGAGTCAAGTTGTCCAGAATTATAAATTTTTAAGTAATAAATATCTTATTAGCACGACAGAAATCACAAAATCCAATTGTTATTTGAAATAATTCAATAAATCGCAATAACACTTACAGTAAAGCCTGGATTATTCGCAAGTGGACGAACCGCGGTGCGGTTTATCCGCGAAGAGATTTTATATATATTTTTTTTTTTAATTCAAGCCAACAGCAAGGAAAATACAATAAGCCCTACTAATAAATATAAACAGAAAAATTCATGTATTCGAAAGTAATAGAAGAATATTTCTAGATTCGTTTGCCATGTTTGAAATTTCAGATATAAAGTCTTGATGTCTTTCCTTGATTTTATTAAGCAAACGTAAACACAGCAATTAAAATATTTAACAATTAAATAATACTATTATGATGAATTCCAGGAGAGCATATTAAGAATAACTTCATTTTCGAAATAAACATTATTCTCTACTAAAAGAAAAACAATAGTTTACAATTTAGAATAAAGAAAAGATGTTTCCAAAGCAAGAAGCAGAAACAAATGATTGATTATTTTATACGTTTTATTATGTTTTTTGTACACTAAAACATAGTTTTTATGTTGAATTTTCTTTTTTTCGTGTTTGCACCCCATTTTCAGTCTTTTTCGGGTTATCCGCGATTTTTGTTATCCACAAAATGTGATGCCCTTACCACCCAATTCCGCGGATAATCGGGGCTGTACTGTATTTTTATCAAAGTTCCTCAAAATGTGATTTTCTTGAAGGAGACACATTTAAAACGTTAAGAAAAATAATAAAACTTCCAGAAACGCAAAGGAAAATATTATTTTGATAAAATTCATTGCTCTAAGTGATAATATTATATGTGAAATAAAGTTCTTTAAGGTTTGATATTGCATATCTGCTGTAAAAAATGTAACATAGTTTATAAGGTTAGTTGGGGCAACTGGGACATGATTTTACAATGTGACTCTGAAGCTTCTCACAATTCAGCTTCAAAAAGCTAATGTTCATTTCAATTAAAGTCTGAACTTCAGTAAATGTGTTCAGTTAGGTTCCCTCTACCAGGCAGAAATTCTCAAAATTACATTTTAATATTTAAAAATATAAAAATATGCATATTTCATCTTTCTTTCCTCGTGGGTCCAGTTGCCCCCTAAAATGGGGTAACTGGACCAGGGGGTTCTATGTTCCACACGCGTTTATATTTTTTCATATCGGATATCAGGTCCTGTTTGAAAAAAGTGTAAACAACATAAAAAATTTAAACCAGGCAGATCATGTAAATTATATGTCAATAAACAGCGTTGTAAGGGAAACCTTTGCTGTCAGTGTGCCTAAAAAAGCACTAAAAGTGAAAATATTAGATTTATTTATACCAAAAATATAAAACTTAAGTAAGTACTTATGTACTTTAGTATAGATAATAAGTATAAAAGTCAAATGGGTAATTTAAGGGAAAAATAGCAAGGTAAATCTCTGAACAAAAGGCTACGTAAGGACTTAAGTACTTTATCTTTATCCAGGGGTCGCATTATATAGGGAAAATTTTATTGTTTCTTAAAGAAAGGTGCGATGAAGATATTATTTTCAAAATAGTGGTAGGGACGATAAAAGATTCCCTATAGCATAGCTGCTAACTTTTACGCTTTCCTCTTACCACTAAAAAACTTGCCGTAAAAATTGGCAGCTATGCCTATAGAATGCGACCCCTGTGTATAGTACAATTTCAAGGTCTGGCTATCTGGCTTTCAGGGGCAAGGTACTTGCATTCGTAAAATGTCGAAATAATTTAATGACACCAATATTTACAAGAGGAGCTATTTGAAAACATGTAAAAGTATATTTTCGCGTACTTAATAAAGGTTAAATTTTAATTATAAAATTCAGGACCCAATGTGACAATTAGGAATTAAAATTAGGTGATGCCATAACGGCATCACCGCCTCTCAAGGGGTCAAGAAATTTGGTTTGATACCACTCAATATGCTTTTTTCTAAATTTCATTACGTTATTTTAATAAGGTATTCTATCATTTTCTTTATTGTGAGCAAAAATCAATGGAGAAATATACTTCCCGTAGTCAGAGAAACACGAAAAAAATATTTAAAGCTAGTGGGGTAACTGGATCCAGCATGGCTCAGTTACCCCGGATACATGTCCCAGTTACCCCATTCTTGAAACTTTTATGGGGTAACTTGGACACCGGGCTTACATTTAAAGCATGAAGTAAATATGTATTGATACCTAATAATATTAATGTAGTTATGTGTCTAATCTTAAAAAAAAGGTTTATTTAATAAAAGTACTTACAGTATTTTAATAAAAGTCCGAGGAAGTTCTACCATATTGACGTTGTTTTTAAAAAAAGGAAGGTAAATTTTTGACAACCTATCACAGCAAAGTGAGAGTTATGATTGAGTTGATTCACGTTGTTTTAGGAAGTAGAGATAAAGGGGAATTGCTCACAAAAGCTAAAACTTAAAAAACACCAAAAGTTTTTTATGAAATAGCCTATGGCCCAGTTACCTCGTGGTTCCAGTTACCCCAACAAACCTTACAATTGAAAGTTTTAAGCCATCAGATAAAAATTAAAAATTCCTGTTTTATGTGTTTAATAAAGCAAATTTGCGTTACAAATTAGTAAACATAGTATTCACAATTTAAAGTTATAAGTTGTCGCACGTAATTAAAAAAAACTGATATAACGAATTATGAATTCAAAGTTATTCTGCGTGTTTAAACAATGCACATCTTTATTCACGCGAATATAAAAGCACACAGGGTATTAATGAAAATATCATTTTTAAAAAATAACTTTCATGAAGTATTAACAAGTCTCAACAACATTTATCTGCAGAATAAAAATATCCAAAGCGTACTAATAGGTGTATATATTGTATGTTAAGACCTAATAACAGCTGATTTCCCTTTAGGCAAATTCGCGGGAAATATGTGATAGAAATTTGGAATGAAATACCATTCATTAAGTCAGCATTCAAAGGCATTTGCATATCTGTCGGAACTTATTTTTACTTGTAATGTCCCTGGGACATTTTCATTCATGCGCCACAAATGAAATTCAGAAACAATGTAAAGTTCGCCACAAAGACAAATGTGATAAACTTTCCTTTTATCTGGTAATAAGTAATTAATTGCACATTTTCTTCGGGCATTCGATAATTTAAAAGCGCCCAAGTTCATTATTTAAGTCAGTAAATGTGTGATGGATGAATATCGATTGTAACATTGATTTAAAAATAATTTACGGGATTTCAAGAGGCAAGAAATTTGCGTTATTAAATTACTGTATTTTAGAAAATATCTTCGAAATAGTATATGGGTTAAACATTTATTTCAAGAAAATAATTTACTATTATGTCAAAAAGTTTTGAAAGTACAGCTTCTACTTTAGAAATATTAGGTTGTAACAAAAAATTTTCCGCCAAATAACCATTACATAATACTAATTATAAGATATATAATTAACTGTAATGTTATATATAACCATCATTCCGCCAAATCTTCACAGTGTTATATGATACAACACTAGTACCTAAAACTGTACATTTTATTCGGTGACATTCTGTAGCTGACTTTTTGCTATCGAACTGGAAGTAAATGATGATTCTAATCTATTAGCGTGATAGTTCCATTTGAAGCACCTTGTACTTAATGATAACGATATTTTTTACAAATTTCACAACACAGTGTTATAAAACAAATCTCTTTCTTTCAAATGGCAAAAATCGTTTGACAAAATATGAGCAAACACTTCAACGCAAACTGTTTGCACAGACGTAGTAGCTGTTGCGAGAAACTTTCGACAACATGTATTTAACAACAACATTTATAAATACAACATGTATTTAAGTAAACTGATGCACCAAAAATACAGAATGAGAGTCTACCTTTTCCAACGCGCAATGAAATGTGAGCAATTTTACATAAATATCTTTTTTATCGGGTGAAACTTGGTTCTATATAAAAAATTCATAAATATATCTAGGATACACGGATTAAAAATAATTGTTAAATTCCTTCACAATTATTTTAAATATTTTTAAATTGTTATATAATTTTATTTCGTCAAGCGTCGTTTGACTATAAAATCATGTCCTAACAAACAAAAATGTTTGGAATACTTGGTGAAAATACATGGTCAGTATTGCGTATTTCCACTGTTTGCCTTGGTAATCACTAAAATTCTGCCAGGCATTACCATTAACAATATTTTCGCACTTATTTGGATAGATTGCTGTCATACTTTTAGCAAGTAGGTATTTCGTTTTATAGTTTTTAAATGATAACAGTGATTGTAGCTTGATGGCAAAATATACAGAATGGAATAGAAAATCCTGATCGAGAAACAAATCTAAATCAAATTGTTTCTAAAAGGATAAATGCGTTAACATCCTACCTGCTTGATCTTAAAAATATTCAAACTTGTAATAATATTTGGTCAGCCATATAGTTACAAAAGCTTAAAAAAAGATATTTATGTTTAAATATATAGTGACAGCGAACATAACAAAAATTAGAAGTCACCATATTTAATCACAAAATTCCATTTTCATTGTTGTAAGAGAACAATTTAAGATTATTATAAATGCTCAACTAATTAAAAGAAAAGAAAAGAAAGAATATAAAAACTCTTGATGTGCTTTGTGAATATAGTTTTAAAGAAATGTGCTTACAAATTATTTAACAAATTACAATGACATTTACTAGTAGAATATAAATCTTCAGAATTCTATTACACAGTGTTGAAGGGCATATTACTATGAATAAATATATAACTAAAAATTGAAATTATAATTGGGTGCACATAATAATAAATGTACAACTTTATTTTTTTTTTAATCAGGATTTTCGGATAATTTTAAACCCTTGAAAAATAAATAATAATTAAATACAAGAGTATGAAAAACAATGAAGTTCTTCGGAGTTTTTCGGATTTAAATAATATCGTTTTGGAAGAAATTATCAAGAAATATTTATCTGCAAAATAAATATCCCCAGAGTTTGATTGTCTATTTTATCTGTAAAAAAATTCCAGAGCGTGATATTGGATATATCTGTTACACATTACATAGTCCTATTTAAGGTGATTTTCCTTTATGCGTAATTTAAAGGAATAATTTTAGTAAACATTAGAATAAAGTATAATCCATTGTATCTATAAATTCGAAGTTGTTTGAATATCCAACTTGATGTAATCTCACTCTCAGTGACCTGAAACAATCTGCATTTCTATGCCACGAATGAATCTGAAAAATAACAGAAAATGTCCATCAAGTCAATTAAGATAAACCATTTTTCTGTATCAGGTAATAAATTTCTCTTTTGTCGTTGCACTTTCTAATTTCTTTTTTATTATTTCAAACTGCTTAATTTCATTGTTTATGTAATAAAGTATTCAATAAAAGGATACTGATTGTAAAATAGTTTTTAAAATATTTACGAAAATCAGAATCGCAAGACAAATTATATTATGATATAAATTTTTAATTGCAAGTCTAAACGACTTAAATTTTTTCGCTTTGTAATAAACCATTAAATATAAATTATTACATGATAGATGGTTAAAAAAAGCTTTTGCTAATAAATTCTTTAATATTTCAATATCCTAAATTAGATAACATAAATTAATGTCATACTACGTAGAATGAAGCTGTAAAGTTTTATTTTATTTAATATTTAACAAAAGCATTGTCGTGCAAAAGAAAAGCGCACTAACAATTCGTGATTTTCAAATATATATATATATATATATATATATTTTTTTTTTTTTTTTTTTTTTTTTGCTTACTAATCATACACTCGTATTATATACACATATTGCCATTAATGACAGGCAATTTTCAATTTTAGACATTTTGTAGAATATTTAGAAATATACTTGTCAGATTCTTCAGGAATTTCAGGATTAAGAAGAACAGGTATGACCTCATATTTAGCAATGTCGATTTGATAAGGGGGGCAATTAGGGGGTCAACAAAAAAGGAAAGAAAAAAAAATAATACTTGGGATCACCCTGTAAAATAACGAACTGATCTATCGCTACCGAATATAAATAAACAGACATTGTGCAATATGTGTATTCTTTTTTGTAAGAATAGCACGTATATTAATAGAAGTATAGTGATTTATTTAAAATATATATATATTCTTGCATGGTTTTTGCTAATAACATACAGGGTTTTCAACCAAAGTTAACGCCGATTTCAGAAAAATTGACAAAATATAGTAGAAATAATATAGTGAAGTTGAAATATAAATATATTAAATATTTTAGGAAATATGAGCAGTTGTATGAAATAAATTTTATCTGCGCATGCGCGAACGATAACAAGGATCATTTTACATGTAATTTAATAGTCAACTCTATGGAGCAACTTATTAAACAAATCTAGTCAAATATCGTAAAAATTCCGAAAGATATCGGCGTTAGAGTGAGCAAATTTTTAGTTGTTCTCTAAAAGCAGCTGAATGATAAGAGATTTTACACAAATTGTCATTTTTTATAGAAAAAGTTAGTATATAGTGACTATCAACGAGCAGATTTCGAAAAAATGCTTCGATTTTGATAATGGTATAGGCTCGTTCTGGCGGTTATCATAGAAGAACTAAAGCATCAATAAAAAATGAAAATTAAAAAAAAAATTAAATTAAAAATGAGAATTTGTGTAAAATCCCTTATGATTCAGCTGCGTTTAGAGAACAACTTAAAATTTGCTCACTCTAACGCCGATAGCTTTGTGATTTTTTACGATATTTGACTAGATTTTTTTTAATAGGTTGCTCCATAGAGTTGGCTATTAAATTATGTAAAAGGATTCTTGTTATCGTTTGCGCATGCGCAGATAAAAATTATTTCATACAACCGCTCATATTTCCTAAAATATTTAATATATTTATATTCGAATGGCACTATATTATTTCTACTATATTTTGTCAATTTTTCTGGAATCGGCGTTACATTTGGTTGAAAACCATGTATGTAATAAGCAAAAAACATGCAAGGATTTTTTAATTTTTTTAAATAAATCGCTATATAATGTACGTGCTATTCTTACACAAAAGAATACACATATTGCACAATGTCTGTTTATTTATATTCCGTAGCGATAGATCCTTTCGTGCATTTTATTTTACAGGATGATCCCAAATATTATTTTTTTCTTAGATTTTTTGTTGGCCCCCTAATTGTCCCCATCGACAATAATCGACATTTCTAAATATGAGGTCATACCTGTTCTTTTTAATCCTGAAATTCCAGAAGAATTTGACAGGTATATTTCTAAATATTCGACAAAATATCTAAAATTGAAAATTGCCGGTCATTAATGGCAATATAGTGTATATATATAAAATACGAACAAGTGTATAGTGACGCCAAACTTAAAAATTTTATATTACATACAGCTAATAACATATTTTTTCTTTTATTGTCTAAAGAAATCGAGACATTTACGTATTTTACCTAAACAATCAACTATATTTTTAAACAAGACAATCACATTCTACTTGGTTAACTTAACAAGTCAAAACATCACTTATCTGTAGAATAAAAATATTCAGATGTTGATAATGCACATCTATGTTAAATGATACCGCAAACCATCTATAAACTTATTTTCATTTATGCACATTCGTATGGAACTATGTGACAGAACGTTTAAACGATGTATATCCATTAAGTCTCTGTGTTCCAAGTCATTTGGATACCGACTACATTAATTCTTGTCTATTGTGACCCGTTTGGATTTTCATTGCCGTGCTTGGAATTGCTTTCTGTACCAGTGAAAATTTCACCAAGACAATTACTATAATATTTTTTTCCTTCTTGAGATGTTAAAATAATAAAAAGTCTTTTCACTATCTTTTACGTTTAATTTTATTGTCAGTAAATTTGTAACAAAGCAACATTATTTTCAAAATAAATTACGGAAATCATTTATTATTGTAAAGTTTGTGTTAAATATTCGTTATCAGAAAAATACCTAGAAATATTTCAGGATCTTTATTTTTCTGATTTATCTTTGGTTTGTAATTTATTAAAAGATAAGGGAAGTTAGAGTAAATGTACTAAATTAATGCCTAAATGATGGTGGAATGGAACAAAAACTTTTGAAAATTACTTTCGACTTCAGCCTGATGCAAAATTTGTAATGTTCAAGTCAAATTTCTGAGGAACACAGAAAGTTACAAATATACGGCTCGATCATAAACAAATTCACACTTATATTATAAACACGTAGTCTTAAAAACTCGAAATAAATTTTCTATCTCTACTTACACAGCAATAGCAAACTTAAACTTATAAGGCATTGCACCCAATTGCAGCATTTTTATTATTTCAAAACAGAAATTCAAGGATCACTGTAAACATCCAAAACCATTAAATCTCATTAAACACAATTTCTAAATCCTTGAGATACATATGCTGATAATGGTTTTAATCACTTGCAAATGATTTGATAAAAACATTTTTGTTTAAAATAACGTCTCCGAAAGTGAAGATGCGTGTCTTTATTCAATGATATATTAAAACTTCATTAAAGATGATTTCTCCTGAAGAAATTTAGTAGATAAATTTTAACATAACATTTAATCTTTTATTGATCCTTTAAGACTGTATTGAATTCATTTAGAATTTCCGACTTATTCATTTTAATCTTTATTCCCTCAGCGATATTCCTTTGTGTGGTACATATGTGGCGTGAATTCTCAGCAAAAATTTAAAAGTTCACCATGTCATTTCTAATAACATTTCCTTTGTCAGGTTATTTCTAATTTTTCATTGTGTGTTCGACTATTTAAAAGTGTTTAAATTCGTTATTAAGTCAAGAAGTTTGTAACAATGCCATACACAAGCAATAATTTTTTTAATATTAAATTCTGGTAAGAAAAAAAATTGCGCCCTTTTAAATTATTTTTGATAACAAATTGTAAGACACAGTATATTAACTATAACTTTCTCCCGTAACATACAATATTTGTTTGTATAATTAAATATTCAACTTTTTTCATATAATGATTAGCAATATGTATTAAAGCATCAGTATTAAACTCCTGATAATTAGGTAGCATAGAAACACAGTGTGTTGCATTTGTATTGAATGACAGATTTCGATTTTTAATGGGAAACATAAATCCTATTTAATTCTAAATTTAGAAAATATTTATGATGATAGTTTTTACAATTTATTATTGCCTGCAATAAATTATGTTTACATTGTCCTTTATAATAAAATGGTCACATATGAAGTAATACAATTCCATTAGTAGAGAAGAACATACATAAAAATTTGGAATTTTTAAAAATTATTGCCAGCTTAATGTTGTTTATCTCGTCTCTCTATCTCGTCTAAGCAAATTCGTCCAAACAAGTACAGTTGTTTTGTATTGTGGCTTGTTAGGTTTGAGACAAAAACGTTTAATTTGAGCTTATGTCCTGTGCATAATCTCCGAATCCTTTTTATTTACATTTTAAACAAATCCGAATATATTATTTCACACTAATCAATAATATTGAAATCACCCAGTTTTCTGATATCGGTAATTTTAAATACGCACGTAAGTTATATAAATGCTGTACATAATAGTACGATACGCAGTTACTGGTAAAACCATATATGCGCTAATACATTTTCTAATCATAAAAAATACCATAGAACAAATACCTACAATTTAGAACAAAACTTTAGTTTTCATTCACAAAAACAGTAAATATCAGCCTTAGTTATGTTCTTATTATTTAAATATCACAGGTATTATTCTAGCTAGTGTTTAGCATTTAGTAAGCGACTATGACAAATCTTAAACATTTTATATAATTTAGCAATAAAGTCAGCAATATTATGCAACGCAAATTTTCCATACTTTCGTATATGGATATCTCATAAAAGTTCATTTTATACCTACAAAACTTAAATGTACTGAAAATAAGCACTCTTTAAATAAAAGTTTAAGTTTTCATCAATGACTATTTCATTTTTGAGAAAATTTTACACGTGCAAAAATAGCGTTAGCGTTGTCGAATACCGATAACGAATCCATAGTTCCTCGAAAACGCATGAGTGAGAAAGTGTTATTTCTTCACTTCTTTTGGTCACAAATCCTGATCCTTAAGTGCCTTAAATCTAATTGCCCTAATCGGCAGCACTTGGGATTTCTATTTTCTAAATGTAAGGTATTACTTGTTGTGAAACATAGTCAACCAGGTCACTATGTACATATTTGATCAAAATACGTATGATAATCCATGCAGTGCACTTTTAAAAAATGTCAATTTGCAGCATGCAAAAGTAAGTATCTATTTCATCCTAAAAGGTGTGAAACCTGGAAAGCAATTATCACAGTTTTGTTTACAGGTTTTCTTTAAAAATATAATTTTTCTGGGACTATTAAAATGAATTTAAAAGAAACAATTCGTACTCAAAAAGTTTTTTCAAGTTTTTTTTAAAATATATTTGTATAAATGTAATTATTTATTATATACCAAAGCCGCATTACGTACATCATTAAAAACCTTCTCATCTAAATCGTAATTTGAAGATTCAATAGAAATCTGAATTTAATAGAACTTAATGTTATTATTTTCTGCTTTTACACCTAAAAATTTGCAGCAAGCTATCCGGGCATTCGATCGTTCTTATGCATAGCGGTTACCAATCCGTAATTTCAATCAATGATGACCAATGAGAATGCTCCATAATATGGTCAAGTAACCGTTATTTCCAATAGCTGTTGAAGGATTGGACGGTTTCCTGTAGTTTTGTTTAAAATAGGATCCCGATAATTTATGTGAAGAGTACGATGAATTACAGTATGTATTTAGTATACGGCTATGGAAATAGTGGTATAATGAATGTGTGTAAATTATCCATCAGCGCTGACAACAATTTTCTCGTAAAATTAAAAAGTTTGCATAATTTTTAGAGCTATGAAATTTACAAAAACTATATTTGTTTCATTTCCATACATTCCAACTAGACAATCAACAGTATAGAAAGTTGTTAAACTTCTACTTGCATTGAGTTAGCCTACGTATCATATTGTTCATCAATTAGACCCTGATATGCATAATAACAATTCACACGTTCTTTCTAGATGTGAATATAATAGTAGAATCCCAAAATTTTGAAATTATGCCGCTATCTAAATCGCGGGTTAGAAAATCTAGGAAAGTACATACCGTAGTGTGGAAACACCTGTTAAATGAGATTTGATAAGGAAGAAGTACGCCTACAGTGCTTGGTTTTCTAGACAGTGTATATCAGTGAACTGTATACGTTCATATTCAAAAAACCTTTTATCAGTGAAAAATATTATGAATTATTAAATATAATCAACAAGTCACATCTATTTTTTAAATTTAATTTTATTTATTTACTATCTTATTTCTGAATTATAAACAAAGTTTTGTTTCATTCACTACGGCTTTATTTGTCGTCGTCAAAATAATATCGGCTACATTTAGACACCTGATAATAATCAATTGCTATTTTTAGAAGTGTATAACTATGGTGACAACGACAGACGCTCTTGCTTGTGCCTATATCATCGCAACGACATAAATTCGAAAAATGTCATAATTATAATTTTTTCATCAAAAGAGGAAAGAAAATGCACTTTCGAACGAAATTTGTTTAAGGGGTCCCAGGACTCTTAAAATTGGGAAAAAAAGACCATTTTCAAAATTTAATATCTTAAAATGTATGTCATTTTAAAACACAACTTTTAGAGGGATGAAAGATATAAGTTTGTTCTTTCGTTTCACATATTTAAAAAAATTACAAGATGTAGAATTATTATTCGGCTTCAAAATGCCAGAGAAAATTTGTATAACAGATTATGCACAGGATTAGAAAATAAATTTTGCAACTAGAACGAAAGTCTTTGTACCTAATTATTCTTCTGATTGTAATAATGAACTTGAACCTAAATAAACTTGTATTTAAAGGATTTTTATATTTTTAATACAAAGTTGGATTTAGCTAATACAAAATTTAGAAAATGTAAAGAGTATAATCACCTCAAAAATATTTTTTGAACAATAAAAAGGAAATTTTAGGTTCAGTTTATACAACTAATATGAAACATATATTTTGAAATTTTCATCAAAATATAATGAGTAGTCTGAGAAATCCTGCGCATTATGTCCATAAACGTCCTTTAGAGAAAAAGCACTTGAAAATTCCGGAAACGTCTCTTCAACCGATATAAATTTAAAAATTTCTGTAAAAAAAAAAGGAATTTCAAGGAAACAATTATATCAAAATATTCAGAAAAGATAGAAGTTTAAGTTTTGAAGCTTTGAGAGTACTGAGACCCCGTAAACAAAAAGGATCAGTTTAGTGACATTTTTAATGTCTTAAATAATTCCATTATAATATTTTTTTTAACTCTACCTCAAGAATGAGCACCTATATGCTGCAAAAATGAAATGTGTTTCCTAGTCAAGTTACCAGAAGGCGCAATTAATTTTAGAAAGCCAAACGAAAAGAAGGGGAATCGAATTAATCGGAAAATCAGAAAAGCAATAAGATATGGTACATTGACGCTAATTTAAAATCCGTCAGCGATTTTACTTTTATGTTGATCATAAAACTTAAGTCAAGAGATGATAAATTCATCAAAATATAAGTTGCATCATAATATTCTAGAAAATGTGTTTTAATTTTGTGTCCCATTGTATAAGAAATAATGGAAATCCGATCGGTGAGAAAGGGGTGGAAATTCTATTTATGAAAAGGAACAAAAAAAAAATATCAATTGACCACATTAAATTTCTGCCTCATCTGCAGATTTTATATTACGTTTTAGTATTAATTTATAAATAATTTTACAAATGTTTTAGAAATTAATATCAATATTTTTATTTAAACTCACTTTCATTAACTGATTACTAAATTTTTCTCCAACTGTGCAGTTTATCAATGTTCATTGAATGTTCTTGAAATATATTTTTCAATGTAAATTACTATTACATTTATATTTCAACAATTGAATAAGAAATTGAAAATTTAAATTAAAAAATATTAATTCCTGTGAGAAACAGGGAAAAGGAATGTAAAATAAATCTGCACATACCCACCTCACGCTTAATCACTTTGGAAAGGATTTTTGCAAATAAATGGTAAAAGTTTAGTGCTAACCGTTAACAGATTAGAGTTAAACTAATACTCTACAATTCCGAAAAAATCATTAAGATATATCGCAATAGAGAAAAAAGCGAAAAAAAAATTGTAATGAAGTAAAATAAAGAAACATATATCTTTTAAATTGTATTGTATTTCTCAGTTACTTCACAGGTATTAATATCTAAATTTTCAGTATCTGCACACGCACTTAATACTCTAATTCACAAGAACGGGATAAGGGTGAGTAAGAGCTGATATATTATTTAATATTTCCGAATAAAAAAATTATAAATTTTTAAAAATAGTTTTTGTTTTTTACATTTTCATTGATTTATTTTCATATGTCTGTAAATAATTTATTTAGTCCTTTTAGTTAAATGGGAGCACATTTACCATTAATGCATTTGAGTATGCATGTGATTTGAAATGCTTATGTACTTACGTAGATCAAATATTGATTAAGTGCATACTTATAATATCTTAGGTCTTATTTTTACAGATATTGGCAGGAGATATTACACGGATTTTGACGAAATTTGATGACACATCGTCATTTAAATTGTTATTATTTTTTTAATTACTTAAAAAAGACATCTGATTCGGAAAAAATCGCAAGACATATTTTATATACAAAAACTTTCTACATGGTTTTTGTGTGGTTTTACATTTTCGTATTATATTATTCAAGTTATAATCTCGTCTAACTGGGAGATTGGTTATTGCGTAAACTGGCTTTATTGATTTTTAGCATTTAACACTTTTTACACATAACCATTAATGTTTTTTAAATGCATCAAAGATTTCAAATTTTTCCGGTACACATCTTGCATAGAAAAGAGATCAATTTATTTTAAACAATTCTCTGTTTTATTTAGAAAAAAGTTATTTCTATTACTTCGTAATATCGTTCTAGAACTTGTCCAAAATTTTCCACGGCATACCTCAGTGTTAACGCGGCACATCGGTTATAAGTCACTGCAGCGGGACTAGTTTTGTTTATTTATTAGCCCCGGGTTTATGTTATTTCAGGCAACAATTAAATGTCGTCACTAAATATTAACGTTGTGTTACATAAGCCAGCCCTAAAGTGAAGCAGATGCATTATCGTACTGTTAAACAATGATAATCTCTACTGCATTTTTTAAAACTTCTAAGCATCGCATGTTTTCAATTTTTAAACCTCCATATAGAGAAAAAGTACTTATAACTGCAATTTATTTGAAAACTGGATCTCAATTTATTTTTGAGATACAGAAGAAGCTATTTGTTTTGGAACATTCGGAACAACAGCCGTGCCCAAATAGCGATTTTGCCGTATTGTCAAACGTCAATGTATTTTTTGAGTTCACCTACTTTATGAACCTGTGCAACTTGCATAAATATCTGACAAATACTGTTCTTTATTTCGTCACTGTAAGAATTGTGAGAATTAAAGAAAAACATAGCATACAAAATTAAATTACAATTATTTTATTATATATAGTCTGTATGTACTTTACATTGTACATGTAGTAAAAAAATTACTATGAACATTACATTTTGTAAAGTCTCTGATATCACGTTGCTTCCGCGATTCGGATTTCTTTTTCAAAAAATCGTTACGTATTATACACAGATTTACGAGTTCTACAGAGTTGAAACTTTTGTTCGATTCGGCAAATTTTATGAATGCATCTAATTCATCAGAAGCCTGTTTCCACGAGACTTTAGATTCATCCGCCCAGGTAACCGCTTAATTTCCTCTTTGACTGATATAGATGTCCGAAGGAATTTCGCGCCCTTTCAACATTCTTTTTTGCCTATCTGATTATTTGGAACTTCTTATGATAAGATAATTGGTCATCCGACATCGTAGTTTATCATACTAATTTATTGACAGTGTTAATTGGAAATGTTCTTTTATAGTTATTATTTTCTATCTAGAAATTCATTTAAAAAGAAAAAAGCTAAAACAAATCCGTTTAAATCTTTTTTTAAGTATATAACTTTTGTTTTTCAATAGCATTTCTTTTTTGCTAAAAATATTTTATTTATTTTCAATAAATTGTTTGTGTTTTTTGTTATGATGGATAAAAGAGACAATGAAAGTTAATAACGTTTCCTCAATTTGATTATAGAAGCACATTAGAATGAATGCGATTGTTGTTCATTATTATACAAAGGTTGTACTTTTATGTACTATTTTTAGCTTAATCTGCAATGAATACGTGTTATTTTTTATTTTTTATATGCAATAGTATTTCAGTCGCAGCCATGAAAGTTCAGATAATTTCAGTATCGCCTACAGGAATGATGGGGACAAAACGCGATGAGCAGTATGCTCTTTCCTGTTGGAAATTTTGCTTTCGCCTGAAGAAAACGTCAAACGATGTATCTGCTATAGGATACTTGTGGAGAGTCTGTTCCTCCCTGGAGCTGAGTTAAAAGAAGGTTTGATATATTTAAAAAAAAGAAAAAAAAGCAATTTAACAAATTACAACGACCATTTGGAAAAGGATTTTTTCAAAGGCTAAAATTTAAGACATAAAAAATCGCACGGAGTTGATCATACATTACGTACGCCATGGATAAAACATTAACATTCCTGGATCCATCATGAACGAATTTTAAAAGAAATTTCAGTTTTACAATTTTCCGTACTGTAAATTTTTAAACTTCTACGGAGATGGTCATACATTACGTACACCATGGATTAAACATTAATATTCCTGGATCAATATAAAATTAAATTTCATTTTTAAACTTCTAAACATCCCACAATATTACTTTTTAATTCGTCATATAGAGGAAAAAAAAACGCATTTTTAATTTCAATTTGTTTGAAAGCTGTATCTCAATTTGTTTCTGAGTTATTGATTTTTTTTTTGTATTTTTTATTACTTTTTTGTCATAGTGGCAACAGAAGTATCCATCTGTGTTGGAAGTAAACGGAAAATACAGATTACTGTATAGACCAATCAGAAAACGAATAAAATGTGGGATTCAACTAATAAAACGCTTCAGATATGTTTTTGATTTCCTACCCTGACCGAGAACAATAACCATTTTTCCAAATGGTTAATAATCATCATTAAGAGTGTTTGGATTCAGTGTTCGTGTAACTGATGTCAACATTAATACCGTCTCTAATTATTGTCAGAGAAGGTCGATATATATGTGAACTGTTAAAGATATTGTAGCAATAATCACCACCCACGTCGATAACTGCAAATTGAACATGATACGTTTTATGCGCGGTGATCTCCGAGACTCCTCATACCCTAATAATCAGCCATTCGCGTGGAAGTTTGTTCAATATTGATGATGTTACAGGGAAATAAGATGAATTCCATAATGTCAAATAACACCTTCCTGGAAAGTAATTTTCATCATTAGGAGTATTAGTGAAGACGTTAAAGGCGATTTTTAGATAGCTATTTACAAAAAGTGGTTTCCAGTATGTTACTGAACTGCGAAAAAATGTGAGACGAGTGAATTACATTGAATATGAACTACTTTTAGAAGCTCCATGAAAATTTAGACGATGAGTGAGAATATGTTGATATAAACAATTATGATCATTCGTTAAAAAATAGCCCTCGTACAAGAAAAGATCTTATGTGGAACAAAATTCAATACATAAAATAAATATTTTTCGTTAAGGGTGCTGGTCACCCAGCTTCGGAATTCTCCTCCGTAATGTTAAGTCTATGGACTTTTGATGCATTCGTATATTTAAAATATCTTCTCGGGAAATTCATATTTTTAACGTCTTTTTCTGTGTACTCTTCTTAAAAGATGGCCCTTCTTTTGTTAGCTTTCAAAATATTTCTAAAATCTATGCTGAATTTAGTATTTTATGTCTTAAAAGCGGGCGAACTGTGAGTAAGACTTTAACATCTTTTAAGAAAGGTACACAAAAAAATAGAAGTTAAATATATTAATTTCCCGACGATATATTTTAAATATACGAATGCATCAAATACCCATAGATATTATATTAGTGTAGAGAAATCGGAAACTGAGTCACCAGGCCCCTTAACAAGATTGTTTGCATTTTGACGCAAAGATATTTTTCCTGGATTACAGATAATATATATTGCGATGTTAACATTTTTGAGAATGTTGTAGCAATAAAATGGCATATAAAATTGCAATTAAGTAAAGAGATTCGAGATTGTACTAAGGCAAGTAAAAAGAAAGAAAGGAAACAAATAAATATATTAAATTAATGCTGGACAGATAGTTACACCTGTTTATTTTCTATTAATTTACATCCAAAATTGTTAATTGGTCCAAATCATTCAAGCAACCTCATAGCAAATTGGTATATAATTTTATATACCTTAGATAAATTCAAATAATATAAGTGAACGTAATTACATAATTCTAGTAGAAGAGCAACGCGAAGCATTAATAAAATTAAATTATAATTCGCGTCAAAATGTAATTATTAAATTTAAATAATTACGAATAAAATTAAGAGTTTGCGTTGTGAATTATTTAGACGAACTCTTCCACTTATGAATTAAACTAAAATTTAAGCTGTAAAAATAAATTGACACACCTTAAACATTATCAATTAAATAATTACAGAAACTTTTTAAAACTTGATTAAATATTTTATTTACACTGAACACAACTATATACAGATATACATAATATTAACTCAAAAAAAAGAAAGCAATACTTTTGTTTGCTTCTCATTATTTTATGTATATTTAATCTTTAAAAAAAAGACAATATTTTCATTTTACTCTAATTATTATATTTTTTTCTTTTTGCTAAAAGAATAATTCTCTTTCATTTTTAAATTACCTTAATTTTTTTTAATTATTGGTTTTGTCGGATCTCAGATTACTCTCTACCATAAAATATCAGAAAAGTATATTTATGATTTTTCATATGATCTTAAGTGGTAAAAGAAAAGGTTTAAAGTAGTACCTTTTTTTGATATACGGGATGGTGGCCTTTATTCATCAAATTCAGAGTTGTCGCGTTGCTTAGGATCATATTCATATGTCATCGGGAATTCGCTTCGTATCAGAGCGGCAACATCGGGATGGCAGGATGCATAGCTACGGACCTCTGTAGATCAATCCACTTTATGTTAACATCAGGAAGACATCCTCAATTAGGCTTGCTTAGGCTCACTCCGATATGTACATCAGGAAGACATCCTCAATTAGGCTTGCTTAGGCTCACTCCGATATGTACATCAGGAAGACATCCTCAATTAGGCTTGATTAGGGTCGCTCCGATATGTCCATCTCGCCTGGGCATTACTAGGGCTTTCAGGATTCATTGCACGGGTTTTCAGGAGAGCTCCTGTGTCCTCTACATCTTTTTTCAGACTCTCTTTTTCAAACCTTATTCTTCTTGCACACCAACTCCTGCAGTGGGTGGAACTATTTTTGTCTAGTCCACTGTTATTGGATGTGAGAAGATTTTGCATTATTCTTCGATAGGCCTATTAGCTAACAGTCTGCAAATGGCCCCTTACATATACTTTAATATTATTATCTGCCTTAAAGTTTGGGTGGTCTGAAAAGCCATAAATTTATCCCAACACTTTTATTAAGGCCATAAATTTATTCCAACGTTTTTATTATTTTACGATTTCTAATTATACACCACTTTCCATTGGCTTGCCATAAAACGACACCATGGCGTCTGGCTATTGTTGTTGTCTGAGATCCGAACTCTATTCAACATTATACATTCATTTTACAATACAACAATTTTTTAAAAATATATATTTAATATTTAAAATCAACTTAATAATTTTTGTATGAACTTACACTCCTATTTTACTTAAATATATAAACATTATAATTTTACACTCATAATTATATTTTATAAAAAATATTTATACAAACAGAAATAACAAATTACGCAATTTTACTTTGATTTAACCAACATGGTGCGGGAACATATCATTGTTATATGTTGCCCAGCAATTAATTAAAAAAAAAAATTAAGACTTTTCTGATAATAAAATAAATAAATATTATAAAGCTTTCATAGAAAAAAATACAATTAATTTATAAACTTACTCTATTAAATCTCTCTAAAATGCACAACGTTATTTGAGTCAAAAGTATTAGTCTTATACAAAACTTTCTCTTATAAAACTTTTAAATGTTTACGGCAAAATAATCGTCATATCACATGAGTCATTAAAAATATTTGTGTTGAAAGTTTTGATATTTAAACATGGTAAATAATTACTATTTAAGTCTATTATAAGCTTCAATCAGAAAACAGATTAAACATGTCCAATTATTATTTTTAATCAACTAACCGATATTATAATTTCAACGTATTGAAATGTTTCTTGACAAAACTCTAAAAGAATATTTAAGAAATATGTGACACTCTTTATTATTGCATTTTCGTAGACAACTTATTAACAGCTGTCGACATAAATTTTAAGATTACTATTACTACAACCATTTTTGGAAACAGAAAAAGCAATATTTTTTATACATTTAATCATGCTTAGAAAAGAAGCTGGCTTCTCCGAGAGCTGTTTTAGAAGTTCACATCAATATACACACCATCTACTATGTGCACTCTAACCTTTAAAAAAATAGGATAATGCATAGGAATTTTTTTTTCATATGATACACGTGTTTCGTTTCATGAAAAAGATAAATTAAAAGTTACATTTAAGAATCATCGATAACTTTATGTTAGATGATCATAGATCTCTCCAAAGGCAACTTTTTTCTCACTTTTATTTTTGCGCGTGTGTAAAATTGAAACAATACTTTGGTGTCTATTTATTATTCTTATTGTTCTTATTATTATTGCTTTTAGTTGTTCTATTTTCAACGATATGATTGAAATGAAACTATTTTAAATGTACGTAATATATATATATTTAAGTGAAAGATATGTTTTTAAACGTACCGACTTCTAGATAACGACGACGATGTGTTTAATATTTGGCGATTTATCGCTGCGTTCAGATAACATAAAAATACCGAATTATCTTGCATTCTTACATGCCAATGTTGCAACGCTGCATTACATTCTAAGTTTACACAAAGGCTCACATAAACACATTATATATAACTGAACACAGCTGAGATTTTTTTTCTTTCTGTTGTGTAATTCTCAGTACTCCATCTAAAAAGGTAGTACTGAAATTTATGTGATTATTCTTCTATGATTTGCTGGCATAAAAATTTGTACATTTATATTCGCAATAGGTGTTTTTTGTTTTTAAAGAATATAACATTTTTTTAGCTTTGAACATGCAGCTGAAAAAAATCGCGTAATACGTAAACGATTAGCGGAAGGAAAACACATATAATTTTTCAGTTATGTCGGTATGAACATATAAAAATCTTACTTTAAACATGAGTGTGTGTGTATGCACATACTTGAACAATATCAATGTTATCTAATTAATTCTACTTAGACATTTTAAGTAGAGCAAACATCCTAACATTTCAACATAAAGATGATAAATTAATGTAAATATATTTTTAAGAAATCAAACTTCATTGTAGAAACACATTAACGCATAATAATTTCTTTTAGTTTCGTAATATAAAGAAACATGCATAAAAACCTTTCTTAAAAGCGTCATTAGTCTCATGTAGGAAGCCTTTAAAATGAGTAACAAATATTTAATGTTTTCCGTTGAAAATATTATGCTATCGAGAGCTTTTATATTGAAGTTTTAATGGGGGTAATCTAGAGTAATGTTTTTAAAAGTGTGTTTCAACATCATTATTTGAAGTTTGAAGCCCTTTCAGAGATTTAGCTAATTAACAGACACTCTTAGGTAATCATAGACTTTTTACGTCAAACTATGAAATAAACTTTCGGGAAGTATCAATGGGTTCAGGAATGATATGGCTTTAATATTTACCAATTGAATAGGATATTAGTTTAGTAGCATTGAAATGTATTTCAAAGATATCTGAAATAAAAATTTGCGACTGGGTAATTTTAATTTATGAGTCCAGCAATAAAATCTATAAATTGGAAGGTATTCCAAGCTACGTAGTAGAGTTAAAATAAAATGTTCCTAGATACATCCTTGATAAGTATTTTAAATTAAACGGGTGAGTGTAAAATGGGTAACATTCCAACTGATGTAAATGTTGAGAAAACATAAAGGAAACAATTATGAAAAAAACTTTCAATTTTAAAGAATTGTTCCCCTTTATTCGAGTGCAGGTCTAGTCGATGAGGGATCATTTTATAAATTTTAAAGAAAAATACTGATTAATTTATTAGTTATTATTAATTAAACTATCTCAGTTCGTTTTTTATATCTGTGGCATGTTATCGTTTTTCAAATCACTTCTCAAAATTAAAAATAAAATTTTCGTATATACATCCTTCCTATGTATTTTAAATTACGAATTTATAATTATATAATGAATAGATATAATTGAAAGTTATTTTCAAAATTTCAATTATTTGAGTTAGAACTTATTAAAATCTGGCATTTTTAATTCACAGAATTTTAAAATACTTCTAAATGTTTGATTTGTTATCAACACCACACCTCCCATCTTTTCAGTTTGCTGGAAGGCTTTTTTCGCCCATATATATATACCTTTTAAGCTCTTTCCTTAATACCTTTTAAACGATCCCCATCGCCTGATTTTCAAATGATCTATTCCTTTTTCCAATTGGTTCACGTAAGGTGTAAATGGAACGTGTCCGATTCTTTTTGGCAAAAAAATTTCCCATTTCATTCTCAGTGATGAATGCAAGGTTATACATTGTCGAAACTGGTTTGAGATACGTTTTACACGTTATTGGTGGGTTAATTCATGTAATTATGTACCACATTTATTATAAAAACCTTTGCATTAAAATACTGTATAATTTTATGTTGTTTTTTCAAAATATTTGAATTTATAGTTTAGTCTAAAATAGTTTAAGAAATCCATACATTAAATATTTCTTTTTATTGGAAATCATAAATTCGGTTTTGATTGTTATTGACAATTGTATAATAATTTAACAAATACAACCGCATTTATGTTATTAAATAATTATTATAAAAATTAAAAATGAAGAACTAGATTTTATAAGATTTTAGATGCATTTGATAACAATACAAAAACGTTTGAAAAAGAAACAAAAAAGTACGAACACTTAATGGACTTTCGTTAGTTCATGACATTTTTAAGTATTAAAAAAAAAAAAAAAGTATATCGTTTTTCCATTTCCCGTTTCCATTCAGCAAAAACAATTAATTAAGTCAAAATTACGAAAAATCCCTTCTGAGGTGGATATAAATGAAAGTATTTTAATTTTTATTTAATAAATACTATTCTCATTTTTTTTCTCTAGAGAATTAATACACTCATATTTTGTCTAATTCACGCTTTTAAAAAGCTCGATAAATTATTCACAAAAAACAAATCTTTACCAAAATTCAATTTAACATAGTAGCTTCTAACAATTTTAATATATGATGATAAACTTTGAAAATAATCATATGAATTTGCTAAGTACCATGACACGATTTAAAAATAAGAATATTCAGAATCACAGATGACTAACACATCGCACAAAGCTGACTTTAAAATTATTTTTTACATTTTTGTCACAAATGTAAACAATCGTAAAGAAAACTTTTTCATTATTTTTTTTTTATTTAAATACAAAATTATTCCTTCTTTAAAATTTCATTCATGTGCACTTAGAACCGGTAAAATAGATCATTAAGTACATGATTCATGTTCCATTTTATCAGAATTGATAATCGTAAATTCAATAAAAGATTTTAAAGCTGATTTCATATCTATAGAATCTTTAATATAATAGATTCTATCGCTTTCTGAATTCTGAAATAAAGCGCACAAGAAGCAAAATATGTTAGCATCTATTCTCCAATTTGCGGTTCAATGGAAACAAGAATTTTATTGCAGATTTTTATAATAATCAATAATAATACTTGAGAACCAAGTTGATATTTCTCACTCTTACTGATAATATGGAGTTTGTAGGAAAAAACATTTGTCAATAATGAATTTTTCAGTGCTCAATTTTACGCTTTGTATTTACTTGGTAAACTCATATGCTGAAGCGGAAAAAAAATAATGCAGTATGAAGATTTGAACTTATTTAAAATTTATAAAAAAGTTTTTTTTTATTCCAATATTTCGTTTAATCCAAAGCATGCACAATGCAAATAACAACATGATTTTAATAAGCTATAACTAATCACTAATAAAGGAAACAAAAATTGTTAACTGTTTGTAATTTTCTACGCAGTCATTAATTATAAAGGAAATAATTTTAATTTTTGAATAGCCTTTCTTTGACATATTCTTGCTTTTTAGATATTTTTAACATATTCTCTTAAATTATTTCTTTGTTCCTAAGTACAAAGCTGCCTATCTTTCAGATTAATCTAGATGCCATGAAAAAGATAATTCAGTAATTCTAAGGCGTGAACTCTGAAACGAAAAATCGCCAATAAATATACAAAGTACATGCAGCAAGTTGCGGAACACATGGATATGTAATTGGAAGAAATTATTTTGTGGCCTGAAAGTGTGTTTATTTATTACAAAATTTGCAGCTGGAAAATTTCGTGGAATAGATATAGAGAAAAGAAATTTAAAAGTTGAATCGAAAAATTTTTAATTCCTATTTCACTGCGCATGATACTTCGCATCCTTCAAACTCACAGGGAGATTCTCAAAAGGTGGGATCATTAAACGTTAACTATATGTAATTTTTCAAATTTTCAATTTTAAGGCCAATTTTTTAATAGTATAGTATTTTGTCTATAAATATAATATATAAATATTTTTAATAGTATGTCTACAAAATTATACACAAACATTAAAAGACAGCAACTATTCTGGAAAATTAATTTTTAAAGCATTTAATTAGCAGTTGTGTACGTTATAAATTTTGGACATTTTTTCGCAAGTACGTTACAGATTTCGGACGTTGCGCCTAGTATTTAAAAAATTCTTAAGACTAAGAATGTAGTAAATGTGTCCTATAATTGTTTGTGTATACATATATATATATATGTATAATTAACTTTTTGTTATAAAGTAATAATAATAATAAAATCAAATGCTATGTCGCGTACGTTACTTTCGGACATAAGAAAATACAAAAAAATTCTTTATAGAAAAGTCCTTCTATCTACAAAAAAAACAATAAATTAGCCTGCCATCTCTTAACGAAATCTTCGAAAAATCATCCGTTGTCTTTATGCATTCGTTGTTTCCCATTAGAACCACCTGGAAAAAAGTTAAAACTCTTTTTCTTGGTGGTACATTGGAGCAGTTAACGTTATGAATGTCCGAAATTGGCCTGTTTAGCATAAAATAATAAAATTTTAAGATATTTATACAAAGCTTTTACAATAAATTATGCCATTTTCTGTCTCTGAATAAAATCAAAAACTCAGTGTAAAAAAAAAAAAAAAAAAGGTCATTGATAATTAAAGTTATGTTTGAAAGGCTTAAAGTTATGACGTGTGTCCAGTGCCCATCTTTTGAGAATCGCCCCACAGTTCATTATTAACGAAGAGTAAGTTAAAAACAAGTGCTATTTTAATGAAGATGTACACTGACAAGGACTTTAAGAGGGGCCAGGGCTGTGCGAAGAGAAAACTGCGCCCGGGGCAGCGTGTCAATTTGGTGCCCCCGCCCCCCCCTCCTTCAAAATTGATAAAGGGCAGAAACAGAAATTAATTATATTGAATAAATATTTTGCGTTTATTTTAGAACTTTAAAAGATTTAATTTTAATTCAGAAATTCCGAACAACTAAATAACAGAAAGAAAATTGCACTTATATTTTAATGTGATCATGATGCTTTGCGATAGATTTTTCTTAACCTTTCTCACGTATTTTTCTAGCCATTTTTAGTTGTTAGTCTTTAAGCTGCAGAAAATGGGTCAAAATCGCTAACAACCAGATCGGAAACAAGTAGTTCCTTCAACCAATAAGAACTAAAAAAGCAAAACAAACAAAAAACCTGCAGAACATAATGTAAAAGATAAAAATAAATTATAATTTCAGTACATTAATTAAGGAAGATAACTGAAACAATGTTTTAATTACTATAAAATAAAATATAATGTCAGGCAAATACATTTACTTCCATTTTATTTTTCTTGCATTTAGGGTCGCAAAATCGTTTATTATTTTATGTGTAAAGATTGCGACACACTGAATTTTATAGAAAGTAAATTCAGGTTGCTTAATCTCTCGACTCATAGTAGATCTTAAATAGTTTTTTAGTACTTTATTGTTACTGGAATAGTACTTATAAATTATGTACGCTGTCTCCATGTTTTTGTAATTTCTTGTTTTCGCTAAATTAAAATTATGGAGCAACTAAAGGATTTCTAAATGATCCATTTTATAAAATTTCTTATCTAATGGTAGAAATAAGGTTTTCGCATTTAAAACCTTGCTTAACAATTGGAGTCCATTCAAGTCAGCAATAAAGGGCAAGGTCCAGGCAATATTAACAGATTTTCGATAACTGATTTTAGATTCGAACCAGCCAGAAACTCAAATTCTTGTTATAATCCCAGTTCCTTAAACCTCCAGTTCAGTTGCACTGTTATAGTGTCTCTACGTAACACGGAATCCTTCACTTTTATATAAATTTCCACTTTCACTTCGTAGTCAAATTGTTCTGCGAATTTTACGTTTTATGTTTTGCTCAAATAAGGATTCTACATTTACGGACATAACCAAATCTTCGCTTTCTTATTCAAAAATTTCCTCTCTTATTGTCTGAAATGTGTTTTTTAGTGTTTCAATCAGTATGCTGGCGATCAAAACATTGACAGTTTTTTTCTTCTTTTTTTTCGTGAGAATAACATTAACTTTTTCTATTTCATTTAAAATACTGTGCCAAACTTCTAGGCCACAAATAAAGGAGAATTTCTTTATTTGCTTTATTAAGCTTTTTGCTCCTGAGTAAGTGTACTCATTTTACTTCCTTTCTATATGGTCTTCCTGAGCTTTTAAAATCTGTGGCAATTGTTTGTAAACTGCAGATATAGAAAGAAAATAAGTTGAAACTGGTTTGAATTAATACGAACTAAAATAGCTTCTTAAAACACCATCAAAACCTTAAATGCGCTAAGCCTTTCAAAAGATCCGAGTCTTTCTTCGTCAGGCGCAAAAAGACGTGCTTCTACTGTGAAAGCAGCAGCAAGACTCTTAGTCTTGTCTTGCAGATATAGCTTTATTTTTTCATGACCATAGAGTATCTCAATGTTTCTTTAAATAAACTAATAAGTGTGACATAAGTATATCCCATTTTTCAGTAAAAGAGAAGAAAAAAACAAACACATTTAATACAGTTCCGGACATTTTTAGGCATACACCAGCAGCACGAACTCAAAGTTGAGAGAATGTGCAGAAAATGGTAAAAAATAGACGAATTTATTTACTTCGACGATTCGAGCTTACACAACATTATATTGGGAAGCCATATTTGCACCATATCACAACATTGAGCTCTGAAGGGTTGAAATTGGTATTGTTTATGACGGCCGATTATCAACAAATTGGATACAGTAGACCGGAGTGGGATGGGAGTGTCCTCTGTAAGGTCTTTCTAAGGGAACCTAACCCGTATTTACGCAAGGTTCGAAGAAAGCTACGGACAATTTCGAACGATTAGGCTGACGTGCGGAATTGTGTCGAGCTCAGCACCTCCCGTCTTCCATCTTTGAGAACAGAACCTCTCGTGTAGCTGTGAATGTCGAGATTGTCGGACATTAGCTTATCTTAAATTTCTTACGCTAATTTTTCCCTTTTTCTGACTTGATGTATTCAAGAAACCTTTACACGAATGAAAATTTTCTATTTTCGGTATCGTATAATTTGCGTTATCTGTTCTTTGTGAGGTGTACTGGATTCCTAAACTGGGCTGTGTTTAAAATTCAGTAACTTGCAAATGGTGACAATTATTAAAAGAAATTCTTGCAGGAGAGTTATGTAAGATATTAGAAGTATTTTTACTGCTGTTCTCGGTTTTAGTTCCAAATAGCAGAGATGGGTGGCAAGCAATAAGCGCTCAATGGAGGTCTAAACTGAAATCCCCTAGCATCATGCGAAGGAAGAAGATTAAATATATAGAATAGGCCCCTAAAAATAAGATTGGATTGGAGAATGAGACCCACTCCATACATTTAACCTCCTCTTTTCGCATCAGTGTTGGGCGATTTCGGTTTTGGCTTTGATTGTGCACCTATGGCGATAGATGTTGTCTTCATAGTGCTTGGGTGGTTATACATTCCTGGCATAATTGTCAATTCAGTATAAACTTGATTAATTTTCACTAATATGGTTTAATAAAGTATACTGCTGTAATCTGAATTGACTATAAATCTGTTTAATTCTTCAACAAATCATCGACATTTATGTTGTAAGGTGAAATTGTAAAACGGCAGTATAAGAAATGAAAAAAGTCATTTGTAACGCGAGCAGCTAGTGGATTTGGTCTGCCCCTCGGAATTGCACGATCACTCTAAAGCGTAAGCTGAGTTCCAGAGGTGGTCATCCCTGCTTGCAGCGCTATCTATAGTTGCTATTTGGAACTAAAGCCGGTAATCGAGGTAAAAAAAAAAATACTGACATTTTACATTACTTTCCTGCATTTTTTTTTTTTTTTTATAAATAGCTGTCACCATTTACAGGTTATTGAATTTGAAAAACAGTCAGTCGATTTTAGGACACTCGGTATATGGAGTGAGATCGAAAGAAATTGAAAAATATCTTGCTCTATTAATTTCTTCTACAATCGTTTTTCTTACTTCATTGGCAAGAAGGTTCATAATTTCATCCTGAATCTATTTCGCCATTTATCTTTTTCACTTTCAATAATTTTCCATTTTGCTCTTTTCAAATTTGCTGTCGATTACATGATTTAATTTTAAACGTTTCTCAAGTTTCTTTTAGCGAATGCATGCATTCCTGTGTTCTAGAGCATTTTTATGCTCAGGAATTTTAGGATTTAATTTCTTCCACATGAAAAACCCACAATCTGGATTGGCTAACTTTGGAGGGCGATCATAATTGCTGGTGAATAATAAACAGAGAAAACAAAATATAGTGATTCCCTTAATTAAGTTATCCAATAAGCGGCAGTCATGGTTAATAATTTCTCCACTAGGTATAATTTTCTTGAACGTTACTTTCGAAAATTGTCGTAATTCTGCAATCGCAGATTAATTGTAATCAGCATTTTCATCCTGTGCTGGACCTTTTTTAACAGCAAAGTAATGATCGAAGGACTATAAGAATGATCCCATAGTGGAATCAGAATAGGTTAACAATTCATAATCACTGAGTGTGGAAAGTGCAGAAACTTTCGTATCCGATGTACAAAGGGCCGCAAAGTGCAAAAGTTTAAGAAACACTGCAATAAAATATCACAAAAGCATATTATAAAATCATCAGATCTAACGAACTCGATGAAAAGTAAATGTGAACGACACAATAACTTTGAAATGAAAAATGTACATCGGGAAAAAATTCCGATATGTAAATATATACATTTAGTTTTACAAAAAAAAATAGAATATCTAAGAGTGAAAAAAAATTCCAATTAAAATGATCGACGACAATAAAAAAGAAAAAAAACGGAATTGGTAATACAAGTTTGGCACCCCCTAAATTTCCGCGCCCGGGGCAACCGCCCCCTTCGCCCCCCATCCCCTTTCGCACGGTGCTGAGAGAGGCAATTAAGATCCCATTATTTCGCAAATGACAGCGAAGTTAAAATATTCCGCTCTACTTAGTAATCATTACAGTGATTCTGAGGCTGAAACTGACTCGATCGCATTAAGTATTTTAGAAGATTATTGTATAAATATAGTTTCAGATTCACCCCATATTACACATAAGAACAGAAAGATAGAGGACCGTGAAAACCACTGAGTAAAAATGTAGGAATATTATGTTCTACATTATGCTAACTTCATGTCCTACAACAAGACATTTTTCTTCAATTTCTGGTCCTGCAATGGTATAAAACTGGCTCGCTTGGTGTTAACTTCTAAAGGTAATTATACCCATTCTGGAATTAGTACCAAATACATGTCGTATAATTAACCGTCTTGCGAAGAATTTCTTCAGTATGACCATGATATATCTAAGAAATGTCACGACAGAACAAATGTGAAAAAAAGGCAAGTGCCGCACTAACACAATAATAGTGTTATTACACGTATAATTCGAAGCGACAAAAATCGCTTGCGACTCGTCAGGTTTCCCATAGCAACCGTGCAATTTTTTTCGTTTTCTAATCATTTCATTGGTTGTTGGAGAAAACGCTTATCTATCGACAGTTTTCCAAGCATTTAATAGGCTGCGTTACTGGCGACTCGCCTCGTTTCAGGCGTCAAAAACGCTCCGACACAAAAGAATCGCTTGCTATCCGGGCGTCCCTCCTGGAGCCATAGGAATAACATGGAGACGCCTGGATTTTCAAGCGACTTTGATTCCTCGTGTAATAACACCATAAGAAATGCGAGAAACGTGACATCCAGCTGACAGCAAACTGGGTTACGAGACGGTTGCGGAAAGAAAGGGAATAAAACTTACGTTACACTGAATTCCTCAATTTTTTGAATAAATGCGTCACTAATATTCTATCGGATATCCTTACTTGATTTCTATATGTTATTATTGAAATATTACATTATGCGATTATTAAAAAAATAAACATGTACCGATAAACGTTTATATCTTATAAAGTTCAAACATCAGGAAAGTATGTAAAATAGTAACCAGCTTTTCACAAGCTTTAAGGCATATGTGCGATAGGAAAACATTAATGAAGTTCACTGATTTTACACATTCCATTTTGTCTCTAAAATTCGCAACTTTAGACGGATGAAGAAAATGTTTTTTAGTTTATCAATCCACCTAATACACTCTTATCAACACGTCAAAGATTAAAAATGTTCATTGTAATTGCAGTTGACAAAATTATTGATAATACCTGTCGGATGTGCACTACCAAAAAAAAGTAAATATTTTTTCATCGATGGAAATACAATATGACGTAAAACGAAAATAAAGAATAGCTCCTTCCGAGTTTCCTACGTTTTCGAAAAGCTTTTTTATCTTATGAAACGTCAGAAGTTTATTATACATTTGAGATTTAAGCGGACGTTTTTAAACGGAAAGCTGACATTGATATTTGGAATCTCTTCCGGGTGTTTTTTATAGCGCATAAACCAGCTTCTTATCTGAAATATAGGTTTTGCTGATGCCATCACTCCTCAATCAGGCATTTTCATTTTTTACAGAGAAACATCATAAATTAATAGCATTAAGGTAATAATTAAAATTACTATTATTTTGTTAATTTTGCATGTATAAACTCAGTTACGAAGATGAAAATGCTTATTTGTAAGTAGATAGTACCCTACAAACCGATATTCTGGTTTGACAAAACATGCTGATACATTATGAAAACTACTTGGTAAAGTGCCGAAAAATTACTTGCAGCAAAAGAAACTTTGTTTTTATAAATGCTGCATTAAATTTCGAAAATATGTTAGTTTCTGAGGTTTTTAAGATACAGACCGTTTTTCGGAATCGTTGTTAACTCGTATTGTATATATTTCTTAGGTGGTTGTATTATTTTTTATAGATAATGAAACGCTTGTATCTTTCTTCTCAATGTGGAAAAATAATACGAAAAGCTTTGAAAATTATTCCTGGTATTAGTACAATTACATGACAGCATAAATAGTGGCATATACCAGCACTAAATGCAGATATTCTGCACTATAGAAATTTCTTTCAGAATATCCCGTGTCATTCTGGGTGTTTATGAGGAAATCGTGCAGTGTTGTTTTTTATACGCTTTGAATAATTTTGTTATTATTTATTTCGTTAGTTTTGATGGCATCGTATGTCAGTCACTGGCAGTTGTAGTATGATTCTTCTATGATTTACTTCTGAGATATGGCCATATCTTTACAAAGAATCATTTTAAGAAATGTTCCTCATAATAAAACATACCTCGCAAAATAACCGACTGCCAATACAATGCTCAAATGAAATAAAAGTACTCAACACCCCAAATGTTTTAATAATAGTTGTCGCAGAAAAGAGTCAATATATATATTCAGCTCGAAATTATGTATTCTTTAAATTTTCATAAACAAATTACGTTAGTGAGTTTTCCGTATTGAAGTAGTTATAATAGAAATTTCCAATGCTATCCAAAGCCGCCTCAAGACTACAAGCCAGACACGCCCTTCATCCCCCCCCCCCACATGTGACGTCACAGCCCTGGGCTGGCTAACTGCCAACGCGCCAGCCCCGAACATTTGAATTTTTGTATCTTGCTATTTTACGTGCACGTGCGTTTTACTTAGCCTAATAACATATTTTTTTCAAGGTAAGTTTTATTTTCAAATTATATTTATATTCTATCAGCACAAGTTTTATTTCTTGTGTTCAAAATCTTTTATTTTTAATTTCTTTGAAATAAATTAACTAGCAAATCCTAGTACGATTCTATCAATAATACCGTATCTCAAAACGAAACGATATTATTGTAGTTCTGTTTCTTTCCCCATAGAGCAATAATTTAAAATGGCAAACATCCCTAAATCGTGTCAAGACTTATATCATTTAATTTGTATCTTGTCACACCATCCTCTCTTTATAATCTGTTCTATTTTCTCTAATTCATTAGAGTGACCTTTAATTAACGCCCATTTATTAAAAGACACTTGTCGTGTGAATAGTAACTCGGGTTATTTTGTATGCAGAATTCGTTGGACTTTAATTTGACAACAAATTTATGTATATATATATATATATTCATACTTAAAAATTTAAATATTCTAGAAATTTTCATAAAAGTCGCTGCGAATACATAGCATTTTTATCTTGTTTACTTCTTTTAAAGCAAACCCCGATCGATATACTTGTATCAATTTATTGTTGTTTTTTTAATCTTAAACGTTTGCTATCTTAATAAAAATTCTTTTTATAATTTTGTGTTAAATTATAGATGCTTATGTACTGTGTAAATAGAGCTATGGGGATAATGTTTTTGAATCTCTCTATTTTTGCCACAACTGTAAACAATTTATTTACAAGACTAGGGGAAGGGTTGTTAGTACCCTTATGCAAAACAGTAGTCCCCTCCCCCCCCCACGCACACACACACACCTTCTTCGCAAAAATCCTATGTGTTTTCATATACATTTTAATGTTTAATTAAAAATAACAATAAATAAAATTATAATTCTATAATTATAAATTTACTTTTAGATCTAGTCAGGAAATACTTTTCATCTCATAAAAATTGATTATTTTAAGCTTAAAAGATGTGAACAAACATTTAAGAACCCACACAACATTATTTTGAAAATGAAATATTTTCGTGGAAGGATTTTGTGTTTTTCGATGTGTTTTTTTTTTTTTTTTTTTTTTTTTTTTTTTTTTTTTTTTTTTTAATCAGCTATTACCTAAACATTCGAGGAAAATGAACATAAATTAGGAATATTTTAATTCCAATTGATGAAAGTCTTTTCTTTCTTTCTTTTATTTTTCTCTTCATATGTCAATACATTTTTTAAAAAATCTGTTGCTTGTACATTGCATAATATATCAAACTAATACAAAACTAAATAATAATTTTCTGTTTCATGAACTTGTGTTGTTTTTGTATTATGACAGTTTTATGTTTTTTAATTTAATGGATTTTATGTGAAAATTACCCATTTCTGATAAGTAAAGTTTACAGTACGAAAATTTATTTAAAAGAATACTTAATTTCATGTATACTTTAATTTTACTATTTATTATATACAGGTTTCAAATCACTTAATATTTAACAGGATATTTACTGTATAATTTCAAGCCCAATTAAAAATAAAAATAGAAAACAACTTTAATTTGTTTTCCTTTAATATTCACTTTTCTTCCACTTTAATTTAATTTTTAAATGTGGGTTTTGATTGGCACACTTATTGTTATTTATTTATTTTGAAATAATTGAAAGCAAAATAATTCAATTTATGTGTTTAAAACTGCAAATTTATATATGTATATATATATATGTAATAATGTATAATGTCTTGTTTTTGAATATATACCAAATAGATAATTGATATTGTTTCTAAATTTCAAAGTAGAATAAATAATAAAAACTGTCTACTAAAATAAATTTAATACTTGGGATTTTTTTTTTCATCAACGAACGAATTTTCTTTAATGTATCTTTAATTCTGATGCACATTTTCATTGACACAGTGATATTATTTCATAAATATTGTTTTTGTGTTATCGTTATTATTGTTTCGAGTGATCGAAATTGATTAAAAAGCACTTAATTAGCGTCTTTAAACTATATGTTTTTATTTTTTTCCCCATATGCTGTGATAATAAGTTGAAATATGGAGGAAAGAATGTTTTAAATAACGCATGTGCTCTCCACGGCTGATCTAAGCCCCGCGTCGTGACGTCACGAAACCTTGTGTTTGGCTTGTAGTCTTGAGGCGGCTTTGTGCTATCACGAAACTTTTACTTCATATTATTATTCTGGAAATAATTATAAATTCGGATATCAATTAAGAAGCCATTCGGGGGAAGTATTTTAAGAATTCTGAAGACCTTGGGATCCATATATGAAAAGCATTTATAATTGAAAACTGTAATATATTTTTTACATTTATAGATTGCCGCTAACAATTTCATGAAGTATTTTTATATGAATAGCTTTGAAATGTATTTAAATTTTTACATTCGCATTAGCCGCATGCTGGAGATGAATAGCCAAAGAAATATTTAAAGATTTCGCGATTTACGGATTTTTTTTTATTATGGTTAATTCAGTGTTTAAGCGCGTAGTTTGACTATTTTGTTTTATGTGAAACTCGTATATTACTTAATTACTTATTTAGCGAAATTTTATTTTTTTTATGAAATGTGTTTGTTTGTTTGTTTTATTGGACACATACATCAGACTTGTGTGCTTGACACCAACGCCCGCTTGTAAGTCATCGTCGATATACAGGGATGAGATATCACAATGAAATTTACAACACAGAGATTTTAACATCCGGGAGCTCCACAACGAGTGTGCAATGGAGCCAGCGGGAGTCGAACTCGACAAGCCTCCTAGGCTCTAAAGCGATTAGCGGCGTGCTGTCTTAACCACTCGGCCACGGAGGCCCTTTTTATGAAATATTAGACGAAACAAATCCTGAATAATTTATATGTTGTTTTACGGGACAACGGGCAAACCGTTTGTAATCGAACTGCATGCCAGCCAGATAGATTTTTTTTTTTAAAGTCATGATTAGAAGTTAATTTTTAAGCCATACAAAATCAGTAAATATTATTTGTGTGGTGTTTATAAAAGTTAATAAATCTGCAATACAGCAACATCAATTGTTAAGGTCATTGCCATCGATATGACGTCAACTGTACTCGTGGATATATTTTTGCTTTACAATAGAAAAAAATAAATTTAACCTCTGAATTTTAAATTATTTTTTTGTCCTTTACACTTGCTTTTTCAATAATTCATCCCTTTTCCCCTGTTGTTCTTGTTTTAACTTTGCCAAACAGTATTGTGTGTTTTCTAAGCATCAAAACATTTTACATACAAAATATAAATTTCAAAATTAGTATTAAAAAATTATGAAATTTTCTTATGATTTTTTAAAAACACAAATTCATTTCTCCAAGCTTCTGAGACTCCAGAATATATGATAGGTTTAACGTGTAGGTTTTGAAATATGCTTAAAATCAATAAACACAGAAGTTTCGGCATCATATTATGATTGAAAAAGACATTAACTTGAAATATTTCATCGAATAACGTTTTTGGAGCATTGATGTCTTTTCGCCCATTAAAAATAAGTGATTTGTCAAGAAGGAAATAAATAATTAAAAAATAAAAGAATAAACGTCAACACACATCTGGTTAAATAAAAATAATAATTAAAAATTGAATACCGCAATATCATCATTTTTCTATGGACTACGTTTGTATATTTCTCTTTTTAAAGTTTACGTTATTATAAAAATTAAAATAACTTGAATAAAGATGTAAAAATTTTGGAAATAGGGATACATTGTGTCAATAATTTGTTAAAACTATTTTAACACTAGAACGGCGGCGAGGGGTCATTTTGACCCTTGCCGAATGAAAACATTTCGATTCGAACTAGAATTTTTTTTATAATATAAGATTAATCTATGCTGCACAAAAATAACTTAAATAAATAAGTTAAATAGTTCTAAATGAAAATTCTGATGTGAAATATTTTTATAAAACTTGAGCAAAATTTCCCGCCGTTCTAGTGTTAATGCAATTTGCTATATTTGAAGATTTATTTTAATTTTTGTAATTGCATGGAATTTACTTGCGATTTGTACGGAAATAAAGAAGTCCAGATCGTTTAAATCCGCCAGACTCACCTTTGGATTAATTACAGACTTTGAAGCAGTTGAATGTTAACAGTTGGCTATGCCTGAAACTAATTTGCATTTCGTCCTCCACGTCGTTCACGAAAACTCACACAGGAAAAGAATGATTAAGCAACCTGTAATTTAAAAATACCTGTAATACATTATAGCCCTTGCTTAATGTGGTGGTGGTGGATTACATTTAAAGGGAAAATAAATAAAACTTTTAAAATGGAAGTGACCTTTCTTCCATCAAGAATATCTGTTTCTTTTTATCGTATGAAAATAAAATATTTCTAATTTAATGCATAAAATAGAAAAACAAATGTTTTCTAAGTTCCGGAAATATCAACCATCATTGCAAAAATTCCTATTTATTGAAGGACTCTCACTATTTATTTGTTTGTTTTTCTTTATTATACGAAGAGTGATTTACAGCGCACACAATAATTTAAATTACTTCTAATAAAACTTGTAAAAGACTATAAAAATGACAAGTAAAAAAAAAAAAAAAACGCATATAGTTAAAGAAATTAGAAACACTCAATTTGTTTACATAACATATCTTTAGGAAAAGACGAAAACGGGATTAACATCTGGGAAGTAAAATATCGATCTGGCTAATCCAACGCATGAATTTGCGTTTCGGAGATCTAATCTAGATGTCGTTGAGTGTCTTATAATTTAATAGGAGGGTTAATAACAGGAAATATTGAGCAAAAGTATTCATTTTTCTTTCAATTATCCGGCTGCTATAAACAGCTGCCGTTTTACTAGATTTATGACCAAACGTCGAGACAGTTAGTAATTGAAGGGACAAATAAATAATATACCTATTTACTATACAATTTTTCCGGTATCAGTTTAATAATAATATGTTTGTGTCCTTACAAGTGGATCAACCCATTTCGAATTAATATGGAGGTGCTGCTCGACATTTGTAATTTTCCTAATTTTTTAAGCAAGTTTTCCTCGTATTTTTTAAAACATGATTAATCATTTTTTGGATAATGAACTTTTTTGGGGGGGGTGGCCATTTTTAACAAGTTACCCAAGCGTTTTTAAAAATGTCTTTTAAGGAAAATACGGTCGCTTCTTTATTTTTATGCCTACCAAGATCACTCAGAAGCTAAAATACTCAGTATTATTTTTTTACGTTTTAGGTATTTTTTTATTTAGGTAGAATTTTCATTAGACATAATGATCTAGGTCAAAAACATGTTTAAAAACTGGAAAAGTTAAACGTCAAACATCAAAATTCGCAAGAACAAATTTTCATAAAGTAAATAAACACAGATCTCTTAATGATCTCTTAAAGATACTTTGTATTTTTTTGGAAATTTCAATCTTGAAAATTTTCCTTCTTTTGTACAGCTTATCAAAAACTTCGTTAAGTCTGTTTTGCCCAGTTTTCACTAATTAATATCTCAAAAATGATTGAATAAGAAATTCTAATAAACATATTTGTAACATAAAATTTATAATATGTAATAATGTATAATATGTAATATACTATGTCAGGATGTTAAAATTTTACAGCAAATCTTTATGAGTTTCATTTTTTAGACCAGTCTTACTTTTAAACAAAATCACAGTATTGAATGCTCTAAAGAAACATAAAATAACGTAAATGATACGATACTTAAAATATTATTAAAAAATTAAAAAATTGTTAAAAAAATATTTTTTCGGTTAATACCTAGCCATCATCAGGAGTTAAAATTTAAACAGTTGTTATGAACGTTACTTGTCCATATCTTACTCATAAAACCTTCGTTTCCTTTTCTATGGTTTATTCCGCTCACATTACGAAACATAAAAGAGGTGAGGGAGGAAGGATGTTTTCTTTTGTAACAAATCACTGCTTTATTATCTAACAAATACATATATTTGGGACGTTGTAGGTTAAAATGTCATTGCTTGTTTTTTTCACTTCTGTTTACAAATTGGATAGATTCACGGATTGTTGGCTAGTAATAATTATTCAGAGGTCATATAATTCTTACGTCATTGAAATCTGTTTTAATGTTCTGTTTTTGGTAAAGTCTGGAAAGAGGGATAGATTGTCTATTGAATAGTTGGTCATTTCTATGTTCCTTTATCCGATCTATTAACTTTCCTGTCGTGATTCAGATATATTCGAGTTGCAGATTATTTTCAGTGACAAGTGGAACGATGTGCACTTCGGAAATTTCACCTCGCGTTTCGTAGTAAATCTTTGCACTCAGTAATTTCTTCAGTTTCGTTTGGGGGCGACGGCAGCAATCAAATTTACTTCAAATACTAAAAGAGGACATAGCATTTTTTTTAAAAAAAGGCCAAGTATGTATCCTTCTGTATTTCTTCGTTATAAAGGTGTTAATGGGTGAATTTTTGTCATTTTGCGAAGAATAAATTAATATATTAATATGATAAAGTGGTATCCTGTAGTTTTCTGTGGCGATATAATTTCTAGTATGTTTTCTAGATGGTCTATTGAATAGTAGGTCATTTTTATGTTCCTTTATCCGATCTATTAACTTTCCTGTCGTTATTCAGATATATTCGAGTTGCTGATTGTTTTTAATGACAAATGGAACGATGTACACTCCGGATATTTCATCTCGCGTTTCGTCGTAAATCTTTGCACTCAGTAAATTCTTTAGTTCCGTTTGGGGACGGAGGCAGCAATCAAATTTACTTCGAATACTAAAAGAGCATGTAGCAGTTTTTTAAAAAGGCCAATTATGTATATTTGGCTATAAATAATCACGTGAACAGACTTCAAAAGCTCTTCTTAAATAAAAATTGTAAGCTGCAAGTTTATAATTAAATAAGGAATAGCTCCCGTATGTAATGGTGTTATTTGATTTGTTGATTTATTAATGTATACTATGCGTTCGAATGTCAGATTAGACAGATTTTTGATTACTTTTACATCAAAAAATTGGAAGATTATATAATGCTTTATAATAAGCGTCACCATTCTAACATAAATGTTACTATGAAAAAATAGAAATTTAAATCTGGCAAAAAAAAAAAATCATTCATTAAATAGAGGATAATATATTAATAGTACTTGTAGAATATTAATGTTTCATAACAAATGATATGATATTGAAATGTTATTGATGTACAATCAAAAATTTAAATTCGGCTACTGAACTAAATGTTTGATTTTATTTTAAATACTTTTAAATTTAGTGTAATAAATTACATATAAAATAAAAACAGATGTTCTGTTAATTGCTTTTAAAATAACAAAATTTGAATATCTACCAAGTGCCAAGAATTACCAAACTCATAGGCGCAGGTCAAAGACATAGTGGTTCTGGAGAGGCGAAAAAACAGAATTCAACATTTCATTTTTTATTTTTAAACTTTTCGAAGTCATCTTTGATATGTAAAGCAGTAGAAAACCAGTTGATACACCTGAGATTGATCATTATTAAGGATGCCCTATACACAATCTTGTGTACAGAATATAGGCAAGAAACAATTTTAATTCAATACACTGATATACTTTTCACATTTAGTATATTTTCTTAGAAATCCCAACACCTACACCTAAAAGCACTTTTGGTGCTGTCATATTAGCCGCATAACAGCGATTAATCGCGAAATACAGTAAAACCTACATAACGAACACTCCCGAATAGCGGACGCCTCTATGTAACGGGCAGTTTTCCAATCCCCATTCCCAAAACCTAATATTTTATATGTTTAACCTCTGAATAACGGACATTCCGAATTTTGGCGATAGAGGATAAAAAATAATTTTTTAACGCGAAAAAAATGAAAAAGAAGTAAAAAGCCTCTTACTTATCAGGGCAATGTGTCACAAAATTTGTGATCTCAGATAAATTTAGAGGGTTGGATGGAGGAAATGACCCTCACCCACGTCCGAGAAAGAAAACGTCCCTCCATGGAAGGATTTTCTGCTGATTAATGTCTAGAAATACAGATTTCTTGATTCGCAGAATTACATAATAAATACATCATTTTCTCTTTCGTTTTATATGCGCGTAAGACAATTTCGTTTACAATTGGTTTGGAACTTCAAGATAGATAATGAGCTGACTAGTATTTTTGTTTCATTATACCCAAGCTCAATCAATTTTACTAGGAAATTGCGTACTGAATTTTTGGCAGGGAGAAATAAAGGCGCCAAGAATGCGACGAGAGCAGAGAAAAAACAATTTCGCAAAGTAGATTACTGTTTGATTCATGTTTGCGATTAATATGTATTTCGAGAGCAGCCTCAAAAAGGAAACGATTAACTTAAAAAAAATTGAAATTTTGAGTGTATCTGAGAAAGAGAAATTGAGATTGCGGATACTTGCTGAACGTTTTAAAATAGGTGAAACACAGGTGGGAGAGATTTTATGAAATAAAGAAGAAATAAGAAATTTGTGGATTACCAACTCTAACGAGAACACCAAAAATGTGAAATAGAGGAAGATTTTTTCATCGAAATTGATTATATAATTCTGAATTGGTTTACTTCAGTTCGTTCAAAAAAGTTCCTTTCAGTGGGTTTTGATTCAGGAAAAGGCTTTAGAAATAGCTAAAGAACTCAGATTACACGATTTTAAATCTTAAAGTGAGTGGCTGGAAAAGTTATCTCTGCACAACATCTCTTTCAAAACAATATATGGAGAAGCAAAGTCTGTACATATTGCAGAATTAGAGGATTGGCATGAAAGACTGCAATCAATTTGTGGAGGTTATGAGGAGAGAAATATTTTTAATGTCGATGAAACCGAACTCTTTTACGGAATTTTTCCAAATAAGACTTTGTGTTTTAAAAAGGATGACTTAGGCAGATATCTACAGACACACATCGACAATTTCATGAACTGGTGTATGTTATAACGCGTTTTTAAAAATGAAAACAAAAGTGTGCAGTATATTTCTCTCTCAAACTAACATTCCCTAACAGAATAATAATCAATAACACTGCAATCCCTTGATCTGACCAAGCTAAATATCTAGGGGTCATCCTCGATCGGCGTTTAACTTTTTTTAACCGTCGGCAAGCACATCTTTTCTATTAGAGGGAAAGTCGCTGGAGCTTTCAATTCAATTAAACCTCTTTTCAATATCAAAACACTCTCAATTCATAATAAACTCATCCTTTATAACTCATGCATTCTTCCAATTATAACTTATGCCAGTCCGGTCTGGGGCTTCACCTGCAGGACTTTCATGGACAACTTGAGTCGTCTGCATAACAGACACTTGCGCATAGCTCGTAACGCTTCACGTTACGTATGTAATTCAACTCTCCGAAGAGATCTCAAAACCATTACCCTGCGTACGCGCATCGGCGATCTGACTAAAAAATTATATAGCAAAATCTTCGATCTTCCAAACGAAATAGTAGCGGAGCTTCCGGATTACGACGCCTTCGAGCCCTACCACTGTAAACGCCCTAAATCTCCATTATTATGGACACCCAGTAATTTCTGGGTACACCAGACTAAGATTGCCTCTTTCTATCTTCTTTATTGTCTTTATATATAAGCTATATTCTCACTATATTGGTATATAGGAGAAAAAAGTCTGTATGGCCCTGTATTGTCCCTTTTTTCGTTTAAAGTGGCTTTGCTACCTCTTTTCAGCTTTTCCTGCCCAAGCTTGGCGAGAGTAACTCTGAACAGCGCTAACCTTTAACTTTTTATCTATTTTTTATCCTTTCATAGTAGTTTCTTAACTACAGTTAAACCATTTTAAATTTTCTTTTAAAATAATTTCTATTTATTCATCTTAAGTCTTAACTTAATATTAAACTTATTTCTTTTAAAATTTAACTTTTTAATTCCTCTTTTAATTTCTTATTTTGATCCGCAAGTAGTTCTTAACTACAATTAAATATTTTGCAATGGTCCATAAAACATAAGATACTTCACTTCCGAGTCCGGTTGTTAAACTGCCTTCAGCTAGGAAACCCCTTCTATGCTGCTCACCTGTTCAACACCTGTTCAGGATGACTGTATTTCCGGAAAAGTGTCAAAAGAACGACTTAATATTTTATTATGCAATATGCTAGGAGAATTTGAAATCCCTTTTATTATTGGTAAATGTCTGAAACCCAGGTGTTTCCTAAAGAACATTCAATTTAATAAATTTGGCATTCTGTAGAGAGCGAATAAGAAAGCGTGGATGACCAGTCCTTTAATGATCGAATGCTAAACTTCTTTCGATAATAGGTTGAAAAAACAACAAAGGCAAGTTGTCTTGTTTTTAGACAATGCAAGTTCTCATCCAAATCATTTGAAATTCGACAATCTTAAAATTGTGTTTTTTTCCCCAAACACAAGTTCACATGTCAGCCACTTGATCTAGGCGTAATACACAATTTTAAAGCCCGGTACAGAACAATTTTATTACGCCACATTCTTTCAAAGTTAGATTCTATGAATACACTTGAGAATTGCCTAAAATACGCCAATGCTCTTGATGCTATAATTTTGATTTTCTTTGCTGTAAAAGCATAAAACCGGAAAGTGTACGGCAATGTTTCAGAAAAGCAAGCTTTATATGAAAAGAAAATGAAACGCACATTTCCGACACAAATGGAGAATTAAGCAAAATAAATGAATTAATGAAATGTATCAGGAGTGAAGAAACTGCCGACAATTTCATTAATATTGATGATGAGTAACAAACTGAAGAAGAATCAGTTGATGCATGCGATTTTATACCTTCAGGATTTTCGACAAAAGCTGACTCTATTAGTGATGATGAAACAGATACTGAAACTGGAGATGAGAACGATTAAACCTACTGAAAGATTTAAAATTTCACATTGAAAAAGCAATTACATGTAATCGTAATTTTTTGATAATTTTTTTCCGTAAGAATATAATAAACAGTGTTTAAAGGTATGTACAATTTTATTGCAGTTTTATTGCTTAAAAAATAATTTTCTGATTAACCATATAAAAGAGGTTTTAGGACAAATAAAAATCAATTAATGAAACATTAATCATTTCTTAACAATATTTGAATATCTGAGGTTTGCCCAATAGCGGACATCTCCGATTAGCTGACAGTTTCTGTGCTCCCGCGGTATCCGTTATTTAGAGATTTTACAGTATTTCTGTATTAATAACAACAATTTTCATTTTCATTGTTTCAGTGCTTAGCACTCTAGTGTCGATAGTACCATATACGGTACAAACAGTGTTAAGAATTTAGTAGATTTTTTAATTCGGATGTACCAGATTCACACCAGAAATTTAAAATAGCAATATTTACTTTATTTGATAACAGACATTCCGTATTTAAATAAATGGAAATTTATTATTAAAATTTTCTGAACTACGGAATTTCTAGAAAGTGTTCTACATTGGGAAGTAGAGGGTTAATCACTTAATTCGGTTTAATGCGCGTTAAATTGGTATTTTATTAAAGACTTTTCAAATTTTATAACGTTTGGCAATTTAGCTTAGTAATATTACACGGGAAAAAAAGAAATGCTGAATTATTAACATTGTTTTAAGTACAATCTAGTGAATATGCCATAAACAGGTTGCATATTTATTTTTTAGATAGTTAAACAAAATATTTGCGCTTGAAAAATATTTTTAAAACAATGAAAAAACAGCAAAGTGAAATGCAGTTTTGACTAAAAGACCTTTTTAAAATAATGTTTTTTCCTCTTAGCTGGGATAAAAATTAATTTTTCTACATTTAGAAGTTTAAAAAATGCGATAAAAAGGAATTGAATTCATAGTTCGTTTCGACCATTGATATGACATGAAAGTTATGTAAGGCAATGCTTATGCTTTATAATATATATTATATTTGTAGATATCTGGACACATAGGCTATATCGCAGCAATAATCACAGATGTTAATGAAACAATTTCAACAATGTTCCAACCATAAATTTCTGTTTTCACTCTTTCATGCAAGATAATCTGATAAGAGATTTTTGTGAAAAAAGTTAATTATCCATATTTTTATTTTAGTTTTTGCATCCTCTATAAATTTCATATGAACTACAATAATGCCTATTAAGTACAATAATAAATCACAAAGCTTTTTCCTTTTCGAAAATTCAGTTAGAAATTCCTCTTTTGATGACAATTTATTTCTGTTCTGGGAGTGATAGATTTTTCTTAAAAGATTTCTGGTTTGGGATTTAAAGAAAAACTTGATCAAAAAAGTTCCTTTACTTTTAATTTTTAGTTTACGTGAATAAAGTTTAAGTTTTCGCAAACAAATATTTAATTACACTTAATAGCTTTTTAATACTTTAAACATTAGATAAGGTCCATTATAAAATTTCTTAATAAAGGTAAGATTAAAATTAAATATATATATATATATATATATATGTCCTTAATATAATACATATTAAATCTGTTTTAATTACAAATCATGTTTTGTTTTATCTGCTTAAAAACACACACACACATATATATATACATATATGTGTGTGTGTGTGTGTGTTACATTATTAGATCTAATTCCGCGATTTCCTTATCTTATTCTAATTTACTACTTTATATTCCCTAAATCCTTATCCTTAAATAATCTCTATCGTTAACTCTGTTAAATTCCCTTTAATTTAATGTCTCACTTGTCTAAATTGTTTAAATATTACGCTTTTAGTATTCTTAAATTAAATGTTCCATTTCCGCGCTTTTTTCTTTCATATTTGTCATTATTTCATTCGTCATATTTTTATCCTTACATTGGAGGAACAAAAAGTCGATACTCGCTGTGTTTCAGCAGAATTTGTCGTATTTCTACTTTGATAACTTCCCCTGGTCACCGTCTGATATTTTCTATTATCTATAATTGCTTACCCATGATTAAATACTACGTAGGGATTGGTTGATAAAAATGAATCGGTGAAAACTGCACCGCCGAAAGCTCTTTCAATAAAAGCCTAAGTTTAAATTACGCATTGTCTCAATTATTACGGAGAAACCTACACTGGATAAATATGTTACCTAGCCTGCCACTCGATGACTGCAACTACCTTCCAATATCCATGTTGATTTACTTCGAAACATCCTTTTTCAGCTTAATCTAATGTACGGCTTCCAGATTGATTATTAATCTACTATGAAATCGAAGCTTAACAACACTTTCGAATCACCATATAACGTAATATCGTAATATGAGTCGACGAGGATTCTATTATTTTCAACATTGCACTACTGGTAACGTAACAACCAGTTATTCCGTTCACAAGAAAAACCTTCCAATGTTAGAATAATCTAACATTTTGCCGGGCAGTATTCGACTACTTGTACGCTATTCCAAGCATTTTGCTGGTCATGATTTTGCAGCTTGAACGTTTTTCTGAGCACCTAGCCAGAATGAATTCGAAACAACATAGATGTCAACACAAAAAGTCTCAACCAAATAACGACGGTCACCAGGAAGAAGCAATTATAGATAAAACCTCTAACATCAATTTAAAAAAGAACAACAAAGATAAGATGTTGTTACTTACCCAATAAAGACAGCATTCAGCATTACGTAAGTTATTTTTTTAAAAATGATCCCTGTTTTGTGATGAAAAAATTTTATGTTTATTCTTTGTTATTGCATAACTTATTTTATTTTATTTTATTTTATTATTTATTCGAAATGAGATGAGTTTATTTTTTCTGACAAAGTATATGAGCATTAAAGTGGCAGGTGTTTTATTTAACTTACGTAATCGGAACTATCTGAGATTATTTATTGCCTATTAAGTGACAGAATGTTTTGAATTCTAAAGATTTTATTTATTTATGTTCTTATATTATTATTATTATGAAAAGGTATACTAGAATTATATTATTAGATTTTAATTACTGTTTATATTCTGTTAAAGCAAATGTGTTAGAGAGATAAGAAGTACTGGTTTATTCTTTAAATTACAATTGTGTAGGATTAAACTTGAGTATTTAAAATGACTGAAAATAGTATTTTATCTTTTGACCCCGATTTGGGAATGAACATTCAACAATGGTTAACATACATAATTCTTGCATTAAACAAAATGATACTTGAATATTTGAAAATATTTAAAGGAAGAGGCCTTGAAAATTTATATCAATGATTGCCAAAATAGTGAAAGTTATGCTCAAATTTCAGAGATTTTAGTAGAAAAATTTATCAAAATTGAAGTACCTAGATTTTCTGATTTTCCTTCACTTAAATTAAACGATCTAAAAGATTTGGAAGATTACTTCCATAAAAAAGTAGAGATAGGAAGGAAACTAAAATTATGTGAGACAATTATAGTGCAGGGTCTTACTGATGGCTTAGCACCACAGTATCAGAATGTTTTGATTGTTAGTTCCCCAAATAATGCCACAGATTGGTATAAATTTGTGAGACAACTAGTAGTCACTCCTACCTCTAATCCAAATACTATAAGAAATAACTTTTCAAATGATAGATCTTTTCAGCAGAATGCTAGATCTTTTCAACCCAATGGCAGAACTTTTCAGCAACATGCTCGACCTAGTCAACAACGATATGATGCTCCCAGAAATTGGGTTCGTACACCAAATTTCAACCTCCCTAATACTAACTTTAATTCCAATGCACATGGTTCTAGATTTTCGAATCAAAGAATGCAGAGCAATCATTTTCAAAGAAATTATAAATCTAGACCTTGTAGAATTTGTTTGAATCAAGGAATACTTAATGCATTTTACTGAGAGAATAGTTGAGATTTTAATGTTAACCCTTTGTAATCTGATACTACTTCCATTCCCCCACCACAAAATACTGATAATGTTTGACAATTAATTGTGTCTGGTTATATGAGAAAACATCAATTACCTTGTGTTGTGGATACAGGTACTACGATTTCAATTTTGCCACTTTCGTACATTTATTGAATGCTAAACTTAAGAATAGTTTTCCTATTAATGTTGGTCAAGCCAAAGGCTTTGTCCAAATTAAAAAAGCTTGATATTTATTTATTAGAATTGGTAATATTGAACAATTAGTTAATTTTCTTGTGTGTGATACCGATTTTGAGTATGTAATTTTAGGATTACCAGACTGTGCAAAATTTGATTTGAAAATTAATTGTACTATTTGTAGTGTCACTCAGGGAGATACTGTTTTAAATTCATGCATAACCAGAAACAAAATAAGATCTCTTCATTTCAATATTAGGAATGAATATCTACATATGTAACCTGATTATAGAAATATCATGGCTCCACAATCCTTCGCGCGATCTAATAATAATACTAAATTAATTGGGGAAATAAATGCTACAGATAATGATAACTTAAGGGAAATGTTAAGGGATAACTTAGATTTTTTTTTAGAAACAAGTATAATGTAGGGAAGATAAATATTGAGCCACAGCGAATATTTTAAATCTCTGACCTACCAGTATCTATGACACCTTATCGTACATCGATAGTTGATGGAAAGGAGATTTCAACCCACATTCAATCTTTGTTAAGTGCTGGCCTAATAAAAGAAAGTACTAGTCCTTATTCTTCTCCTGCCACCCTAGTAATGAAACGCGATGAAGGCAAAAACTCAAGATTATGTGTAGATTACCGAAAATTGAACTCCATAATGAAAAACGATGCAGAACCCCTTCCCCGTATTGATGGTATTTTAGATAAATTGTGTAATGCCCAGTATCTTTCCACATTGGATTTAGCCTCTGGCTACTGGCATATTCCCATTCACCCTTCAGATACAGAAAAACTCGCTTTTACTACTAATTCTGGTTTATTTCAGTGGAATGTTCTCCCCTATGGTGTAAAAGTTGGGCCCTCCATATTCAATAGAACTTTTAGAAGAATCCATACAAAATATAAAATTGATTTCGCATGCTATTATTATGACGATATAATTGTTTTTTCTTCCTCCCTAACTGAACATATCCAACATCTAAACAAAATTTTTGATTTGTGTAGGCTTGAGAACATAAAACTTAAACTTTCTAAATCCAATTTTGCTCAAAATAAAATTAACTTTTTAGGATATGACACTAAAAATGGAACCCTAACCCCCTCTAATGCCAATAATGATGTAATAAAAAAATTGAAACCCCCTACGAATGTTAAAGAACTCCAAAGATTTTTGGGATCAATTAATATGTACCACAAGTTTATAAACAAAAATGCCGAAATTAGAAACCCTCTCAATAAACTAATTAAGAAAAATGCTTTGTGGGAATGGAGTACTGAATGTCAAAATTCTTTCCAAAAGTTGAAATATGCACTAATAGCAAAACCCATCTTAAAAATTTGTTATCCTAAATTACCACTCTATATATTTGTTGATGCCTCACTGGTAGCGGTAGGTGCAGTACTTAAACATCCAATTGCTTATTACTCCAGAGGATTGAGAAGCTATGAACGAAACTTCTTTATTACGGAATTAGAGTGTCTTGCCATCATTGACACCTTTGACAAATTTTACCATTATTTCCACGGTGTAAAGTTTAATATTCATACAGACCATGCATCTCTTGTGTGGCTTAAAAATGTAAAACACCTAAGAGGTAAACTCTTTAGATGGTCTTTAAAACTGAGTATGCTCGAATATAAGATAGAGTATTTAAAGGGATCTACAAATGTCGAAGCCGACATGTTGTCCAGAAACCCTATTTCTCATTTTAGTCGACCACTCACGTTTTTGTTAGATGTTAAAGAGGTACTTGAAATGCAGGAAAGGGATAATGCGTGTGGGAAATATTACTTAAATGACAAGGGATTAATGATAATTAAAAGAAGGGGAATTTGGAAAATAGTAGTTCCCATGTCCCTGAGAAGAAAATTACTTGGAATTGCTCATGAAAATTTTGGTCACTTTGGAATTCAAATAATGCAAAATCTAATTTATCCCAATTATTATTGGCCTGATATGATTCAAGATATAACTAACTTTGTAAAGCATTGCGGTATTTGTCAAAAAAATAAAAAGCCTAGACAGAAAAAAATTGGCTTATTACAAGCTATGCCTACCTCAGATCGACCTTTTGAATGTCTTTTTGTTGATACTGTGGGAGGATTCAACTATTATAATTCAACTAAAAATATCTTCATATAGTCATCGATCATGCAACCCGTTATGTATGGGCATTTCCCTCAAAGAGTGTCACCACCGAAACCTATACGAATTGTTTAAAACAAATTTTTAATATTCAAACAACAATTTTTCTGTTTTAATCAAATTTCTAACGTTAGGACACCTCAAAAAGTCTTAAGCGATAGGAACGCCGCCTTTAATTCTTAAAGATTAAAAAAAAAATTGTGGAACCATAATATTAAGAAGCGTTTAACCTCATCTCACCATCCTCAAACGAACGGTAAATGCGAGAGAGCCAATCAAACGATAGTAATTAGGCTAAAATGTAAAGTTAACTCTACTACCCCTAAAGTTCCTTGCACTAAACTCCTTGCTAAAGTTGTAAATGAATACTATAATCCCCCCCATTCAATAACTAAATTTCCTCCTGCTTATTTACTCTTTGGCCAATTACCCTATAATTCCCCACTTCAACAAGATTATTACCCTCCTGTTAATGAAGCACTTAAAATCGCAAAAGCGAGAACTGATGAATTCCATTTAAAAAGTAAGAAATATTATGATCAAAATTATGTTGAGCCTAAATTTGATGTAGGCGATCTCGTTATTTATGAAGAATTTCATTACCAAATACTAGAAAGCTTTCCTAGGTATTTTCTGGACCATACCAAATTCTTCGAAAAGTATCCTATGTAAATTTTTGAAATCGATAGAAAAACCCCATTTAAAGATACCGAAATCATTCATGTTTCAAAATTGCGTTTATATCATCATCCTAATAACTTAAAATTGTCTCATGAGCAATTACCACAACAACAACAGCAAACGCAGGTTAAATCACTAACTTAAACTTAACTTTCTAACAATGATGTGTTTGTAATTTAATATTAAAATTTAAAACTTCAGGAAAATTATTATTTCAACATTGCGGATGAATTTTTGGAAGGCACCCCAAGAGTTTATCTGTTCGAAATTTATTTAGATTAACATGGTTATGCGGGCATAAATTGTTTGATTTATCTAGAGTTCTAATTAGTTTTGAATTAAAGAATTGACCCAAAAAACTTAATTTTACTTAAATTATTACTTGCAATTAAAAACATAATCTTACTTGTTATAAAAAAATAATAAAAACGTAATTGAAAATCTTTGAAATGATTTAAATATTACTCTTAAAATAAAATGATTATCTTAATGATTGCATTTTATCAGTTTTTACAAAAAAAAAAGAAAAAAAAAAAGGAGAGATTGAGAGAAAAATACTTCAAGATTTGATTTTCATTTCCAGTGCTTCATTCACAGTGTTGCGAAACCATTTACTTATTCCAATTGCAAAAATTTTCCTCTGCGATATTTTTTTTTCTTTCTTACCACGAAAGTCAAAAGTCATTTTTTATTTAGAGTCAAAGTCAGATTATTAAAAGTCAAAAAATAAATTATTTTTTGCTGTTGTTGTTAATGATTTGATTTTATTTCTATTCTTTTCTTTGTTTTCATACGTGTGTAGTGCGGGTATGATTTGGAAAGAAAAATTCACCAAAATTTACAAATGTTATTCGTACCGCCAACGTTTCACAAGTGGAACATACCTGTAACTCCACTTCTATTTTACATAACATTCTAAAATTCGGCACACAACCTTAGAATTAACTTCCGGGGTTTCTTACGTCGTAAATTATAGTGCTTGCTATTTTCTTGTTGAATTTCCAGAATATTCTTCTTGGCTTCTTTACGGAGCTCTTCTCTGTCTTTCATAAATTGTTCTTCGACTGCACTGTTTAAGAGGTCAATAATTTGTACATCTTCTTTCTGTGTCATTTTTGTACCAAACAATATTTCAAACGGTGTTTTCTTAATGCTTCGTTGGTAAGTTGAATTAATGACTTGTTGAACTTTCGAAACATGTTTGAACCATTTGGTCGGTTCATCTTTGGACATTTTAGAGATTACAGAAATTATGGTGGAATTAAGTCGCTCTAATTGTTAAATTGGTTATATAAAGTGTTATTCGATTTCGAAGAATGAATAATAACAATAATATAATAATTAAATAATTTTTAGTATCAACGAGATCAGATGTCACATGTTTTTCCAGAAAATAGGATTTTGAAGAAGTAACTTTCTTCAAGCTCTCTTCGAATACATTATTCTAAGATTGCTATCAAAGATTATTTGATTTGAATTACAGATTGGGAACATAGCTATTTCAAAACATTTGAGAAAACATCAGAGCCTATTGGAAAATGTAAAAACATCTTTAAAAGAGCTTTTATTTGAAAATTTAAAAATGTTTTGTAAAATTTTGCTTCGAAAATATTGGGTCATCTGGAAAGTTCTGCGGTTTTTCTAAACGAAGTTCGGTTTCATTTACTAAATACTAGTGGCCAAAATTGTTGCAATTCGCAACTATGAATATGGTTCAATGTTTCCATTTAATTATAGAATAAAACTATATATATTTAGAATATTTTAATTGTAAATATATATATATATGCATATATAGATATGAATATAGCTTAATGAATTACTTAATTAATGGAAAAATGTTTTAAATTAATTTATGCAAAGCATAAGAAATTAGAGGGAGCTAAAACGTCACGTGTTTTAACATTTCTACATGATGTTAACGAGACAGATGAATTATTCATTAGACGAAAAGTGTAATTTGAGTGCTCCTGTCACTAAAGCAAATACCTCTAATGTTGTTTATAATCATGTTACTCAACGCGCTTCTATATCAATATTCATAAATGGGGGACACATGTCCATTTAGTATAGTAACACTATTTGCAATGTTACTTTTGTGATAAATTTATAATGCCATTATAATTAATTTTCATTAGTTGGATATAATATAATATTTTATGAGCAATCTGAGCTAGACATTTAATAATAAGCTTCTAACCTAGCTGTTGGTATCGGAGAACTTTTATATCTCCTTTAGAATGAAAGGAAATGTTTTATCAACGTAAATTTCATTTCTTGAATAACAGTTCTCATGTTTAGATTTTAATAAATGATCAACGAAAAATTTAGTAACATTTTATAAAGTAAAATTTGCTTCAGTATACATTAATATTCAATACTTTTTATTTGTATATTGCATAACTCTAAACTTAAAAATATAAATTAAATTTTTAAGTTACGAATGTTTTTATTTTTTAAACCATTTTTTTCGACTTTATGAATCAAATAAAATATCATTACAGTAATAATTTTGTATTAATATTCAAAAATGATTTAGAAAATTTATATACTATTAATGAGAAACTTAGAAAGAATTCTTTTATTAAAACTAGCTTTTTATTTTAAAAACTACTGATATTCTTGTAAAATATTTACAAAGTATGTAGCAATGTAGCCTATGTGAGTGAGTAAACACGCTTGCGTCTAATTGGCGTTTTTGGCTAATCTTAAATGTAGCCGTTACATTACTGTCCTCCAGTACAAGAACTGGATAGATTCGTCCAGGAAATGTGGTTTCTAAACCATTTAAAAATTATTTAATGGCATTTTTTATAGTAAAATTCATTAACTAAAATATATTGTCATGACCATTGTGTGACTCTGAGTTTAATACTTTCAATCCGGAATGTCACAGGTTCAAATCTGTCTGTTTCATGAACTATTTAAACACACTATTAAAATTGTAACAACTCGTGATATTTTAAAGCTATTTTTTTATTCATCCAGCATAATCGAGTATTAGTTTTTTTTTCTTATAAAATATATCTTGCTGTAAATTGTTAAAAATTTAATCGATATTCCTCAAAACGATACACATATTTACATCTGAAAATAACAAAAAAATAACACTTACATTTTGTTACTGCGTTCCGAAAGTCTTCAATATAGAATTGAATTTTTGGGTACATAAGTTTTATCGAATATTTTTGGTAAAAGGAAGGATTTATTTTTCCAAAGAACAAACTTCAGATCTGAAAACGTTTTGCTCTTGAATGTTTTTCACATACTAAAGAAATATCTGCAAACGAATCATAAATATCTCAAGAATTTCGTCATTTTATTTTCAACTTCATGATAATTTCTGAAAATTTTAGAATATCTGTAAATTGTATTGGAATTTATTTTAATATTTGATTTAAAAATTACATTCAGATAGAAAGAACGCGCAAAAGTGTTTTCCTTATAGTTGTTTAAAAAAGGCTGAAAAGGTTCAATGAAAGATTTTTCTTTCTGTTTTAGAGAAATTTCGCAAGAAATACTACCTATTACATTCTCCCCCATGTTACAATTTCAGAAAAAGTTTTTGCAGATCCACGCTAGTCATGACTTCCAGTACCCAAAACCACACCTAGTTCAAATCTTTATCCATCTCTCTCTCTCTCCCTCTCTCTCTCTCTCTCTCTCTCTCTCTCTCTCTCTCTCTATATATATATATATATATATATATATATATATATACACATATATATATACATATATATATATAATGATATCGGGTTACTGGAAAACAATTCGTCGATCTAGTAGCGATGTAGATGAAGAAGGTGAATGTAGCATAATCTTATCGTATTTATGTGTAACGATTTCTGTTACATAATTGATTTAGCCGTGAGAGATGTAACCTATCGTTACATTATATGTAATGGCATGGAGTTGGAGCATAGATGTAAGAACATGTAGTAAGTGAAATGGATCAACAGATTCACCTATTTCATTGAGCAGCTTAATCTTTGTATACGATCATCATTTCTCATTAAAAATGGTTGGCAGTCGAGTGGCTAATGGCAAAAAGAATGGAGATGAAGATTGGAAATTCCCCAGGAGACAAGTAAAGAAAGCATTTCTGTTCACAGGATTTTAGTTAATAAGATCGGGCGGCAGTTCTCACAAAATCACGATGCAGTGCCATCAATAACTTCGATGTAGAAAACATCTATAACACTGTTCAACAAATTTGAACTTTTGCTCTGTTGCAAAACAGAAATTAGTTGTTTTTTAAGCGTTTTTTGTGCTGATTCCGAATCTAATTTTAGATTTACTCCAGCACGTCAAGTTTGAGAGATATTTGCATATATGAATTTATGCAAATTTAGTAAATTTTATACAATTATTTGCAAATTTAAGGTATAAAGCAATATCAAACAGGGTTTTTTGTTTTATGTTATGATTACTACCTAATTTACTTCACAAAAACGTTGTTTCTGAGATTATACTGACACGATTCTGTGAAATATTGTACCTAATTTGCATATTTTTCATGTTTTTCTAATAATGTTTCTTGACGTTCAAATATTTCTGCCGCACGAGTACGCTAATATGTTTCTAAACCAGTATTTTGAGCTGATTTCAAATCTTGTATTTGTTTTCTTCTATCACGTCTAGTTTTTGAAAAAAGTGAAATTTTAGTTTTTGGTCAAAAAAGCCAGAAATAGCTTTTTATGATACTTTGCATGATAACCTTCAACTAGTTAGGACAGATTCTACTACTTATTTTATTTTTTTCGATTATATAAATTTTTGTTTATGTCTCTGATATGAATCTGACCCTGTTCACCTTCTGGTCAATGAATTACACACTCCTAAAAGCATCTTATATCAAATCTGTGTTAATGCCATGCAAAAGTAGAAATTCATCTTACTCAAAAACTAGACATGACATAAGAAAACAGACGGCAGATTTGAAATCAGCATAAAAATCTAGTCTAGAAAAACATTACGTCAATTCTGTGGCAACTATATTATAGTTGATAATGATGTAAACATTACACCATTGAAAAATATGCAAATTAGGCTTAATAACTGATAAATAAATGTTAAGAATATGCAAATCGTGACATTTATCTGAAGCAAATAGTCAAGTAGTCATTATCTAGAAAACGTAATTAGATGTGACATATATTGTATCTAAAATTTGCATAAAATAGCACAAAAAAGCTTAAATTTGCATAAATTTAAATATGCAAATTTCTCAAAACCTGGACAACCTAGAGATAAACGCAAAGCATATTCGGAATCAGCATCAAAAAGTCATCTAGAATCAACTAATGTTAGTTCTACAACAAAACCACTGTTGACCAGTGTAATCAATAGTATTCATTTGATTACATAAAATAGTAAAAACTTTTGACGACATTTTGAGAAACACACTGCCAGGGGCATTTTAAATTTCAAAAACTCAGCAAAATCTGATGGAGAATCGTGCGTAACCGCTTTTTACTTCCTAAGCGTAGGAATACAATTTTGACGTATTACGCGCTCAAAACCAATTAAGATGTAAAGATATCACGCCATGAGAAGAGAACGGGCAGAGCAGCGGAGGAATAGTAAAGCAAAAAGGAAACCCCGGATTTAAGCGCGGGAAAGTAAATCTCGGCTTGAATAAAAATAAAAATGGTTAACAAAGAACATTCTGAAACGCGAAAGATCGGAAATGGAACATTTAATTTATGAATACTAAAAGCTTAATAATTAAGTGAATTAGACAAGTGATACATTAAATTAAAGGGAATTTAACAGAATTAATGATAGAGATTATTTAAGAATAAGTATTTTGTGAATATGGAGTTGTTATTTAGAATAGTACAGGGAAATTGCGGAGATAGTTATGATATTGTAACACACACACATATATATATATAGATATGCATATATATGTATATATATATATATATATATATATGTGTGTGTGTGTGTGTGTGTATATATATATATATATGTGTGTATATATATATATGTATATATATATCTATATAACTTTGGGCACGATAATTTCCATAATTTTGCATACATTTCTTCCAACCTGATACAGAAAATCATCGGAAGAAAATCTCGGTCAAGATTGTTCATGGACAAAATGAGACAAAGAGAGCGGAAATGGGGAGGGGGTTTGTGAAAAGAGAAAAAACTCCATAACTTCTTAATTATTATACATATGAAGCCAGTTTAAAGTTATTACTATTTCTTGGAAATAGGGCAAAAATTTATGTATGACAAATTTTCGATATCATTAAAATGGGCTCAAGGGTCGCAAAAATAGGGTTTTAAGAAGAAAAAAATCTTAACTTCGTCAATTCACAAGATATGAAATACAATTTCATTTATCATAAATGCTATTATTATTATCTACAACTTTCATATTGGCATGTTGTGATATGAATAACTAAAACAAAAATTAAAAACTAAAAAAATGAGGGAAGGTTGAAGATGAAAAATATGATAACTTCCTCAATTCACTTAATATCAAACCACTTAAACTTATTATAAATTTTCTTCATATTTTCTACAACTTTTATATTGACAGGTTTTTGATATGATCAACTCTTAGATAGAATTTTTTAAATCAAAGAAGGCTTGTGGAAGAAAAAAAAAATCACATCTCCGTTAATCCGCCAGTATGGCAATAAACTTTTTTATGGCAATAGTTAACTTTTGACTTTATATTTAAGATTGTTTTATTGCTATCACGGAGTGAGGGAGAAATTAATGACATCTTGTCTGCCAACCCTTTACCCGTTGTTGAATAAAAGCTCTATATTTAAAGCCTATCATGCTCCTCATGAACTCCCACCACTATAATTCCGCCACAAATGGCGCCCAACTCGTTTTTGAACCCCGACCACGAACATTTTATGCTAATGGCTCAAATAGCTCTCAACGAGATTTCTGCAATACTTCGCTTATGCAATAAGCACAGTAGTTAATGAATCAACTGGGAAAACGTCTGATGAGTTATTTTTAGGTAGAAAAAGATATATATCCGCTTCAAAGATTAGTAATGGTGTCTGGTGCTGAAAGTCAGTTCATGTGTAAGGACATTGATAAGAACCAAAGTATTCATAATACAGTGACAAGGCAATATGGATAAAAAAAAACCCGACGAGATCGTAAATCATTTGATTCAGAATCGTACCATTTATGTGAAAAGAAACCCAGAATTACAAGTAAACGTTCTAAGAACTTTGAACGCTCGGACAATTCGACATCGATACTATCCAAACCCTTAAATAATTCAAGAAGGGAAAATAAGAACCAAAGTGCTCATGATACAGCGACAAGACAATATGGACAAAAAATCAAACGACGAGATCGTAAATCATTATGGCTCAGAATCGGTCCATTTATGTGAAAAGAAATCTAGAATTACAAGTGAACGTTTGGCTAGGAGCTATAAACGCTCAGACAAATCGACATCGATACTATCGAATCCCACAAATAACAAATCTTTTCACAACCCACGAATTCAATATAAATGTGTAAAAACTAATTATAATCGTGACTCTCGCACAGCTAAGAAAAGGCGAAAAGCAGGAAAGAAACGTGGCCTGCCCTCATCCACGACAACAGGAGCGCCTAGAAAACAGAGAAACCATATGACACGCTTGAGTCAGGATTTTACTTATCGATACGATACTTCTAACTGGAACTAGATCTAGTCGTCAAATATACCCTACAGTGGTTCTCCGACATCGATACCGAACGCGTGTTCAGGTCAAACAACCGACAGTGGCTTCACCTTTCAGCTCCGACGAGGAACGATCATTTGTCCAAGGATTCTGGAATAAAGATAGAAAGCCTTCAATCAGCATGAAGCCAGCAAGCTCGGATTCATGTCTGATCAGGTGATGACGTTCTTTTTTTACTTTATTGTTTTTTAAATGAAAGTGCATTTAAAAAACATATATGATGTAAAAATGTGAAGTAACAAAGTGGACATTTTCTATTTTGTTTAAACCTTATTTTAGAACTTTTGTCACAGATTTATGTTTTTCTTCGCAAGTTCGAAAGTCCTGACGGTTATAGTTGAATATGCAGTTATTCTGAACTTTAGACGTTTACTGGTTTTTCATTCCAGGGAAATATACCATTTATGTTAACTGATACGACATACAGATGAAGAATTTTTGTGTTGTATATTTTCTACATTTATTTATTGAAACAGCCACAGCAAAAATACTGTTCGAATGTGTCCCAATTATTGTACTGGCAGAAAGGACTTAGTTAGTTTTGGGGGTAGCGTTAATTTATTTGGCCTATTTCAGATTAAGATAGTCTTTATGTCGGGAAGTTTTTTTTTTTTTTTTTTTTTTTTTTTTTTTTTTTTTTTAATGTTAAGAATGGAGAAGGAAAATTCGGATAGTTTGGAGAGTTTTTCTTTAGATCTCTTCTGGCAGGTAAATTATAGGGTGGAGCGAAAAAAATTAATTTTTTAAAATCAAAAACGGGTTGGTGCCAAAAGCTGCCTTTATACTAGTACATCATCTGCGTGCAATATTACCGCTGAAAAAAATGGCTTGAGTCTGCGCTTTTGATCCAAAATTCAAAATTTTTGGTAAAATTTGATATTTTTTCAAAAAATTAAAAAAAAATTCTATAGAGATGGTAATTAGTTAAAAGTGTTATTTAAACCTTTATTATTAATGACATAACATATTTAAACGATAAAACGATATCTTTGTTCTGTATAATTGGAAAAAAAAAACTGACAACTTTTGGTGAAAAAAAGGCGTTGCCACTCTATTGTGTCATAAAACTAATTGTTGTTTAGAATACAGCTCTTACCTAGTTGCTTTCAAAACTACCCAGGAGGTACCACGTGGAGGTGACTGCATTTCATGTCACAACAGTGCATAGCTCGACCACCCTACCATCTGAATTCAATGTTTTATTTATACATTGAATTGTGATTTTTTATCAAAGACTGGCATGAGTTTTCTATTTTTCAACCTAGTACATCTCTTCTTTGAATCCGCAGACTTTGGAGGCTGCTGCTGTGATTTCCTTTATGTATTTTTCTACTGTTTGTGTAAGAGAAGACAAACAGTGTAATTCAGTGCGGATGATATTAATGTAATCTATTCAGCCGTCTATTATCTTCACCAAGATTACCCCCCGATAAATGCATATTGATTAGAGGTTCTGTTACCACAACACTCTTCCAATGAATTAGATTTATATAATTATCCGCTTCAAGGTTGATTGTCGATATTTCAGATTTGCGTATGCCACCATTTTCTCTCATCTTTCAACTATTATGTGCTGAGCAGCTAGTTGTTTAATATGATGGCAATCGTCAGAGAGCATTAAAATAAAAATTTCCTTTGCGTATGCAAAGCAACCATTGTCCTAAATAACCTTTTTTTAGTATTTGTTTTATTCCATTCTGTGTGTTGTTTAGTAGCCGAGTAATTTCCCATGAGTTTTTAGATCCCTTCTTTACCTGCGGATTACATTTGATTGTAAACTATCCTGGGGCCAAACTTGGATAACATAGTACTTTTTGAATGAACGTAGAGACTGCAGAGAGAGAATGCAGTGAGTGCCCATCGAAGGCGGATAATTCTGTTAGACATTCTCATCCCTTGTGCGAGGGACATGTTTAGAATGAACCATTACAATTGATCATATGCCACCTCCAAGTACAGCGAATCTCCTCTATATCATTTTTTAGACTAGGCCGTTGGCAAAAGTTATATCCTAACCCACAGGGATTCGCCGGACCAATAGGAAAATCTTTGTCTACGTGCTTATTTCCTTCTTATTTCAATTTTTGAATCCATAGAGAGTAATTTTCAAACATTATTTCCTGAATTCGAGAAAAGTGTACTCAGCACATACCTGCTAGACATTTGCAAAGTTATTTCATCAGGATAGTGCTCAGAAGAACTAGTGAATAGGAACCCGAGAAACTTGTTCTATGCAAGATCGCTCACAAAGGCGCATAAAAATATTCGCCATTACATATGCACTGATTGATCACCAGAGTCTGGTTTACTCACAAAGTATGTAATTCAAGTTTATGCCCCAGGATGTTTTACACCAAATATAATGCACATCTAAAAAAATGATCTGAAAACTTATGGAAAATTACTCAGCTACTAAACATCACAGAAAACAGCAAAAAACAAATACTACAAAAAATTATTTAGGACAATGGTAGCTTTTCACATCGAGAGCAAATTCTTATTGCAATTCTTAACGCCATCACATTAAACAACAAGCTTATCAGCATACAAAAAATGCAAGGGGTAGAGTGAGTAAATGAGGCCATACTCAAAGATGAAGTATCTAAATGTTGTAAAATGTTCTTGGAACAGAACTCCCAATCAATATGCAGTAACTGGATACAATTTTGTTGAAGATACTAGAGGGCTGAATAGATTCAATTAATTCCACTGCATTATTCTGCTTACATTATCATACACAAGCAGTAGAAATACACGTGAAGGAGTGTCACAGCAGCATCACCCAACGTCTGTGGATACAGAGAAGAGGTGGACTATGTTGATACATAAATAACTTATGCCAGTCTTTGATAAAAAATCACAATTCAATTATAAATAAAATATTGTGCTCAGATGGAAGGGTGGTCGAGCTATGCACTGTTGTGTCATAAAATGCAGCCACCTCCACGTGATACCGCCTGGGTAGATTTAAAAGCATATTCCAAACAACAATTAGTTGTATGACACAACAGAGTGGAAACGCCATTTTTTACAAAAAGTTGTCAGTTTTGCTCCCGTTATACAGAATAAATATATCGTTTTATCATTACATATGTTAAGTCATTAATAATAAAGGTTTAAATAACACTTTTAAATAATAGCCAGTTCTATAGGAATTTTTTAATTTTTTTGAAAAAATGTCAAATTTTACCCAAAATTTCGATTTTTGGACCAAAAGCGCAGACTCAAGCCATTTTTTTTCAGCGGTAATATTGCACGCAGATGATGTACTAGTATAAAGGCAACTTTTGGCACCTACCCGTTTTTGATTTTAAAAAATTCATTTTTTTCGCTCCACCCTAGTGGTAGGTATATACCACCCTAGTGGTATTAGATATGTTTGAAGTTTTTTTTTGACCACTTGTGTGTGTGTGGGGGGGGGGGGTTAAAAGTTTAAATAAATTGTAAATTATTTTTCGGACATGGAAAATTTATAGTATCCCAGCATTTGTTTTTTGACTCTAAATTTATTTCGAGAAAAAGGTTAGGACATGCATTTAGTCCAACCCTTTTTCTTTGTAGTTTTTCGGGGGTGGGGGGGTGGGGGGGTGGAACCAGGAACTTTGTTACAGAGGCTCTCTAGTGGTTTGAAGGTGAACATGGTGTAAGACGTAACCCTAATATACAGGCACGCGAATTGTCCGCGGTGCATTTTTAATTAGGAGTTCACTGTTCCGTGAATTATCAGTAACCGTATGCAAATTTATTTGCCCAGTCTGCCAGAGTATAAATAGCGGGCCGAAAATATGTGAAGCGGTTAGTTGGTTAGTCAGTAGATAGTTTGTTAGTTAGACGCTGGAGAGAGTGTGAGTAGTTTTGGTGTGGAGAAACGGCCTGTATAGCTGGAGCTTAGCCTGGGAACAAGAACAGAATTAGAAAAATATAAAATCTAGACGTGGATTTGAAATGAACCCCGCCGTCGTAGCCCAAGCACGCTCCGGAGAAATGAAGTTCCATGAGTTAACTTTTGGCTTTATGTTTAATTAAGATTGTTTTATTGCTATCACGGAATGAGGGCGAAATTTAGAGATTTTGTCTACCCTTTGCCCGTTGTTGGATAAAAGCCCTATATTTAAAGCGTATAAGACTCTTCATGAACTCCCACCACTATAGTTGCACCAGAAAAGGAGATGTTTCATTTTTTATTTGCGCCCATTGTGATTCAGACAAAATAAATCTGTTTTCATAAAACTGTTAACTGACAGTTTTTGCAAAATCATTAACTTGCCATTATTTTTCTATATTTCATTAGTTTCATTATGTATTATTAGTATACCTTTTTAATTTACAACAAAACATATATATTAATTAAAAACTGGATTTATGTATTGTGTTTTATGATTTAAAGTATAGTTGAAAAATTGGATATCAATAATGAAGTATTGGACCATTTGCTGTCAAAAACTATATTTAGATTTCTTTTAAATAACTATTCCAGATTGTAGATAAAGTTCTTGGACATAGAATAATATCCAATTGACATCAAAATAGATAAAAATAATAAAAAATAAAATAAAATTTAAAAAAATTGTAAAACTTGCCCCGGTCTCCCCTAAGCAAATAAAGAATGACCAATTGCAAATAAGTCGTGGATTAATAGAAACCGCTTTGATATATTTTTTCAAAATTATTTGCTGTAAACTCCCAAATAATTCAGATTGAAATAGTTTCCTTTTCAAAAATACATTCCATTAAATCTACTATCACACCCAACAAAAATATTCGTTAATATCTATTGAAAAAACAACTTCTACGTCATTTGAAATATATTCATTTAAACGTCAGATTAAGTTTTTGATTAATGCATTCCTGATAATTCTTTGTCCGGAACGTTTAATTTAATCGGCATGTCTTGAAGCGAAAGTTCTGTTGAACAAAACAGGGAACTCATTAATTTACACGTGCAAATGAACGTTAAAATTACTATACTGGTTTCTAATCGAGATAATTGGAATTCCTATTCATGAGATAAAATTTAATATGGCATCATTTAATTCATGCTTAGTAATCGAAATTTCCTTTATATTCCATGTGAAGGAAAAGAGAAGAAAATTCAAACATTTTAAACCTTACAAAATTTTATTGCCGTAAAAAAATGAAAAAAAAAATAGACCAGCTTGTAAATGATAGTTTGTAGAAAAACTTCAGTAATTATAGTACTGTGTGGCTACCATGAGAAGAACTCTGTTTAAAGTTTCTGATTAAGGTTTCAATCCTTTCAAGAAGGTTTCTAAACATGTAAGCAGTGCAAGTTTATCAGCGGAGTGGGGATACGACATTTAATACCTTTCATAAAGGTTTTCCTTTCGTTTTCGTATATCTCAAGTAAAACAGCAAATGTAAATATTCACTGACTAACATGAAAAGCCTCGAGTATTAAAGTATATTTTAAGTAGCAAAATTTCTGTATGAAATCCGAGGGCGGAGGGAAAAATAAAAAACTAACATATTAATATGGTGATTTTTGAGGTCTGGGAAAAAGAAAATGTTTTAGACTATTAATAAATGCAAACGAAATGTTTTACATATAAGTATAAATATAAATGTACATATAAATTTGAATTTTTCACACCTTTAATCAAACTATTATTTTTAAATAAAAATCCTCAGGGGCGTAGCTACCGAGGAGCAGTTGGAGCAAACTGCTCCAGGCGCACGAATCCTAAGGGCGCAAAATTAGGAACAGCGAAATAAAGATTTACAAAAATGCTTGATTATTTTTTACATTATCAGATATTATAGATGAATCTTGTTACAATCCGCACATTCTTACGATACTTTACTTTGTGTTTAACCTCAACTATATCGATTTGAAACATGTTTTTATACACAGTTAAGATAGAAAATGCAACAGATCACCTTCGGCAGCTCGATATTGCTTGATTTTAACACAATATTAAAAAATTTTGGAATTGTAAATATTTTTTTCAAATTAAGCAATTTTTTAAGAGTAAATTATGCAGATTTTTGTTTATGTATTCCTTTAAATATTTCTAATGAAAAATAATTAGAATTTAGTTTAATTAAGACATACAAATTAAGGATTTGCTCTTTCATCACGGCTGCTCTTTCATCTTCACCTAACACTTTATTTATAATGGATGTTTTTTAAAATAGAACAGAAGAAAATGAAGTAATGGAAATGCCGGGGGCGACACTAAATTCTGAAAAAGCAGAATTCCTGTTCTCTAGGTATTCCTTCTTTAGCTTTTAATTATAAGTTGAAAAATGCTATTATTTTTAACTGTTTTATTTCTAAGGATAATAAAGAAAATATTTAAGTTTTGGATAATATTTTTGTGAAATCGTTTAGTTATTTTTTGCATAAAAATGTAATTGTCGAAAAAGAAAAGTAAATCTTAATAATTTATTTATTTTACCAGATGTTCCAAAATAAGATGAATTGTTTCAGTGCTACATGCACTGAGGAAGGTATGCTACATGCTACCGAAAATGGTATGCTTTAAATTTATAAATTTTTGGTGCTTATAACGTTGTTTATTTGTCACGCTTCTAAAAACCACATAACTTCTTAATTGTTATAGATCTCGAATGAGTTTAAATTTATTATTGCTCCTAGGAAAAGGGCCAAAAATTTGTGTATGACAGATTTTTGATATCATTAAAATCGGCCTCAAGGGAGGAAAAATAGTTTTAAGAAGAAAGAAATTCATATCTTCGTCAATTTACAAGATATCAAATCCACTTAAATTTATTATTAGTCTTCAAAAGATTATTTACAACTTTTATATTGACAACTTTTCATAGAACCAACTCTTACGGCAAAAAAATATAAATAAATAAAAATAAACAAACGAAAGATTGTTGTTGAAGAAGAAAAAAAAAACACATATATTCATAAATTTTCAAGACATCAATCAACTCAAATTTATTATAAATTTTCGTACTATTATTTACAACTTTTATACTAACAAGTTTTCGATAGGACAAACTCTTAAATCAATAATAATAATAATAATAAAACTGAGGGAGCTGTAGTAGAAAAAAAATCACATATCTATTAATACACCACTGCGGCGATAAAAAAGTATCATTGGCCTGATGCAATTTTTTCACAACCCTCTGAGATGTTGTATATAGGTTTGCGTAATTAAACGTTCGCGTGTCTGAATGAAAAAAAAGTTAGAATTTAAAATGTAGTTTGTGGTTCATTTAATGAAATTATCACCGGACAGTTTAAATTTGTTATATAAATATTCTTAATATCATCTATAACTTTTGTAGTAGCAAGTTTTTGATACGATGAACCCTTCTAATGAACGATGCTACTAAAAATATTCTGAAGGTATGAAAAAAAAATACGGTTTTGAAGAAAAAATTATTATATTAACACGATTTTCAGAAAACCAACTGTTACAGAAATAGGAAATTCAAAACTAGTCAAAATCGGCCAGATAAAATTGTTAAATAGGTTTTATCTCTAATCTTGATTTAGTTTTTGTTGCTGACATTAGTACTTAACTTCAAAATCTACCTATGCCTGTAGGTCAAGAAGGCAGGTATTTTTACTCTTTTGAGTTTCAATCTATAACACATACATTATTTTCATTTTAAATTAGTACAATGCAATATATAAATTTTAGAGGTTTTCTGCACAAAAAAAATTAACAAGACATACCATTTGAAGAAAACCCGTATCTCCATATAAAACTCGCTCTCCACCAAGTGTTTCGTGGCCGAGAAGTTAAGATGCTCGGTTCGCGATGCGCCGTCCCGGTATCGAATCAAGTGGATCCACGGAAGAAAGATTGTCCAAAAAAACTCATTTTTTTTTTCAGATTACGAAATTTTTCTGTCCTAGAATGGAAAAAAGGTAACTGGAATTTATTGAATTCTCAGATATATACCTGTAGCAGTGCTGCCAGGAATATTTCCGTGAAATGAAGAGAGAATTTCTGAGAGTGTACGCACAGGGATCTTAAAACCTGTTTTCTGAAATATATACAGCGCTACCACTGACGATTATTTTTAAATTATGTTCGCACCGGTATTTTTCTAATTTAAATTTTTAAATGCATTTTTCCTGCAACTGTTTTCAAAGGGTCTGTTAAGGATTTTTGTTTTGAGAAAGTGGTGCCAGGGTTAGGATAAAAAGAATAATCTCAGTGACAGCCCTATATGTATGAACTCGGCTACGCCACTTAGAGGAAATAATATTAGTGTTATTGATAAGTTTTCAAGTATGAAGAATTAAACAACCTTTTGACAAATGAAAGGGGGCCCCAAAATGATACCGTGCTTCTCTTGGATTCAGAGATTAACCTCGACCTGTCGGGAGCCATTGACGCTTTTATTAAGTGATTTCATACCTATTGATTTTCAGATATTTTACTGATCCTGCTTAATCAATCACGAAAATAACTGCCAACTGTTGATATCATAAGAATGAGGCCTTATTAAAATAAAGTAAAGAGTTAAAAAGAAATGAACAGTATATAGATTATGACCTTTATATACATCTGCCGATTGGCATCCACATTCCAGATACTGTTGACCGTGCGATGTGCGATCCTAAAGCCGAGTACTGTAATTCCTCATGGCTGTTTTCGTGGTTGTTTACACAAGATAAATTACGTATGAAATACCTATAACATTTACAGTTATATATTGATTGCCGCACCATTTGTTTTCTCCCTGTATATTCATTATTCACTCTAAAATCATATAGAAAATAATTTAAAATCCTTTTCTCAAAAACAAATATTTAAAATATTTAAATTAAAGAGGATTGGATACTGAGATTTTCAACGTTTTTACAAAATTTAAAAGTGAATAAGAATTTTGAAAGATCCAAAATCTACATAAAATTTTGTATTAAACCACGTAATGTTTTGAGATTTATCTGTACTTTTTTAAATTTTAAATATTTTAAAAACTATTGAAATATATTTTATAATTCCATTTAAAAAATGTAAATCACAAATTGTTAGAAATAACATTATGTTTTTTTTAATGTGTTATTATAATTGAAAAATGTACATAACAAAACATGTACTGCTAAGTCGCTAAAATCTCGAGAATCAAGAAAAAATCCAATCTATCAGATCTACAATCTACTTTTATTGTAGGATAAATTTTCCTTTCGCCAGGATCCTACAATTTTTTTAAAGTATGATACCATTAGATACAAACTCAGTTATGACAAGTGTAATTGAATTATAAATCTGGAATATGATCCGTACATATTCCTAATTTTATTTCACTGAAGTTTGTAACTGAAAACTATTTTTACTAATTGAATCATTCTTTTCAAAACACTTTTAAAATAACAAATAAAAAAACCCACAGATATATAAATTAAAATATTTAATAAATCATTATACTAAATAATTTTTATGAAAATACAGAAACAATTACTACCGGAAAATTTAAGTAGACACTTTTATAAAATAATAAAACAATTAATCAGAAGATAGTCTTTAATATTACTTGTGTTTAACGATTCCAGATATAAAGATATCCTGACAGGAATCTTTAAAATTCTTCATGATTAGAATATCGCTGTCCAACACTTCTAAATACAGTAAAAATCCCTGCCGGCTTTGGCCTACAGGCGGAGGTAGATTAAGATGTTAAGTATTAAATTCACCAGCAAAACTTAAATCAAGATTAGAGATAAACCCAATTCCTTCACTAAGAATGAACTCTAGGGAGCTAAACATTTTGTGAAAATTCTAATATACACGAATACACATATGCATGTATATGGGATAGTTTTAAAAATGGCTAAAACAAATTCAGAGAACCTAAAAGTGTTAAATAATGTTAATAAAATTTCCATAGTCGGATTTTTATCATGTTTTAATACGTTTCTTCAAACTCACATGACGTTACATATTCACCTGCTGAGGTCCATTATATTTCTATTATGACGCAATATATATTTTTTTTTAATTCGTCAAACTATTTATTTCATTTTGAGTTTCCATGCTGAAATCTTGCTCTAGAAAACCTATGACGTAATATTCAATTTGTTTTCAATTCGTTAAACTATTTATTTAATTTATTTTTTCACGTGAAATTCTTGCAATAGAAAAGCAATTGTTGTGGTGCAAATTTTATTGTTTATTTTTAATTGTTGGCAACTGCTATAACGAAAAATATTTATTTTTTCCGGCCATTGTTGTGTAAGAGCTGGTTTTATCAGAATCTTGTTAAGACGGTATTCAAAATTTTTACCCCCCTCCCCCCCATTTCTATTCCTTTGGGTCGATTTCGCCCATTTTCAATCCCCGCCGAGATATTAGCCATCTTAAAGTTGTGGGCGAGTTTGAAAACGATCCGTGCATAATTGCGACTTTTATCGTGCGGACAAAATTTAGTACATACATACATACATATATATATATATATATATATTTAAACTTTTTAAGTGGGGGTGGTTTTGGGTTCTTAGGATCATATAACGAAAAGTTATGAAGGAATTTTTCAAAAGTCGCACCATGGTAACGACTGCAATAGGTAGTATTTCTTACGAAACTACCTAAAAACCTATAGTCCGGCACAACATTCGGAAACGCAACTGAATCGAGAAGAAATAAATGAGTGGGTTGAAGGAGTTTTTTATGAGCCGAAAGAGAAAATTTTGACTAAAGTAAACCCACCATTCAGAGTGTTATCAATCCAGTAGCCCTTAAAGACGTTGATTCTGATGAAGATGATGTGGACGAGTCAAACAACATTAGTTGGAATCAAGCAACTGATGCATTGAATACATTTATGAAGTTTTCTGAGCGCAGCAGTTCGTTCAACCATGCAAAAATTATGAAACTTCACATCATACAACATTTAACAATATTTATAATTTCACATCATAAGAAATGATTTCCGAAAAAAAGATGTTAGAAGACTACTACTAAACAAACAGATATTCGAGATTTGTTTAAGATGGCTTCTACGAGTTGGCCTACAGTGCACGTTTTTATTTTACAGTCATGTTTGTACTATCTATTATTGAGCATTTAAGAATTCTATGCAGCTGTTTATAGAATAAAAAGCAATTGTCATTTTCTGTTTAATTCTAACTTCTACGCGTTTTTTTTTTTTTTTTCGATAATCATCCTGTAATCCAGAAAATGTCGTAATCCGGAATGTTTCAAGTCTCGAACGTGCCAAATTAGAAGATGTTTAATGTAATTGCAGCAAAACTTTATATTTGTACTAGCTGAGTCGCCTGGCGTTACCCGGCCCTTAATAATATTCTTAAATGAACCTGGAATCTGTACTGCAAAATCTGATTTAAGAAAAGGAATCTGAAACCAAACGAACCGTGAACCAGGTCCCTGCTGCCTTTGGCACCGTACAGCAGGCGTGCTGCGCACACAGTTCATATTGTACATAAAAAAAAATCGAACGGGATGAATCTCAACTCCACTGCCTGCACTTTACAGCACCGTTTAGCAGTCATATTTCACACGCACTGTAAAATATCGCAAAAAATTCCAATCTCGAATCTCTTAGTTTCACATACCAACACTAGGGGCGGACTCTATTCTTAACATAACTGTTTCTGAACGAAACTCCGCTGAACATCGTACCCGTAGATATACAGGGTCATCGAAAAATAATGCCTAGATTTAAAAAAATCATAGCATCGAACCTTTTATGGTAAATGAGTAATTATTTCACTACACGACAGCTGGTGAACACAAGTTTGATTTTAGTTCGCCAGAATTCGTTTGCGTATCTGTGTTATGCGCGGATTAGTTGCGCAGTCGTCAATGTCAGCCGACGCTCCAGACTGCAGCTGCTCAGTACGATGTTGACCGTACAGCAAAAAGCTCCCAAAATGCCGCTGTACACTGGCTATTGACTTTGACTCCACATACCAAATCACGCACTGTGCTTTTTGTTGCACAGTCAACATCGTACTGAGCAGCTGCAGTCTGGTGCGTCGGCTGACCTTGACGACTGCGCAACTAATCCGCGCATAACACAGTCACGCAAGCGAATTCTGCTGAACTAAAACCAAACTTGCGCTAAACAGTTATCGTGTAGTGAAAGAATTACTCATTTAACATAAAAGGTTTCGATGTTATGATTTTTTTTTTAATCTAGGCATTATTTTTCGATTACCCTGTTTAAGTCACGGGATGGCGGACTTAAGCAAGAATTTAAGATATTTGTTGAAATTACTGTCAGAAAATAGTGGTAACTACGCTTTTGAAATTTAAAATTAAATAAGTAATATTTAATCCAGGGCTGTGTCAAACATCAGTATCTAAAATAGTAGAAAACGGTACGGTTCTTAATATTTGATCGCACCCTAAAAAAATTCCCCTCCTCCTGAAATTTCATGCCCCCGACTCTTTAAAAACTTTATTATGTGTTATAAACTATCTGAAAATTCCAAATCGATCAGTTCGTCAGTTTTCTTATTTTTAACAAATTCACTTTTCAAGATTTTGAATTTTTTAAAAATCCGTGGGTGATGGAAGCTTTTTAATGGCATATTCTTTCACAGCACCACCTAAACTATAAAAGTCACCACATACTTAGTTAGAAACAGAAACCTTGTTTATCAGTGATATTATAAAAAAAAAAAAAATTGGGAAAATGGGATGCGTAAACAAACCTTCTTAGACGGAATTCGAGGCACAGGAGAAAAATTCAATTTTGAACATCCACTTTTTTTTCTTTCTTTTTTTTTTTTTTTTTTTTTTTTTTTTTTGCTCGACCTGGCTACACTAGTTGCCACAAAGTTAGGCTTCATCTCGTTGCGTTAATCTTGGTGAAATTTGTCTACATACCTTCCTAAAGTGTTTTGGTTAATGTTATTTTCTTTTTTTAGAGGAATGAATACCTAAACTTTTAAAAACTTCTGCTTTCATCCTTTTTAGTCTTTTCCATTTTTTCTATTTACCTATTATGGGTACTATTTAAATGAACTGAAAGTTCCTATCAACATTCCAATTTATATTTTATTGAATTTTTTCTTGCTTCTTATAGCAATTTTTCTCATCTTCATTCAATCAGTTTTAAGCATTTTCATTTCTATCAGCCCATATTTACTGTAGCTTTACAGAATAAATTTACATTATTTTAGAAATATAAACATTAACCCTTAATTATGTACAATGCGTAATAAAAATATTTTTTAAAACATTTAATTAAGGGGTCTCAGGACTCTTACAATTGTAAAACATGAACAAAAAAGACCATTTTCTACAGTTAATATTTTAATGTACTTGATTTTAAAATACAACTTTTATTGGGATGAAAGATAAAAGTGTGTTCTTTTATTTCATGTATTTAAAAAATTGCAAGATCCAGAATTAGTATTTATAGGTGTCTCCAAACTATCAAGCTATTGACGAGCAGAAAATTGCTATAACAGCTTACTCGGAGGATTACAAAATAAATTTTGCAACTAGAAGGAATTTTTTTATGCTTAATTATACTTCAGATTATATTTATTAATCTGAACCTAAATAAATTTGCATTTAAAGCGTTTTTTATATTTTTAATACAAAGTTGTATTTAGCTAATACTAAAAAATTGAATTTTCCAACAGTATAATCACATAAATAAATATTTTTTTGAATAATAAAAATAATATTTTAGGTTCAGTTTATACAGGCTAGCATGAAACATATTGTTTGAAATTTCAAGAAAAAAATTCAGAAGTTTTTGAGATATCCTGCGCGTTGTTCCCAAAAACGTCATTTGGAGATAAATTACTTCAAAGTTTTATAAACGCCGCTTTAGCTATTGAGCAGGTATAATTCTGAAAGCCATAACTTCTGTTCTAATGGGAATTTGAAAGAAAACTTTTTACAAAATGTTCAGAAAAGATAGGACTTTAAGATCTAAAAAAAATAAAATTTCGGAAATTTTGAAGTTTTAAGTGTCCTGAGGCCCCTTAAGGAGGTTTGACCATCTTGTCAACCCTCTCCACACTGTTTGTTTCAAACTTCCCACATAGGCACTTTTTAAAGCATTGCACATGGTTATGTTTATCCTAATTTACTGTACAATTTACATGCCGGAAATGAAAGCTCAGTTGTTCTACATTACTTAAAACCTACTTACTTAAATTTCTATAATATATTTTATCTGAGAAGATCTTAATTAAAAAAATACACTTTTTATGTTGAAAACTCTTCACAAATGATTTTTTCACACCTGTTTAAGTTATCTTTATGACACAAAGGTTATGTTTTGAGAATTTCAGTAGCTTTGGTTACCACATATTGGTAAAGCTCTGAAATTGTTTTAAATATGAAACTGGGGGATGGATCAAGCCACCCCTATGATCAACCTTCCCCATTCTATCTATACTAGTTCTAAGTAAACATTCAAGTAGAATTTTGTACCGTCTATAAACTGATAGAAAATCTGAGTCGATTCACTCAAGTTATCATTTGTTTAACATAAAAGTTTGAATTGTATTGCTTGATTCTTATCTCAAAAATAATATAAAAATTGCAAGTAGATACATGTATCAATCGCACTTTTCTAACATACCTGGAACTTCTAACATCTTGTTAATTGGTAAAAAAGTGAACAGTAATTTTATCACTTGTAAGTTGAAATAATAATACAAAATGTGGAAGTGCTACAGTCAATAAAACAGAAACATAGTTTTTGCTTCTTTCTTCTTTCACGCAATTCAAATTTGGTTATCTTGCCTAAATCCTTAAGTACATTTTTTCTTTATAAACTTTAAAAGTGTTAATTTTTTTTACAAAATCCATACAAAGAACATCTATTAATATATGAGAGCTAAACAATATACGAGTATTATCGATTATTTACATCAACAGCTGCTAGAACTAATGCAATATTAATATATAGATTTAAAATAATTCTTATAGAAAAAGTTAGTTCAAATTAATTACCTGGACTTGAAGTATCCTTAAAGCTTCATTAAAATAATGTATTTTATTGTAATTTTTAAATTTCTACTATACTTGTGAAACGAATACATTGTATAAAAACTTATTCAAAATTTTTCATCCATAAAAAGATCTTAAATTGTTCTTAAAATGCCTTATGCGTAAGCAAAAAAACAAATTGTCATTTTTTACCACGTAGAAAATTTCATGATATCAAAAAAATATCCTTCTAATAATAAAATTAACAAATAACATAATTATATACTATGAAATATTTGTTTTAGTTTAAAGAATAATAAACGAAACTTATAAGTTATAAAACAATTCTTATAAAAAATGAACAATTTTTCATATGTTACTATCACTGTGTGAATAAACTTTCCGAAATCGAAGATTTTGAAAAGTGTTTAAAAAATTAAAAGTTCCAGATATCATAAATTTTAAATTTCTACACTAGTGCGTTGCGTCAAAAAACAGTAACTTCCAATTTTATATTCACCTGCATTATGATTATGAATATTAAACACTATCCTCTATAATTACCACAAAAGATTCACTATTTTTTTGTAATTTTACGCTTCTGTTCTATTTTGGAGAAAACTTTCTTTTACGCAGCTTAAACTTTTCTTAGCTACTCCGAATCTTTTTGTAGACTGATTTGTTTTCATTATGTTCTGAAACATTATTCACATTGCCAGGAAATTCATATTAACAACAATCTGAAAATCCTATTAAGACACGAGTAAAAAGTTATACTATAATTTATTTACATTACCAACTGCTATAAATAATTTTACAATATTTATAGGCGGAATAGTAAGTTCTTAAGTGAAATAATAGTTGTGATGCCTTTTTATATGTGAAATAGTTAAAATATTCTACGCAACATCCAACTATTTTAAGCGAAATTGTAATTTAATTTGACACCGTGAAACACATTTCGAACCAGAAAATCTAATTCTTCTATCTCTATTTCTTAACAGTATGAACAATGGAACAATGTGGGCTACTTGGTCTATGAATAGTTTTCCTAGTTGCAGAACAACTGTACAACAAACCGATATGTAAACCACTTACAGAGGCATAAAGGAGCCACTGAATGTTTAATTTGCAATTTTTCATAAAACCAAAAAAGTGAAACATTTAATTAGTTTTTAGGTCAAAGAAATAGCTGCCGAAAACTAGCCACATCTATTAATAAAGTCACTATACATTAACCATACATTTTAATATAATTATATATAATGTTACAAAAGTAACAGACTAACAGATTTCTTTTCTGACAAACACAAAAGAGATAAATTAACAAGATAGAAGGCTTTTTCTTCAAGAAATCTATTCAATTTTATTCTAATAATAATTTCTGATTCAACACGTATTTGATCTTGGTCAATCGAAACCACAATTTACGAAAAAATAATATGATATTGGCAGATATGGCTGTAAATTTTAGAGAAAATATACCAAACACTTTTACAAACAGGTGTCAGAAATTCACAAACGACACATATAACAACATTGTAACGCAATAAACTCTTATGTGTAATAATTGCAATAAATGCTGCTTATGCGAAACATTGGTTAATAGAATCAACCGCTGGCATGTATTAATATCTTAAAACAAAAAATTAAATGCGATTTATTTTTATATTGTTTTCAGGCATTAAATTAATAAAATTTTTATTAGAGTATATTTATTTACTTTGCACGTGCTGCAACAAAGAGAAATTTCACGAATTTTATTTTAGTAAATTTTTAGTTTTTCTTGTTACAACATTCAACATATTTAAATAAACATTGCCTAATTTATTAACAATTTATATAATAAAAATTTGACATGGTACTTTTGATAGGGAGCGCTTTCTGCCTGGATCGCATTTTGTTATTTTCATTATACACGCAACAAAAGTTGACACACTTGCCATTTTAATGGAGCGCCTGCTGTGTTATGAAATTCATTGGAAGAAAGAAAATTTGTTTTAATTTCCTGTATAACTGCTAAATAATTACCTGTCAAAAACTTTGCACTAGAAGAAGATGCACTCACATAGAATAAAATATTTTTTATGTTTTTTTTTTTTTTTTTTTTTTTTTACATGTAAAAATATTCGTATTATTTGCGTTAGTCTATATGTGCCAAATAAAGTTATACTTATAACAGCACTAGGAAAGAATACATTTATTTATACAACTATTATATTTTTTTGCGTGTAACAGTAATTGTCGTATGTAACAGCTTGAGAAACATGCCATAGATTTCTCATATCTGCTTTAGAGTTTCATTAATGGGGGGTTTACCATGTTTGTCCAATACAAACTCTTCCAATATAAAGCAAGTCTTTTAGATTTTCTTTTTTTTTTTTTGTCTTGAACTGATATAGAACTGTCAACACTTTGACTACGTTTATTAAAGTTTAGAGAAGAATTATGTAAGAAAATCACTTATTATTATTAAATTAAAATTATAACCCTGAAGTAATAACCTTAAAGTTAAAACCCTATATGCTTATTGGCTATTTGCCTGGCCGTCTGTTTATATAGACTTTTTCTCGATTTTCCACTCATTTCATTTTAAATTCTCTGGGTGATCCGCACAGTATGTGTGTTGTGCGTTGCGGACAGTCCTTTTAAGGGTCCTTTCCATTGTCTGCTACCGTCATTCGTACTGTTGTAAGCGGTTGGCTGGGTTATCGACACTTTCAACTTCAGCTTCTTGCTTTTCATTCAACTTTTTCTAATTTATATTTTATGGGGTAGCATCAAGAACAACAGTTACACAATCAGTTCTTTTTCAAGATGTGCTTTACCATCTTTCATATACATACCATCTTTCATATAGGGCATGGAATTGCCTCGCAACTATGGAGACCCATGGAAACTGACACCTGGGAGATTCTCAAAAGGTGGGATCATTAAACGTTAACTATATGTAATTTTTAAAATTTTCAAATTTAAGGCCAATTTTTTTAATAGAATAGTATTTTGTCTAAAAATATAATATATAAAGATTTTAAATATATGTCTACAAAATTATACACAAACATTAAAAGACAGCAACTATTGTGGAAAATTCATGTTTAAATAGTCAGGAACACTGAGAAGGTACAGTACATTCAACTGTGATCGAGTTTGTGCTGGCCAATTTACAGTCGTTTTTTTACAGTGTACTTATACTTCAAATTATAATAATTACCCTGAACTTAAATGCATTTGTATTTAAAACCTTTTTATATTTTTAATGCAAATTTGTATTTGGCTAATACAAAATTTTGAAAAATTCAACATTATAATGACAAAAAACACAAACATTTTTTTGAACAATAAAAAGGAAAATTTTAGGTTCAGTTTATACAGACTAACAGGAGAGTACCCTGGGCGTTATGCCCAAAAACTTGTTTTGCAGAAAAATGACTTCAAAGTTTCGGAAACGCCGCTTCAGCTATTGAGCTTGTGTAATTCTAAAAGCCATAACTTCTGTTCTAATGCGAATTTCAAGGACACAATTATATAAAAATGTTCAGTAAAGATAGGAGTTTAACATCTAATAAAATTAAAATTTCTAATAATTTGAAGAAACCTGAGACCACTTAATTAGAATGAATCACATAAATAATATGGGATTCGCGACTTAGTTTGCACTGAGTGGATTTCTCAATACATCCCGAGTGACTTTAAAAGTTAATTAAAAAGCTATCTGGAAAAACGCGGCACGGACCAAGGCGTCGTTGCAACTTTGCGACCTCTTTTGAAGCGCGCTTAGCACAATGCCAAATTTAAACCTTGAACAAAGGTTTTGTTTTAGATACATTGTAGAAAGAAAGGTTATTACTGCGCTGAATTTAGTTTTATGAAATGCCACTTTAAATACGCATGCGCAATACATTTTAAATACGCACTGCTTTTATTGTCAGTGCCGAATTAAGCTCATCATAAACAGATTAAGATAATATTAAACAAGTGGGTAAGTGTGATCATACATTGCACAAAGGGTTTCGTTTAATATTCCTTTCAAAACACTTTCTTTCAAAACGTCCAGTACATTTATCGCCATGGATTACCTTCTAAATTTTGGCAAACACATCCTAAACTATGTTAAAGTTTCAAACATATTCGCCTTGTTATATTTCCTAATTTTGTTCGCCCCCCCCCCCCCAAAATGCTACGATATATCACATGACGGGTATCTGCCAAACTTAGAAAAGTGCCCCCTTGGGGGGAGTGGGCAGATGGTCACCATGATTTTTGACTCGGCCTGATTTTAAAAATTCATGTTATGTTTTATAAGCCATATTAAAGTTTCAAACATATCGTCCAGTTATATTTCCTAATTTTGTTCGCGCACCTCCCTCAACCCCCCCCCCCCTCCTCGAAATGCGACGCGCCCTTCCTTACGCGCCCTTCTTTATAATTTATTATCGTGTGTTATAAAGTATCTTAAAGTTTAAAACAGATTGAATTGTTAGATTTCCTACTTTAAATGAAATCGCGGTCTGTTAATTCCACATTCCACCACCAGGGAGCGCACTGTATTCTTAACAAAAGCGTATCTCCCAGGTAAAAAAATCAGAGAAAAACCTTTAAAAATTTTGAGATTTTGCTGCTATTTTGAAGGTTTCAACGGGTATCTTTAAGGCAAATGAAAACTAAAGGTTATCTTAAGAGAAGTATACCTCTATTTAAAAGATTTCATACAGGTTTATTTCTGTAAGTTATCATCTCCAAATTACCTTCAATGACCCGAAAGATTTTCGTGAAATCACATGAGGTATTTTGAAGGAAAATGAAAATTGTTTCTTAGGCAGGTAACATGAAGGTTTTACTTTAAGGTTTTATTATTGCACATTATGGCATCTAAGATTTTGATATCCCCGCATTTCCTCATTAATATTTTAAATTTATTTCGAAATTAATATATTAGATAATTCCCGGAAATCTAACGTCTTCCACCGGTTCAGTCAAAAATTCTTAACTCCCCCTCGTTAAAATTTTTAATTAATATTTAAAATTACCATTTTAAATAGCGATATAAAAATCCCATTCTAGAAATAAAAATCTGAAAATTATCTTAAAGTCCCCTCGTTGAGATTTTTAATTACCATTTAAAATACTATTTTTTAATTCCCTACAAAAAGAAAGAAAAATCTCGAAATTATTTTGAAGAGTCTACTAGTTAAAATTTTTAATTACCCCATTTATGAAGTTATTACGACCAACAATTTCACCTCTAACACGCTCAAAAATTTCAATCCCCGAAAATTCCCCCTAAAAAGAAAAACAAATCACGAAATTTTTTCGAAGCCCTTTTTGACCTTAAATTTGTCACAATTTTTTCTAATATTATAACCAGTAACAATGTCACCTCCAACTCTAACAAGCTCAAAAATTTCAATCTCAAAATATTCCCCCTAAGACGAAAAAAAATAATCACGAAAGTATTTCAAAGTCCCCTTTTTATCCTAAAATTTGTCATAAATTTCTCTTAAATTACCACCAGTAAAAATAACCCTTCGAAGTCTAACACGTACAAAAATTGCACCCTAAAAAAAAAAAAATCTCCAAATTATTTCAAAGTCCCTTTCATTAATATTTAAAATCGTATTCAAACACGCACAAAAAATATTTTAGTTAAATTTCAAAATCTAACGAGGGCCCTCAATTTCCCTTCTCCCTTTTCTAAAAATGTCTTATTTAGTTTTCCATTTTAAGTTTTTCGAAAAGAATATATTTTACTGTGCTCTTCTAAATCTGACAAAAAAAAAAAAAAAAAAAAAAAAAATAGTTAATTAAATTTCAAAATGCAGGAAGGGATACAATGCACTCCGCTCCCCCCCCCCCTCTTCCACCATGCCACTCCTGTCGTCCTAGCTCAAAATTCTTAGTTCCTCTTCAAAACCACTCCACCAGTGGCCGAGAGGTTCTGCTCTCAAAGCTGGTAGACGGGAGATGCTGGGTTCGAACCCAATCGCGCCCGTCGGCCTAGTCGTTCAGAGTTTTTTCGTGGTTTTCTTCGAACCTTGGATTTTTTTGCTTAAATACGGATTAGCTTCCCTTTGAAAGACCCCAGGCACCCCCCCCCTTCGGCCCAATATCCTAAGTGTAGACAATTGGCCATCATAAAACAACACAAACAGCACCTCTTTAAAAAAAGAGGAACTAAGAATTTTGCACATACTAACATTAAAGAAAAGAGGCTCTTTTAATTTAGTTACTCGAAAATAATACATTTTATATTGTTTTTGAAAACATAACAAAAAGAAATATCTAGTTACTTAAATTTTAAAATCTAGGGAGGGGCAGGGTCCCTCCCCCCCCTTTCCTCATTTTGGTAGCGTCCACGATTAAAGCTGAAAAATATAGGTGGGGTTATTACATGCATAATTTGCCCTTATCCTCTATCAGGCGTGAATTCCAGTTTTTATAAAAGTTACTTCTTCAAAAACAAAGTTTTCGTTGCAACATTTGATTTTTGATCATGTAGCTGTCATTTGACATCCGAGGTGGAGAATGCTTTGGGGCCTATAGCTACAATGGCTGTCGCCTCGAATGATCCTTATTATACATAGTAACAACAACAAGTCACAACAATTTTTATTTTCCATTATATATATTATAAAACTACAATGGTACATACACAATTACATCCATGTCTTACCCAGGGACTCGAACCCGGGCCCTCGCGTAACAGCAGCCCTCATGTAGATGTATTTCTGACTCCATGTCATGGGAGAATGAGAAGGAAGTTATCAACTCAACCCACAGAAAGCATGTTTACTTTTCCGCCACTCGGAAAAAATGCGGGAGTAGTCGTTACGCTGTCGTTTTGCTATTCTATTTTTCCTTTTTGCAGGGCTCTTTTTATCTGTATATTAGTCACATTTTAATTAATTTTTAAATGGATATACATATAGCCGTAAGAGGGGTATAAGTGAGCCTTGTATTATACTTATTTTTAATATTTTAGCTTGATATTGGCACTTTGTATTCAGCCATTCATGCTGAACATTCGGTAAACCAGATCGCCACGTATAGAAATACTGTGGTATGGGGATAATGTTTTACACGAAATCTTCGTGTATGACTAAAGATGAATTTTTACTATTTTTTAAAATATTAGCGATAAAAATCTCTCCGTTTTAAAAACGGCGTGACACTTCACTTTTCAAATACATCCTAGAGAGAACTATTTTATTTTTTGATCTTTTTATTTTTGTGAAAAATCTAGTCATAATTTTCTGAATTTCAAAGAATCATTATGTTCAGTTTCTTGTTTATACTTTTAAGGAGATATATGCATATATTTCCATTATGCATAAAAGTGATAGAAGGATTAAATTACTTCTTGATAATTAAACTTGCAAAAAGCTCAGTTTGGAGGTGGAAACGTTTTGTGAAGGGCCCTTGTTTTGAGGGGAAAAAGTTTGTGAAGGGTCCTTTAAAGGACCTAAGTTCTTTCTAAGCAGATCACTGTATTGGAATATCATTTTATGAGTAAGTAATTTGGTTTCTTTAAAAATCAGGCAGCTATAATCTTTTTAGGAACATAGATGCTTGATTAATACTCAGTGGAGGTGTAATATCTCTGGCAAATCATTTAGCGGGGTTTAATGTCTCTAGCTGAAATATTCGACTCATAAAAATTAATTTAAAAAAAATTATATATTGTAGAATAATTTATAATACAGAATTTGAAATATGGGAAAAATAATTTTAAAATTCTTTACATGTGTATAATTATTTTAAATAAAGTAATTTTTTCACGAAAAAACATTTAAAGACAAATTTAGAGCAATAATATTGTTCTACAGTGCGTAACATCATTAAAAATTATATAGGGTAGATGTGCCAGTAATGGACACCCTTAAGGAATTTCTTTAAAATTTATTTTTTTATTAATAGTTAAAATTATTATATTCCAGTTTTTTCAATATTATATTAATCTATCGACAATATTTAACCATTCTTATAGCCTCATTTCCCAATATGAATAGAAATTTAATTTTAAATAACAGAAATATATCAAAACACCCAAAAGCCCAGTAATGGACACCCTCTGGCCCAGTAGTGGACACCCTCTGTTCCAGTAATGGACACCCCATAAAAAGTAATAAATATAATTGTTTTTATGACTATTTAGAACCAGAATTTAATGAATACATACTAATGAAACAAAATAGTTATTTTCAAATAAATTTAACATTTAGGATACCAATAATTAATAAAGTATTTGTGATAATCATTTATTGTTTGTATCAATAATTGAAATTATCAGATGATCGATGTTTTAATTATTTTAGATGCATAGATTAAAATACTAAATATCAGGCAATTACAGCTATCAAATTATTGTAACAGTGATGGATTTAAAGGGTAATTAAAAAAAAGTTTTGGAATATTAATGTTTAGTTTTGTGCCACTATTTTTAAATGTTTAGTTTTGTGTCACTATTTTTAAAAATCTTCCAGACTCTACTTGATATATCATTTATAATAATTAATATTGCAAATATGAAAGAAATGATATTGTGAGTTGAATATTTTAAATACTAAATAAAATAATTTCAAAATAAAACTGTAGTACTGATGTTTGAGGCCAATGATCTGCAGATTTACTATAGTTTCATGAATATTACCTGCAACTTTCATTAATAGTATTACATTTTTTTTTTTAAATAAGGAAACATTTAAGACAGAAAATAGATTTTTAATAGCTTCTGTAACTTAATTGTTTTTATTTAAACGGAGAGGGATTAAGCCGTATGAGCCTCTCTTTGACTGTGCTCTTAAACAATATTTTTTGCTTCCTGGCTGGTTTGATTGCCGGATTACAAAATATGCAAGGTATATGTACTACATAAAAAAAAAAAATAATAATAAATAAAATAAAATATTGAAATTTCATAAAATCTCATAAAATAACTTAAAAGCAGCTATTTATAAAAGTTTTGGTGTTATTACATTTTGGTAAGTATAATTTAAAAATTAAATTTGATTATTTAGGTTTGCAGTTAAACCAAAGTGTTTTATGCACTATAAACATTACTAAAATTGCATTTTTAGCAATGTCTACATGGGGTGTCCATTACTGGAAAATGACTAATTAACCATCCCAGTAATGGACACCCCTCTTAAAATCTTAAAAATAAATGAAATTTTGTAAATGGCCATTGGTATATAAAATTCAAAGTTTTCTATTGCTACTCAAACAAAAACATTTAAATTTTGCAAGAAAATAAATAATATATAAATTGATTAAACGAAGCCAACTCTTAGCCTCTTCATTAAGATTTTCACAGAAAAACAGCGAAACTTTGAAACATTATTTTCTGCTTCCTGATTGGTTTGATTAAAAGTGTCAACAATAACCCAGTTTTATAAAACATACAAGGGGGAATTATAAAAAAAATAATTAAAGCTAAATATTTATTAGTTATTTTTTTATGAACCAAAAACATCAAGGGGTGTCCATTACTGGAAGGGTGCCCATTACTGGCACATCTACCCTATATAGATTCTTGGGGCCTTTAACAAACAGGGGTCGATGCAAGTTTTTATTCTTGGGTTCCATTTTGTGAAAATTAAAAGTTATTTTTGTGGAAAGTAATATTTTGTAACTATAGTTAAAATCCAGTTACTCAAATTCGGATCAAGAACTTATTAACAAAAACTTCTTTAAATTTCAGTTAAAGTTTTTGTTTCGCATGACCTGGTTTTATTTACTAATTACATATTTAAAATAGTTTTTATGCAAAAGAATGTTATGAAGTGGACCTATTTTATTAAAAGGAATTTTGTGAATGGGCCCATTTTATTAAATTTATTTTTGTGAAGCGGCCCATTTTATTAAATTTATTTTTGTGAAGGGGCCCATTTTATTAAATTTATTTTTGGAAGGGGCTCATTTTATAATATTTATTTTTGTGATGGGGCCTATTTTATTAAATAGACTTTTGTGAAAGGGCCCTAAAAAAACCCTCAAATTTTGCCTGAATCGACCCCTGTGTTTACCTCCTGTGTGTACAAAACAATTATTAAAAAGGACTGTTCTGTAATGGGTGAGAATCTTCTATGTTTTGAGCAGATTCGCATGTTTTATTGTGTATGTAAATTTTATTTGTGTAATTTTCTCTTTTTTGCATTGTTACTTTTATCATTTACAGGCTTAAAAGAAATAACTGATTTCATTCTGTGCTTGTTCAGTTCATATTGCTTAATATGTTTTTGAGTAGTAAATATTTAAAAAGTCATATTATTCATTGTCAGTTCAGCTTTTGATTTCCTTGGGGGTTCGCTGGGACTGTTCTGTACCACCAGAAATTCAATTGGACCACTAATTTGAAAAATTTTATAATCTGCAGGACCAGTAACTCCCCCCCCCCTCCCCCCTATCTGACAGGTAAACGTAAACTTTCTTCTCCCTGCAAAAACTGCAACTAAGCACATATCGCATAACTTTATTTTATTTAAAAAAACAAAGAAAATTCGATTAAATCTTAGATGAAGTAATTAATTGTCACTCAAAGGATTAAAGGGATGAAATAGAATTTTAAGTAGCAGACCGGTGATGACTGCGGACAAATAAATTCTCATGGTTACTGTTCCTTGGGACCAGTGGCTTTTTTATGTCAATTCTACTACTGGTCAGTTGGTGTTTTTTAGATCTTTTTGTCAACTTGATTTAATCGTGTAAAAAGTATGCATGTATGCATTTTTATTATGTGCCACCTTCCTTTTTTTAACATTAATATTACATTACATATGCAGTGTTGACTCTAGAAAAAAGGACTGCCGGGCGGGGAATTTTTCAAAAAGGAAACACCATTCTAAAAAAGGGCACACTTGTACATTATTCACAAAAATATTTTGAACTGGTTTGTTTAGAGTCCCTAGAATTTGCGATATTTTCCCACGATCAGTTGAATTGCCACAGGGAGCATAGGAAGTGTTAAAAAGAGCAGAAGGGTTTAATGGGGCTTTGCCATTCACAAAAAAGAAAAAGGGCTGCCGGCGCTGCGCCCTGCTAAAGCGGCTTAGACAATGCTAATATATATGGATTCATATCATAAAAGGGTGAAAAACAAGATTTCTTTCTTTCTTTTTTTTTTCCTATTTAAGAGGAAGATAATAAAAATGCACACCTGCATTCTTTTTTATATTGAAATCACCTTTAAAAGAAATATCCACAAGCAAATGTAAATAATAATAAAAAAAAAAATACAAATTCACAATAACACTGTCTTGACAAATTAATTATTCAGAAACATATTAAGCAGTATGAATAACAATAGAGTAGTAATCACTTATTTCATTTTATTCTATAATTATATTAAAAATGCCTTCAACAGTGTGGACTCTAGAAAAAAATTACTGCCAGCTGGACACTTAAAAAAAACACTCAAGAACCTTGTTCACTGAAAATATTTTGCATTTAGTCCTTTTTTATTTTGACCTTTTTAATTTTGTGATATTTTCCTGCAACTGATGAAATTTCTTGATTTTCCTCCCTGTTGACTGACGAATTATGTTTTTCTCCTGTAACTGATTGACGAATTTCACATTTTTTTCTGCAGCCAACGGTAAAATTTCACAATTGTTTCTCGTGATTGCCTGCTGAATTTCATGTTGTTTTCCTGTGACCAATTGACGAATTTCACAATATTTTAAAGCAATCGACTGAAGGGTTTCTAGATTTTTTTACCCCCATTAATCGACGGTTGAATTTCTCAGTTTTTTTTTCAGGTGACTGAATGAGAATTTTTGCAATTTTTTCCCCCGCAACCAACTGATAAATTTTGTAATATTTTATTTCAGAACAAATGTTTTATAATCCCACATCCGCCATCTTGGATTTTTTTCTTGGTGTGAATTAAAAATTTTTTTAATTAATAGTTAATAATTAATAATAATTATTATATTCCAGTTTTTTCAATGTTATATTAATCTATCAACAATATTTAACCATTGGCGACATTTACTACTTGGCGAAAAAGGAGTTTTCATCCAAGAAAAAAATCAAAAATGGCAAATGTGGGATTATAATACATCTAAACCATACCGATTGGCGTATATTGCATTTTTCCTTGCGGCTGATTGGCAAAACTCGTGTGATTTTTTTCACATATCCGGTTTATGAATTTTGCCGATTTTCTTCCCAGCTAATCAACAAACTTCATTTTTTCCTATAAACAGTTGAATTTTTTTTTCATATGGTCGCTGAATGAATTTCACAGATTTTCTCTGCGGCTGATCAAAGAATTTCATTTCCAAAGCTGAATACTTTGCAATGTTCTGCAATGTACTTCAGCTAATCAAATGTTCTGTGTGAATTTAAAAAAAAAAAAAAAAAGTCACAGGAAAATTTTCTTTATATATGAAGAAGTGCAATTGCATCTTTTATAGAAATGCAAAAGACATTTCATAAAACCCTGACATACTCACACGAATGAAATTATTGGTGAATTTTGTGAGTCCCCCCCCCCCCCATCCCTCCTAATCGAATGATAATTTAGTGGGGGTTTTTTCCAACAATCGATTGATGATTTTCGAATTATTTCAGATTTTTCCCTCTGTCAACTGGCGAATTTGGCCTTTTTTCTCTGACCAAATCGTTGAATTTCACAATTTTTCTCCTGCGATTGGGTGAAGAATTTTGATATATTTTCCCCAATTCATTGACGAATTTCGCATTTTTTAACCACGACTGGTGGATGAATTTTGTGATATTTTTCATTGACCTTTTGGAGAAAATCGTAGTTTTTTTTCACACGACTGATCCATGAATTTCATGCTTTTTTACCGAAGACTGATTCGCAAATGTTCCAATTTTTTCTTGTGACAGATTGGAAACAATCGTTGGTTTTTTCCACGACTGATCGAAGAATTTCGTGAATTTTCTGACAACTTCAGAGTTTTTTTTACATGCGACTGATAAGCAAATTTCATTATATTTTCTTTTTACTGATTGGCAAATTTTTTCTCTTTTTCGTGTAAACGTTTGGTAAAAAACCCTTTTTTTTCTGCAACCGATCGACGAATTTCGCATTCTACTGCGACAGATCGGTGAATATCGTGATTATTTTCTCACGGTCGACTGGTGAACTTTGTCGCTTTTCTGCGACTGATTGGCCAAATCTTCATGGTTTTTTTTTTTTTTTTGCACGACTGATCGACAAATTCTATTTTTTTCGATAATCCACCGACGAATTTCGCTTTTTTTTTTCCCTGTGACCGATTTTAAAATTTTGCGATATTTCTCTTGAACCAGTAAGCAAGTCTTGACACAGATTGGAGAAAGTCGTGAGTTTTTTTCCGCTACTGATCTACGAATTTCGCAGATTCTTCTGACAATCTTCACGATTTTTTTTAACCGCAACCGATTTGCAATTTTCACGAATTTTTCCTTGTAACATAGGCAAATTTTGAGGCTTTTTCTTGCGAACGATTAGAGAAGATTGTGGGTTTTTTTTCGCTGTTTCTTCTAGAGATGCACTGACAAATTTTGCGTTTTTTTACCTGCAACCGATTGGCGAAAATCATGGATTTTTTTCTCGCAACTGTTCGTCGAATTTTGTATGTTTTCCCACAGCAAGCTAAAGAATTTCATGAATTGTTCTCCATGACTGACGAATTGCACAAGTTTTCTTGCGACTGATTGATGATTTTCGCAATCTTTTTAAATGAACGATTAAAGAGTTTGCCGATTTTTTTTTTTTTTTTTCTTGCCATTGAGTGACAAATTTCGCGATTTTTCCTACAATTGAATGGTGGATTTTCTTGAAAATGAAAATTTGAAATGTTCTGCTGTGAAGTCAATGTATGGCGCATTTATAATCATATTCTGCTTTGGGGAATTTTATTATGTCTTACTTTTCAGATTTTTTTTTTATTGCAGTATTTTCATCATTTTAGATTGAATTCTTTTACAGAGCCTTCCGATAAATATTATTTGTAATATATAAAAATTTCAAAGGGGGGGGGGGGCACAATACTAGTCCCAAAGAGGGGCACTTTTCTAACACCTGTCATATAACATACTGTTCGAAAGACGTGTGATCTCTTATTCATGCTATGCGCATCTGATGCCCCTCCGCCTACTTTGCTCCCCCTGAGGGGGCGGTTTTCTAAATTTTGCTGAAACCCCTCATGTGACATATTGTTGGAACAGCCTGTGACTGCTTATTCATGTTATACACATCCGACCTCCCTGCCCTAACTTTGTTCCCCCTGAGGGGGCACTTTTCTAAATTTAGCTAACACCCCTCATGTGACATATTGTAGGAAAGGTCTGTGACCACTTATTCATGTTATGCACATTGATGCCCCCCCACCCACTTTGCTCCCCCGTCAGGGGGCAGTTTTCTAAATTTTACCGAAACCCCTCATGTGACATACTGTTCGAAAGACGTGTGACCTCTTATTCATGCTATGCGCATCTGATGCCCCTCCGCCTACTTTGCTCCCCCTGAGGGGGCGGTTTTCTAAATTTTGCTGAAACCCCTCATGTGACATATTGTCGGAACAGCCTGTGGCTACTTATTCATAGTTATACACATCCGATGTCCCTGCCCCCACTTTGCTCCCCCTGCGGGGGCACTTTTCTAAATTTTGCTGACACCTCTCATGTGACATATCGTTCAAAAGGCCTGTGACCACTTATTCCTGTTATGCACCTCTAATATCACTCCCCCCCCCACTTTGCCCCATGGGGGGGGCGCTTTTCTAAATTTTGCTGACATCCCTCATGTGACATATCGTTCAAAAGGCCTGTGACCACGTATTCATGTTATGCACCTCTAATGTACTCCCCCCACTTTGCCCCACGGGGGGGAGCACTTTTCTAAATTTTGCTGACACCCCTCATGTGACATATCGTTGGAAAGGTCTGTGACCACTTATTCATGCTATGCAACTCTAATGCCCCTCGCCCCACTTTGCCCCCCGGGGGGCACTTTTCTAAATTTTGCCGGCACCTCTCATGTGACATATCGTTCAAAAGGTCTGTGACCACTTATTCATGTTATGCCCCTCCCCCCCACTTTGCCCCACTGGGGGGGGGGGGGCACTTTTCTAAATTTTGCTGACATCCCTGACGTGACATATCGTTCAAAAGGCCTATGACCACTTATTCATGTTATGCACCTCTAATGACCGTACACCCACTTTGCCCCCCCCGGGGGGGCACTTTTCTAAATTTTGCTGACACCCCTCATGTCACATATTGTTGGAAAGGCCTGTGACCACTTATTCATGTTATGCACCTCTAATGCCCCTCCCCCACTTTGCCCCCCCTCGGGGCATTTTTCTAAATTTTGCCGACACCCCTCATGTGACATATCGTTCAAAAGGTCTGTGACCCCTTATTCATGTTATGCACCTGTAATGCTCCTACCCCGCACTTTGCCCCCCGGGGGGGCATTTTTCTAAATTTTGTTAACATCCCTGATGTGACATATCGTTCAAAAGGCCTTTGACCACTTATTCATGTTATGCACCTCTAATGCCCCTGCCCCCACTTTGCCCCCCCCGTGGGGCACTTTTCTAAATTTTGGTGACACCCCTCATGTGACATATCGTTCGAAAGTCCTGTGACCACTTATTCATGTTACGCACCTCCGGTGCTTTCCCCCCTGTGGGGGGACACTTTTCTAAATTTTACTGACACCCCTCATGTGACATATCTTTCAAAAGGCATGTGACCACTTATTCATGTTATGCACCTTCAATGCCCCTTCCCCCACTTTGCCGCACGGGGGGGGCACTTTTCTAAATTTTGCCAACACTGTTCGTGCAATTTATTATAAGCATAGTTGATTTCCAGAAACGAGCCTATACAAAGCCATGACATGATACCCCCAAAAGCTAATGTTAAATCAACCAACTTCACAAATTTTTAATTTCATTTGAGTATTTGAAGTTTATTTTATGCATAATATGTATCAAATCATTGTCGAACTGGATATGTAATCATTATTATGTATTGATCTGATGCGAATTTGCATAGAAGGTTGTCTGTATGCAGGTGCAATGATATAATGCAAAGAGAAGATACAGGTTTTTTGTCTGGCGGCGACCTTCGGGACGCGTCGCGGGGCTTGCTTCACGGGCGGTTCCTTGCGTCGACAAATGGGCCTGAAAAGGGCCCGGGACCGGAAGATGAACCCCTCATACCTAAAGGAAAACTGCAGATATTTCTGCCAAAATCGGTGAAGGGAAATAACAGGTTTTTTACCTAAAGGAAAACAGCAGGTATTTGGAACCAAGAAGGTTAAGGGAAAATACATGTTTTTTACCTAAAGGTAAGCTGAAGGTAATTTTAGTTCCAAATACCTTCAGTTTCCCTGAAGTTTTTTTTTTAAGGTTTCTTGCTGATTTTTTTACCTGGGCTGAACGAAATTCCTTTACACAACCCATTAGTAGATATGTTACTCGAGGGGGTGGCGGTCTTCAGCAAGAATTTAAGATAATTGTTGAAATTACTATTCGGAAATAGTGGTAATTTAACTTTTGACATATTTATATTTAATAAGTATAAGTAGCATGTATCTGAGGACTCCATCAAAAAACGCACCTGAAACGGTATGAAACAAAAAAGAAATATTTTGCCCCTCCCCCTCTCCCCACCTTCCCGAAATTTCACGCGCCATTTTTTATAAACTTTTTCTAATGTGTTATAAACTATCGTAAAATTTCAAACAGATCGCCTTGTTATATTTCCTAATTTTAACAAAAATGTTAGTTCCACATTCCACCACCAGGAAGCGCACTCTATTCTTAACAAAACTGTATCGGAAGGAAACTCCGTTAAACAACCTATAAGTAGATATGTTACTCGAGGTGGTGGCGGTCTTAATAAGAAATTAAGATATTTGCTGAAATTACTATTAGGAAATGCAGGAATGAAGTCTTCGTTTAAATTGAAAGCCAATGGATGCAATTAAAGGTTTCTCGCGATTTCCTAAAATTTGATTTTCTGGATAAGGCGAGTTTTGAAACTCATATAATGTACACATAATAGGCGTAAACTTCAAATCCATGGATTTTTGTTGAATTACCTTTTAACATGAATTGGCTATTATACATATTTTTTCATAGAAGAAAACAATCAAATCTTTTTCTTTATTGCAAAGTAAAGAAATATGGATATGTTGGAAACATAGAAAAAAGTAAGATAAAAAATTCTGCTTTTCTTATGGATTTAAAAAGTTGCACTTTTTTAAGCAATATATAGTATAAGATGTCAAACAAGTAAGTTTTCATATTATTTTCAACAGAAAATCATTTATAAGTGATTTTAGAGGATTGTGATAGTCTTTTTTATATTAACTGACTTCAGCAATTCCTGGTTTTATTTTAAAACTCTTAGCAGCATTATTCATTATCGTCTTTTTCACGTAAACCATCTTAAGGTATATCGTTTTCTTATCGTTTCATATTATGTATTTGCTTTTCCTTCTGCGTTTTCATTTTTTAAGTGTCTATTTTCATCTTCACTAGTGTTGAAGATTAAATACGAATTTAAATTATTCTTATCATAATAGTATTTCGACAAATATCATTAAAAAGTCAAGTAGAAATTCGTGTGTGCTGATAAAAAGGTGTTAAAAGATTGATGTATGAATATTTAATCCTCCAAGCTCAAAACAAAGCTTAAGTGCACAAATTTTTTAATTATTAGGTTGCATTGTATTGTTTTTTTTTTCTAAAATGAAGTAAGAGAAAACAGATTTATGAACGAATATAGATTTTGTAAAAATTATTTGTATGTCATGTATAATCTCAAAAATTTAAAAAGAAAACAATCAGTCAAATAAATCTATGATATGAGTTGATATTTCTCACAGAATTTAATTATTAGCTTTTCTGTAACAATTGCAGAATAAAATAATATTGATATGTTCGAATTATATAAAAAGAAAAAGAAAATATAACAAAAGCTGGAGTTTGTTTAGGAATATTAAGATGTTTTTGGTTTCTTAAGCAATATACGTAGACGTGTCGAACAAGAGTAGCATTTAATATCAATTTCAAAACAGAATAAATATCCTTTCTATAAACAATTTCAGAAGAATACGAAAAGCATTTTTAAATAAATGGAATACATCGGTTTCGTACTTTCATTTTGAAACTTTGTAGCATCATCCATCAATGCGATATTTTTGCTGTCAGCTTAACGTCAAGTAAATATTCTTAAGGTATATGCTTACAGATTGTGTAATGTTCAAATATTTTATTTACTTTTGTATTATTTATTTTTGCCTTCACTGGAGGAGTGTCTATTTTCATAAAATGCATCTTTTATGGAAGGATATATAGAGAAAATCTAATACTGAGTTTTAATTATGAATTATATCTGTTCAAAGGAATCGTTTTTCTACAAAAACGCAGACATATTTAAACAGAACTTCACGTGCTCATTCGATTGTAGAAAATTTTAAAATTGTAAATACTCAATGTATATTATTCTGATATAAGGAAAATAACAACAACAAAAAAAATAGAATTCTCACGCGTCATTGAATTTGCATACAAATATTTTCGAGTAGAAAATTTTGCTTCATACAATTTCAAATTTTCTGTCAGTATATATAGCGAATGTTATTTTTTAAAAGTTTTTATCTGAAAACTAAAACCTCTGGGAATCCTGTATAATTGAAACGTCCGTTTTAATGGACGCCTGGTTTCAGAAGCAGATTTGATAGGTATTTGAAGACTTTTCAGTAGCAATTCTTACATCTTATAACATGTGTAATAACAGTAATAAAGAGACATATATTTAGACAAACAATTTTCTTATTCTTTATTTTAAAATTGCAGAATAAAAAAAATTATAGCGACTAGAATATACAGTGTGGAAATTGGCAATCCCTGTAATACTTAAAAAAGTGCTAAAATATTGTATGCCTTAAATGTGCAACGATGCTGCTGAAGTATACAGATCGCAGCGACATCTGCAGGATATTTTCTACAACTGCAAGATATTGCTAGTCTATACAATGTAATACGAAAATCCCGCAAATGTCGCTGCGATCGACACTTGAGATTTTTGCAGTTTCGTGGCACATTTAAGGGATACAATTTTTTAGCGTTGTTTGAATAGCATATTTCCACACTAGGCATTATAGACGCTGTAATAAAATAGTCGGAGAGTTTAAGCAATCAAGAAATTCTTGAGGAGATCAACTGTCAAAACAGCGTGGTGACCCTAGTCTAGTTTCTCGTTATTTAATATTATTGTATAAACTTTTACATTCCTCATACAACATCTTACTATATATATTATGTTCTATAGTATAAATTCGATATAATTCATTTGGAAAAGTAATTTATTATTTTTGGGGTAGTAAACAGCCGTTAAAGAGTTTTTAATTATATTTGGGAAGCAAATTTTATTTATTTAAAACATGAAAAATTAAACATTTCATTGGATAGTAATATTTACTATCTTAAATCAAAACGCATGATAAATTTAATTTAAATGCATTATGTTAATTTACAGTATAATTTAAAAGTACATGCATTTATTAATTTGGAATATTGTTTATAATCATTAAAAAACTATTTATTTAATATAAGATTTTACTAATGATTTTTTAAGAATGTTAAATCCAATTAAAATAAAAACCACCTGATCTCTGGCTATGCATCAGATGTCCAAATGTCTTAAAATAACTTTTGCTTAATGAATAAAACTGTGTAAAATGTTAATTTCAATCCAAAGTGTGATATATTAAAATTAAAAAATTTAGATTAATAAAAAGAGCAAAAATATTTTTTAAAAAATTCCGAAAAATAAACCCTATAAACAATTAAAAAAAATCAGTTGCGAAACAAAGTAAAATTAATTGTAAGTTTGACAAAATAGAGGCATTTGATTGCAATTATTTATCATATATATTATAGTAAATTTATCGGAAGCATTTTTATCAAAGGGAGCAAAAGTAAGTATGGAAAGTAAGCAAAGGAAGCAAAGAAACAATAACAGAAAAACTTTCGATACGAATTATGAAAAATCTTGAGTGAAAATGTTCACACACTATCACATATTCTAAATTATTTTCTATCTTTAAGAAATCCTCAGAAGTGACAAACACAGAAATATACTAAGCTCTATGTAAGCGACTAGATATTGAAACCAAACATATAATTATTATCTTTAGAAATGGGGAATAAATAACAGTAATCGAACGTTCTTAATGCAACAATTTTTAACACTATTTGTCGTAATTGTTTAAAAAAGGGTTTGTAATTTTTATTGAATACTAGCTGACACTACCAGTGTTTCATGCGTCCGTGATAATAAAGTTAAATATACCTAAAATCAATGTTCAATGATTTTATATTTTTAAACGAATCTCTTTCCAAACGAACTTAATTTTAGGTGTCTAATGACTTAGTTAATGTACACCGTCGAATTTCAGTTATTTTGTATTTTAATTAAAATCATATTAATATGTAATCAGATGCGTTGCATCAAACTTTTCGTTTTTACTAAGTTTCAAAAATTGATTGTCCTCATCAATGTCATGACTGCGATTAAAAATTCTTGAAAATATTAGAAGTGTTTGATATTAAATACTAGAATTTAAATCTTACTTCTCCATGAAAATCAATATATAAAATTGTACTTTGTTTTGATATGATGTAATTAACATGTATGAAATCACATTCACCAATATTCAAACAAAAATGGAATTACAACATTAGACCGTTTTGGTTTTTTCACGCAATGTATATTTATGTTCATCATAGGATATCATAAAATAATATTTTTAAAAGTTGTTCGAGTAATAATTAACTTAATTCATCCTGTTTATTACATAAGACGTTTTCAACTTCCACAGAAAGTGATCGCGTTCTATCTGGGATATGCATTTCGTTTAACTATTCCACCAACTTTTCATTCATGAAAAAAGTGAACATGAGATGGAACACTTTTTAAGGAGTCTGATCTTGATGATTTAGAATCCGAGCCCGATGCCGAATGAGAGCATTAGATAATTGTAAATAAAATTTTAAAACAGTTTCAAGATTGTTTTCCTCATAACAAAACATCTTAGAAATAAAAAAGTATTAATACTAAATACTTCATCATTACAATGTTTCGTAATTTTCATACACTTAAAATCTGTTTCATGTAGCCATTACTCATACCCAACCATTGGCAAAAAAATGAAAAAGACTCAACTCTAATCCTTTTAACAAATAATTGTACAACTATCATAGACAGACAGGAATTGTGTTTCCCAGTCATTCTCGGTAAGGGCAACCGTCAGAAGGCAATGTTAGACAAGGGATATCCTGCGGCTTTTTTGTGTTACTAAAACTACCGTGCGGAGATTTGTAAATCAGATAATGTCTTCTTATGTTCCATCATTAAGAAATGAATTCCCTTTCAAATTTATTTTTAAATTATTTTAAAGCACTTGAAAATTTTAGACTACATTCTTGTTTCTAGAATAACAAGTTTTCTTTTCTATCATCAGTTTGTGAATATTTTTATATTTTTAATATATATTGTAATATTTTTTTTTTATTTTCAGTTTGTAATATTTTTATATGTATATCCCCGAATAAAGGTATAAAAATCGAATCCGATTTAATTTTCGGACCGAGTTCAGGATTGGGTCAAGCCATTCTCACTTCTAGAAAATTAGCATTTCAAATATTTGGAGAATGTGGAATGTGTTTCTTTCTAAAATTATATGTTAGGTAACCCTTTAGGCGTGTGGACCATATTTTTCTTTTTCAGGAAATCATGTTAAATGGCTGTAGAGAAGAATATTTTTAGCAGAATTATTCTTTGAAAAGTTTCTAGAATGAAGCGATACGAAATACTTTATAGCGGTTAAAATTGGGATTTATAATCATTATTATGAAAATGCAGACTTTCAAAGTGTTAATATTAAACATAAATGCATTAAATATTTGTAAAAATCTTATTCTAATCAAAGAAAAAATTTCTAATTTACTCATTTTTTCTACAGGGATCTTTAAAAAATTCTAAAACTGCCAATTTTTTCAAAATAAATGTGTAATATTTCAAAAAGATAATAATCTTGTTTACTACTATACATTCATATGAGATGTAAATATAAAACTATGTGAAACATGTCCGGACCAGCATTCCAACCAGTGATCTCTTGGCTGGAGTCGCCAAGTAGTAATTCTAAGTAGATAATCTTCTACAGAAACAACTAGATTGAAAAACTAACGGCAAATCCTTTAAAATTTAAAACGGTTGATTTTCGCGATTGCGCCGCCCCCCAAAATTTTTTTGATGATAAATTATAATGCAGAGTTGTAAACACTACGTTTTGATATGAATTGTTCTGCATTACTCCCCAAAATAATGAAATTATCCTCAGAAAACGAAAATTCAGGTGGGCAACAATTCTGTCCGGGGGTGCGGCGGTAATCTAGAAAATTGCTAATTTAGCGCTTAATTATAAAGTAATTGAAAAAGTAAGAAATACAAATTAAAAAGAACATTATTTTGAGTAGATTCTATGAAACAGATTTTCTAAAAAATGTGTTAGGGGATTAATAGGAACAAAATTTGGAAATTACTAAAAATTCTCAAAAAGAAAAATGCTGTCATAGGATCTTGGAAAAAGTAACATGATTGGATAGAGAATTTAAAACTACACAAGTTCTATGTTTTAGATTTTTGTAAAACTTAAATATGAATTAATTAAGAAACAAATCGCAAAAGTAAAAGTCAAAAATCATTAGTTGCAAATCATTCTTTGTCCCTTGCAAAAAATTTATAATTCGGGAAATTTTAAGAAATAAAATGTGCGATATTGTGCCCGGTGACCGGTTGCCCATTCACTAATATTAAAATTCGAAAGAAGAATTAAATTTGGAAGAAAACCTGATCTAAATAAGCAAGGAACTCCTACAAGTTCCGTACTTCTTTATTTGTCCGATAAACGTCAGAATACCGAACAATCCCGAACATTCTAGAATGATCGACATGAGTGTCTGATATATAACAGAATAACAACTTTTTTGATAAAACAACTTAAAATAAGAGGAAAAAGAGATAATTTGGAAACAAATTGATAGAAAAACAATAATTTTGAAAAAATAGCACTGAAAAAACGAACGAAAAAAGAAAATTCCTCAAGAATTAGGAAAAAAGCATACGAAAAGAAAATAAAACGTGAATAAATTATCTTATTGAAAGGAAAACATCAGAGAAGGATTGAAAGAAATAATTTGAACAGGAAATTGCTAAAAAACAAATAAAAACTTACAATTTGCGAGAAAAAGTAATTTAAAAAATCGGAAAATTGAAAAAATAAGGAAAAAACAAAAATAACGAAGAAAATAAATAAAAAGAAAATTTAAAAGGTTTAATACTGCTTGCATACTGCTTATCTGCTCATTAATAAATCTAAAAATGTCTCAAAACAATTCAAAACAACAATTGCGAGTTCCTATCGATGAAGGTGCACTGGTGAGAAATACTGACGGCGAAAGCTCCGCCCAGCTACAGGAATTAAACTCAAACCCTTCTAATGAATCAAATACACAACAGAATACATCCCTTGTGGCTTCCCCTCAAGATAAATTATTTTTAAACAAACCTCCGGCATTGGTTGATACGATAGAGGGTCTTTTGGGATCGGATTCTGGTATTCCTCTCAAGGATTCTAAAGAAAAATTTAGAAGTGAAACTACATTAGAAAAACATGAAATAAAGGAAAAAGGGATAGAAGAACCCAAATTTGAAAAGTAAAGTATCAGAGAAGTTAAAAAGACAGATAATTCTCGAGAAGATGCCCCCCCCCCCCTTACCCAAACTTAGAAGAAATGATTTCCCGGGAATCGATAGAGGGTCATTTGAGAAATCCTTTTATGGGAGCTAGTACCTCGGCATCGTTTGCATCGCTTGCTCCGGTAGAGGTTCGTTTGCCATTGATACAATCAATTCAAAATGCGAATAAGGAAGAAATATTTAAAAGTTTTGTGAAAAATTACAAGCAGGCAACAAATACGGCTCAATGGCACGATCATGGGAAACCAGTACCTATTAACAAACCACTACTACAAACTTTTCCGGCATCTAAACAAGAAAATCATCAAACTAATGAAGTGAGGGTTCATGATGAACCTGGAAAAAACACAGAAATTAAACAAATGGAACAAAAATCCCCGGATATCTCAATCGGTTGTTCCTTTGAAACGAGTAATGATTCTTCTACCTTGGTTAATGAAGAATCAGAAGAGACAGTGAGGGAAGTAGTAACTGAATTAATTAATGAAGTTGAACGCAATATTCAAATGGAACAAAAACCAAAAAAAGAATCTGATAGAAAAATCGAAAATTGCTAAACTAAAGCAAAGTGTAGAAACTGATTCTAGCGAATCCCCTCCCAGCAACTACACAAGAATTGGTGTTGAGGCGAAAAATTGGCTAAAAAATAATCCCATTATTACAAGAAAGGTTGAGAAGGAATTAGGAGAAACTAATAAACCGGTCTTTCGAAAAATTATTCCATTTGAAAATGCAAAAACGCCTAAAAAGAAATTGCCAACCCCTATGAAAAAACAAAGATATTTCAACGCAAATCAAAATTCCTAAATTTGAACTAGAAAAAACGAGGGATCTATCTCCAACGTCTTCCGTGTCATCTGAGTCTTCTGTCATTTATAAAAATCCATTAATTGACAAACTTTCATCACGCCCGTCATTACTAAGAGAAAAATTAGTGCGTTTAATATCGGATGTTCCACCACCTGATAAGGAATTGGCTGAAAGATTAAGTCGCTCCCCTTCCTTAGATTCTTTGTCGAGAAGAATAACTCCTGAGCCTTCTATTGATGATCCTCCTCAGCTGCGACTGGCAAAGGAAAGGATGGCACGATTTGACTCTCTAATGTCCCGATCGTTCCCTCTGTTAACTAAAGGCGAAATAATAATAGGTGATTATGAGCAAACAATGGGTAATGATTATGCTGTTTCCAATTCATCTAAGGAAGACTCCAAGGTACAAAGTGAAGAGGAAGATGATATCGTGGAGATAAATGCGCATCCGGAAGATTATGAAATATTGGATGAAATAAATTCTGAAGATAATCTCTCCCCTCAAAAAACCACCCCTGAATCAGAAGAATCGATTTTAAAGAAAATTGTTTTAATGAATAACTTAAATCAAGGATTGACTGACTTGGACACTGCCTATGAAGCCATTAAAGAAATTGAGGAGGAGAAGAGAGCCCCTGTTGATGGTTTGTCGTTGGCTGTAGCTTTCACCAATCCGGTGACAAATGATGATGCAGTGGATGAAATCCCATCAGCAACCCAATTTATAAATCGAATTATTCACCCTGAAATAGTTAATAGAATTGAACAAACACAAGAAAAACTAGAGGATGTTCTGGTTCTGTGCACCCAGGACGAAGACTACAGGATTCTAGATTCCCTTAACAAGTCTGAAACGAGTCTTGTAGTTCCTGAGACTCAAGAAAATAGATTACCTGAACACTCTCCACTTTCTGGCCCCAGAAAATAGAACAACAGAATCCAATATTCAAAAACAACAATTCGTTACTCCTCATCCTCGGTTTCCTGCCAGAACGAACTTAACGAATGGAATTTTACAAATTATTGTCCCATTAACAGAATTCCAGTTTTGCACTGAAATTAATTGCTACAAACAATTTTTCGACCAAACTTTCATGAAAAGTGTAAATAATCTAACAAGACATCTTAAACAAGTCCATAATAAAGTAATTATTTCAACTCAGTTTTGGTGTGGTCTCTGTAACCCTTTCATGCTAAAGAATCCCAAAGCTCACAACTGTTTTAATAATATTCCTATCTATAATGTTGACTTTAGAAAATATACGTTCCCTTACACTTGCGATACTTGTCATTTTGGTGCAAACAAAAAGCATCCAGTTACAACCCACAAATGCTACTTAACACCTGTACCTGCAGCTTTTCCGTCTGCGGACCCGTCTCTAACGCCGTCACACCGAATCTTTCAAGATCAAACTCCAATGCTCACTGATCCTTCTCAACAAGAACAGTTACCTCAATCACAGATTTCTGAAGGGAACTCTCAACTAGATTCACAGACAGAAGGTTCTTCGATGCCTGCAGTCGTATCTTTGGTCCAGGAGGCACCTCCTACTCCATCAACTTCTAATAGTGAAAATAATTGTATAGCTCCTACTTCTATTTCCTCAGTTCCAGTTGAAGTAGTCAATCATTACCAAGCTTCCCTTACAACTCTACATGATAAACTTCCAGGGACATTTTGCAGACTCCAGGAGTCAAATGAACTTCCCTTTATTTTTCCATTTCGAAATTATTTGTCCTGCACTGAGTTTGGATGCGGTGGCATCCTTCTTGCTGACAACTGGTCGGAGGCAAATTTTAACTTCACCCGTCATTTGGTGAAGGTGCACAAATTGCCGAGACCCAGCATTCATCGATGGTGTGCAAAATGCCAAATTGAAATTCCAAAATTTATTACAAAACACGAATGTTTTAACAAAGGTGATCACTTTAAAATTCCCCAAGAGGTTAAAGTTTCCCAAGGATTCCAGTTCAAGTGCATGATTTGTAAAGTCTCGTTTCCCCGGAAATCGAGTTTAATCAATCACTCTAATATGCATGAAAGGGACTCTCTGACAAAAAGACTTGACATTTCAACCCTTAAAGAAACCCTTAAACTAAGAAAGCTTATTCCTTACCATTTACAGGGAACGCCACCTTCATCTCCTCATAACTCCTCTGAAGGCTCTCCCCCTGGATCTATCTCTGACACTTCGTCAGCAAATCAGAACTTGATTAACTCTCAACCAATCTTTGTATCTCAAGTTTCTCAAGATGGTCCGGCTAGTGAAATAGTCAACCCTACTCAAAATAACGTCCCCATGGAACAAAATGTACTTAACAAGATTCAGGAAGTCCCAAATCCGGATGATCTATCTCCCTCTCTGGCATTTTTTGAAAAATTTAATGATATGCTTAATGCAGAAATTCTCCCATCCTGGGAAACATTTGATTCTTTAGTACAGGAGTACATTCAGTTTTCCAGAAGTAAAGTAAATCTAGATAAATTCCCAGAAACACAGCCAGATGTCTACAAACAAGAAGATGCACTCAACCCAAAGTTCATCCAGGCACTCTATCGTCGAAATAGAAGGCGTGCAGTCAGAAAAGTGATAGGTGAGAATGCCAAACCTTGTCATGTTGAACCAGATAAACTTGCCGACCACTTCTTTAACCTTAATCCTCCTGACTGTGATAATTCGATTTACGATGGTTGGGAAGCAGCTGCTAACGAAATTAATCTCGAGAAAATTTCTCCGACTGAAGTCTGGTCCCGTCTGTCAAAGGCAGAAAATACGTCTCCTGGCATGGACCGCCTCACGTTCCAGCATTGGAGATCTGTTGACCCGGAGGGTCACATACTCTTGGCAATTTTCTCACTATGCCTGAAATATCAAAGGGTCCCTGAAGATTGGAAATCTGCCAAAACCATATTCATACCCAAGAAGGAAGAATGCACCTCTTTATCGGAGTGGCGTCCTATTTCACTATGCAACACTATAGCAAAATTGTTTACTGGTTGCATCACAAACGTTTAATTGATTGGGCCACTGGTGAGAAAGTGTTATGCCCCGCTCAAAAGGGCTTCATGCCTTTTGACGGGGCATTTGAAAATAATTATGTTTTCAACCAAAAACTACAACATGCTAGAAAGTCTACATCCCGAGAATTCTGTGCGGCGTCGATAGATCTCTCTAATGCTTTTGGTAGCATATCCCACTCCTCCATCATTGCGGCGGTTGAGAAGTCTGGAGATGGTGCTAAGTTTAAGAAGCTAATAACAAATCTCATTTTAAATTCATCGACCACAGTTTCTACTTCATCTGGATCTGTTGGTCCGGTTCCCATTAAGTGTGGTGTTCACCAAGGTGACCCCATTAGTGGGATCTATTCAATTTCGCATTTCAATTTCGCAAAATCTTTCAAAGTGGTATCGGTTGAGGCTGTTGTGGTGGGAGCCCTGGGTAGCTGGGATCCGAAAAATGACCGCATCTGTCATCGGATTTGTACGAGGAAATATACCAAATTGATGAGAAAGTTACTAGTATATGATGTATTGCGTGCCTCGAGAGACATATATTATGAACATATCACTCCTCCTGAAAAGCGCCCTGTCCTCTCCCAGCCGCCCAGGTATCGTACCATTTTTAATCCAATCGCAGATCCTGCTTCTCCTCCTGCCTCTGTCCCCCACGTCCAGAACCCTGCTGCTCTGTTGCCACCTGGGGATGGTATTCTCCCGAGTCTGTTCACTCGAACCAATTCGGTTCCACCATTAAACTGTAATATTTCTAATGTCAACTCTGCTACTATTCCGGATGGACAAATTCCCACTGCCACTGCATGTGTCACTACTGAAGTAACTGATATTCTTGACCATGCACATTCTCAACCTTCCGAACAATTTGTTGCTCCTTCTGGAGCGGAAGCTGGGAATTCTGCTGATGGACCTTCGAGCCTTATTGCTTAGGCATCAGACAGTTGTTTTTTGGGTTCCGGAATGTAGCTGCGCATCTATTCATCTGTTAAATGTGTTGTAAATATTGTAATTATTAGTTTTTCTTAGTTCATATTTTTATTTAGTTACTTTAGTGTTATTTTTAGTTATGCTTAATATTCTTATTCGAGTTATTATTTTATATTTTAGTTGTAATTATTTAGTTTAGTATCTCTTTTTGTGTATTTTTGTACCTGTTAGGAACGCGCATCTCTCTTGCAACTGTCCCTCCTTCAGCTTTTAGCGCTGTTGTAACCAACAGCATCTTTTTATGCCATTCTTAAAATGGTATGTATTGATAACTATTTTAATGGTGTTTAACAACACTTTTTACTTTTTCAAAAAACTTTTTATTTATGGGATGGTCAGATTTGAATCATTCCACACCAATTTTTTATTTTTGCTATCCTATGTTTTTACAAATATTAAAGTTCTTCTTTTCCGCCCTATCCTATTTAGTTTTTTATGTTTGTAAGTAAATGGAGGTACTAATATGCTATAGTTCCTCTATTTATGTTTTTCACATTTTTCTTTATTTTTGGAGGGGTCATGATGAGGCAAAGTATTTGCTGTATGATATTGCAAATTAACATGTTCTCTGAACCCCTCTTATTTTTAACTTATTTGCCATTTACACTGCCTAATTATATCCAATAGATAAAACATTAAACCAAGTGTAACAGTTTTTAGATATCATGTAGATACTATCGTGTCATAAGAAGGAATAGCATCAATAGACCATCTAAGATATTTAAACTATCAATGTAGGTTTTTCAATAAATTTAATATTTGACTCAGATATTTAATCAAACATTACGCTTTTTGAATTTTTAAATATAAGGATTGGAGAAACAAGAAACGAGGAATGGTGTCCAAAAGTTTCTATACTTTTCGTTTTACTCCATAATAACATTTAATACTACGTAAAACTTTAGAGTGATATTTACATAAAAATGAATTCTCCACAAAATAGAAACTGCAATTGCACTTCATTTCTTCATTAGTACTTCAGTCCTTATTTTTGGTATTATTTACGAAAGTTCTGATTTTTTTGAAAGCGTCAAAATATAGCAAGTTTATATTTAAGTATAACCTGAATATGTTTATAAAGCGACAATTGTTTTTATATATTATGCATAAACACATACAAAATTTGAAAAATACTACATAACTGTACATACTACATAACGTGCGTCCCATGACAGAGTTGTTTTTTAGTTTGTTATACTTGTTACTGCAAGATTGTTTTTTCTTATCAATAAAAATATATTAGATTTTACCTAATTTTAAGAATTTTTGTAACTAAAAGTAGTATTTATGCATCACTAACTGAGCTTTAAAAGATTAGGTATTGAACAATTAAAACTGGAATGCTTACAGATATTTTTCCAAAGAAAACTTTTGTGACAGAGTCTAGCGTAATGAAACGCACTAATTTAATTAGAATTTGTTGCCATCTCTATCGGACAGCTACCTTACAAGAAGCGAATAAAATCTGAAAAGTAAACTTCCACTCATAACTTTTGTTTTATAAAAATGAATGATCCTGTATTTTTTTTCTGGTGGCAGATTTTAAAATTCATTTTTTAAATACTTACGGAAAAATTAAAATAAATTTATATTTTTTAGTGAATAAGCTTTAAGGATTCGCTAGTAAACATTCATTTGCACATCCTGGTGCTTGGTTTAAATTAAAAGCAGAAATTGTGTTGTTCTTCTTTTTAAATAATAATTACAGTTAAGGAATGGACTCAAAACTAAATACTTCATTTTTATTTTAATGAAATGATGAATTCAATTTAACAAAATTAAATATACTTTTTAATTAATAGAAAATCGCAAGTTGTATAAAAACACAACAAAAATCTTTAATAGTTATTTAATTGTAAAACAGTTATCTAATTTAATTTAAAAATTACAAAATAGTTTAAACTTAAGTAGTAATCAATCTTTTTGCGTTATATTTGTATGCAGTCTAAAGCAATTTTTCTATCCAGTTATAAGGAATAATAATAATAATAATAATAACTTAAGATAATTTACCCTTTGAAAAAGAAAAGAATTGATAGAATTGCCTCTTTTGCTATTAAAAAATAAATACCTTTTACTAGTATGATTACCAAAGCTTAGCTCTAAATTTAATTTCCAACGCTGAATTCGAAATTTAATATAGTATTAAGTGAGGATGCAGTGAAAACACACTTTGAATTAAAATAATTTTTCTAGATTACTTTTAAGAGGGATATCAATTTATTTTGAACGGGTATCACCATTAAATTAAAGAAAATATAAACAAAAAGATTCTATAAAATAAAATGAATCGCATTATCGATGAATTCAGCACAACAAAAATACTTCTTAAATTTCCTTCAGACTGGTGGCTACAGCTGCTTTTGAAGTAACAAACGTAAAATTTTTAAAATGAATGTTGAAATATTGGAAATCATTCATTTTCCCAAAACAATATAATGTTAATTTTTTTTATTGAAATAATGAAAAATATGTTTATGTAGCCGTCATTATATAAAAAAAGTAAGGTGTTATTTACAGGCACATTTAAATATTCACAAGACAAATATCACGTTTAATGTACCTTCGTTTAATATTTCAGGTCAATAGCTTTATTATGGATTTTTTCATAATGCCACCGACCTCAAACAAACAGGCATATTGGGTAAAATACGCTTTAAATTGTTTAAAAGTGTAATGACTTTTCGGCAGACGACGCGACTAGAAGTTTGACGAAAGACAGTGTTTTTTCTTCTTTAATAATTGAGCACCGATCAAAATGGCGTTGGAAGCGGAATGAAACAGAATATCTTAGGGTAAATAAATAGACGTAAATGAATGTTTTACAAAAACCATCCCCACTTAATCATTTGTATCACAGAATTTTTCACTGCGTGGTTGCACTTATACTCTAAAGCGAAAGCTGTGATCCCGGGGCGGTCATAATTGTCATCTATGCATCACTTCATTGCATACATGCAACATACTGAAAAGTAGATTTTACTTATACTGAAGGCTTTACAATATAATTTCATTCATTGCTGCTAGGTTAAAACACATCAGTTAATATACATTTTAAGAGATTTCTCAACAGAAGGGGATACTGGATTATTTTTTCATGTCAATGTTCTGTTTAGCATTTCAGAAACTTCACATCGTAAATTTTGTAAAATTAAAAAAGATTGAAAATAGATTTGGAAATCAAAAAATAGATTTCTTAAAAGTTATGTTAGCACACTTTACAATTTTTTATTAGAAAATATACATCATTTATTGAAAAAGAAGTATTTTTCTTTTTTGCAGATGGGAGAAAGTACTTTTTAGTCAATATTTGCTTTTATATTTAAGTTCTAAAATTTTAAATTAGTTTTCATGCTTAAAATGATGTAGCCTATCATTTGATTTAATGTTTTAAAATCTGTTTTTGACCCACAAAGATTTAAAATGTTACATCCGTCTTTAAAAGTATACGCCAATCCGAAAAATCGAAATCAAAATATAATAAGCATATATTTTTATAAGAAGTTTATAACCATTTTTATAGCACAGTTTCCTTCTTATCTTAAAGAAAAATCTAATAAGCATAAATGACTAATTATAAAACAAATTGAGAAACAACAATACAAAAATTACGCAGTCAACTCCGTAGTATACATGCATATATATATTATATATAGTTATCATGAGCATGCGTTTCGGCCATCATGCGCATCGTGAAAAGATATACAGGCTGAGTCTAAAATCATGGGACTAACTTTAAGGGGAAGTACGGAACATCAAAAGGATTCAGATTTGCATGCAACCCAACTGGTTGCGGTGTGACGACACAAAACAAATGAAAGACAGGACACGAATAACAGGTTAAAGGTGTATTATTTCTGCTAATGAAGATGTTTTGCATTACATTATGCTGCTATCAATACCAATTAACTCTATAGCAACAATATACAAAATATCACCTGCATACGAAAAAGCGCTTTCAATTTGTTCCCTAGTTTAATAGATGCTATTTTTTTACCACTTTACGTCTGTCAATTGGGCTCTACTGAGTTTCGTTTTTAGGTACGTTGGTAATTATATAAATACGTTGCAACTGTAGTCGTCGTTCGGTCCGTGTCTGTCTGTCCGTCCGTCCGCATATAACAGAGCAAAAACTACCAAACCGAATGGTTTGAAATTGTGGTGCAAAAAATATTTATAAAACGAATTATAGTACGAATGCATTTCATTTGCCACGTTTGACGTGCAATTTCCAGATTCTATATTTTTTTATCAAACTGCCATAGCAAGGAGCAGTTTCTTGATAAGCTTCTTTTAAATATCGTTTAAATTCTCCAAATATTTCATGAGATTTATAATAAACAATATTTTATTAAAAATTCCGGTTCCATATATTAGTATTTACATATTCAAAGTATTTAGCAGAATACGATCTTCCACAGGTATTCTAACAAAGCTATTACTAGCCTCCGGTACGGTATGCTATTTCTTTCTCCCAGCTTATTTTGTGTCCAGAAAATAACGTTAGCTTACAGAAGCTAGCCGTAAAACAAAGCATTACTATTAAATACTCTTTAGCAATTTTTTAAACTTCTAAGCATCGTACATTTTCAGTTTTTATACCGTCGTATTAGAAAAAAAAATTTCTTTTTAATGCATTTTGTTTGAAAACTGTATCTCATTTATTTTTGAAATATTAATTTTTTTGTAGTTTTTGGAGCCATTTGCTTAATATTGGCAACGGAAGTCCTACTTCATTTCTGTAGAAAGTAAAGGAAAAATAGTTTTGAAATAGTAATTTACATATTTTTGTTGCCATTTTCTCGTAACAACCGAAAGAAAGTGTAATTAAAATACGTGCTATTTTGGAAAAAATATAAACGAAGGATTTCTGTTAAAACAGTGGAGCTATTATATACTATATTTAATTGGGTACATGCTAGTTATCCCGTCGACCAAATTACTGCCGCCAAATTGTAAGATTAATTGCCAATAATGGTTTGCTATTAATTAATTAATTGTAAGATTAAATGCCAATAATGGCCCATAAAACTATTAATTCGACGTTTTATTTGTATTTTTATTAATGTTATACTAATTTACTTGCTCTTTCGTTATTTAAAATAACAGTTATGTGAATTTGTATAATTTGGCGGGTGGTTTGGCGATTTATATAATTTGGCGAAATTGGTCGAAGGGATAACTAACAAGTACCTTTAATTGTAAGTATCCATGAATCATTATATAGCCGGGGTCTTTTTTCGATTTTCTTGAATGACGGAATCTTTTTGCTGCATTTGTGCATTATTTCGTGATAGTGATGTGCCATGCATGCTTTACTGTAGATGTTTAAGAGTAGATCGTAAACGTGGAATTCTTAAGCGGACATTTATGCGAATGACGTCATTTTACATAAAATAAAACGTCTGCTTTAAGCCTTAAAATTCAAATATGTTTTGTACTGCAGTAGAAACCCGCTTAATCGAGTTATTTTCTTCTGATGGACTGGTGGCTTCTATTATTATGAAACAGCCATTATAAATGGAGTGTTAGGTGAAGATGAAAGAGCAGCCGTAAAAAATATTATGGCCATTTTTCTTCCCCCATTCTGACCAGAAATTCAGAGTTCTAACTTTTTACGCTTGCTCGTTCATCTTCACCTAACGCTTCATTTATGTTTCATAATAATAGAAGCCACCAGTCCATCAGAAGAAAATGAAGTAATGGAAATGCCGGGGGCGACACTAAATTCTGAAAAAGCAGAATTCCTGTTCCCTAGTTTATATATTTTTTTTACATTAAGGACTCTTAATTTATGAAGTACTGCGAACCAAAATGAAAGAAAATGTATGTGCTGTATGTCCATATTCTAAATAGAAACTCTCATACTCTCTGAAATCTAATTTATATGATAGGGGGTTGATTTTCAGACCATAACAAAAAATTATGATTATATAATGATAAACATATAATAATATATTATCAATATATAATAATATATTATTAGAATATATTGATAAACAATACCCATTGTAACCTAGAAAACTTTTAATATGCATCAATTTTTAGATGCTTCAGCTCATTTTACAGGAAGTAACACGTGAAGCCCTATTGGCAATGCAGCTTGTTTTGCAACTGCTAGAAAGTAGTTAAAAATTATACGTCTGCATATTTCGTAAACTTTTTTGATTAAATAACTTTCCGTTGATACGCTAAATAAACAATTTACCGAAAAATTCATATGTGTTTAATTTTTAAAGTTTGCTATAATTTAAATACAATGACGGCCTCCTTATCTCATTTTTCATAAATCTCCATGCAGACGGTTAAAGCAGGGACTAAGTTCTTTATATTTTCAGGAAGGTGAAACTTTTGAAAACAGACGCTATTATGGATTGGTGAACGGATCATCTTTATTCTGTTGGCTGGGATTTGTACTACCCGTCATGTAACGCTTACCTCCAATGCAACACAGAGGACGTCGATGGCCATTGAGACCGTTTCAAAACTTATCAAGAAATTCAAAAGGACAGCTTATGTTGCCGATGCAAGCAGATCTAGACTATTAAAGATGAGAACAGATAAAAATACACAAACACAGTTGTTAGCAATGATGGCTAGGAGTACGACAGAATGATCCCGAACGTCTCTACGCGCAAATTGGAATCAGCCAAATTAGTGTCAAGCGTATTTTGCTGGAAAGCAAGTGGCACAGATACAAGCCATGAGACCATTTGTAGGAATAAAATATACTTTAGTTAGCGCATTCATCATTTGTATAGAGGATTACGACTAATGCTGTACATATAATGATATATAATGTCCAATCGAATAAGGCGATTTTCTGCGTCTATTTAGCGATAAAATAATACAGAGTACCTTTTTCTGTATGTTTATATATAACGGAATTAAGTGCAAGATTGTGCTATATAAATGAAAAAAAGACTTGCCAAAGAAACCTACATCAGTTTATATGATTTCTTAAAAAAAAATCATGGTACTCTTAATTCCAAAACCTTCGTAAACTTAAAATTAGTTATTTGAACATTTAAGATATGATTTATATTTTGCGGCATAAAAGTGTTTTTTATAATTTTAATTTCAATTAAAACTGAAATACTGTGTAGAACGTAGAAAGTTTTTATTTGTTTATGTATTTATTCACGACAAAAAAACCAACTGCTATTGTTTAGCTCCAAATGTTTCAGAAATTAAATACACTTTAAATAAGTTTTGGTGTTAAAAAAATGAAATATTTACTGTGTACATACTGTTACATAAAATAACAATAATATGTGCACATCCTCATGTATAACAAATGCCACATGTAAAAGTTATACTTTATTTGTACATATTTTTTTTATTTATTTATTTATTTTTTTTTTTGTAATTGAAAGTACGTTTCTATCATAAGTTCACTTTATTTGTACATATGTTTTTTTTTTTTTTTTTTTTTTTTTTTTTTTTTTTTTTTTTGTAATTGAAAGTACGTTTCTATCATAAGTTGTTTTATAGATAATCACCATAGTCTTTATTTTGAATTTAACAGTAAGTATTTATTTCCTAATATGAAAATACACAGCAGTGTTGAGCATTTAATGTTATATGATTTTATTTAAACATTCACTAAATTTCAAATGAAAATAAATTTCAAATTATTTGCTTAAAAGGCGCAAAGGCCAACCTAGTGAAAAAGATTCCATGCCGGGACTCGAACCCGGACCATCAGTATAGCGCACTGACGTTCTACCGACTAAACCACATGGAACGAAACCCAGCCTCGAACTTCTCACTATTACAGGTGCCACCGACATGGGGCAAGCACAGACTCATAATTAAATCCAGCATCGATTGAATCTATATTAATATTTGGATTTTTTTTTTCCAGAGAGAGACATTCGCCTTGCATACAATATTTCAAATGAAAATCAAATTTCAAATTATTTGATTAAAAGGGGAAAAGGCCAACCTAGTGAAAAAGATTCCATGCCGGAACTCGAACCCGGGCCATTAGTGTAGCGCACTGACGTTCTACCGACTAAACCACATGGAACGATACCCAGTCTGGAACTTCTCACTATTACAGGTTGGCAAGGCTACAAACGCAGTACAAGGTGGAATATTTTCCGTGAGCCACCGACATGGGGCAAGCACAGACTCATAATTAAATCGAGCATCGATTGAATCTATATTAATATTTGGAATTTTTTTCCAGAGAGAGACATTCGCCTTGCATACAATATTTCAAATGAAAACCAAATTTCAAATTATTTGATTAAAAGGCGCAAAGGCCAACCTTTTTGAAAAAGATTCAATGCCGGGACTCGAACCCGGGATATCAGTATAGCATACTGACGTTCTACCGACTAAACCACATGGAACGATACCCAGCCTGGAACTTCTCACTATTACAGGTTGGCAAGGCTACAAACGCAGCACAAGATGGAATATTTTCCATGAGCCACCGACATGGGGCAAGCACAGACTCATAATTAAATCCAGCATCGATTGAATCTATATTAATATTTGGAAATTTTTCCAGAGAGAGACATTCGCCAGGAGGCGTATCAAAATCAATAATCTGGTATAATAACATAATAGAAAAGAAGATAACATACGCATCTTCTGTGTGGTTTCCTAAACTCCAGAAGGGACATGGACTAAAACTTCTATCAACAATCCAGTACTACATGCTCCTTGTAATTTCCCGTGCATATCGGAAAACCTCAAACGCAGCACTCTGCGTGTTAACAGGCATTCTACCTCTTGGAATTCGCCTTCATCAAATCTCAACAATGGGTCGAGTACTTCGTCTTGGTTCACCGGTAGATGGACACCTTCCATTTATGTACCAAACAAAAACAAGTTCAAGTCAAATAATACCATTCGTACACTACTTGAACAGACAAAGTGATCATGATGTGGAAACAGATCTTCAAATCTACACTGTCGGATCCAAGTCAGAAAAAGGAACCGGCCATGCAATGTGTACCTATAATAAACATTTATTAATATACACCTCAAAAACTCAACTTCACCCTCAAAATAGCATCTTCCAGGCTGAACTGCTAGCGATCAAAAAGGCGCTAGAATGGTTCGAAGAAAGCCCATATAATATTGCAACAATTAACACAGATAGTTACTCAAGTATACAAGCATTGGAAGACATAACAACAACTAACATTTTAGTAATAGAAGTAATAAAAATCCTGCAACAAACATCAAAAATAATATTTTTCAAATGGGTAAGAGGCCATTCTGGTATACAAGGAAACGAAACAGCAGACAAATTGGCTAAAGAAGCAGTCGACGCAACATTAGATTCTACATCAGTAAACTTCAATTTTTACCCATATCCGGCATCTAACTTGAAATCCCTCCTTAATTCGTCCTCTCTTACTTCATGGCAACAAGAGTGGGACTACTCCAATACTGGCAGATACACATACCCCCTCCTACCAAAAGTGTCCCTTGATAAATTGCTTTCTCATAGGAACTTATATCTTTTCGCAACAAACCATGGTCCCTTTCCTGTCTACTTATCAAAGTTTGGAAGAACGGACTCTGACAGATGCACATGTGGGCAAAGTGGTGATTCTCTACATTATATCTCCGAGTGTACTTTGACATCATTTTTCCACCTTCTAAACCTAGTTCACTTTTGAACCACCAGTGGTTCAGCATCGTGCTCCAAAACCCATCATGGCAACAAAAAATAATTGAATGTATAAAACTAGTTGAAAACAATCAACATCTCTTCCACCTTCCTCCACTGGGTCCGGACGCTTAATCCCACCTTGTTTTGGACTTGATCAACACTATCACATGGACATTTATATATTAAAAATGAACTGGGGAAAAGCTTTAGATAATTAGTTTAACTCTAGCAACTTTCCATCTCTACAAATAACGTTTTATTTAAATTAGATCTGTTTTCTTGCACTGTGTTTTTATTATTATTATTATTTCTATAATTTTCATAAAGCAAAATTTTTTTTTCTTCATGGTATTAGTGCTTCTGCAAATGTTTGAAGAACGGTGTTGATCGAAGATCGGTGAAATTGCTCGCGTCAAACAAAATGTTGTTGTAGTATATACTCGTATTTCATATATTTATGTATATTTAGCAGCACTGTACTCTTGTTCTATCATTGTGTTCTTCTATATATATATATATATTTTACAATCATTCAAGTGCTGTAAAATTATGTAATGTTAATCGTGGGGTCTTAGTGGTCCTAAAATTAAGACTTCTCTCTTAGGCGAAATTTCACTAACATAATTAGTCGACTCAGTTTAACCAAGAAATCATTCACTTGTATCTTGGGCATTACTAAGACTTCACGTTTTTTTTTCCTTCCCCTATTTATTGTATTAATATTAAGAGGCATATCACAAATAATTTTTGTAAAATTTTCTTGGCACGCCCAGAACAGATTTGGTTGCCACTTGTGAAATAATTGTATGATCATTGTTCTTCAAATAAATAGGGGTATCCCTGTTGGGCGGGGCTTGCAGAGCTTAAGCCATATGGTAGGCCTCCCTGCCTGACCTGACCTGCATACAATATATCAAATGAAAATCAAATTTCAAATTATTTGCTCAAAGGCGCAAAGGCCAACCTAGTGAAAAAGATTCCATGCCGGGTCTCGAACCCGGGCCATCAGTATAGCGCACTGACGTTCTACCGACTAAACCACATGGAACGATACCCAGCCTGGAACTTCTCACTATTCCCAAATTTAATCTCACTAATCTAAATTTCCAAATATTAATATAGATTCAATCGATGCTGGATTTAATTATGAGTCTGTGCTTGCCCCATGTCGGTGGCTCACGGATAAAAAAAAATTCCATCTTGTGCTGCATTTGTAGCCTTGCCAACCTGTAATAGTGAGAAGTTCCAGGCTGGGTATGGTTCCATGTGGTTTAGACGGTAGAACGTCAGTGCGCTATACTGATGGCCCGGGTTCGAGTCCCGGCATGGAATCTTTTTCACTAGGTTGGCCTTTGCGCCTTTTAAGCAAATAATTTGAAATTTGCTTTTCATTTGAAATATTGTATGCAAGGCGAATGTCTCTCTCTGGAAAAATTTCCAAATATTAATTCACTAAATTGTACAAAAGATCCAAATATTACAAAATTTCTAGCAAAGTAATAACAAAATAATACCACAATGCCTCCATGTTGTTAAATACACCACAAAATAATATATCAAGCTTGGAGAAAATTTTTAACATAAATAAATGCATTTTAAAAATACAAAACGTAAGTTATATGCGAACAAAAAAGCTTTCCGGAATTTTTCAAGAATAAGATCTTTCTTTAAAAGTATTCCATTGACGAAATTAGTAATGCACTTAGTAGGGTTATACAAAATTTGGAAAAATTATTGTAAATAACATTTTCAATTATTTTTCTAAAAGTATTTTCTTTCTAAAAACACCATTTTGCAGAAAATACAGCATAACTTTTGTTTCTGTTTGTTTAAAGAATACTTCAGTATCTGTAAAAGATACTTATTTATTTTTTTTATTATTATTTATTTTCTATCTTGATGGACATCATCATAATCAGAAAACATTCAAAGTTTTGCATAATTTAGGTTTCATTTTGAATTATTTGTCGTGACATGAAGCTGAGTTTCAACTGTCTACTTATCATTTCATTTGACATCGAATTCATTGTAAATCGTAAATTAAATCATAAATTAAAATTTTCATACTTTACTGTGTTCAAAATATTGAAAAGTATTTAAATAATTAGATTATGTTTCTTTTGAAATTTAATTAATCCATACTTATAAGTTTTATTTTTTTTAATCATTATTTAAATTTTATCAAAATTGTTAGTTCTTTATATATTTATTACTATTAAAATATAATTCTTAATTAATTGAATTTGCGATATTTAAAATAAACAATCTTTTTAAAATATCATATTTAATTGTAATATATATATATATATATATATATATTTTTTTTTTTTTTTTTCAGTGCAAATCGAGTCAATGTATTATGATTTTAATATGCATTTTCAACATTGCAATAGTTATGTTCGTATAAAATCGTTGTTTGTATATTATCTCCATTTTAACTGATGAATATTATATTATATATTAAATATTTCATTTCTTTTGTTTATAAAATCTTGTTTTTAAAAGTTTTTCTCCTGTTTTCTTAAAATTGCGCCTTAAAATTAAAATTTTCAGTACTTGAAAAAAATCTATCATTCCAATATATATATATAATCTCAGAGTAATTAAAATTTATAAGTGCCATTTTAATGAAATTGCTCTTTGCAACACAATTCAACAGTCTATTTTCATATTCCATCATTCTCTTTGCAATGAAAATAACTTTCCTTCTACTTTTGACATTTGATTCAATTTTCTACTTTAGCAATCATTTTCTTCTTTTTCACATTCTGTAGATATCAGAAACTGATTTTGGCATCCTGCTACGTTTATAAAGATATACATTTTTAATTTGTTTGATGTACTTTGTGATACATGGACGCTTTAAACACAAATGAATAGAAAATGTGAAACTTCTTCAGCTCCTTGAACATCAAGAATAAATTTATGTTTTGTTTACATATATTTTTCTATTTTCCAAGCTCTCTTTTATATAGCGCCGGCCATTGAAAAGAATGTTTGTCGAATACAAAAATGAATTTAAATTTTAACATTTGAAAAATATCCATCCATATTGATTTCGAAAGAATTAAATTTTATAAATTAGTTTGATGGCCATTTAACACATTTCTTTAACAGTCTGTTTAGAACATACAAGTACTATAGAAATTTTCTCTAATTCATAATCTGTTGATATTTTTTGTCTTTTGTTTTTTGTTTGTGTATTTAAGAAATGTATTTTTTCTTGGCTTTTATTTATTTAGGTACTTCCTAAAAACGTCAAAAACATAAATTTATGGACTTCATAAATTTGCCTCATTATGACTGAAGTGCATTATTTCAAAAATATTAATTAAAACTGTGGATAATTATGAATTAGGAAAGCAACCCTTACGGGCTATAAACTACTATTTTAGTATGATATTAATGCCAGTTTTTTCCTAACGAATAATTTTCAATATACACTCCTGAAACTTCTCAAAGAGCTCAATTTTCAAGTTTTTAGTACTATACCCCCACATACATTTTTCTCTTTTTGCTACTAGTTTAAAGATTTGTATTCAACATTAATATCCTACAATTGCTATACTTCGGGGATGTGTGTCAGATGACCAAGGGCTCCTCTGCAAAATGTCTTCGAATCTGAAAATAGCATGAAGAATATTTTACGGAAATAGTGATATGTATAGAGTAAAAAAAGATAACTGCCTTGAATGAGCTCTGTATATTTTATATGAGGTACTGTTTGTTTCATCGTCTGAAATTTGTGATGAATCAATAACGTACAAGCAACAATATATATATATATTTACGTGTAAAATGAAGTAATAAATATGTACTTAAAATTATTGAATAGGAAAGTATCACTTTGTGTTTCCAGAATTTAGCCATACCAAAGTTCATTTTAAAAAATATTTTACAAAGAAAAAAAATAAAAGTCTAGTATTTCTTACTATAATATTGTCTATAATTTATTTTATTTTTTTTTTGGTCCTGCAATCAATTTATTATTATCAATTATAGGCATAAATTAAGCCTATTTATGTAGTATCTGGCATTACCAAACATATATATTGTAAGCAAAATGGATGTACAATTCTAATATTGCAATAGTTATTTTCGTATAAAATAATTGTTTTTAAAATGACTGTATTAGAACTTTTTGAATATTATATTATATAACATTTCATTTATTTTTCTTTATAGAATCATGCATTTAAATGTTCGCTTCCAATTTTTTTTAAAGTTTTCACTACTTTAAAAAATCTATCTTTCCGAAAAACATATAATTTTAGAGTAATTTGAAATAATAAATGATATTTTAATGTTTTTTTCAAAACTCTTCGACGGCCTATTTTGGTATTCCATCAGCCTCCTTAAAAAGACGATAAACTTTCCATCTGGTTTTGACATTTCATTCAATTTTCTACTTCAGCAATCACTTATTTCTCTTTTGCATTCTGTAAATGTCAGAAACTGGTTTTGGCATCCTGCTACATTTATAAACATACAAGTATGTACCTTTGCTTGATGTACTTTGAGATACATGAAAACTTTAAATACAAATGAATAGAAAATTTTAAACTTCTCAAGTTCCTTGAACATCAAGAGTAAATTTATGTTTTGTTTACAGATATTGTTCTATTTTCCGAGTTATCTTTGTACACAACAACGGTCATTGAAAAGAATGCCATCTCATTACAAATAAAAAAAAAACCGTTTTTTTAACGCTTCAAAAATATTCATCCATATTGATTTCGAAAGACTTAAATTTTATAATATAGTTTGATATATATATTTTTTTTCAACACGCTGTTATGAACATACAAGTAATATCAAATTATATATAATTCATAAACAACCGATATATTTTTTTTCGTTTTGTTTTGCTTGTATATTTTGGAAAAATATTTTTATCTTGACTTTTATTATTTTTGCTGCTGTGTAAAAAGTTAAATTTTATGAAGGGAATTTGTAAATAAATTTGCCTTATTATAACAGACGTGCATTAGATCGAAAGTTGTTAATTAAATCTGTGGATAATTTTGAATTAGTAAAGTAACTCTGATGGGCTACAAACGACTATTTTTATATAATATTAATGCTACTTTTTCCTTAATAAATAATACTTATCATACATATCTGAAACTTCTACCATTGCTCCATTTTCAAATTTTTAGTAGAATTTTTAATGCTTTTGTTTAATTTAATCTTTAAATAAGAGACGTAAATAAAATGTTAATGTATTTTGTGTATTCTTATAGCATTGCAAGTTTCTGTATCCATTGGACATTAGACCATATTTATTTAACATATTTGAATCCTAAAGCTGCGCAACTAATCATAGAATTTACTTCTTTTTCGGAAAGTAAATTGCATACTTGTACAAGCCAATGCTTGAGGTGTATACGATGATCTCGTTTAGCGCCAACCGAAATTCAGTGCTTAATTATAACAAGTCCGAAAATAGCTTTTCAAAAAGCAAACTATCTGCATACGTCATTTTGGTATAAAATTTCAAGAATAGCGCTGTATTTCAGTAGAGTTATTTTTGTATAGATAACATATTCCTTGACAATTTACACACACATCCTTTCTAAAAACATATCAGTATTTTCATGATGTCAGTTTTACAAGACATGGTGAGTGCAAAATATAAGCCACATCGACGTGTAGAGTGTCAAAAGGTCACGAGGAAAGAATATATACTAAGAGTTATAAATAAGTTGGTTTAAGTTGCCTAAGTATGCCTAAGATGGTTAGAATAATTTAAAAAATAAATTCATGTATTTTGCCATAAATGTCTTGACACATTTTTATATGATTTGCAATAATTGCATTTTGATGATTCGTTATATTCTGAAAATTTAATTATTTTAAATGGTGCCGTTGTTGTTTCCACAACGATCTCAGTCATCATAAACAGATTAGGAGTATGATATTACGGTGATAAAAAACTAATCTATTAAAAGAGAAATAAATTCTAATTTTAAAATAAAAATATGTAAATAGTTAATTTTATATAGTCGGGGATTTCACACCGTATTTACTTGTGTGGAATGCAGACTCATGTATAAAAAGACTCCGATTTTGTTAGGTAAAAAAAGAAAAGATAAACACTGCGTATACTGCGTACGATAACATTTTATTACAAGGGATTTAAAGAATTTGAAAGCCCCATTACGGACTTATGTGGTCTTCTCTCAAAGCAAGTACTCGGTGCTGAGTTCCAACCTTTCTCGAAATCGTACACATAGCTGTACGCAGTTCTCGTTATTTGTCGTCCAACTTTGGTAGCTTCCGTAAATATGAGTGTTGATACTGTTAAAAATACTCCCATAGAGGGAAAACACCCCTCAGAATATTTCCTTAAAAAACCATGCAAATAATTTTTAAATCTTGACTCACAATTTTTTTTTTCTCTCGAACGTAAATTTTTTTTGACTTATTAAAATTAAGGTTTCTACAATGTTTTTCCTACTAGAAGCTTTGCTTTAAAAAATTTATGACATTATGTCATATAAAGTATTTCCTTATAAACAGAAACTGCGGAACATAAGAATACAATAGTTATCCTTTTTAATACTTTCGTACAGAGTTAAAAAATGCTTATGAATTTAGTTTATCTGTCGCTTCGTGCTCTAACCCTCGTAAATATAGCCGACGAAAATGATTTTTTTTATATAATTCATTAAAGTTTACTATAGAATGTTCGGTATTGAAAATTAAGTTTGTAGCATTTATCGTTTGTTTACAGGATACGGATAGTATTTCGTTACAACTTCTGAACAACGAATAAAAATCGTTTGCGGGGAATTTGATTAATGTTACGGTAATTCAAACATAATAAGATTGATATACGTCATTGAGCTGGACTAAATCAAGCTTTCTTAAGAATGAAGAATAAGTAGCATGTATTTACAAGGGGGCACAAAATGGCTTTACATTGTGGTCCATGGGTTAAAATCATCTGTGTGGCATTTTAAGGATGTTATGATGCTTCAAACGTATAGAGATTATTGAACTTTTATGTAGCTTACAGAATGCATGTATCTATATTTCAGTTATAGAGTCACACTTAAAAATTTGGTTAATAGGCTGACAAAGATCAATAACTGTTGAAAATGTGTTTCCTATGTGATAAATATTTTTAAACTGCTCTATTTTTTTATGTATTTCGTGATGTGCATAAATTCTGCAAATCACATACAGAACTACATAAAAGACTTCGCACACATTTTCGTATACGAACAGAAATTGCTGAATATGGATTTTTAATAAGCTATTGTGAATTTTTTATAAGTTGCTTTTTTTAGATAACACAAATCTTTCACGGAAAATATGAAATTTCATAACTTTCCTGTTATAGTTGGAAAGTGTCTCGCAATATATGCTTAGTGCATAATTTTTTTCTGGTTTATTTGCTCCTTCTATATTCGTGGAATTACAACATAACATCTTTATGCAGCATTCTCAAACATAGTGAATCCCTTTGTGGTTTATATAACTGTGTGACATATACTTAGTATATACTTTACACTCCACATTATAGACCGAAAATGCTGGAATAATTGTGCGAATAGAATGAGAATAAATATAGTATACTCAATATATTATGGATGCACTTGATAAATGTATGAATCAGTTATGTAGTTTAAGGTTACACAGTACCCTTTTTCAAAAAAAAAAAAAATGGACACAGTTATATTAAAAAATAATAATGAATTTGTTTGAGAATATAAAATTAAACTGATTCTGGTTTAAAAAATCATTTTAGCAATCACCATTGTTTTTTAATTTAAAAATATTTGAAAATATTGAAGTTTTAAAAAAATCCTAAGGCTTTTTAAATTTTTTAGTTATTTTAAGTGGCTTATATACATTGGATTATTGGGAACAATAGTTAGTATGGAATTATAGATATAACTTTTATTTATATTTTACAAAATTATAGCGCGAAACCTGAAAAAAAAAATACGCCAAAAATTTGGAAATTTTAACTTTGATATATATATATAAAAAAAAAAATCTTTAACCCTCAGACCTAAACCCATACTAAATATTGTAGCACATATATATATAAGTGCCTACAAAAAATTTCAAGATTCTGTCAGCAGTAGAAAAAAAGCCTTAGGGAATAGCAAATAAAAGTAACAGAAAAATGCATTTAAAGTTTGTAAAGGCATAGAACAAAAGCTAAAAATCACTCAGAAAATTTCAAATATCGTTAAACCTATATGTATTTCTGATCTGCAATTTACAGTCATGATTCACAACTGTGTGGACCAAAGCCCTTGAATCCCTTGAATATACAAGGGCTTTGGTGTGGACCGCTGAAAAATGCAATAATAAAAAATATTTTATATTTTTGTCATTTTTAGGGTACCGTGAAGCCTTAAAAAATAATAAGTATATTTGTTTTTTCATTTACTATATTGATTCTGGTTATTACTTTTGTATTAATTTTTTATGATTTTAGATTTTCAATGTAAGTTAGTTTTAATTGTCAAATGCTAAAAAGCTTATATATATTTTATATCATGAATAAAAAAATATTTATGTAAAAAAAAATTGTTAATTAAGTATGTGGATAATTCTAGTTTAGTAAAATAACCCTTACGCCCTGCAAACTATTATTTTTATATAATATTAATGCCACTTTTTTCCTAAAAAATAATTTTTATTACACACTTCTGAAACTTCCTCAAGAGCTCAATTTTCAAGTTTTTAGTATAATTTTTTTAATCTTTTTCTTTTAACTTAGTCTTTCAATAAGAGACATTCACGAAATTTTAATGTATTTTGTCTATTGTTATAACATTGTACATTATAGTATCTCGTTTAACGTCATATTGAAATTCAGCATTTATTAAAAACAACCCCGAAAATAGCTTTTCAAAAAAGAAAACTATCTACATATGTCATTTTGATAAAAGAAAAAAAAAATAAGAAATACCGCGTATTTCAGAAAAGGTATTATAGTTAAAATAATATATTGTGTTTCAATAACAAATTGTGTTTCATAAAATGTAATGTTATATAAATATGAAACTTTGACTTTTAATTGCGCTTATTATAATCTAGATACAATATTGATTTTAGGAATACAGATAAAAATGAAATCTAATGCTTAGTTTAGAAAAATAACAGGAATACATAAGTTATATTAAAAAGCAAATTTAAAATAAATATAAAAGATTCATTTAAGTATTTCTATTTCACATTGCAATTTTTAAGATAACTAAACATTATTATTATTTTTTTTAACAATAAAAAATAAAGCATAACTGATTTCCAAAAGGGCTAAATAATATTCGACTCACCTGTTGTGCCAGCAAAGATTTGCTTCATACTGCATTGAATGAAAGAACATTTTTATAGTTTTATTTTATGTCCTACGAATTGTGCTTTTGGGAAATTCTATTCTTCTTACAGCGACGCAATAAAAAGTTTTCTATATTACAAACCTTGTTAACAAACTAAAAAAAATCTTGTTACTATGTAGCTCTGTATATACCATCTCTCTGTCTCTATGTAGCTATGTATATACTATGTAGCTCTTAAAATGTTTATGACCGTCAAATGTTAAGAATGTCGAAGAAAAAAATAAGGAAATAAAATCTGATATCAGAAGGGGTATATGGTATGGAGAAAAGTCCTTAAAAAGTCATTTCAATGAAATGTAGTAATTGAAATCTTTGAGACTTGTTAATGCTTATAAAATACTGCACTTATAAAAAAATCGACAAAATTTATAATTTTATTTACGGAAATAAAATTGTTTTGGAAATACTTCATTCTTTTCTATGCTCACATTGTTACAACTTCGCTTTTTTGCATTATTATTGCTGAAAAGTTTCACAAACCAAGTTTAAAACATAACAAAACATTTATAAAAACGTACTAACGATCAAAGGATGGCGAGACAACAGAATAAATAATCTTCTGTAAAACAATTTTATTTCAAATTAAACTGATGCGTTTAATGTTTTATGAGATTGCAGAATAGTGCATGGGTAAATATATATATATATATATATATATATGTATATGTGTGTGTGTGTGTGTGTGTGTATGTATATATATATATATATATATATATAATTTAAACTTTTTGTAGTATTAGATACAGTTTTGAAACATTTATGACAGAAGGCCCAATAATCTGGAAGTCTAATTCTTTATAACTACGTTAATACATGGCAATTATTTCAGAGAGAAACATTCGCCATGCATACAATATTTCAAATTAAAATCAAATTTGCGCCTCTTAATCAATTACTTTAAAATTTGATTTTCTTTATGACTATACAGGAAAAAACTATACATTTTATTTTGTTTTATATGTTCCTTTTTTTGTTTCTTCTATACACTGTGAGTGTTTCAAATATTTATTGAAAATACTCTAAAGCATAAATCCTTAAATTTATACCATTAAAACATGCTACAAAAAAGATTCATCTCTGAGTCTAAAGCGGCGTGTAAATTGCCAGATGCACACACTTGTAAACACACTCTCAGAAATACTTTCTTCAATTCACGGAAATTTTTCTGACTGACGTGCTACCAGGTTTTTTCCGTTAATTAACGAATGTTCAATTTTTTTATTTCTCCGTTACAAGATGTAAAATATACGCCAATTAAAAAAAGTTGGGAAAAAATAAAATGTGCTGACGTTGGAGTCGAAGCAGCTATCTTAGCGTTACGAGACGAGTACGTTAACCACACAGCTACAGTTGTACAATAGCAAAACACTTTAAAGTAAATATGCTTGATTCAGAGGGGTACAGCTTGATCAATTTCTTAGTTAATTTTGGGAAGATTTCATTTTTAATGGGATTGTGGCTCGGGTTATAATACTTTAGTATTAATATAGGATAAAAATATGAATTATAAATATTTTTTAGTAGATTGCTAGATGTAAAATATGAATATTGTATTTTTATTCCATAAGAATTTTTTTTAAGTAAAATCGATATTTATCAATTTAATATTTCAATTAAAACATTCTTTAAATGCTTTCACTTAAAATATATTTTAAATGCAAATATTTATTTAAACAATTTTATAAATCCAATTTTATTTAACTTTTTTCAACTTATCCAACTTAAAAAAAAAAAAAAAAAAAAAAAAAAAAAAAAAGAGATAAATTGTGAAGCCTTAAGAATGAATGGGATAAGTATCTGTTATGTATTTTTCAATTCGAAACCTCTTTTTAAAACTTAGAAATCATAATTTATAGATTTTTTTATTTTTTATTTTTTAAATAAATTTTGACTTTCTACCAACGTCCGCAGGTGAAAAATGTTTTCTAGGAATACGGAAAATATTTGTTAAAAATGAAGAATAATTTAGTGTATATTGACTAGTTTTTCTGACAGTGTATACATAAAATGCAAATGGGAATTTCGTCCCGGATGGTTAAAATTTTAGTTCGGCCTGATAGATTTTGTTGAGACATGCTCTGTTTTTAGATAGATTTCAGGGAATGTTTTAGTATAATGCATATATTGCATATCTTTATATGTTGCTTAGTTATAAAATTATGGGAGAAAGTTCTATGATCAGAAGAATCTGATTCTGAATGATTGATATTTTTAGAAAGATTCTGCTCAATCAATTTCGTTGAAACTTGTGCTGTTAGTTAGGCAACATTTGAGAGAATTAGTATGTAACATAACTTTCTATGTGGTTTTGCTTAATTGTAGAATTATGGGAAAATGTTGAACCCAATTATGAAATTTTAGCCTCTACAAAAAGTTATACTGAATGGATTTTGATAACATTTCCAGTTTTAACTTTGTAATTTTTCAGCGATGGTTTTAGTGTTTGCATGCTATTCCACATTTCTTTGTTATGGAATTATGGTAAGAAAGTTGTATAAACAGATTAACATAATAATGAAAGATTAGTAATTAAAAAAAATCTACTAGGCGAATTTTAATTTGACATGAATTGTTAGATAATATTTCAAAGGTGGTTTCAATATAGTATTTCATATAAGTTCTATTGTTCTTTACCAAATCCTAGAATAAATGATCAACTAAAAGAGTTTATCCTTAACATCCCTAATTTTGTCTAAAACATTAGGAAAAATCATACCGCAAACGTTTTCCGATAGTTTCTGGCATTGTGGGAAGACATTCCAATTAAAGTTTCATATTTATTTACAACACAATGCTACTGATTTATTTCGTTTAAATTTAAAGGTTCGTTTGATGGAAACGTCCAGCTTAGGGGCAGAAACCTGCTAGGTCTTTATTACAATCTACAGTAAAAAACAATACTTAATTTAACGAGATACGAACTAAGGAACTGAATGTTTCCAAAACAGTACCTTGAAGATTCAAATACGATTGCACCCAATTTTCAATTATCGATATTTATTGAGAATACATAAGTACACATATTTCTGTGCAATATTCCTCCGCATAATCCTGTGTAATATTCTGTTCTTACACATTTTTCTGCGTTAATAAGCAAAATACACAAATATTTGTGTAGCATGTAAAATGTGTAAATTTAGAACAACACGCCGATTCGCACAATTTTTGACATTTACACATAACAAACATAACAAATTACACATTTCCATTAAGCCGATAAACAGACATAAATACATATGAATTTTTACGACAAGTTTGTAAATTTTATGTCAAAAATAAATTTTTACAAATTTACACATATACTTATGTAAAAGTGACTAATTGAGCCATACTTTTTAGAGTGTGACCGATTCCATATTAAGGGGAGGATCATATTAAAATTTTAAACCACTAACATTTTGAAAATATACAGCTCTACATAACAATATTTGATCGGTTTTTTTTATTCATTTTACCTGTAAACCATAATAATTTAAAAAAAGTAAAGCACGTTTCAACATTTTTTGTAAGTTTTTGAAACATTCTCTATATGTATATTTCGATGAATGTTACAATATTAAGATATGTTATTTAAATAATTAAAATTTTTTTTTATTATTTAAAGTATATTCATGAACTACACAGAACACAAAAAACAAATGGATAATTATTGATAAAACCAAATATACCGCAAAATGAATGATTTTTTTAAAAATCTGAGTTCATTCATATACTAATCAATTAATAAATGGAAATTGCAGGTGGAGTATAATTTGAGTATTTTATTAAGTTTTATATTCTTTATTAGTTTATAAGGTTGTTATGTCTAAATAAGATGCGAAATAACAAATAGAGAATTACAGATAAAACCAAACATACCGCAAAATGAATGATTTTTTTTAAATCTGGGTTCATTTACATGCTAAACAATGAAGCAAATAAATAGAAATTGCAGGCGGAGTATAATTTGAGTATTTTATTAAGTTTTACATTCTTTCTTAGTTTATAAGGTTGTTGTGTCTAAATAAGGTGTGATTCCCCATATATCTGTCACATTTACGGTATATTTTGTGTTTTATTAAGTAAATATTCATTTTACTAAGCAGAAAATGATTGAACATTGCGATTTTAATTCAAAATTATCATGTTTTGTACAAACTGAATCAAAATCTGAAATCTAAACAAACATTGTATAAGAGTCGCTTTAAAGCAGTGTTGCCAGATTGGGGATTTTGTCCCCATTTTGGGGGATATTGAACCTCTAGGGGAATTTTTTGGGGACAAGAAGTTCGTGGGGAAATTTTTGGGGACTAAAAAAATTTTGGGGAAAAAACTGGGGATTTCGTTTTTTTACTATTTTCCGTAAAGATTTCTTTTTGGTTCTGTAGGAAAACTGTATCTGTCTCGAACTCAGTTTTGATTTGAAAAACGAAAATACAATCCAGAAATCGAAAATATCAATCATTATTCTCTTGGATGGGGTCGTGTTCGTTGTTTACTATGTTACATTACAGTTTACACATATTACAGATGCATGAGACTCTAAAGCATTAAGCAGCTTAAACCTGCACGTGACTAAATCTGCAGGACTTTAACGAAAAATTTCTTCGCCATACTTTAAAAAAAAATTAATTTAAATATGTGGAAAGTAGATATTTTTCTCTTATGATATATAAAAGCACATCGATTGATACAGCGAAAATACTTTGCATTATAATTATGTACTTCAGTATAGGGAGGACAAAAAGAATTAAAACAGCGTACCATCTCGGATTCATTCAAATCCCAACTGATAAGAGATTGTCTAAAGCTATGGAGCTAATGTAACAACCCACACAACACATACGTCCAGATTATATTCAGTTTTCATCTACCATTTCCGAAATACGTCTATATATGTAATCTGGACGTATACAGCCAGCTAAAATACGTTCAGAATTTGTTGAATGTTTGACATAGACGTAACTACGAAATAACTACAAAATATGGACATCAGTTTAAGAACATAAATTGGATGAAAACGCAACTAATCCAATTTTCGTCAACTCCCAAACTAAACCTTCACCTGTATGTCCAATTTTCTGTTTTAATAACTTAAACTGGATGGAAACAGTACTAATCTAATTTTCGTTAATTCCGGGACAAAAACCTGACCTCGCCATGTACGGACATAATCTGGACAAAAACTTAACCTATCAACCGTCATCTTAAAATGGCGGCATATACAGACTTAGGCCTAATTGACCGAAACTTGTATTATTTATTTTTGTTTGTTTTATTAATTTTTTATACAGCTTTCAACAAGTAAGGAATTTAATGCATTATTTAATTTTATCAGAATATCACATTGTGGAGTTAAGCTCCGCATCAATCAATCAACGTGTGGAAGATTTGTTTATCTCATCGCAGAAATGAAAGCCATGCGGAAATAGTGAAAATGAGTGTGAATGCTGGTAAGTAAATTGACTTTGTTTTCTAGATTTATTGTGTTTGTGTGCATACTTTACATAAAACATTTCTGTCACGATTATGTGTGTTGTTATTTATTTGATTTATCAATAGTTTTGACTTTAGTTTGGACTTTTTGATAGACGAAATCAGCGTTTGATTACGCAAATAAGAATGCTTTGTTTACATGATTTTTCTCGGTCATAATGCCGTTTTATAAAAAGTAAGCAAAAATTTATTGGGTTGAAACGAATTTTACATTGATTTAGGGGAATATTAAAAAAAGAAATTCTTTGACAATTAATATATTATGTGTTGCAAGTATGCAATTTCTAAAAACTTCCCATTTGATAGCAACTTCTTTTTTTGACTGATTTAAATTTATGTAATATCTAGTTCTTACTAAGACACCAAACTTTTTATATTTTAAATTTTCTAGTGCTCTAAGGAAAGATCATTACTCAAATGTTATTCATTCATTATCATATTGTAATGTGAACTTATTTACTTAATACTAAAAATTTAAAAAAAAAGTCTGAATTATTTTGCTGAACAACATGAATTGTTATATTATTGTGTGCATGAAAAATGTATGAGGAAAATTTTTACTAGTGTGTTCTAGATACAACTGGAGGTTCATTTCACAATTTTAAAAAAGGACAGGATGCATTTTGTCGATTTTAGAATAAGCAGGGTGCTGTGCCTTAAATGATGGCCTAAAAGAAACAGTACTACTAATGCTCATATATATGTGCCTCATATGTATCATTATATGCATATTATTTACTTCTTGGATGCCATTTATACATCTTATATCATATTTATATTATATAGGGCTGAAACTAGGGGGGGTACAGAGAAGCAGAGGGGTATGTGCTCCGGGTGCCAGAATGAAAGGCGAAGGGGGCACCAAGTGAAGATTTTGTTTGTCGTTTCATACAAAAATGTATATATCCCCAAAGCAGAATACTTTGCAATGTTCTGCAACAAACTTCATCTGAACAAAAATGTTCTGTGGGAATTAAAAAAAAGAAAGCTGCAGGGAGATTTTCTTAATACATGAAGAAGTGCAATGGCATCTTTTATAGGAATGCAAAATACATTTTGTAAAACGCTGACATACTCAACCGAAAGAAACAATTGGTAAATTTTATGATTTTACTGTGGTCAAATGATGAATTTCACTGTTTTTTCTGACAATCAATTGATTTTCGCAATATTTCAGAATTTTCTCTCTGTCAACTGGCGAATTTGACGTTTTTTTCTCGGACCCAATCATCAAATTATGAGACTTTTTTTCCTGCAACTGGTTGAAGAATTTCAAGATATTTTCTACATTTCACTGACAATTTTTGCATTTTTTAACTCCAACTGGTAGGTGAATTTTGCGATATTTTTCTTTGACCGTTTGGTGAAAATCGTATTTTTTTTCACATGACTGATCCATGAATTTCGTGTTTTTTACCAACAACTGATTAGCAAATGTTTCAACTTTTTCTTGCTACAGATTGGAAACAATCATGGCTTTTTTCATGACTGATCAAAGAATTTTGTGATTTTTCTGACAATTTTTTTTTTTACACGTGACTGATTCGAATTTCATTATATTTTCTTTTAATCGATTGGCAAATATTTTCTCTTTTTCTTGCGACTGATTGAATCAACGATTTTCCGATTTGTTTAAAAGATCAACAAAAGGATTTTGCAATTTTTTAGCCGAGACCGATTGGCAAATTTTGCGATATTTACTTTCTACTTATTGGCAAACATTGTTGGGTTTTTTGCGACCGATTGGCAAAAATTGTGGATTTTTCCATGATTGGTCGATGAATTTCCAATTTTTGACGATTTTCACAGGCCGTTTTCACGACAGATTGGGGAATTTTGAAAAATTTTCCTTGTACCGATAAGCAAATTTTGCAGCAGCTTCTTGCGACCAATTTTAGAAAATCGTACATTTTCCCTAACAACGAATTTTAATAGACGAACGAGCAACGAATTTTGCAGCTTTTATGACGAGACACTGATGAATTTCACAATAGTTTCTTTCTACTGATTAGCAATTTTTTCCGCTTTTTCTTGCAAACGATTGGTAAAAATCACGTTTTTTTTTTTTTTTTTTTTTTTTTTTTTTTTTGTTAGTGCAACTGATTGACTAATTTTGCATTCTACCCACGACAAATCAGTGAATTCCGCAATATTTTCTTTCAGTCGATTGGAAAACTTCGTCGCTTTTTTGCGATTCATCGGCCAAATCTCGAAGGGGGGGGGGGGGGGTTGCACGACTGATCAATGAATTTCCGATTTTTCCTAACAATCCGCTGACAATTTCTTTTTTCTTTACCTGTGACCAATTTTTAAATTTCACAATATTTTTCTTGAACCAATAGGCAAATTTTTGTGGCTTTTTCTTGAGACCACACAGTAAAAAATAACGGTGAAAATTACAGCAAAAAACACCGTTATTATTTCCCGAAAACTAAAAAACACATTTCACAGCCTTTTTTGCTGTTTTTTCAAAGCGCCCTCTACTGGCTGAATCGCGAAAGATTCGTATTGGAATATAAACATCACAGATTACTCTATTATAAACATTTCGATTTCAAAAATAAGCATCCTGGACAAGAATCAAGTCGAAAAGATATCAATTTTCAGTATCATTATTGAATTTTCCCCTCCCCAACCCGCTCTTTTGAAAAAGCAAAAAAAAAAAAAAAAAATGTTTTACTGGAAGGTTTCTCGGTCTCTGCGCTTGCGTCGTTGAACGATGTCCACTCCTCTGCTGAGACGAAGACGAAAGAAACAGAACATGCAGTGTCAGGCTCAGGCAGACATATTCCCATATTGTTCCGTGAAAATGCAAGTATACCTATGAATCTGCTAAAGACGAAAAGGTAAGTGCTGGCTCTATTTTCTCTTCTGGTGTCACTTAAATATTTTATCTTTTTTAAAATTGATCATGTGAAACAAACATATGCAACTTTTATCGGTAGTCGCATGTGAGCGAAACGTGCTAGGCAAAAAGGATTTCTGTATTATTAAAAAATCCTATAAAGATAATATAAGATTTTTTTTTAATTTATTGACATTCATATGTATTATTATAATGCTTTACTGATTTGAGCTATTTAATTAAAATGACAATTACATATTTTAACGGCAACACCATAATATTAAAAGAAAAGTTTTGCAATGCATAGCTAGGGGTAGAGGGGTGCACGGGCCGAAATTTGAAAGCCCGGACCCGCCCCGATACAAAAATTAAAAGTTCGGCTCGTCCGCGGCCAAAAATTCTTATCTTTTTTTTTTCTTCATGTTTATAATACGAATTTTTATAGAAGTGCCATAGCCTGCAATATTTATTTTTTTTTAAGAAATCTCTATTTGTTGTATGTAAGCGTTTCAATTATTAATAATATTGTATATTGTTTAACCCACATTCCATGTATTGAAGCAGGGTTTTCAAAAAACCGGGTTTTTTTTTTTTAATCATTTTTCTTATTACATATAGGGTAGATGTGCCAGTAAAAATTATTTTTTTATTAATAGTTAAAATTATTATATTCCAGTTTTTTCAATATTATATTAATCTATAGAAAATATTTAACCATTCTTATAGCCTCATTTCCCAATATGAATAGAAATTTAATTTTAAATAACAGAAATATATCAAAACACCCAAAAGCCCAGTAATGGACACCCTCTGGCCCAGTAGTGGACACCCTCTGTTCCAGTAATGGACACCCCCTAAAAAGTAATAAATATAATTGTTTTTATGACTATTTAGAACCAGAATTTAATGAATACATACTAATGAAACAAAATAGTTATTTTCAAATAAATTTAACATTTAGGATACCAGTAATTAATAAAGTATTTGTGATAATCATTTATTGTTTGTATCAATTATTGAAATTATCAGAAGATCGATAGTTTTAATTATTTTAGATGGATAGATTAAAATACTAAATATCAGGCAATTACAGCTATCAAATTATTGTAACAGTGGTGGATTTAAAGGGTAATTAAAAAAAAGTTTTGGAATATTTAATGTTTAGTTTTGTGCCATTATTTTTAAATGTTTAGTTTTGTGTCCCTATTTTTAACAATCTTCCAGACTCTACTTGATATATCATTTTCATTTATAATAATTAATATTACAAATATGAAAGAAATGATATTGTGAGTTGAATATTTTAAATACTAAATAAAAATTTATTTAGTATTTAAATTAATTTCAAAATAAAACTGTAGTACTGATGTTTGAGGCCAATGATCTGCAGATTTACTATAGTTTCATGAATATTACCTGTAACTTTCATTAATAGTGTTACATTTTTTTAAAAAATAAGGAAACATTTAAGACAGAAAATAGATTTTTAATAGCTTCTGTAACTTAATTATTTTTATTTAAACGGAGAGGGATTAAGCCCTATGAACCCCTCTTTGACTGTGCTCTTAAACAATATTTTTTGCTTCCTGGCTGGTTTGATTGCCGGATTATAAAATATGCAAGGTATATGTACTACATAAAAAAATAATAATAATAAAATAAAATATTGAAATTTCATAAAATCTCATAAAATAACTTAAAAGCAGCTATTTATAAAAGTTTTGGTGTTATTACATTTTGGTAAGTATAATTTAAAAATTAAATTTGATTATTTAGGTTTGCAGTTAAGCCAAAGTATTTTATGCACTATAAACATTACTAACATTGCATTTTTAGCAATGTCTACATGGGGTGTCCATTACTGGAAAATGACTAATTAACCATCTTAGTAATGGACACCCCTCTTAAAATCTTAAAAATAAATGAAATTTTGTAAATGGCCATTGGTATATAAAATTCAAAGATTTCGATTGCTACTCAAACAAAAACATTCAAATTTTGCAAGAAAATAAATAATATATAAATTGATTAAACGAAGCCAACTCTTAGCCTCTTCATTAAGATTTTCACAGAAAAACAGCAAAACTTTGACACATTATTTTCTGCTTCCTGATTGGTTTGATTAAAAGTGTCAACAATAACCCAGTTTTATAAAACATACAAGGGGGAATTATAAAAAAAAAATAATTAAAGCTAAATATTTATTAGTTATTTTTTTATGAACCAAAAACATCAAGGGGTGTCCATTACTGGAAGGGTGTCCATTACTGGCACATCTACCCTACATGCATATTTATTGATAAAACAGACATTGTTGGATATATAAGTAGTATAACTTCATTTGAAAATAATTTAAATTTAATAATTACAGTTAATTTATGCAGAAAATTGAAAAAAATCATATTTTAATTTAAACAGTATCAGTAAACAGTTGGGTTCAAAGAACAAACTGCTCTACACAGTGAAACATTGATACCCTGATAATCGTTATAAACAATCTTTTGATTACTAGTAATAAACATTTGATGTAGTTTAGTGAATATAAAATTCTTTTTCACAGTTATTCAAAAAAATAATTTCAAATACTTCTTGGGGTTGACAATTTGAGTAACAATTCAGAGTCGACATTTTTGGTCATAAGATTCAGCTGATAACAGGTGGGGAAAAAAATATTATATAGATTGGTATTATTAAAGTGCTATAACTAGTAACCAATTTTTGAATACTCTCTCATTCTACTTCATATTTTGATTTTACTTCTTAAAGGTAATTTCCCCAATCAGGAAAAATTTCTTTTACAGCTTGACCAAAATCTTAAAGATCTTCGTTTATGTGCAGTTATGTCACTTCATATTCAAAATCACCATGCGTGTTTTGACAGATTGCTTTAAGTATTCTCCATTTTTTAAAAATAAAAATATTTTATACTAAATATTGAATATTTTAAATCTATTTTATCTTTGAAAATTTCACATGTTTTAAAACTTTTTCGGTACTTTTCGGTTAGCCGGGCGCCAGTGTTATATATACATACATATAATATGTACATGTATGTATATATACATATATATTTACATACATATATGTGTGTATATATACAATATGTGTATATGTATATATATATATGTATATTTACATATATGTATGTATATAAATATGTATATATAACACTGGCGCCCGGCTAACCGAAAAGTACCACTTTTTCTTTAGAGCGATAGATATGTTTGTCAACACATACTAATTTTCATCCTATACTTGTAAACATGACCTAGACCCACTATATCTAATGCTCATTGCTGAAATAAAGTGTTAAAAGTAGAATTTTTATAGGGTAGATGTGCCAGTAATGGACACCCTTAAGGAATTTCTTTAAAAAGTATTTTTTTATTAATAGTTATAATTATTATATTCCAGTTTTTTCAATATTATATTTATCTATCAACAATATTTAACCATTCTTATAGCCTCATTTCCCCATATGAATAGAAATTTAATTTTAAATAACAGAAATATATCAAAACACCATTAAGTTTTGATTCCAAATTTGTTTTATTTTACGTGTAAAATGAGTAATAAAATTTCAGAACCTGTCAGGGATTCTTTTAGTAATAACAGGCTACAGTCAATAAGATACTTTTATATTTTGATATTTTTCCGTTATACAGACACCATGCCAAAAAGTATGCTAATGTGCCAATAAATGTTTAGTGCAATGCTAAAAGATATTTGTAATTTTATGCCAGCAGTTTAATATGAGTTTTATTTTATTACTTTATTGCATAAAAGTTATTTGGGTACAGATGTCATATTCGCCCCCATATTGACGCGATTTTTTTCTGTCGCCAATATCATATAGGCAACAGGTACTTAACTTGCGCCAAAGTGTCGTTATTTTGCTTGATGTGGTAACTCGGATTATGTTGTTTATGCTGTTGATGTTTTCGCCAAATTGGCAACCGAAAAAAATCGCGCCAATATGGGGCGAATATGACATCTGTTCCGTTATTTGTTCACTTATTTTCAGTATATATATTTGTGATTTAATAAAACAGTTCGTAAATGTCTGTAATTTTCAAATGTTATATTTTTAAAATGCTCACTTTACTATCGACAATGTTTTTTCTTTTATTTTTCAAATGTTTCAATTCACATGATATTCGTTTTGCGCCAACTATTATGCTTGGTGACAGTGGTATCCATATAACGGAAAAGTACCTATATTTTTTAAAAGCAGTAATTACAAACCAAAATATTTCTTACTATGTTAAATAGACATTTTCCTATGTTTACTTTATTTTACAGTTAAATAATTACTTAGTTAAATTATTATTTCGTTAAATTAATATCCTTGTTTAGAAAAACTAAATTGGCTTATCTACAAAATACATAAGAATAGAATATGTAGTAAGAACGTCACATGCTAGTGTTGCATTTAAAATCAAATGTGATGTCACACTTTTGTATTATTGGCATTATATCCTATAATTCTGCGATACTCTTTTATTGTTAAATTTGCATTTGATAAAGCTTATTTTTTGCCGAATTAAAAATCTGTTTTAAAATATTTTTGTTGTTGTAAACTGCCATTTGTTCATAATTTAATAAGTTAATGCAAATTATTAAAAACCTTTTTTCCTTTTTTAGAATTTAAATATTTTTTTCATTTTATTAAAATTTGATTTTACAGCAGACTCCCTCAAATCTGGCAAATCTTAAAATTTGCAAACATCTAGAATCTGCTCATCATTGCAGATCTAAACATTGAAACTTACAGTTAATATTTGGGTGAAAAATTTAAGGTTCTTTTAATTTTTATATCATTTAATATATAATTTTGGTCAATATGAAATTTTTTTGAAAAAATCTTGTTTTTGAGAACAGTGCCGCAGTGCATGTTCCGAGGCAACTCCCTCACTCCCCGTTCATCCTACATCATAATGTCATGTATCCTATTTATTGCAAACTTTGCTTACTTTCTGATTTTCTAGATACTTTAAAAACTTTTCTTTGGGGGGGGGGGGGGGATTTTGGTGGGAAGTTAAAAATTTGGATTCAGCGCCCAAAAAACTTAAGTAAACCTTATAAAGGAAAGTTCAGAGGGGAGACGGGACAGCGAACGTAAATGATGTGAGTGGTTAAGTGAAATTGCGCAACTTAGTCCATGCAGTTCCGAAGCAGGTCCCCTAATTCATCCTACGTCTTAATGTCATATATCTTATTTGTTGCAAATTTTGTCTGTTTTCTGAATTTCTATATACTTTTCCTAAAAGAATAAAAAAAATGATTTTATGAATAAAAACCTCTTTTGGGGAAGCATTTTACCAAAATTTAGTGGGGTTGCCAGGGGAAATTTTGGTGGGAAGTTGCAAATTCGGATTCAGCAACTCAAAAAACATAAAGTAAGTCGATTTCCAGAACTACCATTAAGCGCAAAAGGCATTTTGTAAAACGCTGACATACACACACGAAAAAACTACTAGCAAATTTTGCACTTTTATCCTGAACGAATGATGAATTTTGCATTTTTGTCCAACGATCGATTTACGATTATCGTAATATTTCATGTTTTCCCCTCTGTTAACTGCCGAATTTCGTGTTTTTTTTTCTCGAACTTGATTGTTGAATTTTGCGAATTTTTTAATTGCAACATGATAGAAGAAATTTGAGATTTTCCACAATTCACTGACAAATTTAGTGTTTTTTAACTGCAACCAATAGGTGAATTTTGCGATATTTTTCTTAGACTGATTGGCAAAAATCAGTTTTTTTTTTTCACACGACTAATCCACAAATTTAGTGTTTTTTTTTTTTTTTTTTGTTTTTTTGTTTTTTTACCAACAACTCATTGGTGATTGTTCTAGCTTTTTTCTGCGACCAATTGGAAAAAATCACGGATTTTTTTCCACAACTAATCGAAGAATTTAGCGATTTTTTATTTATTTTTTTTTTAACCATCTTCTGATAATTTTAGTTTTTTTACACGTGATTGGTAGGCAAATTTAGTTATATTTTCTTTTTGCCGATTGGCAAATTTTTTCTTTTTTTCTTTCGGCTGATTGGATTGACGAATTTCCAATTTTTTTTTTCCCAACGATCCACTAATAGTCCAGGCAATAGAGACCGTATAGGGGCTCTACCTAGCAAAGTTCATGGAAGTTCTGGAAAAAAGGCTTACTATATGTTTTTTGTGTCGCTGAATCCGAATTTGTAACTTCCCACCAAAATTTCTCCCGGCAACCCCCCCCCCCCCCACCAAATTTTGGTAAAATGCCCCCAAAAAGGTTTTTATTAAAAAAATAATTTTTATTGTTTTAGAGAAAAAGTATCTAGAAATTCAGAAAGTAGACAAAATTTGCAACAAATTAGATATATGACATTATGACTTAGGATGAAAGGGAAGGGAGGATCTGCCTCGGAACATGTGCGCGGTGCTGCGTGAACTAAGTTGCGCAATTCCACTTAACCACCCACGCGTTTACATTCACCCTCTCATCTCCCCTCCGAACTTTCTCTATAAGGTTTACTTTAAGTTTTTTGGGTCGCTGAATCCGAATTTTTAACTTCCCCCCCCCCCGAAAATCTCCCAAATAATTGTTTTTAACTTAAATTTCTTATTGTTTTAGGGGAAAAACATTACGAAATTCAAAAACTAGACAAAATTTTCAACAAATAGGATATAATCATATATCCTATTTATTATGACGTAGGATGAACGGGGAGGGCTGTCTCTGAACATGCACTGCGGCGCTACATGCAGTAAGTTATGCAGTCAGGCAATAGAGGATTTACCTGGAAAAATTAATACTAGTTCTGGATTTCGACTCACTTTATGTTTTTGGGGTTGCTGAATCCGAATTTGTAACTTCTCACCAAAATTTCACCCGGCAACCCCCCAAAAAATTGATTTTTTGAAAAAATTTGGTTTTTGAGAAAAGCGCGCGGGGCAACTTCCGAGGCAGCCCCCTCTCTCCCCGTTTATCCTACGCCATAATGTCGTATATCCTATTTGTTGCAAATTTTGTCTAGTTTCTGAATTTCATAATGCTTTCCCCCTAAAATAATAAGAAATTTAAGTTAATAACAACTATTTCGGGGAGGGGGGGTGTAATTTTGGGGGTAAGTTAAAAATTCGCATTCAGCGAGCCAAAAAACTTAAAGTAAACCTTAAAGAACTTTGTCGTTTTTTTTTTTTTTTTGCATCCGATTGACAAAAATTGTGTTTTTTTCGCAGCTGATCGACGAATTTCAGATTTTTTTTTTCAGACTTTCTACTAACAAATTTCACGTTTTTTCTCTTGACCGATTGGGGAATTTTGTGAAATTTTCCTTGTACCAATAAGCAAATTTTGCAGAAACTTCTTGCAACCAATTGGAGAAAATCGTGCATTTTTCCTGCTACTTAATCGATGAATTTCATGTATTTTTACAAACAACCGTTTGGCATAATCTGCGATATGTTTCTACTGATTGGCAAATTTTTTCAGTCTTTCCTTGCGAACGATTGATAAAAATCAGGCTTTTTTCTGTGACGGACCAATTTCACGTTCTACCTGCGACAGATCAGTGAATTTTGCAATATTTTCCTTCTTTGTTGAAAACTTTGTTGCTTTTTTGCAACCAATTGACTAAATCTCTGGTTTTTTTCCACGACTGATCAACAAATTGCTGATTTTTTCCGACAATTCACTGGTGAATTTCGCATTTTTTTAAGCCTATGACCGATTTTTAAATTTCGCAATATTTTTCTTGTATCAATTGACAATTTTTTTTTTGTTACCGATTGGGGGAAATCATGAGTTTTTTTTTTTTTTTTTCCACTACTGATCGACAAATTTCGCTGTTTCCTCCGAGAATCCACTGATGTGTTTTCCATTTTTTAACTGCGGCCAATTTGCAAATTTCGTGATATTTTCCTTGTACTGTAAGAAATTTTGACTTTTTCTCGTGACCGATTAGAGAAAATCATCGCAGTTTCTTCCAGCGATGCACTGATGAGTTTCGTGGTTTTATTAACTATGACCGATTGGCCAAAATTGAAGATTTTTTTCTGTGTACTGTTCATTGAATTTTGTATGTTTTTACACAACAGGCTGAAGAATTTCATGATTTGTTCTCCTTGATTGACTGACGAATTGCTTGAGTTTTTCTTGAAACCAATTGATGAATTTCGCAATCTTTTTAAATGAATGATTAAATAATATTGATTTTTTTTTTTTTTTTTCCCCAGCCATTGAGTGACCCATTTCACAATTTTTCCTTCGATTGAATGGTGAATTTTCTTGAAAATGAGAATTTTAAATGTTCTGCAGAGAAGTCCGTTGTTCTATGACATACGTCACACTTTTAAGCATATTCTGTTTCGGGGGGCTGATACAATATTTCTAATGAAAAAAAGCAGGAAAAGAAAGCACCTTAGTTTTACGATATTCCAAAAAGCTTGATTCTGGTTTTTAAATTAAATTTTTATTTTATGCAATTATTTATTATTAAATTAATAATTTTCTTTATTCTAAGCCTTCATTATAGTTTCCAATGCTTGGAAAATGGGAAAAATGTCTAATTTTGTCAATCAGTCGCAAGATTTGCCAATTGGTCACTAAAAATAGTACAAACTTTGATAATCGGTAACAAGAGAAAATCGCGTAACTTGTCAGTCAATCGCAGGAAAAAAAAATGTAAATTTAGTCATTCGGTTGTGGGAAAATATCGAAATCGGTCAGTTGTGTGAAAAAAAATATTAGAAAATTTGTCCAGCAGTTGCATAAAAAAAAAAACCTGAGAGTTTTGCCAATAAGTCGTGGGGAAAATATGGAAACTTATTCTGTCGCCAACTGTGTCTGTAACAGGGACACACACAAAAATTCACAGATTGGTCACGAGAAAATATGAAATTTATCGATTGGTTGCAGGAATATATTGCTAAATTTACCAATCGTTCAATATAAAATATCACAAAATTGTATGTTATAACAGGGGATTTTAAATAAACCAGTTCAAAATATGTTTTTTGAATAGACCATGGGTGTTCTTTTTCAGAATAGTGTACCCTTTTTAAATTAAATTCTTGCCTGATTGTCCTATTTTGCTGGAGTGAGCACAATGGTCGTCATTACTCCACTGATTCTTTTCAATTACCTCTTTCCAACATCAAAATCGAATGTCCAAACACAAACCACATTTAAAAGAAAAAAAGGGGGGGGGGGGGGGGGGGGTTACTACCGTAAACGATGCAGGTGGATTCTTGTTTCTATAATTAGTCTAGTATAGTTTTATGTGAAGGGGTTGTTCACAGTGGTTCGACTCATAACATTGTGTATATACTTTTTAAAAATAACATGTTTAATAGAGTTCAATATCAATACATTTTAAATTATCTTTAAAAGTTTTAACCATGTTTGAAGTAATAGTTTATGAAAGTTTAACTAGAAGTATTATATTAAACAACGAAAAGTAGAATATTTTATTAATGAATAAATTTAATGATTATTATATTATGATTTTATATTTATTTTAGGTTGCAATGTACCAACTGAGCCTACAGTGAAATATAAATTTGCCTTGTGCATCATGCATTCTAGTTTCTGGTATGTATATAATAGTTGTAATAATTATCTCAAAATTTGTTTTATAATAAATACACATTGTACGGTGGAATTTTGATAACTTTTTAAAATAAAATGGTTAAACATTTCTTTTTTAAACTCAACTTTTTGCCAAATCCCAAAATAACTTTTAAATTAACAATTTTATTACAGTGAAGTTTTGAATGAATTGCTAAGAAAAGTAATTGTATATATATATTTTTTAATATCTTTTTATTATTCTATATAGTCCCCACTGGGAACTTTCTAGTGCAGCCTTTTTAGGTAGATTTCGTAAGAAATACAGTAAACTTCCAATTATCCACCACCCTATAAACTGCCCCCCCCCCTTTCTATTTTTTTTTATTTTCTTTTAATCAGACACAAACAACGAAAATTCAAATGCACATAAACCTGAGTGCACTTATCAATATTTTGAATCCTTATTATAGTCATCTTGATATAATTAATTATAAACATTTTTAATCTCAATTCAGTAGACTCCTTCAAATCCGCAACTTTAAAATCCCGCACATCATCACAGATGTAAACAATGAAATTTTCAGTTCAGATGTATGGGCAAAATTATTATTATTTTTTAAATTTATATCATTCTATATGTATTTTATTTTTAATGTGTATTTCTAGATAATATGGCTGAACTCATGTTTTTTTTTTATGAAGAAAGTTTAAATTTATTCTGAACAAATCTCTTTCAAATTGATGCAGAAAATCTCTGTTAAGTTTGCTAATGGGCAAAATCAAACCAAGGAGGTGGAAATAAGAATTTTTGTGAAAACAGAAAAAAATCCCATAACTTCTTAATTGTGATACGTATCGAATCAGGTTAAAGTTATTACTTCTAGGAAAATGACCAAAAATTTATGTATGGCAGATTTTTTATGTCATTAAAAATTGCCTCAAGCAGTGGGGAAAAAAAAACCCCATGAATTTGAGAAGAAATAAATTTCATAACTTCGTCAATTCACAAAATATCAAGTTTGCGTAAATTTATTATAAATCTTCTTAATATTATGTACAGTTTTATATTGACAGGATTTTGATAGGACCAACTCTAACAGGGGGAAAATAAAAAGAAAGAGTAGGGGTGGGGGAATCATATCTCAGTTAGTGTGCCACTAAGGCGATAAAAAAGTATCATTGCAGGGTTGCAAAAAAGACAGCTAAAATTAAAAAAAGCCACGCCGGTGGCTTTTATTGGTTTTAAACTGCTTTTTTTGGCCAAAATTGGCTTTTATACAGTGAAGCATTTTAATTATAAATGACACATTTTTATGTGTTTTTTAATTAGTTTTAAAGGCATTTAATTGAGGTCAGGGTTGCCGGCTTTTAGCCAGGCCAAAAAAAAAAAAAGCCGGCCGGCTTTTTTTGGTTTTAACCACTTTAAAAAAGCCGGCTTTTATTTTTAAAGTTGGTTTACAGTTAATTTGTTTTAAATTTGGATCAATTAATTTTTATTGCACTTATAAATATTTTCTACTAAAAGAATTATAGATTTCTATTACTTATTTGTCAAATAAGTAAGTCCAAAATGTGAAGGCATTATGTCTGGAAAAAAAAAAAAATATATATATATATATATATTTAAACATTGAAAATAATATATGTTAGGCTCCAAACTGGTATTTTGAAATTCTATATTACATAGCTCCACATACACTACACATTTTAAAGATTAATTAATGACAAAATGTAGCACATCAAAATGGAAACATTCTTGTGTGTCCATATGGAGAGATTAAGTTATAAATGTTAAAAGAGAAATTAGAAAGGATATAATATTTGAGGAGAGTGGTGCATAAGTGTATAAAAAATAGAGCATTTAAACAAGAAGAAAAATTTCTGTAAATAAAATTTTGAAAAGCTGCTTGTTAAGCATATTCATGCATATGCTGTTTGCAATGTTTTTAATAGTGAGAAATGGTGTTTTTATTAATGACTATGTATAATTTTAAATGTTTACTAGAAATAAAATAAGACTTGTATATTAATAGCTCTTAAAATTAAGTAATAAAACATGTAACTAAATAACCATTGTCCTCTTTAATTTTATAAAGCAGTAAAAATGAAAAAATTGGCAGTGAGGTATGGCCCTTTTAAAATTTAGCTGACATATTTGCAATTCTGATTTCAAATCACTAGCAAAACATCTAAGTTTTATTCCAGTATTAATGTCCTCATTATTGAGAAATTGGGTTACTTATTAAACTCTAAATCAATTAAATGTCATTAAAACTAATTAAAAACACTTTAAAATGTGTAGTTTATAATTACAATGCTTCATTGTATAAAAGCCAATTATGGCCAAAAAAGGCCAATTTTGGCCAAAAAATAGCCGGTTAAAACCAATAAAAGCCACCGGCCTGACCTTTTTTAATTTTAGCTGGCTTTTTTGCAACCCTGATTGAGGTAGAAATCTACATAACCCAATTTTTCAATTAATGAAGACATTAATATTGGAATAAAAGGTCATACCAATTGCTTTGTCTGGTTTGCACTGACCTTAACCTTTTTTTCCCCCTTACTGCTTTATATAATTAAAAAGGACAATGGTTGCTTAGTTATATATATTTTATTAACTAATTTTAAGGAATATTAATAATACAAGTCTTATTTTATTTCTCATAAACGTTTATTTAAAATCACACATAGTCATTTAATAAAAACATCATTTCTATCTATTAAAACAGTATTATGAATAACATATGCATGAATGTGCACTATTTTAAATAGCAACTAGCTTTTCAAAATTCTAATGGACCTTATGCATGCGACCTGAGGTCGAGGCTAAAATTAGTCTGCTGGCGGTGTTTAGCATAGCAGTCTATGGAGTGTGAGTTATTAATGCTTGTTTGTTAAAAATGCCGCAAAAAAATTCTTTGATGCTGCAGCATATACTTAATATATTGTAATCTAAATTCAAAATGTTGTTCTGTATGCGAGAAAATTCCCCAAGTTTGCAAATTTTTAGTTAAAATATATGCACTCAACCTGGGTCAAGGCTAAAGTTGTCTGCTAGCGCTGTTTGCGCCTGCGCATACTGGTATTCTGCAGGTGCAGTAACTGGAATAACAGATCATCATACTGCCGTCTGACGTCACCTGAATAGGGTCCATTCAACAAGTTTTATTTGGAGATTTTTTTTTTTTATATTGTTCTCTTTAATTTATGCACTTACATGAACTAAAATTTCCTCAAATGTTATATCCTTCCTAATTTCTTTTTCAACATTGTTCATTCTACGATTTTAATCTGTCCGTATGGACATATCTGGAATAAGTTACATAACAGCTTAGTAGCAGAAGAACTTTTTACATATATCATTTTTATAAGTTATCAGAATATCGATTGCTTATTAATTACTTATTATCGATTGCTTATTATTGCTCAAGTATTATATAAGATAATTTCAGAAACACATAAATTCAGAACTTTCGCAATAATTTATAGCAAATACTGGAGCTAAAGAAGAATGAAAGAATGACATCATCTGAACGTTTCTTGTAAAACAATGTATGAGAGAAAAAGAACCAATTGGTATAAAATGTTAAGCACAGCAAGAGCTTCTTCGGTAAAAGTTGAATTAACGTTTTTTTTATTTTTGAACTCATGTACACCAAATGAAAATTGTTACGGATTAAAAAGGCTATTTGAAGGCAAAGCTATTTCAAACTGAATGCTGAGAATCCCCACTGAGTGCTAATAATGCTATGCTGTTTAATGTTTTGAGGATTTCATATATAACTGGCTATTCCTTATATTTACTCCGTATGTGTGTATGAATGGGTAACTAATGAAATTATTTACAACTTTGTAATTACCGTATATACTTGCATATAGGTCGACTCGCATATAAGTCGACCCCCTAACTTTCGAATGCAAATTCTGCAAAAAATCAAAAACCCGCATATAAGTCAACCCCTTAACTTTTTACTTCAATTTTGCGCAAAATCAAACCAAATATTTCACTTGCCTATGCGAAAAAGTAGTAAGTAAATAAAAATAAATCATTGAAAATTTTTTTAATGATAAATTATTATTATTTGTATATTTTCTGTAATATTTTATTATTCATACACATAAAAAGTCAGAATTTTGCAGTATTTGAAGTTTTATGTTTTAATTGACTCGCGTATAAGTCGACCTCCCAAATTTACTTGTCAGAAATTCCTCGACTTATATGAGAGTATGTATGGTACTTACTATTCTCCCTAGGCCAATTATGTAAGACGCCACAACTGCCCCTTTTGAAATTGGCAAAATGGACCCTCCTGCCTCTTAAAAAAATAATGAAATTCACCTGTAGTAGACAGAAATTTCTTGTAAAAATAATTCCAAAATCCACAGTATTTCTAAATCTATGTGCCCAAGATCTTACAAAAGTGATAGAACATTATTTCTTTAGAAAAAAGTTAAAACATGTTGTTATTCAATTGTATTTTTTAATTTGTAATTCATAAAATTATTAAAATTTATAACACTTTATTTATCATACTAAGAAACTATATACTTTTTTATTTATATAATTACTAACAGAACACATTACTGATATATTTCCACATGAAATATTGTCCTTTTTTGGAACTTGCATCCTACCCCCTTTTCTTTCTAGGATGAATACTGAATTATTATCATTTAGTAATTAAAGCATAGAAAGGTAGTATGTTCATAATTGCAGAGTTTAATAATTTTTAATCTTAATGTTAACAATTTAATATTACTCACAGTTAATAATTTTAATAAATGTAAATATCTCTAGTATTAAATTAGTTTTACATAAATATTACAAAATATTAATGTTTATAACATTGTATGCTACTAATGACTGAAACTACTAATTTGCATCTATTGTAATTTCTGTAATTATTAACTAATAATTATAATTCTATTAATTAAAGTGTAAAAATATGGATTATGTTAGCAATTAGACTTTTGATTGTTTTGGAAACCTAAAACTCTTAGTAGCTATTCAGTATTTGAATGCTAGGAAAAAAATCATAAAAATCCGTTTTAAATTAAAAAAATCTGATTTTTCTTTTATTTAAAAAACAAAAAAAAAAATCATTTTTTTTACACCCTACTGAGCAGTTTGAATTTTTCTCATACAATCGCATCATTTTTTGTGTGTCTAAATCAGAATAGTTTTTTTATTTATTTTTTTTTTATTTTTTTTTATTTAAGAATTAAAATTGCTTCATAAATGCATCCAATTTGCAGTTGAGAAAATCATTGCATAAAGAAAATATATTATCCTGAATTTATTGGCTATAAATAAATATCCAACAATATTTGGGCAATTACTGTTCAGTATTAGATAACTGAAGAGCACAGTCGAAAGACCAAATATTCATTATATCCCAAAAGTAATACTAAATCTTTAAGAATATATGATATGTATCTAGGAATCTTACCCTTTTTTTTTTCTTTTTTTTCAGATGCATAATGAATTTTAATCTCAACAGAGGAAACAAGCAACAAAAGAATTGTGTAGCAGATTGAATATTGTACAAGTGTGTCACAAGTATTCCTGTTAAATTATATAACTGGATTATGAGTTGTAATTGATGTACTTGTAATCTTGTAAAAATTAAACTTTTTCAATTTCAATTTTCATGTTTTTTTTTATATTATTTAATTCCAATTATCTTTCAGACATATTTCTAATGCAAATTGTTTTCTTGCAACGAAATAAATCCAAGAACATAATACATATCAATGGGCCTTATGATCTTAATTTTGGTATGCCTCACACATATTGTACATTGCTCAGATTGGATGTTTAAGATATCTTAGACCGCCTTTTTTTTTAAGGCTGTACTGTCTTGTAATTGATTGCCTGTTCACATCTCAAAACTCATCTACGACATCTGTGAATGTCACTGTGTCTGAGATTTGAACGAATGCAAAGTATGCATAAAATAAAACCAATAGCCAGTCAGTTAAACAGGAGCTTTATAGCCAGAGTGAGTGGTAGTGCCTGTATCTAACAGAAGAAAAATTACTCGCTGAGATAGTTTATGGATCTCCCCCAGAGATTTTGGCGATCTAAGATATCTTAAATATCCGATCTGAACAGGGTATAAGCATACATTCAAAAAAGAATATTCCTATGACCCCGATGTGGCATGTTTTATCTAAAACAAATTTATGTCAATTTTACTATGTTCAACATATTTTTTTTTCAATCAATAACAGTGATAGCACTAGCAGTGCCAACCAACCATTATTATTATTATTATTTAACTATGCTCGATCAATACAAGTCTTTGGATGAATTTAATAAATCATTTTCATTTTTCAAGATTTAATGTAACTTTTTCATATTTCAATAAACTTTTAATGGAAACAAAGCTTATTAAATCCACAACTGTTTCATTATCAAGATTTTATTGTATGAAGATTTGCTGTTAATAGAAAAATTGAAAGTACCTTTTTCTTTTTTAAAGTTCAGCTCCAAGATAATTTTATTACTAAACTTAAATTTTATTACTAAACTTATGTATACATGTCTACAATTATACTTATTATATATATAGCAAACTGACAAGCAAAAGCTTCATAAATCCATGATCGTTTTATGTATCTTAGATAAATTATGAATGAGGAATATAGTATCCATTCAACTTTAAAATGTGATAATTTTTTTAAATTTTGCCTCTATTCCTCGAAAAAATCTTATTCAAATTAAATTTATTTACAAAAAAAAAAAAAAAGTTTACTGAATAGCATAACTATTTAATTTTAAAACAAATTATGTTTCAGATGAAAAGAAATCTGTTTCACATTTTACTACTTATCAGAAATTTAATCAGCTTCATATATTAGAAACTGCATATGAAACTAGATTAGAAAATAAAGTAGAAAAATGTTTCTTAGACAGTTGAATTAAAGAGAAAAAGTAGAATGGAGTAAAACTTATAAAAATGGAATATTTAAATGGATTGGTCAGAAATTCCACTTCAAAGAGGTATAATTGTACTACTTTATTGTATAGACTATTTTTCTGTTATGAAAATCTTCCATTTTTGCAGGTTTTACTTTACTGTATTTGATAAAAAGGGGTACTCTTCTGTTAGCTGGGTGCCAATGATATTTCGCCAAGTATTGCTTCATTTGGCAGTTGGTGATATAAGTAATGAAATTACTGTAACAGCTGGTAGTTTAGTATAATACAGTAATTAAATATTTGATATATGGTGTTTGGCAATTGGTGTTGCCCAACTAGCAGAAAACTTGCCATTAAAAAAACATTAAAACCTACTTGTCAGTGGAATATTTGGAAAGAATCCATCAGAGCTTTTTGGGGGGTAGACAGCCCTGGTTTATAGATTTTTTTTTTTTTTTTTTTTAATTTTAAAGCTAGTCTAAAAAGGGCCCCATAAATCTAAAGAAGCCCAAGGCATAATTCATTAAGACTCCTGTCCCATCAGCAAAGACACTTTCAAGCTAATGCTAAACCTTTTGGAAAGGTTATAATCTCATTTGCATTTTGATATTTTATTTATTTATTTTTTTTTATAGTTGATGTTGATTCCCACATCTGCCCTTTTTTACTGTTTTGATTACAGGTATTTTTCAATGAAGTTACTTAAACTTTCAGAACCAGTTTCGAAAATAAGTGTGTCATCTAAAAAAACTACAATCCAAATCGAAAAAGTAAAACAAAAGTTTTTTTTTTGGTGGGGGGGGGGGGGGGTGAGAAACAGATGTAGGGATCAACATCAGCTATCAAATGGAAATCCATAGGTTCAGTAAGTGTCTTCGCCTGACAGGATGGGAGACTTAAAGCTCCTTTCTTAGTTGTTTTTTTAATGCCAGCAGTTCAGAGTGCGTATTTTAAAGATTTGTTTTTCTAAAATTTATGAACTCTAGTACCACTGTCCAATTTGGCCAATGATTTAATGGGGCCATGATAATAAGTAAATAAAATTTTGCTTGCCATATCATTTAAAGGCTGTGAAGTTTTGTATGCCACTATTACCATATGGAAGTTTTTCTTATTCAATTACAGAAATTCCGATATTATATCGGGAAAAAATATATTTAGAAAATAATGATGTTATTCAAGTATTTTGTACATTCTTCATGGTATGTCTGTATGCTGCTTGTTACAAAGTTGTTGAAAATAAAGGCGTAAAATATCACAGCCTTCGTGCAAAATTTACGAATGTTTCTGTTTAAAAAAAAAATTGCTGTAGTAAATTAACAGCAAAAAATTATGTAAAACCTAAAAAATAAAGCTGGTGATGAATTAATAGTAAAAAGTACTGAGAATCTACAAATTTCTGTACAATCAAAAAACAATTTTATGTTGAATAGCAAAAAATGCTGAAAATCTTACAAAAGTACTGTAAAATCTAAAAAACAAAATTTGTTAAATAACAGCAAAAAATGCTGACAGTTTACAAAACTACCGTAAAATCTAAAAAACAAAATTTGTTAAATTAACAGCAAAAAATGCTGAGAGTTTACAAAACTACTGTAAAATCTAAAAAACAAAATTTGTTAAATTAACAGCAAAAAATGCTGAGAGTTTACAAAAGTACTGTAAAATCTAAAATACAAAATTTGTTAAATTAACAGCAAAAAATGCTGAAAATCTACGAAAGTGCTGTAAAATCTAAAAAACAAAACTGCTGTAAAATTAACAGCAAAAAATGCTGAAAATCTACAAGAGTGCTGTAAAATCAAAAAAACAAAATTGCTGTATATTTACGGCAAAATTTGCTGGCACCCATATTGCCAACATTTTTTGCTGTAAAATTACTGTGATTTTTTTTACAGTGCACTTAGAGAAAATCATGAGTTTTTTCCGCTACTGATCTATGAATTTCTCAGTTTCTTCCAACGATCTACTGACGAATTTCGCGATTTTTTAAACCACGACCGATTTGCAAATTTCACGATATTTTTTCCTTGTATCAATCATAGGCAACTTTTGAGGCTTTTTCTTGAGATCGATTAGAGAAAATCGTGGTTTTTTCACAGTTTTCTTCCTTGGTGCACTGACAAATTTCACGGTTTTTTATCTGCAACTGATTGGCGAAAATTGTGGATTTTTTTCCCGCAATTGTTTGTTTTGTGATTTCCCACAACAGGCTGAAGAATTTCATGATTTGTTCTCCATGATAAACTGACGAATTGCACGAGTTTTTCATGCGACCAGTTGTCATTTCACGGTCCTTTGACGAAATTCACGTTTTTGCCGCGATGGTTTGACGAAAGTAATGATTTTTTTCTGCGAGCGATTGACAAAATTGTTTTTTTTTTTTTTTGCCGACGGTTTGTTGAAATTCGCAATATTTTTATGTGATATTTTTTTATGCCTGAATTTTCGGGCTGATGGCCGAATTTTTTAAATTTTCGGAACCGAATGCCTTAAATTTTCTGAAAATTCGGAACAGAATTACCCCTGGCAAACAATAAATAAATCATACATAAAATTGGGAAATATTTCTAATATTTCGGTATTTTAAAAAAAAATAAAGTTACAAAAACAAAAATTGTTTTTTTTTTTTTTTTTTTTGTTTTTTTTTTTTTTTTTCAGAAAAATTTTCCGCAAAGTTCCGAATTTTGCGGAAAACTTTCTGCACATGGCGTGCGCGTGTGCGTCTATATTATGCAACTCTGCATAGAGAGTCTATTTTATTAAAAGGAATTTTGTGAAGGGGCCTGTTTTATTAAGTTTATTTTTGTGAAGGGGCCCATTTTATTAAATTAATTTTTTTGAAGGGGCCCATTTTATTAAATTTATTTTTGTGAAGGGGCCCTAAATAGGCCCCCAAATTTTGTCTGGCTCGACCCCTGATTTTTCAATATTTCTAACGATAGACTGATGAATTTCATGATTTTTTTTCCTGTGACAGATTGGCAAATTTCGCAATATTTTAAAGCAACCAACTGAAGTATTTCTCAATTTTTTTCTGAGGATCGACTGGCAAATCTTGTGATTTTTTCTGACCAGTAAATGACAATTTTCGCCTTTTTTTTTTTTTTTTTTTTTTTTTTGCAACCAATTGATGAATTTCACAATATTTTATCTCTACCAGTTGACAATTTTTTTTTTTTTTTTTCCTTATGACCGATTGGTGAAATTCACAGTTTTTTTTTCATTTTTGTAGAATTTTGCAGATCTTTCTTGCGACTAATCCACAAATTTCATGATTTTCTTTTACATGAACAGTTGGCAAATTTCTGAATTTTTCCCTTTGACTTAGTACTGGCAAAACTATCAAGGTTTTTTTTTTTTTATATGAAATAGATCGACGGATGAGTATCTTGATTTTTTTTTCATGCATCTGATATATTTCACGTTACTTCCCTGCAACCAAATAATTACATTAATATTTCTTATAATCAAGAGATATAAAATAATTAAAATGGGTCACTAGGTTCATAAAGGGCTGCCGACCCTTGCAAAATTGGCCTAGAGTCAACATAATCATTACATTACTGAGTAGCTTTACGTTCTTTTATAGTACAATGCACATAAAACATTAGTTGTGGAAAGCACATTTATCCGGTGCTAATTTCTTTTGTGAACAAGACAATCGAGAATCGATCTATGCTTGATTCTCGATCAGAGAAGAAAAAATGGTGAATTAGACAAATTAATCTAATGTTGTTATTTTTTTATGTGTGTGTGCATGAGTTAAAGTGATCACAATATTTGCAAAATTCATGCATTTTAAATTTGCTTTAAATAAGATTATACTGGATCCACTCATTTTTTTCCTTCTTTTTCTCCCAGTAGATACAAGCTTCTTGTCTTTGGAAAAACAACTGTTTTGTGTATAGATATCATTATTGATTGAATAAAAGTTGGACTCAGCAGGAATCAACTCTTTTCAAGCAGGATTTAAATTTGAGTAAGGTAAATTTTCAGTTAAAGTCCATAAATGCTGTTATTAAATAATATTTTCAATTTATATGTCTGTGGGTATTTGATTTTACAATTATCAGCTTGCATAAAAAATGAATAATGTGGTACTTTTATGTTAGCCAGGTGCAAATTATGTTAACAGATTTTTTTTTCTTTGCCAATAGCAACTTTTTTTTCCACATAGTAAATATTAGAAACAACGATTAGAAATTGAAATAAAATGTTTTGGTTTTTGTTATTGTTTCTTATTAAACCTTTGTACTTCAACTGTGATGATGAGTGAAAAAAAAACAAAAACCCTTTTGTTTTATTTTATTCATTATTTACAACTCTATTTACAACTATTTTTTTCCATCCCTAATCTCTTTTCTTATATTCTGTTACTATATAACACCATCTGTGTGTGAATGTGTCTATCTATCTACTATCAATTCTAATGTGATATTATGTTTAAATTTTTTGATTGAGATACTTAAAGAAAGAACTATTTAAATTCAAATTATTCAATTTTGTGGCGGGCAGCATCACCCGCTTACAGCACAGTGTATAATGTCAGTTTCAGAAAACATATATTTATAACTCATAAAAGTTTCAGTTTGGAGAATAAACAGTATATATTTTTTAAGGTTAAATTGAAATATATTGGAAGGTAGTATATATATAAAAAAAAAAATTGCAAGTATTTCCTTTTTTAAATAATATTTTAATGCCAATATTTTGTCAGGGTTCCTACGGGTCAGGGAAAACCGGGAAAAGTCAGGTAATTCGAAAATTTAGGCAAAAAGTCAGGGAAATGTCAGGGAATTTTTGAAATATTTGAAAAGGTCAGGGAAAAGTCAGGGAATTTTTTATGTACTACTTACATTGGAATTTCTATTATCGTCGTAAATGAAGAAATTTTGAATTAATTATTCATCCAATCAAAAATTTTTATATGAAATTTGTGCAAACTATATAACAATATGAAAAATAATTAAAAAATCAGAAATTCATACAGCATATACTTTTTTTAGCATTTATCTAAATTAAAGTCCATTGTGGAGGGTTTTACAACAATATGTTTTACTACAAGCAATACTAGCAATACAACTACAATACATAAATACAAGCTGAATTTTTACTGAGAAAAGTCAGGGAAATTTTTAAATAAAGTCAGGGAAAACCTGGAAAAGTCAGGGAATTTTTTTATCAGAATTGCGTAGGAACCCTGTAATATGTAGTCTTTGGATACGTACATTTAAAAACATAAAACAATTTTACATGCCTGGGGGTTGGGATTTCAGCAGGTGTAGCGTGCCTGAATTTTAAGGTTTAGCCCACAAACTAATAAAAATGTTGATATTAAAAATAATTGTTTAAAATTGTGACATTGAATAGTTAAATGTAATGCAATTATAAATAATGAATAGTTCAGGGATGGCAAACCTTTTCACATTCGCATGCCAAAGGTTTCCAAAAATATATTTTATGTAACTGTAACATGCCAACACTCCCCCCCCCCCTGCCTTATCAAAAAATAATCAATAAACAGTAATGAATCAAAGTTACTTGTAATTAGGGATGGGACAAATAGTGATTTGGCCAAATAATCGAATACCGAATATTCGGCAGCCGAATACCAAGTTTTTTTTCCAATAAAGAAAATAACTTTTGATTATATAAGCAATGCATACATAGTTTAAAATTTTAAAATGGAAAAAAGAATTAAAAACAAATTTGTTCTATTTAATAATTTGTTTAAATTTCTTTATTACTTGATTTAGGGTGAAACCCCCAGTAAAAATTATTGTTCAAATCACTATTACAAAATTTTAAATCCATTCTACGCTTTTTTTTTTTTTTTTTTTTTTTTTTTGAATGGGTGGTAGAGATCCATTTAAAAATTACTGATGACAAAATTTTGAAAAATTATATATTGTATTATTAAAAATAAATGTTTTTCATAAATATCGTGAATAACTTCAGTAACTGACACTACCACATATTGAAAAACCAATAACTGACACAAAATGGACAAGTGTTTGACACTTTACTTGCAACGAGAAAAAAAAATGCTTTAAAAATAGTTTAAATATTTATTATAAAACAAATTACTTAAACCTTATTTATATATGATACCATACTATAGATGTGTCTCTCTTTTCATGTTTTAAATTATTAATAATGCAAGTATTCAATAACTGACATTTATGAACCAGTAAACTGACAAATGGTGTTAGGCTCTGATAGGAGAACTTAAAATGTAATGGTGTTGATTACAAGATAAATTTATTTATTTATTTATTTATTTTTTAAGCAGTTCAAAAAGATTTCAACTTTCTTTAATATTACCATTAATTAACTCCTCTGTCAAAGACTGGTGAAAAGAAATTGATTCACTCACCGGCCTTCTCAGTTCAGAGGTGAAATGTTTCAATGCCGCAGAATTGCCGTTCATAGTAGCATAAATAACCAGCAAACATGCAACACAATTTACTTTTGCATTCATAGAGACCACTACCAGTGGAAAATTGGATAACCAAATTTAAGTAAATTTGAATTTTTTGTTTTTATTATGGATTTTAGTTACATCACAAATTGTGATGCAATACCCTATATATCCAACCCTAATTATAACATCCTCTGCTAATTTTGTAATGAGTTTCTCTGAATTGCAGTAGTTATAAAACTTGACATATTAAAAAAAAAAAAAAAAAAAAAAAAAAAAAAAAAAAAAAAAAAAAACATAATTTGCGGAACAACAACAACAACAAACACCTTATTTCATGCATTGTATAGTCCCAAGAAGGGATAGATATTAGAATTTTTCTTCAGCTGCTTCTACAGTAAATGTTAAAGTTTTGCAACAAATACGTTTAAACCAATTGATCTTAAAGAAATAAAAATAAAATTCAAACAATATGATACTTAAACTAATCTAAAAACTTACATTCCATTCGAATGAAATGGAAATAAAGCTGAGACTTTTTTAAAGGTTTGCATTTTCCTTGTATCTTTGTAATTTAAGTTTTTAGGGTAGATTAAGTATCCTATTGTTCGAATTTTATTTTTAAAAATTCATTTGGTTTAAACATATTTTTTTGCAAGACTTTAACATTAACTGTAGAAGCAGCTGAAGAAAAATTATAATACAGGCCTCCCTCAAATCTGCAACCGCCTAAAATCCGCACATCATTGCAGATGTAAACAATGGAAATTTCAGTTAAGCTGTAGAGGCAAAGTAACAGGATTTTTTAGTTTTATATCATTTCGTATGTATTTTAATATGTAATTCTCGATAACATGATGAGACTAAACTCGTTGTTTTTCATGAAGGAAATATGAATTTATTACTGAAAAAAAAGGATATTGCTGATATCACTGCTAATCAGTCTTTTTACCGAATATATATGTGTATTAATCAATTTTTTTCTATAGTTATTAACACTGGCAAACCTGAAATAAAACTTCCTTACTTTTTGATTTTGATGTGAATTAATAGGGTACCTTTATGAGGGAAGTATCATTGAATGATTCAAGGAAAATGTATCTCATTTTTATTATGCATATTTAATTGTACATTATTAATTATTTATTTGACCTTTACTTTTAATAATTTAATCATTTTTTAAATTATCTTACTTTTTATCATTTTAGTTTATTACTTAATTATTTTAATATTTTGCTGTATTGCAAACATTCATTATACATTTGATTGCATTATTACATTCAAATTATTGTCTAAAAAATGTAAACAAACCAGAAATCCGCAAAATTCTAAAATCTACACAACCTCTGGTCCCAAGCTGTGCGGATTTGAGCGAATCTGCTGTATCTATCCCTTCTCGAGCATAAACAATGTGTAAAATAATTTTTTTTTCTGCAAATTATGTTTTTGTTTAATGATATATATGACTGATATATGATATAAATATTACTTATATGGCTCATATATGAGCATTTGGCTTATACATATTGTGCATGATGTTTGTATGATGTATATACAGTCGGACCTCAATATCTCAAACCTCCTTATCTCGATATCTTGAAAAAAGAAATTTCCCCTGCATTTTCATCAAAATTCTTATGTATTTTCCCTATTTATCTCGAAAAATATATTTTTCAAAACCCTTGATATGTCGAAATTTTTTCCACAGAAATTAGTTCGACTTTTTACTTTTGGCTATTGTCAGCTGTAGAATTTGATCTGGATGCTGGTTTCACATTCTTTTATCACTTTGTTGATACAAAGAACTTAAAGTGTAAGAATGGAAGGCTTTTGAAACCGAAAAAAGGGACAACACAGGGCTCCCACTCAGTCTGTTTTTTGAACACCACTTTTATTTAAAGAAAAATATTCTTTATAAATTTCACAGTATCCTACCGGGAAGTGCGGTTTTATTGCAATTGTCGCAGAAACCCTCCATGAATTTCTTTCTAAAAAATTATTAGTTTTCAAAAAACAGACCAGTGGGAGGCCTGGACAACATCGTTTTTTTGGAAACTTTGCTGTGAAAGTGCATCAGGTTTTTTAGCTACCTGTGAAGAGTGGCTTTCAGAACTTCCTTCTCTTTTAAAAGACTAAAAAGCAGATGATGTGTTTTTAATGCAGATGAAACTGCATTATTGTACCAATGTTTTCCCAACAAAACGGCTGCATTTAAAGGTGAAGAAATCCGACATGGAAAACAGTAAACTTCATGTAGCTGTGCTTTTGGCATCAAATCAAAGTGGTAAAGGAAAGCTTCCTTCTCTTATGATAGGACGATCTAAAATCTGAGGTGCTTTGCTAAAATTAAGTAATTTCTAATGCTGTACAGGTCAAATATAAAGTCTTGTATGGCAAACGTAATTTTTGCTGATTGGCTGATAGGAATCCGTAAAACAATGGCTAAAAGTAAAATATGCATTCTCCTCTTCATAGACAATTGTAAAGCCCACTCTAATCTTCCAACGCTAAAAAATATCACTTAAATTTTTGCTGCCAAACAAGATTTCGAAGCTTCGACCAGGACAACCATTCAACCAGGAGATAATTCTTAGCTTCAAAGTTGATTATCGAGCTCAAATTGTGAGAAACTTCTGAATAATATCGGTGAAGGTAAACTTTCTAGCACACCTATCACCATCTTACAGTCAATGCGAATGGCTGACTATGCATGGAAAAATGTTACAGAAACAACAATAAGAAATTGTTTCATAATAGCAGAATTTTTAGAATATGTAACTTCCAGTGAAACTGGGGAAGTTGATTCCATTAAGCAAGCAACTGAAGAAGGAGAACTGAATCCAGAACAGTGGGAATCGATAAAAAAAAAGTGTCACACTGAGATTTCATTCGAAGAATTCTTGAATGTAGATAATGAGCTTGAAACATGCGACACTATGACTGATGAGGTGATTGTTTCGAGTATTAATGGAGAAATTTCTGATGAAGAAATTAAAGACCTACATGATCAACAACAGCATGAAAAAATTACAGTGAAAGAAGCTGAGACGGAAGTTGAATTGCTGCGAAGATTTCTTGAATCAAATGAAAATATCAGAACATCAGCATTTGGTACCATTGCTATGTGAGAGGAGACTGTGCGATTGCAAAAAGATTCTGCGAGACGGCAGGCTTCAATTAAGAACTTTTTCTTCCGAAACAACTGCTTGCATTTCTTAATGACAAATTGCATATTATTTAATCGAAACAAGTTTGTGTGTAACACAATTTTGAAATTATTAAGGCTTTGAGAAGTGTAATTTGTTAATTATTAACAGATTATGCGTAGTTTTTGATGAATCCTATTTTTTTACAGCAAAAAGCAGTTTGTGAGATTAAATTTTGTCAAAACCTTGATAAATCGAAACCTCTATATCTCGAATTATTTTCAGTTCCCCACAGATTCGAGATATCGAGGTTGTACTGTATAAGCTTGGTGTTCATCTTTTGCAAATTTGAAACTGCTACCTTGACATAATTGTAATTGAGGAGGCTGCTATAACGAGAAAGCACCAAATTTTATTTGATTTTTCTTTTTTTTATCCTTACTTTATATAAATATAGATCTTTAAATATTGAAAATAAAGGACACAATTGAACATTATAAAGTACTTGACTTTTATATATTTTGTAAACATTGCATCAGTAGTTGTTTGTTTAAAAAATAATCATAAAAATTTGATAAATAAATTAAATTAAACACCGGCTAGTAATTTTTAAAAATATGTAAATGTTTTTTTTTTATATCATTCAAAGCTGGATGAAAAAACTTCATTTTATTATGAAATAATACAAGATGTCTGATGATGCTATCTGTAAGGAAAAATTAAAACTAAAATTAAATTATTTTTAATTTGCATCTAACGTTATGAAGTATTGATATGTGCTATTTAATGAATTATTATTCTTTTTATTTATAGGCTTTGAAGTTGCTGTCTGTTAAATATAATGAAAATAAATTTGAGAAGCATTAACATAGAACAGAGTTTTCCCCAAACAGTTTCCGCAGGATCATCCTGTCTACTTTATAGTAATGAAATATAGCACTCTTTTTGCCTTTCAGTGAAAAATATATTTTATATATGAATTGTAAAAAGAAAATATTGTTGTCAACAAGAGCCAGATTGGAAAATAAATAAATAAAACTTCATTTTTGAAAATATTTCTTGCATCTTTATTGTATATCCCTTTATAAAAATGATAATATATGTACACTGTTCACTAAAGATTTTGAATAATTTTAAACTAAAAGTTTGTACATAATTTTTAACCATATTTTATGAATGAAAATATTTGATAAATTTCATTTTTATTGCTTCAGCAATGTTTAAATAAACTTTGATTTCAAAACATTACTTAAATACACTGAATGTATTGTTTTTGTTATTTTACAATATACTACAAATAATCAGGTTAATCTGAAATACATTTGATAATTTACATATTTAATTGTACAAAATGTAAATTCATTTATAAATGATTATTCAATATTTAATTGAATATATGATATTTAATTAAGAGCACAGATTAATTTTTTAAGACTTAGTTTGGTGATAACATAAATAAAAATCAGTATTTAAATGAATAAGTTTTGATGATATACTAAATTTTGTACTAGTACTCTTATCTTTGCTTTACAATAATATATAGTGTATAACAATATGCAATAATATTTTTAGTTTACCTCCCCCCCCTCCCAATGGCTTTTCAAAAGAATTTTCCTTTTAGTGAGTCTTGTAAACACTAACTCCCTAACACTATTTCACAAAATTAGCTTAAACTGATTGATATACTTGAAAAAATATTTTTTGAAAGATATTTATCATGTATACGAATCCATTTTACTGATATTGTATTCTGGCATGTAACACATACATATACTTTTAGATTTAATTTTTGTATTTTTTATTATAATTGCCATATGTTGTGCAGATTGTTGTTTGATTGTTCGCAAAAACTTTCATGAGATACATAGTGAAAAATAAGATGTAAATTATTTTAAAGTACAATACTATTATTTTTCATATACTCTAATAGCAACATTTAAAAAATATAAATTGCAGGTTTATTAAATCAAAAGTCCTAGTTCTTATGATCATATTTTTTATAATTTATTTTTAAAATTGATTCATAATATGCACCTATTAATTTTGATAATTTTTCTTCTATCAAAAATTATTGTTACATACCAGAATATACAGTATGTATTTTTACATTAATCAGTGAAAAGTCAATTACTAAAATGAATGAAATGGAACTATTTTTTAATAATCCATGCATGAGTAATGGAAGGTTAATCTTGGAGTCCAGGGATATATTTTTTTTTTTACATATTATGATGGTGCAGTAGGGAGTAGGTGTGCTTATGAAAAACAAAGTTCACGCTCGTATTACATTTTAAATTTCTTTAATGATATTTCAAAATATTGTTTGTTATTATTATTAAAAATGTAAAATAATTTTTTTGAACACCTGGCAACAAATGCAAATTTCAGTGTGTAAAATTTTATTCACAATACATAAAAGTTTTTAGGGAATATCACATTTTCTTCCATGAATTAGTAGCATTTGAAAAACTCAAAATTTTCAATTTCTTTGATACATTCCATTCTTAAGTGTAACCATCCTTAGAAGGAAAATCATATTCCCTGTTAGAGCTATTTTAATTCAAGTGAAAAAAAAAAAGTGGAGTAGTTGAATAACACTGATTTTACAAAGAATTTAAAAGAAAAAATCCATTGTTCACAAAATGTAAAACTTTGCAGTTGACGATATTGTATGCTAATGAATAATACAATAAAATTTCTAAATACACCGGCAAAATTCTACGAATTCTAGCCATCACTAATTTCTTTTAAAAATCTTCATCTGATTTACTTATAGATATATGTTATTAAGTAAAGTGAAGATTTCCATTAAAAATTAGTGCTAGTTAAAAATTGTAGCAGTTGGCAGCTATGCAAATATAGGACCTTTTTAGAAGCATTATCATCACCAATGATAATATAAACGAAAACCAATAAATATATATTTTTTTTCCACGAGAAATAGTATATAAAATAAAAATGTGAAGAATAGCAGAAATGCATAGATTTCTAGAATTTAGCAATGCACAAAACATAATTCTTTTAATAGGCCGCTAGCATCCTATTAAAAGAATATACTTTTCATTGAGTATTGTTGAATTCATAGAGTGTTATCTTAACGATTAGTTTTGTTATTACCTCCATGTAGTAATGATAGTATACTAATCCTAATAATATTATAAATGTGGAAGCTTGAAAATGTTTGGCTGTACTTAACGTCAAAACAATGATTAAATGTCCTTGTATTCATTATCCATTATATTCATTTCTTTCCTTTAGTGAAAAATTTTCATTTAAGTTTAAAAAAAATTACGGCTTATGTTAAAGCATTTAATTGTATTATGAATTAAAAGCTGTATTACTAAAAATTTTCTTCTTTTTTCGTGAAAGAACGTAGTTGTGTTTGGGCCGAATGTAGCGGATTAAAGTCTCGTATAGCCACTGTTTTTCAAATCAAGCTATAACATATACTTTAGGAATTAATGTATTTTCTTTAAAGATCTTAGAAAATTAAAAGTATCATAAAAAAAAGTTTATTAGCAATATGTATAAAATATATATGCTTTTACTGATTTATATGAATGAGTCCTGGCAAGGAATTAATTTAAAATATTTAAGTATTTAATATGATTTTGGAAAAAAAAATTCTAAGTAAATTTCTATCAAAATTATTTATATTAAAAGTTTTTGTTATTTCAGTTTTTTAATATAACGTCATCCTTGCCTAGGGGAGATAACAGATTCGTCTCATTTTGGTACAAACTACGTATTTTGGATCAATAAACACATTCATATTAAGGCTAAAAGGGGTGTATATTTCGTCCAAATGTGGGTGGTGTTTTCGGATGTAATATGGACAAATTTTGGACGCCTATATTACAGACAAAATTCGTGTGTATTTCGTCCGGATGGAGGTATTTTTTGGACGTAATATGGACAAAGTTTGGCCGATCCAAATTTCGTTCATTTTATGTTCATTTTATGCTCATTTCATGGCCCAAAAGACGTACTTCTTACGTAAAGGGGGGTGACATTTGGACGTAATTTGACGAAATTTAGTTGAAGTCCGGAGGACTTTTAGACTTCAACTGGACACGTCCATTCATCCAAATTACGTACTTTAGGCGAAAATTGGACGAATCTGTGTTGTGTGGGAATAGTACAACATTGTTAGAGAATACTTTTAAAAACAAACTTAAAATAACTTGTCACTGCAAAATATATCTCACATTCTCTTAATGTAGCTACGGAATATGCATTCAGCCCAGTTTAAAAGTTTGTTTTTTGTAAATGCGGATTTTAATATTTCAGTCTTCATTATTAGTAATTTTCATTAATATATCTTCATACGCATTTAAGAACAAACAAAGTATATTAAAAAATATTTCTGAGACCAGAATTCAACAATTGTTATATTTGTTTAGTCAGAGTTGCGAAAAAACTGTTATGACAATTTAAATTAAACATGCAATGATTAAACTTTGTAAAAACTATATTTTAACGATTTTTTAAAAGAGACAATTATATACGACTAAGAGTCTCCGCTTGAAGAATTTTTAATTACAGTGTGTGAAAATGATGTGAGTTTGGTGTAAAATATACGAAGACATATTTCCGGACGGAGGAGGTTTATTTTTAAAGGCTTTCATAAGCAAGATTAGGAATGTCCCTTGTAGTGTTAAAGAAACAGAAAATTAAGATTATATGTAAAAGAAAAAAAAAGATATGATGCAAATTTTACTAGTATGATGTACTCTATATCTTTAAAGAATAATTGAAAAAATGACTAGCCTGAACATTTTTACCATAACTAAAGTTTTTATTTTTCGGGAACTGTTTCAAAATATTTGTAAAAAAAAAGTGTTATATATTCTTGCACACATGCCACATACACATGACGTGTAACTCTTTTAAACCTGAAGTTAAAATAACGTTACAAATGCATATTTATTGCTTCTCCACAAACAAATAGCACCATAGTTGACATAACAATAACTATTTTGAAGCTTATGCATTATAAGGGTGGTAATTGAGGTTCCTAAATATGGATCTAAAATGACTAACCCCCTAAAAATATGAATTTAATTATCAATAAGCTTATTTCACCAATTAACAACTTGAAGGTGTGTAAACGAGTAAAATATCTACAAATCATCATAATTTTTTGTAGAGTGCTAAAGTTAAATAACACAGGTCTGCAAAATTTAAGTTTTTGAACAGTACAACAGAAGGTTTCGCTGATTTTTATATTATTTGGTGTGCTGATTCCGAAATTGACCTCCATTTTTCCTATCACTTCAGGATCTTTTCTAAAATCGATATCGACATTTTTGCTAAAATTCTATTTGAAAAGGACTTCTCTCGAACAATTCTGTATGTACTATCACGCAACAATGGTTTTATCCTTTTTAATCTATGTAAAATAAACGCTTCTTGGTGAAACAAAATTATTTTTCAGAAATCGACAATATTTTTATCGGTTAACAATAGTCGGCGAGCATGTTCTCTCATCTTCCTTGATATTTGCACTCCATATCTTTGATGTCTTGGTGGTACCTTTTACCCTGTTCTTCGCTGACTGATCCTACATTTTCGGAGAAAGTTCACATGTGAGTTAAGGAAATGTATTTTGACACTCATGAAGCAGCCCAGCGCTTGAAAAATTTTCAGCATATTCATTTATAGTCAGGATCCTTGTAATTACAGAAAAATTTACGGCGATATCTTTGAAGACAAACCAAGCTTCTTGTTCCTTTCTTGTCATGCTATTCTCAAATTCTTTATCCTTCATAAGCTTACTGATATTTGGATTAACAAAATTTCCCTCTTTCAAGTTCACTGCGGATAATCCTGGAAACTTTTCGCACAGATATTTGAAACGATCGCAATCTTTTGGGATAATACAATTTTTGGCTCAACTAAGCTGTTCCAAATCACATTCTTGAGGCTTGTTTTAAAATTTTCTTTTTTCGGCAATTCTTTTTTGAAATAAAGTTGAAATTCATCGCAGGTGTTCCACTCACAAATGAAACATGGCTACTAAGTGTATTCGCCTTGTTAACCAAGAAGAATGGAGATAACTTTCAAATCACCACAAACGACCGAACAACAACCCAACCGAAATCGGAATATTTTATTTTGTTGAGGACGAGAGCCAGGTTTTCATAGCGTTTTTTTAAATGCACCGAGTGTCCAACTGGTGCAGATGAATATTGGCTTCCGTGATGAAGAAGGACAGTTTTAAGACTCCTTTTCGATGAAAACAATCTCCATTCATCTTTATCGTAGGTGATATTAAAATTGCTTATCAATCCAGAAACATCAGAACCATCGTCCAGGTTCACCTCTTCCTCAAAGTACTTCACAATTTCCTTTTCTTGATTCCTGTACCAGTAAAAAGTGGTTCCTTTGTACCAATATTTTTTTTTCTTTCAATCTGGAGCCCAACAGTTCATCTGCATCTTTCGAAAGGCAGCTGATCTCGTTTCGAATCCTTTTCGATCCTCCTGATCTCTTTTCTCTGATCTCTAGTCAGATCATTAAGTTCAACGTGAGAGAAGGACTGAGGTGAATCGCTTCCAGAGTACTTTTCGATATCGGAGCCTTGAACTTCTGGATGTTCCGAGTCTGAAGACTCCGAAGAGATGACTGGAATTTCAATGGACTTTACCCACAGATGGCAACAGCCACACCTCTGAGGTTAGATAACCTCCAAAAAAGACTGTTTATTGGACAAGGAGGAAGCTTGTTATGTTAAAATCTTCTTCATGCCTGTTGGTGTTTTTCTTCTGTTTACCCGTGGTTGACATCACATGGGTAAAGTCAAGGCTAACGCAAAGACAGGCTACCGCGGTGCATTCCATGTGTGTTTTTTACAGACCGCTAGAGTGACGTGATGCTCTTTTCGCTCATCTTCATTGGCGCATTCGAGCATCACGTGATTCCAGCGGTCTGTAAAAAAAGATACGTGGAATGTACCACGGTAGCCTGTCTTTCTCGTTAGCCACGGTAAAGTCCATTGAAGGAAAAGGTCACACTAGGTCCATGAAGAACGAGGAGAGGGGGACATATGGCCGATGGAATGTTCATTAATTCTAAGTAAAATTGATTTTTTCAAGAAAATATGACGTGATAGAATTTTTTTCATTTTTTTTTTAAATTAGCACAAAAGAATACATAAAGTTTAGCTATCAATTCCCTTGTATTTTTTTCATCGCAAGCCTGTGTAAGTATGAAAATTTCGAAATTTCTTGGCAACATTGTTGTGGGTGTACATAAATTGTTAATGGACTGTAGCGAGTTCAAATATAAATGCGAAGATAGTCAAATGATGCGAAGAGTCTCTAATAACAAAACAGTTCTTTTTATACACATATATACAGGAACACGAATCAGGGCTGACACCATAGTCAATTACGAAACATATTGCGATGTTGGTTGGTGGACAATACCACTCGAATTAAAGACATCATCTGTATATTTATTTTACACCAATAAAATGATAGACGCTATTGCTAACAATAATGACTCCACGGTCATTTTAGCTACTAACGAAATAGCTCACTAAATGCGGTTTTATTCCATAAAAACATTTGACGTGTGAACAACAACAACAAAAGATAGAGACTGCTGTTAGCCAAACGGCAAACACAAAAGTCTAATGGAATGCGCAAGGAGGTGGCTCAAAACAGTGTCAAGGTAAGCCGTAACATGCCGGCCTACATTAAGATGTGCCAACATTCAATAAAACATCTTGAACTGCATATATTATACAATTTACACACTCCATTTAAATAATGCAATATATCAATTTCAATAATGTGTATATAATCCTAAATAGCAAATAGATAAATGATAATACAAAATACAAAAAGGATGAGTTGCAATAACAATAATACTTATAGAAAACAATAATAATGAAAATTTAAGGTAAAACAAATTTAAGGTATTTCTTAAAACAAATGGTTCAACAATCAACGGGTAAGACACATAATTTAGAAATGGACCTAACGAAAACGTTAGAGGCAGTTGTTATTTTCGCTACTCTAACATTACTATACTTCTCTGGTTAGGATTTGTCTAAGCATCCATTTACAAGGAAGTAAATTGTCTTCTTTTATCACTACCATTGCTCCTGGTTTGATGTTAACGCCCTTTAGCTGCCATTTTGAATGATTTTGAAGATGACTTAAGTATCTTAATTGCCAATTTCTCCAAATTAATTGAACAAATTTAGTTACTCTCTGCCACCTAGATAATTTCGATTTGCTAATATCAATTAATTGAGAAACTGGAATAGCGTCTATTGACCGACCAATTAGAAAATTGCTGGTGTCAATACGTTAAAATCATTGTTGTCGGTCGATAATGGGGTTAAGGGATATGAATATAATACTCCTTCAGTTTGGGTGGTGATTGTTTGGAATTCTTCCATTATCTGTCTAGCACCCTTTAAAGTTCTTTTAAAATGGTATTTGAATGATTTTACCCCAGCTTCCCATAAACCGCCGATGTTGGGTGATCTAGGAGGAATGAACATCAATTCACTAGCTTCTGTGGTACGATAATTAGCTAATTTTTCACCTGGTCTTCGAACTCATTAATTTTGCGTAATTCTGAATTAGCACCCTTAAAATTTGTAGCATTACCTGTTAAAAAGGAAAAGCATTTGCCTCGCTTAGAAAAAAAATGATTAAATGCTGCGATAAACGCCTCCGATGTGAAACCTGTGGCCAGTTCTAAATGAATAGCCTTAGTCACTAAGCAAATACAGATCTCGACATAAATCTTATGACGAATCTCCTTTTTATGATTTTCTCAAAAGGACCACAAAAATCAGCACCTGAATGGTTAAAAGTAAAATCTGGAGTTACACTTTCTGATGGGAGAAATCCCATGATTTGTTTGGCAGTAACTGGGTTTCTCCTCAAACAGACAACGCAGTCATGCACTATATTACGCGCTAATTGTTTCCTACTTATCGGCCAAAAACTCATACGTACGTAATGTATAAAACTTTGGGGACGAATATGAAAATATTTACTGTGAAAATATGCTTAAATGTGTTTTGGAATCTTATGGCCTTTTGGCAAAATGACTTGGTGCTTGTTATCAAAGTTTAAATCTGAATTTTCTAACCTGCTCCCAACTCTTAAGATATTATTTTGATCCAAAAAGGGGGATAAACATTTAATTTTACTGAAAGAGGAACTTTTGACTTCCGTTTTAAACTGCTAATCTCTTCCTGAAATTCTGAATTTTGTACTAACCTAATTAGAGAAGGTGGTGAGTCTAACTCGTCGCCGGTCTACTGACTTACATTTACAATTGTGAAAAAAACCTATAAATATAAGCCAATATATGAAGAATGCTGTAATAATGATTGTTCAAACTTAAAAAATATCTAATGCTTCAGGATTCCTGAAAAAGAATGAGACATATTATAATCAATGTCATTTTTACATTTTGGTTTACCCTCTGCTAAATACTCTTTTTCTGAAACAGAAATCAGTTCGTTTGAAAGTGACAAGTTGTCATCTGTTAGAAATTGTGGCCCCTCAAACCACATGGGATTCTCTAAAATGGAATTACACTCGCAATTTGTGTTAAGAGATCGGCATTGTTGTCCATGCTGGAACAGTGATACCATGAGTTATAGTCAGTCAGTGCATTCATCTGAATGACATGGTTATTTTGGAATCAGTCCAGTGGTATACCGCAGATGGTATTTTCTGATCTAGGATAGATTTTATCTTATCATTCAATCTTGCACTCAATAGTGCTCCGGGAAGTTCCAGTATATGTAGAGAATTTTTTTTATAGTGGCAACACGACTCTTTGAGATCACAAGATTGATTTCCACTCCACTGTCCATTCTTCTTCTTAAATAAACAGCGGAGTCATACGCTATTTTACTGGCATCGGAAAAGACGTGTATCTTTGCAGCGATTACTTGATTTGCACAATCAAGAAATTTCCTCAGGATTTTTAGCTGTGATAAATTTGGAAGTTCTTCGCACTATTTCACCCACTTTTCTTGCACATTAATTGGCAATTGACCGTCCCATAATGTTTTCATTAGCCATGACTCTTAGAATAAGCATTTGACCCTAAGTGTGAATGGCGTGATCATGCCTAACGGATCGAAGATTTTTCAACTTTTGAATAAGTAAAAATATCACAAATCCGTTGTACATTTGCTTACTTCCACCATTGACGAGAGAGAACTAAATTTATAATCACGTTCTTTTTTAAATTATCGCTATAGGAGGTGTTATTCCAGTGAGGATTTCAGATTGCGGAATAATAAAAATTTTTATATTGATAAAAGGGAATGATGAAACAGTTTATTGCAATAGGATATTTCAAATATGTTTCAAAATATTACAGAAAGCAATTTCGCGCTTGAATGAAAATTGCTGTTTGTAAAAAAAAATTAAACATACATGAAAGTACAGTTTCTAGTTCAGGAGACTGTTGGACTGATGCAATTACTTCTCCAGTACCTGTTGTATATTGGTAGCTCTAGGTGCCTTAAAAATGGTGTCTAGGTATACCAAAATAACTATGAGTTCCTAAGTACGACGGATAACATCAATATCTAGCTGAAAATTTAGGTGATAGAGGTTCGAATGTCAAAAATATGATATATATGTATAAATATGAGATATATGTAAAAAAATCAGTTTACAAAGTTGTACAATAGTCTCGTTATAGTGCGAAAAGGTACAATCGGTACATAAATTATGAGAATACATCGTTTAAAATGTCAGAAGGTTTCACTGTCAGACTGAAAAACAAAATAAATGAGCACTTTAAAATTTATTCCACACCCCATTATTTATATATTAATACACTCCACCAAAATAAATTTTTCCATATAGTAGTAGAATTGTTAACAATAAAATGTCCATGTTGAAATAATTAACAATATATTTTTTTACGTGTGTACAGTGTTTTTTTTTTGTCCATATATACACTAAAATGCATTATTTAAATCACAATAGATATTATAATATATTTTAAGTACCTTTAGGGTTCCGTACTTAAAAAGTGAAAACGGAACCATTATAAGATCACTCCTGTGTCTGTCTGTCTGTCACAGCCCTTGTACTCGTAAACTATGCAACGTGGAAAGTTCAAATTCGGGGAAGTAATAAAGACTATTGACCCACATATTTACAGATTAATAAATATTCATAAATATATTTAGGAAAAATGTAGAGGGGCTAATTAAGTTACTTGAAAAAAAAAATCTTTTCTTTGTATATCGTGTGAAAGCTTTCGTAATGCTAAAATCCAAAATATATTTCATTTAATTTTAGGTATTATATTTTCAAAGTTATAGTGGAAAATGTAGTTCAAAAATATGTTTCCCCCCATCTAACTCCGTATCTATTGAGACTAAAACTATGAAAAAAGACCTTCCGGCTAGTGCCGGGAGGAACAGGTAGCTTTCATATTCCTTATTTTAAAAAAGCCAACTTATATTATTCAAACACACGAAGCTCAATTTAGTGGAAACCGAATATAGGAGATTCAATACTAATTTTATCAATACTAAATCATTATGAATGAGAATTTCGCGAAATTAGTCAGCTTTATCCAAGCTGCTTTTATTTAAAATAACTTATATTTGGCTGCCAAATTCGGCGATTTCTTAAAGTGCCTGCCATTTTAAGACAACACGGCGGATGAGGCTAACCAGTGAACTTGGTCGAGACCTTAATAATTGCTGTGCACATGCTCACTCACATCGGAATCGGTTGATATATACGAGTGTTGTCGCAGGCAAAAAATAAGATTTTTCAAAATGTCACCCACATTAGAAATTGAAACTGCTATATCTGAGCCATTTTTTAAGATAAAGACAAACAAAAAATGCTCTTGAACCCTTATATCAAGGTCAAAGAAACCTTTTTCAATTTCTAATTTTTTTGCACCTCACTTTAAATATAATTTTTTTTAATTTAATGACCGCCATTTTGAAACAAGATGGCTGATGAAGCTGGCCAACGAACTTGGTCGAGATATTGATGCATACTATCCACATGCCTTCTTCCATCGAAATAGGCGAATACGTGTGTTATCGCGTGACAAATGCAAGATCGTTTCAAAGTGTTAGCCATGCTAGAAATTCAAAGTGCTATAATTCAACTATTTTTTAAGATATAAACAAAAGAACAAATTTTCAGAAACAAAAAGTGCTCCAGAATCTTTCTATCAAGGCCAAACACATAAAAAAATATTTTTCATTTTCCAATTTTTTAATACCTCATTTTAAATTTTAAATTTAATTTATTTTTAAATGGCAACCCTTTTGAAACAAGATGGCGAATGAAGCTGGCCAACGAACTCGGTCGAGACATTGGTATGTACTATGTACAGACCAAGTTACGTCCAAATCGGTTCATAAATACGCCTGTTATTGCGTGACAAAAATCAGGTCGTTTTAAAATGTCAGCCACAATAGAAATTCAAAATGCTATAACTCAGCCATTTTTTTAGATATCGACAAAAGAAAACATGTTCCGGAATCTTTGTGTTAAGATCAAACACATACAAAAAAATCTTTTTCATTTTCCAATTTTTTTGTATCTCATTTTAAATTTTAAATTTTTATAATTTTTTTAAATGGCCGCCATTTTGAAACAATATGGCGGATGAAGCTGGCCAACGAACTCGTTCAAGATATTTGTATGTACTATGTACACACCGAGGTACATGGAAATCGGTTCATAAATACGTCTGTTATCACGTGACAAATATCAGGACGTTTCAAAATGTCAGCCACGCTAGAAATTCTAAATGCTATAACTCAGCCATTTTTTAAGATATAGACGAAACAAAAACTGCTCCCGAATCTTTTTATCAAGGTCAAACACATAAGAAAAAAATATTTTTTCAATTTACAATTTTTTGGTACCACATTTCAAATTTAAATTTTTCTTAAAAATTTAAATGGCCGCCATTTTAAAACAAGAGGGCAGATGAAGCTGGCCAACGAACTCGGTCAAGACATTGGTACGTACTATGGATAAACTCAGTTACATCCAAATCGGTTCATAAATACTCCTTTTATCGCGTGACAAATTTCAGGACGTTTCAAAATGTCAGCCACGCTAGAAATTCAAAATGCTATAACTCAGCCATTTTTTAAGATATAGACGAAACAAAAACTGCCCCCGAATCTTTTTATCAAGGTCAAACACATAAGAAAAAAATATTTTTTCAATTTACAATTTTTTGGTACCACATTTCAAATTTAAATTTTTCTTAAAAATTTAAATGGCCGCCATTTTAAAACAAGAGGGCGGATGAAGCTGGCCAACGAACTCGGTCGAGACATTGGTACGTACTATGGATAAACTAAGTTACATCCAAATCGGTTCATAAATACTCCTTTTATCGCGTGACAAATTTCAGGACGTTTCAAAATGTCAGCCACGCTAGAAATTCAAAATGCTATAACTCAGCCATTTTTTAAGATATAGACGAAACAAAAACTGCCCCGGAGTCTTTGTATAAAGGTCAATTACATAAGAAAAAAATATTTTTCAATTTTTAATTTTTTGGTACCACATTTCAAATTTCAATTTTTTAATTTTTTTTAAATGTCCGCCATTTTGAAACAAAATGGCGGATGAAGCTGGCCAACGAACTCGGTTGAGATATTGGTGCGTACTATGTACACACCAAATTACATCCAAATCGGTTCATAAATACGAGAGTTACAGTGTGACATAGGTCAGATATATATATATATATATATATATATATATATGGATATATATATATATATATATATCAATTTTGATCGGAGGGTGGTTTCGGGGTCTGGGGGTCATGATCGATGAAAATATACCAACATTTTTTTAAATCGCTTTCCTCCGAACGGCTGCAATAGGTAGCTTTTTGTAATGAAAGCTACCTAAAATTAAAGGTAGTAGACATTAATTTAAACCTTCCAGGAAATTTATAGCGGTTACCCTAGGTCACATAGTTTTTGAGAAAATCGCATTTTTCCGTTACACTCAAATTTCGATTTACGGGCTTCAGCAAAAGCGTTGAGCAGAGCTGAAGGCACCTATCATAGCAGAAGTATAAAAGCATTGTTGATCATGAATTTCGGGAAAAATCTTCTGTAATTAGCCGAGATATTAACCCTTAAAGACACGTACGGTTTGGGCATACATAATGACAGGGAAAGACA